>OY783195.1:26883152-28083152 GCA_963678675.1 Xiphydria camelus
TCTCTCTCTCTCTCTCTCTCTCTCTCTCTCTCTCTCTCTCTCTCTCTCTCTCTCTCTCTCTCTCTCTCTTCCGCCGTACCTGCAACGCCTTCAATGGTTGGATTACAGAAGGCGGTGCCTGTACTTTATTGGCTCCTTGTTTTTCGCTACTCGTTCTTCCAGTGAGCCCTCATATTTGGCGGTTATGTTCCGTGCTAGAGCTGAGATTCGGCCTCAAGATAAACGCGAGCCTGCGTCCAACCTGCTGGTCCCTGCTAGTCGCACCGCGATATTTCAAAAATCATTCTCAGTTACCGCTGCCACACTTTGGAATTCCCTCCCGACCGAAATCAGGGAGTCGACGACTGTTCCTGAGTTCAAAAGACGGCTCTTTCGTTGGCTACTATCTGTAGACTAGTTAGTTCTTACTCCGTTTTGCTTACGCTTTTTTCTTTTCTCCTTTGCATCTTGCTCTTGTGTTTACGTATTTCGTTAAGCGCTTATTCGTATCATTTACTTCCACTTATTGTTAGCATACTTTACTTTGTTAGTTTCATCCGTATTAGTTGTATTGTAAACTTTTATTTACCTTATTTTGTTAGTCTAGGCCATTCTATTATCTATTATTTTACTTTATTTTTTACTTTGCTATTATTATTTATTTTATCTCTTTTCACTCGTTCGCTCTCTTAGTTGCTTTCTTTGTTATTCATTTGTTCTGACCTTTTGTGTGCTCTCAGAGGGCCTCTGCGGCCCTGAAGCAAAATAAAATATGCTTCTTCTTCTTCTTCTTCTTCTTCTTCTTCTTCTTCTTCTTCTGTCATCGTCGCGTGAATACGCGTCTTCTTCGACGAAACTGCGACCGCTCGTAGGTACGTATGTGTACGACGTCGGTCGACTTAATCCCCCGCGAATTATCCGATTATACGATCCACTCTGTCGGGACTTGATACACCTAACTATAGCTGCAAGTGGATATCGATGGGGGTGAAACTAGCGGCCGAAGCCAGCAAAGTAAACTTGGAATTCGAGCGAGCAACGGAAACTGGCTGGAGTTGCTGCTATTATTGGTAGCTCCTTATCACGGACGCGTAGAACTGCAATATATTCCGAAATAATGTATTGAGCGGAATTCTGAATTTCTTTCATAAAATTCGATGACAAATAGAATTCGATTTTCTCACAAATTATTTTTAATGCAGATTCGAAAAATTCCGACAAAATTATCATATCTACTCCGTATCTTTTCATTTTTCATTTTCTGCCTTATTTGAGCTGGAAATCAACATTTTGAAATGCATCTACGCCATTATGTTGTAAATCTATCACTCTTGCACTCGCTGCTTGGCATAAGTGCGTCTCTCTGGCGTTTCGATGACGTCAAAACGTTTCAAAGAGGAATGCGCTTATAACTCTGTGCACACAAATAACTATTTTTCCAGGCATTTTCTTTTTCGCGCGATACCAAATACGTATACAGATTACAAACTAAATTTAAAAACATGAATATTTCTCACGAGAAGACCGAATTGGAGCCGCATTCATCTCGCGATAACTCATTATATCGTATGAAATTCCAATAGTTCAACAGTAGCCATTAACGCACCAACAATATCATCGATATTTTATCAGCAACAATTGCTAGCGCAGCAGTTAATTTCAATATTTTGCAGTATTTTAATTATGCCAGCTCAATTAATGTTCTTTTTTTCCCACGCAGAAATCCATCACAGCCCTGAATCCAGATCGAAACAAAAATAGAGCCGCTACATCAGCTTCTCCGAAATGCATTCGTGCAGCCTGCACCGGCGACCTCCCCGCGACCTGCCGGGGCGGGTCGGGGGCGAGTCTTTGTCGCTATTTCGGTGGAGCGGCCGGATAGATATTCGATCGATGAATCAATCCGTTCGTTGTGACGTTGACGGGACGACGCGCGATGACGGCGGCGCGGCGGAGGGTGCGGAGGACGAAGCCGTAGTGTAGGACGCGCCTGCCGTGCGCGCGCGGTGTTCGATGCGTATACCACTCGTCCAGCGGGCGCACGTAGGTATGCAGGTGCAGGTGTATTAAAAAGCGGGGGTGGTTGCGGTCGCGTACCAATCACCCTCTGGGCGAGGGGGGTGGAAGGGGACTGCGCGGAGGGTCGCCAGAGTGGAGAGGAGGGATCATATAGACGGTTTGTTCGGAGTGCGGGCGAGCGCCACGCAACCCCCTGTGAAATTTTAATCGTGTCGTCATTGGGGTGGTTTGTCGTGATAGCTCGAAGCAGGGCCGGATCCCGGTGAATTTTCAAAAAGCCCTCGTTACGCGGCGCCATCGATCGCGCTGCAAAAGTTCGACCTCGCGGAGTTTGGCGGGGGAGGGGAGAGCGATCTTTGAAATTTAGACGATATATCCGCGCGTAAGTCAAGAATTTTTCATCGATCGATCCGTTTCTCGGGATTCCGCATTTCGAAATTAATCCGCCGGGGATCTGTAAATCGATACCTAAAATGCGTGGTAAATTAAAAAATTCCGTTTCATTGATTTCCGCGTAATTAATTCGAATGCCTACACTCGCATTCATCCTTAACGAAGAAACGACTAATTTTTCCATAATGAATTTATTCTGTACACAGACTGCTCCCAGCATATGCACAGAGAAAAAGAATTAGTTAGATTGAATACTAACAATTACTTGCGGGATCGCAAGTACGCGGAGAAAAATTAGCGATGATCACTTTTTGGACAGTAATGATCGCTGTCTCGACAACGATGATAGAATTCTTACATAAAATCGAGTATCGATAGCGATGATCGCTGCTGAGATGCGATCGTGTTCGCACAGTAATCATCGCTGTGCGAACATAATTTACTCGCTTCCCAGTGGCAACCATCTTTATTCATTATCGCTTACGGTGCTAAATTCAACCAGCGCTGTCCGGACAGTAACCATTGCTATATTTTTCTCCGTGTAGTTATTTATTTCCATCAATTGAATCTTTTCTCATACTTATATCTATACATACTTATTTAAATATTCCTACTTTGCAATCACATAATATCGTCGTTTGAGAAGAATACTATTCTGTCCAAAAACGTGAAACATGAAAAATGAAACATAAAACAGTGTAGGTCCCAATTCAGATAACTATTTATATATATAAATTAAATAATATTTAATTTATATATATTATAATAAAAACCACACCTCGAAAAATTGCCCAGAATTGCCCTCGTTATAGGGCAATAAAACTTTCAAATGCGTAATACTCAAAACAAACAGAAAAGGACTTAGGATAGTATTCTTCTCAACCGACGATACCATTCCGCATGATTGTAAGGAAGAGATATCAAACCGATACATTAAAAAATGTTATTGATAAATAAATAACGACTCGCGATCCCGCAAGTAATTTTCAGTAGATCCAACTAATTCTTCTTCTCCATGCGCATATTTCGCACGCTCCACCCTAAACCAGACTCAAGCAGGAATGAGAAACAAACGAAATCCATGCACCGCTATTTTTGTCGCAGCATAAGTCGCGCGATATACCGCACTTACGCCCTTATCAACGCAGTCGCGCACACATTTTCGCACGGCGAAGGAACCGGTACCGCGCGCGCGCGCGCGCCTGCCGTTCGAAGGAATAAAAACAAACGGTCGCGAGGAAGGAAAACAATGTCGCAAAAACAGAGCCGCACCGGGTGACTACCGCTTCTCGCGACCATCCCCTCCCCCCATCTCGCCGCGCCGCTACGCGGAGCTGTTGTCAGTGTGGCGCGTCCGTGTCGTTTCAGTCGGCTCGCGCGCACCGAACGGCGCGCACGCACACACCGTCAGCGTCCTCTGCGAAGCTCGCACCGATGTCGACGAGAGTGGGGCTGCGCGAAATGGGCCAGGGGGTGCGCGGGGACCGCGGGAGGCGGCGGGGGGTCGCACTCGCGTCGACGTTATTGCTCATTCGGCCGCGAAAATAATGTAGAAAATTGTTTTGCGGCCTTTTCATCCCGATTTCCCCGACGTATCCGCGGCCGCCTCTGTGTCTCCATCAATCACGCGATTTTCCAGCCGCCGGGATATCGGGGCTGTTATTTTCGGTTGCGGTGTATTCCCGCCCCGTCGCGGCGCGGGCTTCGAGGGACGGGAGCGTTGCCAGGTGCGAATCTCCGTCGTCGTGAGGGTCGACGCGCTTTTTTTTTCTTCCCGTTGATTTTTAAACGAATTATTAACGACGAGGGGAGAGCGGGAAGGGATGCTCGTCAATGCCGAGAAACCGGAGGAGGCGAAGGTAGGCAACTGCGGGGACGTTGTGCGGGCTTTTCGTAGTAAAAGATGAAAAATCGCTCGATGGAACAAATGATATTTATTCGACGAACTCTTGAATGGTGGATGATTACGATTCCACATCGCTATCGGCCGACTCGCGAGCGACGACGAGCGCAGCGACGGAAACGTCGCCGAGGAAAAATCGAAGGCTGTGGTCGAACGCCGAAGCGAGCATCTCGTCGTACGGCTCGTCGCGCGCGATCGGCCTGCGTAATTATTTACATCGACGTGTCAATGGAAATCCGGAACGTTACGTCTAACGGGAATGATAGGAAAGTCGGTGAAGAAGAAAAAAACCGATCCACTCGAGAGCGACGACGACGACGACGACGTCGTTTCTCTTCGGTTTTGAATCGAGACAGACAAGCGAATGCAAATCGTAGTCTTCCCAGTTTCCCTCGATACCGACGATTCTATTTTTCGTCGACGACGATCAATCGCAAACGTCGTCGTCGTCGTGCCGCTAGATCGCTATCGACCTCTTCCCGCGATCGTGACGTTTGATCAATCGATCTCCGCGCGCAAAAAAAAAACACGCCCAATAACGACTCCATTCTCGACACACGCACGTACATAATTCAGACCTCCTCACACTAATCGCAAAGTCGGACGTTATACCTCTATGTACACGTAATAACTACTCGAACGTAAACCCTGGTTAGTCCTCGAGTCCTCAAGAGTCTCCGGATGATATCGCTTCAAGGAGAATAACGCGCGTACGTCTCGCACTTCTCGTATCTAAGTACGCGTAAAACCTAACGGCGACGAGCTTTCGACGCGGAAATTCGTCGAAAGCTCGTTCCTCATGGATATTCGTTTTAAAACTGTCTTCAGGTATCTCCACACGACGCCTCGTTACCCGAGTGTTCCCTTCGCTCCCTTCCCCCTGACGTCAGAGAGTCACGAGCCCGAGAGAAGCGAACGACCTTGACCCCGAAGACACCGCTCGCCCGCTGTCGTCCCTCGATCGGTAAGCCAACACTTCCTCGAAAGCCGCGAGGGCTCGCGTCTGTCGGTCCTCAATACGGCCTCCACACCTGCCGCGGCTTCGGACTCCTCTCTCTTCGGGGTCTGAGCGAGTCCCGCTCGTCGTCGTCGTCGTTCTTCCTCCGCGTCGTCAGGTCCTCGCCGTTCGCGCTCGGCCGCTCCTGCGTCCTCTTCGTGCTCAGGTCAACCGTTTCCTCCGGCCTGATCTTCGGGGTGGTGCGCAGGTCTTCGTCGTCGAGCGGTACCACGCCCTTTCCGGGATTCTCCGCGTTCCGACGTACGCGGCGCGCGGCTTCCCTCGACGACGCTGTGGTCGTCGTGGTGTTCGTCTCCTCCTCTTCGCTCCTCGACTCCTGCTCGACGAGGGAGTCCACCTCGTCGCTGCGCGTACGCTCTTTCCTGCGATCGACGCCGGTGGCGACGCCGCCGTCGTCGTTGCCGTCGTCGACCTCGATGCTACCGTCGTCGGGGCTCTCGACGTCGCGCAGGGCGTCCCCGAGGTCGTCGATCTCCCGGTCGTCCAGCCGGTCGCCGTCCCTGTAAGTATGCTCCTCCTTCGAGCTTCCCTCGGGGCTTCCGCTGGAGCCCCGCAGCTTTCGCAGGTCCTCGAGGCGCACGTCCGGACGCTGAAGACGCTGGTGCGCCATGCGCAGCGCCAGCGCGTGCCACTCCGGCTCCAGGATGTACTGCTGCGTGGTGTGGTAGAGGGGGTTGTACAGCCAGGAGGACTGGGGCAACAGGGGGGCGAACAACGAGCCGAAGAGGGAGTTCGTGGCGCCGAGAAGATGAAGACCTAGGGAGAATTGCGTCTCGGTGAGTTTTCTTCGTTCGTTTTGACGATCGGGATTCGCGAGATGCGGGAAGACGACGGCACTCACCTTGGAAGTGCGAGTGAGACGGATGGTGACCGGCGGGACTCGGCGTGGTGGTCGTCGGCTCCGCTGGAGGGGTCGGAGCGGTTACCGATGCCGTGGTCAGCAGGCCGGGTCCGTTTCCCGGTGACGTCGTCGGCGTGACTTCCCTCACCGAGACGCTGATGGGGCCCAGGTCGCCTCTCGACGGCTCTGCTCGAGCAAAGAGGAGACCGGATTTCGAAGGTAAATGTGGAAACGAATTTCTTCGAATTCGCGAGAAATTTGATTAAAGGAATTATACCTTTCTCGAAAGAAGAAAGAAATTCTTCGATTGAAGCGAATATTTATTTGCCTATCGCTCAAATTATATGTTTACTTCAACGAAATATTTATTTGAATTGAATTTCATTTTATTTCAAAAAATGATTCGATAGACGCACTCGTAATTTTTGTATCGATAGTGATAAAAGAATTCTGGAATAAGAAGTTGGCAATGCCATACATCATATTCATAAATCGTAATTTATGATCGTCGTATAGTGGCGACTCGAAGAGCAAGTAGAGTGTTAATATTTCTCTGCATATTCGAGCAAAAGTATTCCTCTCTCGTTGCGCAAAAGTATAAAAGGGAGTTACTAAACGGCTTCGTTTAAACTTCTCTTTAAAAGAAAGCCAGAGAATAGTTTTTTCAAAGATGTCATTACTCGGATAGAAGACCAAGATGCTTACCGGTAGTGGGTACCGGCAGTCGGGGTGATCTTTGTTCGATGGCATGGTGGAAAGGGTTGAAAGCAGAGGCACCCCCCGGCGGGGGATGCTGATGCGAGTGGTGACCGGGCGGCGGTGGAAGACAGTGAGGAGGTAAGGACCCTCGGGGCAAACCGCCCCAACCGTTTCCTCCTTGGTCCAGACTCAGGTGTTGCAGTCCTGCTTCGGCGAAAGAAGGCACACGATTATTCGGAGGATATCCTCGGCTGCCGAGTCATGCTTGCTCAGCTTTTTGCAGTCGGTGAGCCTCAGAAAATGCCACGATTCTTTCTCGATTACCTTAGATGAGACCATATCTCCTCAAATTCGATTTTTACCCGATTTGATTTCCCTTAAATCCTTTTAGTTTAGGCATTCTATACTTATAGGCAGAGAAGAAGAATTAGTTGGATGTACTAATAATTATTTATGGGGTCACAAGTAATTATTTATCTTAATCAATTTGATCTTTTCTCATATTAATTTGATATTTCTTTATTATAATCACATACTATATTCCACATAATAGTAAGGAAGAGATATCAAATTGATGTATTGAAAGAGATTCCATTGACATAAATAAATAATTACTTGCGACCCCGCAGTAGTAAGTAATTTTCAGTAGATCCAACACGTATAAAAAATTTGTGTTAAGTTTCGGGACAAGGCCAATTTCTTGTTATGATAATTACAATTTTAGTAAAAATTATATTTAATAAAACTTGTAAATAAGCTTTTGCTGTAATTTTACTAAAATCGTAGTTATCCTAACAATAAATTGCCCTTGTCTCGCATTTTATCACAAACTTTGTTGATGTTACGACTTATTTTTTTCCGTGAACTAATTTTCTTTTTGTACAATCGAAGCCTGATTGAAAGCTCATTTTCGTATGAATCTCATTCGTCGAAAGACATATTTGGCGAGTGGAAGAGGGAAAGAAATTATGGTAATTTATATTTCGCCAGATAGTTGGAAGTGGTTGGTAACGATGACAAAAAAATATAACGTTAAAAATAATACGAATACAGAACGGAATAGGACGACCGTCGATCGGATCCGTTTTCGGAAAACCTTGATCAATAGCGGATCATACCGTCATCTGTGCGGGGCAGTTTGAAAATTCCGTAAAAGCTGCGAGGTCGCCGGTGGGTGGATGGCCCGGAGGATGGAGGGGGTTCGAGCGAGGAAAATAGGGGAAGTTATCGGCGGGGTGGGACACCGAGTTACTGGCTCGTAGGCGTGGCCAGCGAAGATTGAGACCGGCGGGATTGGTTGGCCGCAAACCTTCGGGCGTGGGTGGGGGGGTTGGAAAAGCTCGATCGGGGATGGAGGGGAAATTTTTAAGCTCTCTTTAAGCCGGGTAGAGCAGGGAGGACAGTACTGTCTAAAGTTCCACCGGCGGCATGGTGCCCGCGCTACACCGCCTCCCGTTGCCGCTGTTGTAGCTATACTACTTTATGAGAGGATTAAGGAAACGATAAGAGCTCGCGACTTGAAAAGCTTCGCCGGCTCTCGAGCTTCCGAGCAGGAGAGGTTCTTTGCCCGTTGTTGCCGGTTCCGCGCGCGAGATAGCGAAGATTGCGCGCGTGGAAATGGAAATGTCGCGGGCAATTTCGAAGGAGCTTTCGATATTGTTATCATCTCACCGAGAGAGCAAGAGCTTTCGAGATTGCGGGAGAGGCTCGTCTACCGATTCGAAATTTAGGAACTTTTCATACGATCGATGATACGACCACTCTTCGCAATGACGAGGGGATGTGTTTTATAAATAAATAAATCTCGCCTGCAATATATTTGCAGTTCGAGACAAATTTGGAAAACACAATTTTAAAGAGCAAGAGAGATAGAGGGAAGGAAGGAGATGGGGAAGGCTTCTTCCCTCGCACATGTCCTAAAATACCAGTAACATATTTTCAATTTAATAAACTCGAATGCCTTGCACCCTTTCGGCAGACCTCGCGTACCAGGGGCAGGGGACGATAATTCCGAAAACAAATGAAGACTAATGAGGGGAGGGTTTCGGCGAGGGAGCTGAGAGAAAGGGTTCAAGGAGCTACCCTTTAAGGGGTGAGAAATGTTAAGCTTAAACGTTACGGCCCTAGGGTTAGTTGCCTTCGCTGTTCCAAGGGACTCGCGGAGTTTAAGGGATGATGTATTATCAAATAGCGTGTTTAGAATGCGCACGGTGAGCCCGTATAGGAGAGCGCGCAGGGGAAGGCAGGTTCGCTATCGGACCTCGGAGAAATCCTGAAGGATTTCTGGGGATTACCCCCGCGTCCGGTCAAACGTTTGCGTTCGATGTAGGCGCGACAATCGGATGAGCTAATCAAGTGGGAATCGTGTTATCCGTTAAGTAGCTATATCATCGATTTTGAGGTCTTTATAGAATTACGAATTACGTATTTATCGAGGAGATGAGCAAGTCAAAATATTACGTATAATGACGAAAACTGATCCAGACAAATTTCTCACGTACAATATCTTTTTATATCTACTAGAATTTCTAAAATATTCAAAATTCTTTAAATCTTGAAAACGATAGTAGCCTTGGGTGTACTGAGACTAGATAAGAATTCTCTTTCATCGACACAAGGACCGATCTTTTCGTCTCGATACACCGAGAGAATGAGTTGCTGGTGTCAGAAAAATATGTCTTGAATCAAGAACACATATTATGATTTCTTACGAACTTTTAAAAATACAGATTCTCTCTCTTGGTGCAAGAATATACATTCTCGATTCAAGAGCACCTTCTTTGGAATGAGAAATTCTTTCAGCGGGGAAAAAAACAATTACTCGATTTCATCAAGTATTTTCTCGCTCGAAGAAAATCACGGCTTGATACTGGAATCATGGTATATCGTGTTTTTGATTGTAGAAAACATTTCTTTTTGGCACCAGTAATTATTTATCTCAGTGTAGATCGTTCACCCACGTCACCTATCACTAATCATGATCCGCATTAGATTCTCACGACACAAAGGTGCGAAACGAAAGACCGCCGAAATGCGAAACACCCTCACCGCGCCTTCCTTCCTCACGGAAACCGACGATAGTAACTTAAAGAGGCATTAGGAGTAAAAGGCCTGCAAACTCGCTAAAGTAACGAGCAAATCCGGGCGTGCGGGTCCTCTTAAACTCCCCGGATTCTAAAATACATAATAAATTAATTCGCGTATTTTCCCGTCTTCTTATCTATTCAAATCTATGCAAAACAGGCGTTAAAACGCCCTTCTTACTTCGACGGCGTTAACCCTTGCAGAGAACTCTCGCGAAGCTCGATGCTACCCGCGCGATGCTTTTGCCCCCACCCCCTGCTCAGCCCCCTCTCTCGTCGTTTCACTCGCTCTTCACCGTCCGTCGCTCTCTCGCTCCTTCCTCCAACCCCTTGCCACCCTTCCTCCCACGCACCCTTATACCGCGTCCCTCCCTTCGCGCTCTTCTCTCCCGCCGTAGTTATAGAGGCGGTCGGTCGGGTGTCTTTGCACACCCACCCTTTGCGCCCGTTCTCATTATCGCGTCGCAGCAACCCCTAAAATGCCACCCCGAAAGGTCCCCGCACCGGTGACTGTGTCGCGACTCGAGACGACGACGACGACGACGACGACGGGCTGTTTCAAGAAACGCCGATAGCTACTTTATGCCGTTTTCCCTGTGTACGCTCCGCTGCGTCGCTCGCGATTCGCATTCGGTGCAGCGCGGAGGCTGCAGCTACTCGAAGGGCGACTCTCGTATCGTCGTTATTGTACGTGCTTAGCGGTCCACCGACTTCGTGATTTCTCTCCGTCGACGTCCCTTTCTCTCTCTCTCTCTCTCCCTTTGTCTCTCTCCGCCTCTCTCGACTTTGAGCTCACCGGGCCTTCGGAGAGGCGAAACGCGAAGAGGGAGCCGAAGAGGTTCACAGGGAGTGCGGCGAGGCTGCGAGAGAGAAAGAGAGAGAGAGAGAGAAAGCGACGGACGCTCGAGAGAGAAGGTGTCATTAGTTACCGTCGCTCCCAGAGAAAGCCCGGAGACCGGTCACCGGACCTGATTAAAAGACGGGATGGAACCGGGGACGCGCCACCCTCGCAAGACTCGGGGGTGAAATGTGACGCGAATTTAAAGGATCGGCCGTGATTCGACACGAGGGTGGACGGGGACAACCCTTAAAAAGGTTCCCTTTAAGGATCGCCGTGTACGGGGACTCGCGCGCCCGTTGTACCCACTCGAGAAGGGTTGCAAAATTCGCCGCGTGTGCAAGGCAAAAAAAAACGAAGATCCCCTTTAAAGCGGGCCTGTCGATCAACCCCCGCAAGCGGAGCTGCAGAGCGAGTAGTCGAACGCGGCCGACGGAGAGTCGCGGAAGCGCGAATTCGACGTCGGAGGGAATACGACGTAACTCGTAACGCGGGGGTGCGCAAAAACGCCGGGAGGACAGGTCCGCTTTAAGGGCGAGAATTTACTGCAAAGCGATCCCGAGCGGAGCGACAGTTTTAAACGCGTGCCTAACAATCTCTCCCCCAAATGAGGTAAAGGCCACCTTATTGAAACAGGGGTTGCGATTTTTCCGCCCTCGGAGGCGGTTAATTGACACGGGAGGGCGGAAAAGACGGGGGCGGTCGCGCTTCTTGTTAACTTAAATCCCGGTTCCCGATTTTTCATCCCCTTAGCGCAACGAGGGCCGCGCGCGAGACCCGTGATCAGGGCGCTTTTACTCTCTTGGACAATCTTGATGGCGGGAGGGGGGAAATTACGAGAGGGTGGCGTCGGGAGGGCCGCTTCGTTTGGCGGCGCACGGCTGCCGCAAGTGCGTACGCTCGCGCGCGTGTACCTCGACGCACACCCTCTTTCGCTCTGCACGCCAAAAAAGACGAGCGAAGGGGGTGTGGGGAAGTAACGACGCGTCATTTTGGAAGACGCTGCGGGGTAGAGAGAGACGCGAGATGTGAATTTATTACGCACGTGGCTCGAATGAATTAGTCTCATATTTACAATAGACAAAGATCAACTCATGATGAGATACATTCGAAAGTGATCAAAGAAACAAATTCTGCTAGAATTCTTCTCGCTTTGCTCGGTACACTGAGAAAAATAATTAGGTTAAAGTGACAAAATTCATCTAGTTAAACATGTTTAGTTATTCTAACCAAAATACTGGTTAGTCGAATCAAATATCAAGTTATTTCAACCAAATTTTTAGTTATTCCAACCAAACGTTTAGTCATTTTAACCAAAAAGTGGTTCGTTTAACCAAACCGATAGAAAAGCCATATTTTCCCAAACGATTTGATCATCGTCTCCAGGATTTTGCTTAGATTCACCGTGTTATTTTTCTCAGTGCAGCTCTATCGAAGAATCTAACTTCGAAACACATTTTTCATGATTCAGCAATTTGCTTAATCGAAAGCGAAAATACATCGAAAGCCTTTCGCGACCTCGTTATATACCGAGCGCAAACATCCTCGAAAATTTTACCACCGTTCATTCAAGATGGACCATTCCAAACGCTGCAAGTATCGCGCGAATCCTAGCATCGACTTTAATTTTAATCAACGACGCCCGCGTCTGACGTCCGACGTCGAGCTCGTCAAAGAATCGAGAGAAGTATGAAAAGCTATATATTTTCCCCCAACCCATCTCTCTTTCCCCTCTCCCACCCCCCTCTCGCTCTCACCCCTCCGCAATATTCTTAGCGTTCGAGGAAACCCGTAAAATTCGTCCCTGCTGCCGAGGCAGGCCGAACGAAATTTAATAACATCCCCCTAGTTACACCTCAATGGACACCTTAACAACCCCTGCACGAGTAGCTGGGCCGAGGTCGGGTCTCGCTCTCCTTATCAACCCCCGGCGCGGATATCTAATAAACCACCCCTTGAAACACACCCTTACCGAGCCAGCGATACCCTCTTGGATCCGCCGCGGCGCGCTGCGGGGATAAAACGCGCCGCTCGCCGCCGGGGGCTGCGAAGTGACCAGCCACCGGACTGTACGGAGGCGCAACCTGTGAATCGCTCCGCGAACTACCCCGCCGAAAGGGTTGATCGTACCCGCGGGAAAGGTTCGAAACGACCGGACGCCCGTAATAACGTTGGGTGTGCGTATCAGTGGCTCGGAACCGTAACGGAGGATGTCCAGGCTCGGATTGTTTGCCTGCAGGGCGCGGCATCGTCCACCCCTGTCGAAGTTCTCCAGAAGTTAGTCGAAACCGAGGCGATTTTCGGGGGTGTAATTAAATTCATCGCTCCGTTCTATTTATACCCGGTGGGGTATTTTATATTTATCCGATACCACGGTGAGATACCGGGATCCGCGATCGAAACTTTCCCTCGGGAGGGCGCCTAAAAAAATCCACCCCTCGTCGGGCGATAACGAATCCGTCGCGGCGCATAAACGTCGTCGGGAGGAGCGGTTGGCATCGCGCGAAGAGAACTTTAAGTAAGATCATAAATTGCGGGAGAATCGGGCGCAGCGCAGGACGCGCCCTGGCCCTTCATTGTCATCGGGGGATCGACGGAGTGGGAGGGAAGGGAGGGGGATGTGCCGGCAGGCCACGGCTCCTGGGGGCAGAGAGGGAGCGAAGCTTCGTTAAGCCGCTTATCATGCCGAAACAATACACTGTCGGTGCACCGGTATCATTTCCCCGAGCTCGACCCCTCCCCCTCCCACCCCAGAGGCTAGTTCCATCAAAATTTCGAGCTTTGAACGAATTCGAACGAAATTTGTGTCCTTTTCGTCTCTGTGACTGTCTCTCTGTATACATTCTGCCCCGAATTGGGCCGTTGTCTTGTCGAAAATACGCAAACTTTTAATTTGGTCTTCTCGTAAAAAAAATCTTCATATTTTTAATTTAATTTGTAATCCGTGTGCATATTTAATATCAGACGAAAGAACAAAATGTTTGAAAAAATAATTATTCGCAGAGTCATAAGTGCATTTTTCCCTAGAATGCTATGACGTCATTGAAATACAAGAGGGACGCACTTATGTCAAGCAACGAGTGCGATAGAGCGCATAGGCTTGAAACGCGTTGACGTAACGGCATTCGATAAGGCTGCGATTAAATGAGGCCGAAAATGGAAAATGAAAAAATACGAGGTAAATAATTTTGTCGAAATTTCTCGAATTTGCGGTAAAGAGAAAATTGCGAGAAAACCGAATTATAATCATGAGAAATACCATTAACTTTGCAAAAAGGACATATTTTTCCAGTTATAGATCCTCATTTCAACCGAATCATAGCTTGAAAATTTACCCCAACTTTATCATCGAATGTTTTGTCATCTCTTGAAGCGATATTCTTGAATAACCAGAGGCGTCAATGCGATAATGAGAATTTTCCCCGGCCGAGATTCGAAAATCCGATCACCGCAAGATACGCGCGGTGCGCGAAATCGAAAATACAGAGTTTCTCCAGCGAGAGTTGTAGCACGGGGCCCCGACTTAATCGGAGTCTACTCCACTTAGAAGCCGAGCCGCGCGCGGGGCAAAACTCAATTTTGAGTTGGCGCGGTAACCCGGCGCCGCTCAATTTTGACACCCTTCGCGACGGCTTCGCGCGGGGCGGATGCGACGACCTTCCACGCGCGATACCGTCGTCGTCGTCGTCGCTGCCGCTCTTCGAGGTAGGGTTGCAAACTCAGTTATCCGGCATCGACTACCAAGCTACGTCCAATCCCCCTCTAGCGCGCGCAGGAGTCGCGAGGAAGTCGAGCGTGCGCTTCTCGAGCGATAGGCGCTCCTTCCTGGTGGAGTAGCCCGAGATGGAAAGGTACAGTTCGACCGCCCAAGACGTCGCGAATTCGGAAAATAGAACATTTTCCCTTCTCTTTATAGCTGGCCGTATAAACGGAATTCTCTTGTTTACGTTCTGTTATGGGAGATCGATCTATAAAGTGGTGGGCGGGATAAAACCGAGTACATTGAAAAAAATTACATGGTCAATTTAATCAATGTCTTTGGAGACCATGACCAAACCATTTCGTGAAATATGGATTCTCCATCTATATATTTGGTTAACCCTTTAAGTTTTACTGGGAGAATAGTTTCCCACCAGGCCTAAGTCTCCTAGCTGAGGTTTTGATGGGAAACTAACACAAACACAATATAAATCTAAATTCTAATACATATGAAAAAATAATATAAATAAGTATTTATAATTTTTAAAAATATGAAAACAATTTTTTCATGGCAAGAAATATTATATACATAAAAAGAGTCCATATAATGTGTTTTAAAATGTGTCCCAGTCTTCTGCCACTTAAAGGGTTAAACTGACCACTTTTTAGTTAAGTTAACTAAGCGTTTGGTTGGAATAACTAAACATTTGGTTAGAATAAATGCGTCTAACCAGATGTGTTTTATCACTTTAACCTAATTATTTTTCTTAGTGCACTTTGGATGATCCACAGTCACTGTGATTTAAATTGGAAAATAGGGGCTAACGAAAACATCCAGTTTTACTCGACTTTTCTCTATAGGGTAAAAGTGGAATAGATTCCCCAGTTTCGATTTAATTTTGACCACGGTTACCTCGAAACGTAGTGGAAATATACGAAAAATTCGTAGTGGCATTTTTATAGTAGAAATATAGAGGAACATTTTTTATTTAAACTTTTCTTCAATATCTGTAACTGATTTCAAGATAATCGATCTTGAACTTGCTCTTCCACCGGGAATTAAATTTGAACGCAATTATCTCGAAATGCAGTAAAGATATACAAAAAATGTATCAGCATATTTATAGTAGAAATATAAAGGAAAATTTTTTATTTAAACTTTTCTTCAATATCTGCAACTGATTTAAAGATATTTAATCTTGAACTCTCTTGCTTTTCAACCGGGACCGTCTATCCCACTTTTATCCTACTTACAAAATAGATACGTCCACGAGGACTCGACTTACCGGACAGCTTGAACCCCAAGGGATCCTGCGGATGTCCAAAGGGGAACGGCCGCGGTCCAAAGTGGAATGGATGAAACGCCTGATGTCCTGAAAAGCAAGGCGAGGCGTTACTACGCGCGGCTCGGTCGGCGTCTCGCGTGTGTATGATTTTTGGAAAAAATCATTCCGTCAGTGGCGGACTGACGCGTCCGAGGGATGAGTTACCTATGCCGTAAGACTCACTTGTCTTGGACCTCGGCTCCCGGGGGCCGTCGACCGTCACCTTTATCGCCTTGGAGAGAGTCGCCACTTGCGGCGGCGACGTCTGCAGCATTATCGTCAGCGTGAAGCTCTTGCCTGCGGAGAAAGAGAGAAAGAGATTTGAATCGTGAAGAAAAAAAGAAGGGTAGTTTAGCAGGGCGGGGGACGCGCGGGAGTCTTGTACTCCGGAAGGGACGATAACTCAACCGCGTAACGAATTAAAAAGCATAAAAGTGCGGGCCGCCGTTTCGGTTTCTCGGTTTTCGCCGCTCTATTATTCAAATCCAATCCTCTCGGCCGCAGAGAGGGTACTCATTTTCAGAGATCCTACGCGCTGGGCTGCTTCGGGGAACGCGATGAGGCCGAGGAGCCTGCGTACACATGTGGGACGGAGGGGGGGGGGGGTCTTGGAAATGCGTAAACGAAACATATAAGGTGGATATCGCAGCGGGATTGAGTTAAAAATTGAGTCTACATGCACAGAGAAAAAAAAATTGGTTAGATCTACTGATAATTCGATCTTTAAATGAGAAAAAAAAAACAATTTTTTAAATTAAATTTGTAATCTGCATACATATTCAATATCACACGAAGAAGAAAATATCTGAAAATATAATTATTCCCACTGTTATAATGCGTTTCTCTCTACAACATCGTGACGTCATCGAAACGCCAGAGGGATGCACTTATGCTAAGTTGCGAGTGCGAGAGAGATAGACTTATAGAGAGCGCGATGACGTACCTAGCTGTACTTCAGAAAGTTTTTCTCCAGCTCTGATAAGGCCGAAAATGAAAAATGAAAAAACACGGGGTTGATAATTTTGCCCGCATTTTTCGAACCTGCGATAAAAGAAATTGCTTAGAAACCCAATTAATTGCAGAGTCGCAAATAATTATTTATCTACATCAATTTCATCTTTTTTCATATTAATTAGACATTCCCTCCTTGCAATCCGGCACATATCTACTGTTCCGCATGATTGTAAGGAAGAGATATCAAATTCATGTATTAAAAGATCTAATTAGCATAAATAAATAATTACTTGCCATCCCGTATAAGTAGTTTTCAGTAGATCCAACCAATTCTCTTTCTCGACGTGTATTTTTGCATTGCAAAAATAATCGTCGCCTCGACTGCACGCAACGATGCGCACGAGCACCCACCTATGTACATACGCGCGCGCGCACGCGAGTGCAAGCAACCGGTAAAGTCGCGCCGTGCCACGTTTGCTGGAAACAAAACATCAATGTGCCGGAAGTAAGGGGTGAATGGGCGGCGCCAGTGCGTCGGTGTCGGCGGATGGAGCCGCGCGGCGGGAATATGTTAATGCCATCGATGTCGAGGCATCATCCCCCCCCCCTGGAAAAGAGCGTGATGCACGCCGTCCGTTGTCTTTCGATTCGCGAACGCGAAAGGAGGTCGAATCGATCGTCGGAGAGGGGGTGGGAGGGGAAGTATCGTTTCTTTGATCTCCCGGCTAAACGCTTAAAAAATTCCAAAGTCGATTCGCGTAACGCTGTTATCGTCGGGTTATCTTCGAGAAGCCGCGATGAGCTTCGCTAATTAAAAGACGACGAATCGTAGCCGAGCGCTCCCCGATTCTCATCCCTCGTCAAATCTCAACCCCCCCGAACTCGGCCTCTCGCATTCGCGCGGTATCTCGCGAGCCGCATACATACAGAGAATCGCGAGCACGCGCGAGGGGGTAGCTTTATTTTATAGCACACGGGACGGCCGCGAGCGAGAGCGGGGGAGGAAAGGAGGGGTGGTAACGGGCGGGTTTTTACGGTGAACCACGACATTTAACGGGTTTACCGCCGTCGCTGCCGCCGCCGCCGCGTTGCCGCCGCTACGCGAAATAACCGACGCGAGACGGCCTCGAAAAGGGGGATGGGCGCCGAACGACGACGCGGCAACGACGTCCCGCCGAACGGCTTTGTCGCGGTCTGCTCTCGATATGGACGCGGGCGAAAATTGGGAGGGTGCGAGATATAGGCGGAAGCGAACGCGCGAGGAACGAGAGGGAAGAAAGAAGAGCTGAGCGGAAGAGGCGAGATAAAATTCGCCCGGTGATACGCCATCCGTTCCGCTGGGCGGGGGGGAGGACGTGAGACGCCGCTTCGCGTTTTCCCTACGCGGGCTATTTTCGCGAGAAGCTCTTCCCCGCGCGTTCCGCCGCCTGTCACCGGGTCCTAACAAGGCGAAAGTTTATTGCCGCGAAGGAGCGGAGATGCCTCGTCGAGTCGAGGACGCAGGGGTGGGACGGGCGGACGGATGGCAGGCATTTCGGGGGTGTTTATGAGGCATTATGCGTAACGCGCCGGAAGAACGAGTCCTCCCGGTCCTTCTCTCTCTCCGTTCCACCGCCGCGGAATTTCTGTCTGTCGCGGTATACGGGTTCGCAGGTGACCCGAACTTGACTCGGGATTTAAATTTCGGATGTTGCAGTCCCGCGCTTGGTTTGCTTTTATTGGACTCGTCGAGGTGCTTCGTTCGGCGCGGGGGGAGGAATTCATTGAATTAAAAGTCTCCGTGCCGCGATAACCCGCGCGACGTGCAAATTGGTGCAGTTCGTCGAATAAATATTCACCTTCACGGGTTGTGGGAAAATAAGAGTGTTATTTGGTTGAAACGAAAAATCGAGAAAGCTTAATTAAAAGGATAAATTCGTCTGGATCAAGTTTCGAAATTTCGACTCGGATTCATTTCGAATTCTCCCTGTGTGTGATAGACGTTTAATTTCTTGACATTTCCGTGTCAAGATCTTATCGTCTCGATACACTAAGAGAAAGAATTGCTGATGTCAGAGAAATATGTATGTTTTGAATCAAGAACATATATATGATCTCTTACAAGTTTAAAAAAATACAGATTCTTGGTCCAAGAACATATCGTTGCTTGGATGCAGAAGTAGTCTAAGTCACAAAATGTAAATTTTATAGGAGAGTATTTTTTTGGTTTTTTCCCTATAAATATTATAAAATCCTTTTACCGGAAAATTGTATGACAATGTTGACCAAGTTACTTTCCCTACAGTTTACTTCTGCATCTGATATAACGGTGCTTTTACTTTCAAATTGACTTAAAATATCAAATTACCCAAAAATGGACATAGGCTACTTCTGCATCCATCGACGATATATTCTTAATTCAAGAGTACCTTCTTTGGAATGAGAAATTCTTTCGGCGGGAAAAAAAACAATTACTCGATTTCATCAAGTATTTTCTTGCTCGAAGAAAATCACGGCTTGATACTGGAATTGTATCATATTTTCGATTGAGGAAATATTTTTTTGTAAATTAAAAAAATTAGCGCGTAAATCTTTAACGGGGAGATATTCCAGGCAAATCTCACGAATATTCCAACTTGCACAAAATATTCTTAAAATATTATAGACCACAGCAAGACAGATGGCATATATTGTACGTAATTAATTAACGCGCGATTCATTAATCGCGAGTAACCGCGCCGCGCGGTGACCCCGTCGCGGCGCGGTCGTCATTCCAGATTTGAAAACGCTCGAGCCGCGCGCGCGCACGCCTCACCCCGCCGCGCGTTTGCACAAGGATCATGCAGTGTTAAAAACTCCCCTGTTTGCCGGCGGGAGCCGGGTGGTGGTGCCCGAGGGTCGCGCCGGATTGTTATTTCAGAGTGTTTGCAGTGTTTTAAGATTCTGACGTTTTGACTACCCGAATCGCCGTTGAGGGGGCAGCCATGCCGAATTGCGTGCTGGAATATCCGAGCGTGATAGGTGCGAGAGAGGGTGGAGAGGGATGGGGCGAGATATTTACACGGAGGAGAGAGGAGAACCGGAAGTACGCACGCTCGCAACGCTCGGGCGATGAGCGCGCGTTCGGAAGAGAGAATTCCGGTCTCTCTCTCCCCGCGCGACAACGGCGTCGCGCGACGCGGTAACGCGAATTTATCGGAGCGTTTCTAACAAGTCGGCAGCGGGGACGCGGAAAATTAACATATGTAAAAATAAAGGATCGAGACGGTGTATATCGGGCGCGCGACGAGTTCCGGGACGTGCGGAGAGATAGAGGGTTGGTTGAGGGGGGCGGAGGGGCAGGAGAGGAAATGGGGAGAACGGAGGACCGATGTTTAATCCGTAGGGAAACGCGGCTCGTGCAGTCATCCGTAACAGCTACTCATTACCTGCCCACTTCGAACCTCGAGCGGCGCTGAGACTTGGCCCAGAGATTTTTCAATTTTAATTGGGAAAAAAAAGTCTCCCGCGGAAAGGCTATAGCTATGCGCACGCACCGAGAGGGACGGATATGCGCGCTTCGTCAAACGCTTTTGCTTCTCGTCGTCAGTCGATCTCTTCGAATGCAGTTTATTCCCTTCGATGAAAACCAATAACGTAGATGATTTATTTGCGACAAATAAGAATTTATTGGTGTTCAACGAGAGTTAATCTGGGGTGAATGGATTGGCGGTATTATTAATTAATTTGGGTGATAATTTTTCAGGGAGAAAAATAATTTATAGACTTGGAAAACAATTTATTAATAGTTAATAAATGTATCGTAAGGATGAGAAAATATATGTTAATTATTACAATGCTCATTTCATTCAAATTGTTATCTCGAAGGATCTAATTGTGGCAAATAAATATTGTAATAATTAACGAATATTTGGTTAAATCCAATCAAATGTCTATAAATCTCCATATTCAAAAGAAAGTATTTATTAACTATACAGATAAACTGGTTTCTCGGTGCAGCTTTCTGATACAGTGAGATATTTTCGAAATTATCGTTTCCCGAGCAATCTCGAGCCTCCCTCGTCCCCACACTTCTTTCAAATTGCATTCGCATCATCCCGGACTTTCTTACAACGCTCAAAGAGGTCCCCCGCCTTATTTTTCTACCCTCCCGCTTCCGCGGAGCACCCGGGCACTCCACCGCGTGGCTGTGAAATAAAAACTGAGCAGGGTGTTACTTTTTAAAGGTCGACGGATCGAGCGTCGACCCTTCTCAACGTCGACGTCGTCTTTTACGACTTATTAAATCATTTCTGACCCGAGTAAAAAACGCGGCTTGTCTCGAGGGTTGCGCGCACGTGCGTTTCCGGTTCCTGGTTGACAATGCGGCGCGATTACGCACGCTCCCCACACTCTGCTTTCTTCCGTTGAGTTCCGTAGCGATCGTGAATCGGGGTTATTTGAAAACTTAATATATATTGTTTTCGGGTGCACATATTTGATATTAAACGAAGATAGGAAGGTGGACTGAATGGACAATTTAACGTTAAACAATTTTATTCTTTATAGTTCTCCGAAATTTATTTTGTAATGTACTGCGAAGTGTAAAGCGCGTCACCTTGAATACACCATATAGAGAGAGTATACACACACGGTAACAATTTTTAAAAATTATCCAATACATGACTGTGAAAATTCATACACTCTCTCTCCGTTATGAAATTTATACGGGAAATTTCATAAGGAAATATATTAATTTTCATAATCGCGTATCAGAAAAAAAGCTTTATAAAAAGGTATATTAAAAGTACAACATTTTTGTTACAATGTAGCATCGAGAGACAGTATACAGATTCGCGTCCTAACAGCGCTATCTCACTTAACGTTCCATAAAGATCGAAGGGAAACGAAATGCATGAAAAAGCGCCATCCGAAGGTTATAACCCAGTGTGTTTACGGTACATATCTCGCGCCGCCGTTCCTCCTGCAGCGGTACGCGCGCGCATACGTATAACGAAGAAGAGAAGCGCGCGCGCGAAGGAAGGGAAAGAGGCGAGGCGCGATCCACGCGTATCTCTCCGCGCTTACACGCGTGTAGCGGCGCGGCAAGGCTCGCCGTTCCGAAGCGAACATCGGTCAGGATTCGAACTGTCGATGCTCGGACGTCGTCGCCCCGCGCCACCCCCGGCCCGGATTCGCGCTCTCTTTCGTACGCCTCCGGATTTCCGAACCGTCATAAAACACAGGTAACTCCGGTATTTATGCGATTCGTTCGCCGTTCAACCCGCTCACGTACGCGCCCACACGCGCGCCGCCCCACCTGTCTGTGACTCCTAGCGGAGGAGGTTGACGCTAATCCCTGCTCTCTGCCGGGGACGAAAGGGGTGCGACGTGATATACACCGCTGCGCCGGTACGATAATATTCCCCGCTTTTCGCCGGCCGCCCCGTGCCCTCTCGCCCCTCCGCGCGATACCCCCGGAGCCGCGCTATCTCGCTCTCGTCCCTCCTCGAGAGGGATAGCGGAACCTGGCGATACGAGGCACCGCGAGAGGAACTCGTCGAGGGAAAGGTTGTCGCGGAATATACGCGCTGCTTGAGAGAGGAAAGGAAGTGCTTGCAGAGAGAGAGTGTCCGAATTTCTGGAGGGGTGGAAAAAGAGATTGGAGAGGAAGAAGGTATATGACTGAGAAAAAAATGCAATAGATTTAATTAAACTGGCGGTTACGGGTGGAGGAATGTAGATTTAGTTTTGGATCTACTAAAAATGACTTGCGGGGTTGCGCAAGTAATTATTTATTTATATCAATGAAATCTTTTAATACATCAATCAGATATCTCTTTGTTATAATCATGTGGAATAGTACCTATGTGATTGTAGGGAAGAAATATCTGATTAATATATGAAAAAAGACTTTATCGATGTAAATAAATAATTCGGTTTAACATAAAAAAGATATTTATATTTTTAAATTTAATTTGTAATCCGTATACATATTCAATATCGTGCGAAAAAAAAAACGGTCCGAAAAAATTATTATTCGCAGTTATATATGCGTTTCTCTCCACTAGATTGTGACGTCATCGGAAAGGAAGAGAGGCGCACTTATGACGAGCAAGGGGTGCGAGGGAAATAGTCTTATTATAGATTATGACGTAGCTGCATTTCCAAATAGCGCTTTCCAACTTAAATAAGGCGGAAAGTGAAAAATGAAAAAATACGGGGTAAATAATTTTCTCCAAATTTTTCGAATCTGCCATAAAAAGAAATTAATATCAAAACGGAATTACTTGTGATCCCGCAAGTAATTATTAGTAAATCCAAATGATTCTTTTTCTCCGTGTATTTGGACTAATCAGCTATAACCAAATTTATTAGTCGAAGCAAATAATTCTGCATTCCCCCATCCGTAAACGCCGATTTAATTGAATGTACCATTTTTTTTTCTCAGTGTAGAAATGACACCAATAAGTAGGGGGTTACGGGGTTCTTTAAAATCGTAGGGGAACGGGTGCCCCTGTAATTTTGAAATACTTTAACCACTGACACGCGTGCATGTGGATTGGCCGTGCTACAGGGCGTTCCATCGAAATAATTACGATTCGGCACACTACCTATTTCAAATATTTGAATGGAAAAGCGCAACGTCGACACGATCAAACATCGGTGCAGTGCACTGCATTATCGACCACTTTGTGGGAGGGTTTCTAAAGTGAGCGGTATTCCTCTGTGCGGGGGTTAGTTACAAAATTGCTGGAATGTTGCAGTTTTCCGCGTCGCGCTCGAAAATTAGGGATAGTCTCTGATTTGCCGTAGTATCGGGGGTGAAGAGGGCAAGGAGGGTGGGTGACGGCACGGGATATGCGTATGCGGTAATACGGGTATCGCGCGTGTAGCCGATTAAAAAAATGGCAGGTCCCCGCATCCAGCGTCCGTCAGTAAAATTATGCATACGCTCCGGACGCGACGCAAACAACATAAATTTCAGATTTATTTTGCAAATCTGTTTGCCGCTGCTGTCCCGCTTAAATCCCCTTTGCACCCTCCGATAGAAAAACGACAAAGTCTGACCGTTTTATTTTCAATCCCCTTCTTTATCAGTCATCTGCTTACGCCCCTCTGTCGTTCCCCTTATGTTAACACGCATTGATTTTAGTTGGTGCGCGATTTTGCACCCCTAAACTTACTGAATTTACCAGTGGACAAATTTATAATCCAATCTATACATATAAACATGTTCTCACTGACTGACTGACTGATTCATCAACGCCGAGCCGAAACCACTGAAGTTAATTACATAAAATTTGGACGGGAGATTTCTTTTGTGACGCAAGTACCCTCTAAGAAAGGATTTTTCGAAATTTTCTCCCTGAGGTGGTAAAATAGGGGATGCAAATTTATATGAAAATCCGTCATTGTTGAAGTTAGATCCATGAAAATTGGTATTTGACCTTTTGGTTGAAAATTAAGAAAGACGTGTTTCAGGATTTTTGGAAATTTATCCCTCAAGGGAGTAGAATAGGGGATGAAAATTTGTATGGGAATTTCTATTTATTTCGAGATCCACGCGGACGAAATCGCGGGCGGAAAGCTAGTCTATCATGAAAATTCAATCGAAGTTATATAAAAGTTCCAATTTAAATTGAATTGAATCGTATAAATCGGAGCTTCTCAATTTCATTCGATTCGCCATTTATATTCGGTAGAACTTTATTGACATATTGATTAAAAATTTGCCCACAAACAGAATTCGCGATAAATTTACCGTCCCGCCGTATCGTTTCCCCTATAGCACCCTATTTTTTTTATTCGCAGCAATTTTTTTTATTCGTTCTTTCAGCAGATTACTTTTTTCGTAACTTAACCCTTCCGCCCAATCCGTCCGTCATCCCGTCCCTGTTTTTCCCCCGTCCTTATGAGCTTGTGGAGGAAATAGCAGGGGTCTATTACGTATAAAGTGCGGGCAGGAAGGGTTAATAATCGCTCCGTGTCGATGTATCTTTCGCGTTAACATCCCAGAGTTCCGCCCCGAGAAACGATTACGGACTGGTACCCCGCGACCGGTACCCTCGAACTTCGACTTCCCCCGTTCACCTTGGCGCGCGAATCGATCTCACTCGTTCGGAAACCGGCGAAAAGCAATTTCCCCAAATTTGAACCAATTCCGCGGGCACATGCCCGTAGTCTGGAGCCAAATCGCTGCGTACGAGCGGCGGTCGAAGGGGGTGAGTTTGGGGGGTCCTGCCCGTAATACAGTAATGAGGGCTTACTGCCATGGAAACCAAAGCCGCTTACGGCCACCAAACCGCTCGCGCGTTCGCTCGCTCGATCTGCGACATCGTCCCTCCACCGATACTCCCGTTTCTCTCTCTCTCTCTCTCTCTCTCCCTCTATCTCTTTCTCGTTCCCATGAGCTCTCTGTTCGCCATTTTTCCAGCGAGAAATAGCGGAATCATCGACCGCTCCATGGACCACCCGACGAACGGTTTCGAAGGACCGGCGAAGGGAATTTTATTGAAAAATAAATGCCGAGAAAAAGATTCCAGCCCCCCGATATACAGTAGGACCTCGATTATCCGAACCCCTATTATTCGAATCCTCCGTTATCCGATCCACAACTTGCTTCATCTGAACGTTCTTTCATCCGAACCACGACTTGCTTCATCCAGATTTTTTATTATTTAAACATCGGTTCGATATTTTAGAAGGCATACATTATCACGCGTTACAACGTTGCAAATCAAGCTGCAGTGAGAGGAAAGGGTTTAGTTGAATACGAACCTAATAAAAAAATGTATTTGAGATAAATAGGGATTTATTCACATTGAACAGAAGTCTATGTCAATTTGATACATGTTTTGCATGTCTTTTTAATCAGGTACGAGTTTAGTACAACATCAATCTAATTCAAATAGACTTTTGTTCAATGTGAGTAAATTCCTATTCATCCCAAATAAATCTTTC
The DNA here is from genome assembly GCA_963678675.1 of Xiphydria camelus. NCBI lineage: Eukaryota > Metazoa > Arthropoda > Insecta > Hymenoptera > Xiphydriidae > Xiphydria > Xiphydria camelus. Next base: position 26,908,826 of record OY783195.1, read on the forward strand.
TATTATAGGTTCGTATTTAACTGGACCATTTTCCAAGGTGCAGCATTCGAACGTATCCAAGCCCACGTAGCCTTTCAGAACTTTTAATTCGTTCGTAAATTTGTTCTCATTGTGTCTTTATTAGATCTTCGCGACGGGCGATTATAAACGCATATCGATAATTCTTTTACTACCTTTGGTCATGCGCCGACAAAAGATTATAAATTTCATGATAAAGAATCCTTAAACTAAGTATTCAATTTCTATAATGTTTTATAACTGTTTATAATCAAAAATATACATGGATTGAATAATATTCTGCCGTGTTAAGTTAAAAAGACGTATCTAACATTTGTACAGTTTTGAGATACCAGGGTTTTTCTAATTATTTTCGTGCCACACTGAAAATAACATTCAAAATAAATGATAAAACGTCAGCGTCAATAATTGCTTTATCGTGGAACATCGTTTCACTCATCACGACTGTTCTATTATCCGAACTTTCCCCTAATCCGAACTAGGCCTGGTCCCAGTCGATTCGGATAATCGAGTTCCTACTGTATAAGCAAGAAACTCTCGTCCGCGAGAAAAATATCTCGCCGAAGGAAAGAAAGAGACGAGGGAGAGATTAAACGAGAATCTCTACCGCGGCGGGGAAGAGGGCGCTGTCATTAAATCGCTGACAGCTAAAAATTCGAAGAGCAGTCGCGCTCCCCGCCTCAGGGGGTAACTCTCGCGGGCACTTCCCCCCCCGAGTGTATTTCTCGTTGACACCGTGGCGCGCCCGATCAAACTGCAATTTCCTTTTCCAATTTACCATAAACAAGCCGAGCGCCCGCCCACCTCGTTAAGCGGTACCGCGCGCACGCTACGATTTCTCGCGCTGATCTCGCGATCGTCGGCGCCGTCGAAGAGTATCGTCGTCGCGACGCTCTTCCCGCTGCGCCCTTCGTTCAAAATAAAACTTTGTTCTCTCCGACGCGGCGAAAGCCGCGCCCTTCTTAACTATCCGTAATGGCAGCGATTATTAGGATGTATTATTCAGTGTACTCGGACCCTAATTTTTTCAAGCGAGGGCCACGCGCGGCAAGGAAGCGCGCGAGAGACGCCGGTGCCGCGGGGCAGGGGGTGGCCGCCGGCAAAGGAGCGGTGAATTATTAACGACGAGCCGGAATTAAAAATCTTGCGTCCGCCGACAGACGCGGACGGATGGTAGGCGAATCGGGCGCCGAGTATTTGCCGAGTGAATTAAAAATGAGAGCGAATAAGGACCGGGGAATGACGGCGGTGTGGTTGTGACTGTGCCCCGGCGGTGCGCCGTGGAAACGAGTACACATCCGTCAGGCGAAGGGCTACCTTAATGTACCGACTGCTGAATCATTCACCGCGCCTCCGATAACGTCGTATTCCACCTTGCGTGAATTTTCAGCGAGAGAGAGAGAGAGAGAAAGAGAGAAATCCTCTCGATCCCCCCGTCGCCGTCAACGTCACCTGACCGAATTTTTCAGCCCTCCGGGAGAGGAGTCTGCCGCCAAGTGGATGTATGGAGATCCTGCGGAGGGAATTTGACAGGAGAGACATGGAGAGGGTGGAGGGGCGATACAGGGATGATAACCTTCCCCTTCTTATCGGCGGTTTCGGCCGAATTATTTCGAGGAGCTATGTTGTGTTTTCTACGATTTTATTTTCAAGGGATTCTGGCGCCAAATAAGACCTTGTGATCACGAATATTATTTATGATACGGGGGAGAAAATGGGAATTCGAAACGATAGGGGAATTAAACAGCGAGAGCAAAGGATCCGCAGCCGAAGAGACTCACCCCTTCCACTCCTGCCGACGAACCTGAGGTCGTTGAACTTGGCCACCTGATTCTTCATCAGTGCTGTCGAGTTCCTCAGCTCCGCGCAGCAATTCTCGTCGTTGCCCGCCCGAACGGTGACCAGGGTGCCATCGCCGACATCCCCCAGGGCCACTACCTTGAACGCCACCGGGAGCGTCTTGTTCGATCGCCAGTGGTTGGGCAGCACCGTGCAGACGACGTGGGGGCAACCTTCGTGCGCGAGGAGACAAAAGTGTCATGTTGCAGTCGATTTGTTTAGGTTACAAATTGACGTATTCATCAGCGGATCGACATCAACTGCTGAGCAGTTTTAAACTTTTCCCGACGCAATCCTCCCATTTTTTTACGTTTAAATCAATTCTTTGTGTTAATTTAACACATCTTGTGTTAAAATTAACGCAAGAAATGTTAAATTAACATGAAGAATTGGTTGATTTTGACATACAAAAATATAGGAAACGATCCATTCATTTTTGTATGTTAAAATCAATAGATTCTTTGTGTTAATCCAACACTTTTGCTAAAATTAATACAAGGAATATTAAATTAACGCAAAAAATAGGTTAATTTTAACATGTAAACATTTAGGAAATATCCATCAATTTTTATATGTTAAAATCAATAGATTCTTTGTGTTAACTCAACACTTCTCGTGTTAAAATTAGCACAAGAGGAATATTAAATTAAGACAAAGAGAATCGGTTGATTTTAACACACAAAAATAAGTGCACCGTTTCTAACATAAAATTTCCTATTGTACAGCATAAATCGCGAAGAGATTATCTAACGTTAAAGGCATTTTCGATGATTTCTCCTACTAAAATATGTGCAGGTAATATTGTCAATACGACTTGGCCCCTCTTTATCATGATTAGCGGTAATAATGAGGGACAAATCCTAGTTAAGCCATATTACCTGCACTTACCTTACGTCCTTTATTACGTAACAATCCGGACCTATCATTATTGCTTCTCCCTGTAAACCTACACTGAGAGAAATATTTGCTGATGCCAAAAAAATTTTTTCTTCGATTAAAAACACTAAATAATTCCAGGATCAAGAAATGGTTCTCTCCGTGCAAATAAATATTTGTTAGACTCGAGTAATTATTTTTTTCGCGCAAGAAGAATTTCTTGTCCCAACTAAAGTACACGGAGAAAAAGGTATATTAATCACTACATAATAAATTTAACAGCTTGTGGAAAGTATTGCGTTCATTGCTAACTGTATGGCCACAGTTGACATACATCTAATGAACTTCACTAAATCCATGTCAATTGTTGTCACACAATAAAGCAATGGACGCAATACTTTTCCTAAAATGTCAAATCTATTATCTAGTATAACAGTGATTAATATATTTTCTCTCCGTGCACGGAAAAAGAATGGTATCAATAAATTTTACTATATTTACGATAAAAGAGGTACACATGAGGGTTTTCAGATGTTTTTACAGTGCTGTACAGTAATGTTTCTTCTGAAAATATTACATCGTGATTGTTTACATTACAATTTACTAGTTTCCAACGAAAAATTATTTTTCGGCCCAGTAAAAACATCCGAAAATCCTTATGTACTTATACCTCTTCTATTGCAAATACAGTAAAATTTATCGGTCTTTCCGTCTGTATTATTCAATCAAGAATATAATATATTCTTCAACCAAGAAACGGCATTCTTAAAAATTTCTATTATAAGATCATATGTTTTTGGTTCAAGAAATATTTGCTCGATACCAGCAATTATTTCTCTCGCTGTACCCTCGCTCCATTCCCGACGCCACGCGCTTTCCACGCCGTCGTCGAAAACACCATAAGACACCGTCCACGTATCGCGCGTACCGCTCGGTGTACCAAGAGTGGCAATACCCGCCGATAAGATCCGATCGACCAAAAGAGGGAGATATACCGCCTGTGGAATTCTCACCGGTTCGCACGAGCTCGCCGGGATGCTCGGCCAGCAATCCGTCCAGGGTCCTCTCGGCGAGGAGGTCCGCGGTGAGCGCGTAATCCGGCAGATGATGATTATTCCCGCCCGCCGAGCTCTGCGGAGGCACGTCGCTCGCCAGATGCATCCTTCTCCGGGTGGACGAGGCCCTCGTCCGCCGCGGGGCACCCCTGGCGCCGGCGATCTGGTGCGGCGGTGCCTGGTTCGCCTGGATCACGCGGGTCGACCTGGTGTTCGGGTAGTCTAGACCGGGAGGACGATCCTCGGGGCGTGCTGCATCTCGCGAAGGGTTCGTCATGAGAACGGAGTCAACGGTGCGCGTCGCATGTCAGAGGTCCCGGGTCATTTTTCCGCCGCCGGAACAACCCCTGTCTTCCGTCTTGGATTTTTATTTTTACTTCCGCGGGGGAATCGGGCCAATTCGGAGGAGCTTATTCCTTCGGTGAAAGGGGCATCGGGGCGAGTAGTAACTTTCGCGTCGACGCCAGACGTCGTGGGGATCGGCGTCGATCTTTCCAGGGGACGATTTTAACGGTGGAAAACGACCATCGGACGAACTTGGAATAACGAGCAACGTCCGAAACCACCCCGCACCCTCTCCTCGAACGAAGGAAAAGACAAATCGGCACGCGAAAACCCCGCACGGCTTCCCGATCCACCTGTGATCGGTCCCGCGGCGATATATCAATCGCTCACCCTCCCTCCCGCTCCAGCGAGAGAATTGGATTTGTTTTCTACGGTCGCGCGCGGTACAAGCGAAACGCGCGCGCCGGGGAGAGGTATCCTCCTCTCTCTCTCGCTCCTCCTTTGATCCTTATTTCATTATCCGGGAGCCGCGCGCGCGCGCGTATCCGTTTGCAAATTCTTCGACTCGACTGTTAAGTCGCGGAGAAAATTCCTTTTATTGGAAATCGCTCTCCGGATTTATCTCTCCCTCTTCTTCCACCGTCTACAGTTCTTCCCTCCTCGTCACACCCCCGTCCCCTCGTCGATCATCCCTTCGAGCATTCTCCGATTCCGTAGGTACCTCTCGCAACGACGACGCGCCGCGCGCGACGATCCCCGACACTCGCAGCACACCGCCGGCCGATTCGAAAACGCTTCGATCCCCGAGAAGGTTTATCGCCGCCGCCGCGTCACCCCCGGAGGACGACGGAACGCGAGAGGCGCGATCGGAACACTCCACGATCGTTCGTCGCACTGATTTTCACCCGATGCGATTTCAAACAAAATCGTCCACAGTCTCTTCCGTTTTTCCTCGAAGGCGCTCCATCGACGTCGCTCTTCCACCCCCGACAAACCGTCGCACTCGCCGCACTCGCGTTCTTCCGCGCGAAATCGCCGAATCCGATCCCGTCGCGACGACGACGACGACGACGACGACGACGAGGTGAGCGCCGCGCGGATCAGCGGGGCGAGGACCGTGAAATCACCGTCTTCCTCGCGCTCCGGTCGCACGCGCCAAAGTAAAGTACGCGGTACGCGGGAGTTTGGGTTGTGCGGCCTCGGTCTCGGTCTCGTTTCGGTTCGGCGGTGGAAGGTGGCGGCTTCTGCGGTGGAGCCGCGCGGTGTGGTTGCGGTGTATTTTTGAGGCCGCCGCCCCCAGACCCCAGACCCCAGCCCCCAGCCCCCGCCGCGACGCGGCGTTCGCGGTGGTGGGGGCAGTTTTTCACGCGGAGGGGAAAAATCCCTTTGACGGTCTCCCGCGTTCCCGTTCGCGCCGCCGTTCCCGGCGGGGCGCGCGGGCGGTGGTGTCCCACCACCCCCTCCCTCGCTCCTTTCTTGATTATTTTCTTCTCTCGCGGCCGTCCTTCCGGCTGAGTCTTCGCTGGCCACGTGTCGGCGGCGAGGGGAGCGAGGGGATGAGATCTCTCCGCCGAAGAGGGAAGAATAATTATAATCGATGCGCTCTTCTTCCGGAGGAAGATCTGCTCGGGCAGAGTTGGCGCTCGGCAATTGCTCCGAGCTTCTCTTTCGTCTCTGCGAGAGAGGAGAGGGCTCTAGAGTGCCTCTCTTCTCGTTTCACGACGAGGAGCGGAAAATTCAGCCGGGGGGAACTTCAGCGTCAACGTGAAGAGTGATTTCGAAATCGATGACTCGGTTCCAGGTTTCCTCTCTCTCTTCCCCTTTCGCCACACCCCTCTCTCTCTCTCTCTCTCTCTGTTTCTCTTTTTCGCGTTTTAATTACCAATCCTCTTCTCTCTCCCCGGGTGAAAACGCGCGCGCATACGCGTCGAGTCGCGCGGCGCACGCCAGAATCATTTATTTAAATTCCCGTCGATTCGTTCGGTCATTATCGAAAACCGTACAGCCGTCCCGGCGCGGCCGAGCGAGAGCCAGCGGGGCGCGCAACGCGGCACGGCCGGCAGTCGCTCCTCGTCGTTCTCTCCATGCCGATATCGCTTTGCCCTCGGCGGCCACCCTGAAACACTTTCGCGATTTTCTCCCGATAACTCGTCGCGCCGCGCGCGGATCTCCCGTTTTTTTTCCCTCCCGCGTTCGACGACCGTTTCGCGACCCACTCGAAACGACACTGCGCGCGGAAGAAAGGGAAACAAAGACGCCGGGGAAACCCTAGGCTACGTTTAACGCGGCGAAACCGGCGGGGGGTTGGAAGCGCACGAGGGAGGAGGGTGGAGCGATGCAAGAGCGCGGGGAGCGGCGAGCTTGCAGTAACTAGGGGTAGTTATTGTGGACACGAATGCGAACCGGCGTAACGTGCAGTTCCCGAGAGATTTCGCTCGCTGTTGCACACACGCGGCACGCGTTCTTTTTCATGTGTCGGAGCGAGGAACGACGATTTTTATTATCGCGATCGGTCCTTCCTGAAGAGGTACGTGCGATCTTGCGCGATATGTGGAGAAAAGTTTGCGGTAATCGCTCTCATAATTCGTGTGGTAGGATTGAATTATTGTGGCGTATGACGTTCAGAATCATAAATATATGTCGATATTTACCATAAGTATAGCAAGTGTGACAGTACTTGTACGCTGAGAGAAATTTATAGATCGCGCAGCAATAAGTATAGCTGTGATAGCTATACTTTAAGGTTAAATGAAGTTAACTAGATAGTATAGGTAATATAGCAATATCAAATAGTAACAAGAGTAAATAGTAAATAGTAACGTACTGCTGAAAAAATGATAGGTATAGCTGATATAGAAACACGTATTGTTAAGGTAACTAGAATTTATTCTTAAATTAATAAACCACTAGCGTTGTCGTGAAATCTATAAAATTTCCCTCAGTGTAATAAATATAGACTAATTTGTGGTACCGAACGTCATGTACCGCAATAATTCAATCTTATCATATGGATTGTGAGACTCGATCTTCCAATCTACCATATGAGGCTAAATTCACTCTCCAGGAAAGCAACTTCAATCACTATTATCTCATTACCTATGAGCTTTTGACTCATATCTGTATAATACTTTTTTGAGGATTACATTTTTCTCTACAACACACAAAGTCTTATATCAGTATAAGCTAAAAGTTCAAAAATAATGAGATAATAGCGATTGAAGTTTCTTTTCTGACGAGTAAATTTAGCTCCATGTGGTATGCGAGCCTCTGCCTCGATATCTTCGAGTTTGACGTCCCCAAGATCTGTCGACGATTCATACTTTGACACCGATCAACCCCCGAAGCACAGACTTCGCAAATCGACCCCCACGCCACCGTTTAAACTTCACGCTTCGAATCGGAGCTGTACGCGTGTCGCTTCCAACACGGGATTGATCAACGAAATCGGGCCCGAAAAAATGTTGAATTTAAATTAATACCGCGCGCGTATCCCGCGCGAAAACACCGCCGCGCCGCGGACGCACGTAACGCGGCCACTTTTTCGACAGCCGGCACTGAACTATCGATTATGACGTGTGGAAACGGTACGTGTGCCACGCTCCGTATCTGTACCGAACTGTGAGAACCCCCGAGCGAGCGAGAGAGAAAGAAGCCCCCTATAATCCGCCCCTACGACTAACAATGCCAGGGGGTGCCCGCTACTCTCGGCCCTAAACGCTCGCGCCTTTCCGACTATACGCACTTCGTCATGCGAGCCAATAGCCGTTCGTATATTCTTTTTTTAGCGGAGAGTTATCGTTATCGCTGACGCCGAATCGCCGATGGGGACGGGCCTCGTGCTCGCCGGCCCTCGCGTTACGTCGCCATCCCCCGGGCGTATTCGGAAGGCTCGATTGAATTTCTATATTGTCATAGAAATTGTTGACTCACGCGATACGCGGACGTAATATCGTTGGGTGGAAAATATTGCGGGGTTATATTTGAGAAATTGATTTTTTTGGCGTTGATTTCGCGTCAGAAATATTCGGGGGACAAAACTGGCTCAAGCGCGAATTCTGGGAATTCTGAAGTTGTTATGCATAATTTGAGTTGAGGTAGAGCGCGGTAAATTCTCGGAAGAAAATTAATCGTTGTATTTACAAAGTTCGTGATAAATTTCCAGATAAGGCTAATAATTTATCGTCACGATCACTATAGTTCTAGTTAAAATTACAGCGATGCTTGCAACTTCTACGAGTCTTACCATAATTTTTACTAAAATCATAGTTATCGTAAGAATAAATCAGCGTTGTCCCGAAATTTACCATAAACTTTGTAAGTGCTACGATTCATTATTTTCCGTGATCGATAAAGTTTCTTCGCACGTTAATATCTCGTTACTGCTCAACTTTTTATGCATATTGGTATAGAACTTTTTTGTAGATCGAAGTGCATTCTTCAAAAAAGTATTGCACCAACTTAGCCCAAAAATCAACAGGTAGCGAGATGATCGCGATTGAACCTTTTACCATCGCTCAACGATATTCACTTGCAGTTTGTCCCTCAATGATCAGCTCGTCTAACGAAATTAAAAATAGCCGCACCCCCCACGTGGTCACTCATCCCACCTCCTCCACGCGCGACGACCGAAGCCCCGCAGATTTTGGCCAGTGAGTTTGCGACATTCCCTCGATATACCCGCGAATATTTTTGGCTTTCCGCCATCCCCCTCCCCCTTCTCTCTCTCTCTCTCTCTCTCTCTCTCTCTCTCTCTCTCTCTCTCTCTCTCTCTCTCTCTCTCTCTCTCTCTCTCTCTCTCTCTCTCTCTCTCTCTCTCTCTCTCTCGATATCTCTCCATATCCCCATATCCAGATAACAAGACCGATCCAGATGTACGCGATTGCACGCGTCAACCCCCGGCCGATCGTGAATGCGCTATGATTATCAGCACATTTTTTCGTCGAAATTAATTGAACCAATTATTAAAGCTGAGCAATTACCTACCGGCTACCAATTAAACCAAAACATTTGTTATCGTTAGCCACGCCTGTACTGATACACAACGAGTATATGGAGAGTGCAGTGCCGTTGTCGCGGCGGCGGATCAAGTAATAATTAGAGGCCCGGGGTCTCACCCCCTCTCTCTCTCTCTCTCTCTCTTCGCCCTTCGATCATTCGCACACTTCACACATCTCGCCGTCGCTGCAGCCGCACTCGCGCGTCCCCGGATGTCGTGGGCACTGCCGATTTTCGCGCGGTATCGCGACGAGACCGCCAAGGAGCTCTAACGCACCCCCTCCCGCGCGAACGCCGTCGTCGCGACGCGAGATTAGCCGGCAAAAAGATCCGTGTAATCACGGCCAGTTGGCACGTGTTAGCGTGCGATTCTCGCGCGAAAAACGCAAAGTCTTCGCCGCGACGTCTTGGGGGTTCTCGCCGGGGGGAGGGGGCGGCGGTAGGGGGTGACGTCGTGACGCAGCGGAGGCGGCACCGGGGGCGGGACGCAGTTTTTCCGGGGTGTGCGCATGCGGCAACTTTTATACCCCTCCAGAGCAACGTATACCGCCGCGGCGGTTCTTAAAGGCTTCTTAGGGTAAGTTTTGTCCTCGCGACGGCGGCGGGGTCGGCCTCCCGCCGGAGGGTGAGGTATCGAAAGGGTTGACGCCGCCTTTCCTCCCGAGTAGGTATCCGACCGACACACGCGGTCCTCACCCGGAGCGCCTCACCCCGTTCTCCCCTTCTGCCCCCTTCACCCCTTTACCGCGCCACCTCACGACCCTCCCGCTAAACGACCTCGAGTCGGTCCGCAAGATCCGCAAGGCGACGACGGTTTCGCGGGATTCTTGTCGCCGCGGAGAACCGCGACGTTCGGTTGGAAAATTCGTTCGGACGCGGGGGTGTGTATGCCACTCGATGATGAAGAGGGGGAGGAAATGGTATTGATTGAGGTATACTGAGAAAAATAATTAGGGTGAATTTTGACAAAACGCGTCTAATCAAACGTGTTCAGTTATTTTAACCGAAATACTGGTCAGTTGAACGAAATATTTAGTTATTCTAACGAAAGCTTCAATTATTACAATAATTAAATGTCTAGTTATTCCAATCAAACGTTCAATTATTCCAACTAAAAATTGTTCAGTTTAACCAAACAAATGGGGACTCCATATTTCGCCAAACGGTTTGGTCATCATCTCTAGAATTTTTGTTAAATTGACCAAGTTATTTTTTTCAGTGTAGTTTCCAAATCTTTCTTTAGTTTTTCAACACAGTTTTATCACACATATATAGTGGAATTGAATGATCCAAATATGTGCCCATAATTATGAAAGTGGTCAAAAAGTCAAAATTTTTAAAAAAATGAGTTTATCAGTTATTTCACACCACATTATTTTAAACTAAATTAATAACAAATAAACTCATTTTTTAAATTTTGACTTAGACCACTTTCATAATTATGGGCACATATATCTTAACGTCAAAAAATTCTAAAAATTCTTCGATGAAGCCGAAGGATAATTAGATCGACTTTCCACCCTCGGATATTTCTCACTACCCAGATAGACGGGTATCGATCCTCGAAGAAATAAGGACGTTACGTGAAATACCCGAAGACTTCGAAGAATCTGCAGCACCTGCGCCCCACGCGACGTATCTGGTCCAATGGCCAGCGTCTTTCTCGTCTCCATCGATCCTCCCTCTGAGGAATGTGCGTATCAACTAGCCCGCGGCGGCTACGTGGTTATATCGGTGTAACGGGATTGTCGAAGGAAACCAAAGGAGTAACCAGCTCTGGTCTCTCGAAGTTGGTGTCTAAATCAGATTACGCAGGCGAGACAAGAAATGTCGGGGCTTCGCTCGGGGTACGCGTTACGCCTTGGTTGTCTGTGTCTTTGAGCATCACGCTCTCGCGGTGAATATAGGGTGATTTGGGGGCAATTTCATCGGGTATCAAGACGAGTATTTCTCGCTTTCAGTGAAGTAGTAAAATCATGTAAGTACACTGAAATAAATAATTGCTCGCGTGTCAAAAAATTATGTACCTATGAATCAAGAACTTACGATCTTAAAATTGTTTAGGAATACAGATTCTTGATCGAAGAATATATCTATATTCTTCGTTCAAAGATGCCTTCGTTGGAATGAGACATTCTTTCTGCGCGAAAAAGAAAACAATTACTCAAAGCTATCAAAAATTTTCTCGCACGAAGAAAACCATGACTTGATCCTGGAATTATATCATGATTTTGATTGAAGAAAAAATTATTTCTGGCATCAGCAATTATTTCTCTCAGTGTATGTCTGCACTGTTAAAAATGGTTTGAAACGTAAACATCGAAAGAGCCTGAATTTTCAGTAGTACTGAAATATTTATATCGTGTCTGTGAATAGTAATTTTTTGATTAAAATTTAAAACAAAAGGACATTGTAGACACGACCATTATTTGGTGTGATATTTTAGATATAAATATAGTTGATAATCCATTCAGTTACTTTTATTTGAATTTTCAAACAAAATTTTTAAGAGTGTGTTTCAGTAGTTAGTAGCGCATCGTGTAAAAAATATTAAGCGAGGTAAAGGAAACTGGAAAAGAAGGAATAACGCGAAGGAGAATAATCGCATCGCATCTTGGTATACAGAATTTTTTATGGATACCGTCACAATTCGACTCGTACTTCCCCTTCCGTGATTATTCCGCGACGGGAAATTCCTCGCTTCCGAAGAAGGAAGAGGAGAAGATAAAGAAGAGAAATCTCGTGTAATGCTATAGCCCGTTGAATTTGCCTCGTAAAACCTACGGAAAAGCAATAGAAGGAGAAAGAGAGAGAGAGAGAGAAAGAGAAAGAGCGGAAAAGACGGTAGGGTGGTACAAGGGTGAGAGGCGCAGGGGATGTCGGAGAAAATAAGAAAGCAAATTACCTAGCAGTCACCTACCCCTTGGAGTGAGGTGTCGATATGACATGTAGGGAGCGGGACCGCCGGCGGCAACCCCTGGGGTTTATTACAAGGGTGGAATCAAATACACCGGGTGTCAAAAAATGAAACGCCACCCTCTCTACCACCTTTAACCTCCGTCCGCCCGCTCGCCACCGCCGCCTCACCCCGCGAAAGAGGCTGGGGTGATCTCGGGGCTGTAGGCGTGAAGGATCGAGGAAAGGAAGTGGGTTGGGGTGTGCTCTCGTTTCTCGCGCGGATAAAAGTTGGATTGTTTTCGCTCGCGGATGCTGCGAGTATCATCGGTGCTTAACGAAAGCGCGTCGATGCACGGCTTTGGGGAGGATTCGGGGTCGGTGAGAGAAATCTGAGGGGAAACCGCGGAGAGAATTGTTAGTGAAAGGTTGAAGTTGGTATCCTCTGTGACGATTAAATTGATATTAATTAAAATTTGAAAAGAAATATAACAGCTTTCATTTTGACGAAGTATATGACGAATTTAATGTACGATAGGATCACTGTACACTGAGAGAAATAATTGCTAGTGTCAACAAAATATTTCTTGAATCAAGAATATATGATCTTACAAATTTTTAAGAATACAGATTCTTGGTCAAAGAATGTATATTCTTTATTCGTGAAAACTTACCTTCGGTAAAATGAGAAATTCTTCCTGTGCGAAAAAACAATTAAGGTAACTGTCCCAATAGATGGATGGCAGAGCCTAGTATCCGGACAGCCATAGAAATTCATACAAGAGATTTTACTCAGTTCTTACTAGTGAAATTTCTTGTATACATCCTTAATTTATTCAAGATTTTTTTTCACTAGTTCCTTTTTATCCCATTCAATATAATCTGAATTATACTCAAATATATCCTGCTACACTAAGACGTGTCCTGATATTGGAAAAGTTACCTTACTCGAGCTTATCAAATATTTGTTTGCACGAAGAATACCATAACTTGATCCTGGAACTATATCATGTTTCTGATTGAAGAAAACATTTTTTTAGCTCCAGCAATTATTTCGCTCACAATCAGTGTAGAGAATATCATGTAGGGCTAAACTTACTCGCCAGGAAAGAAACTCCAACCACTATTATCTCGTTATTCATGAATTTTCGGCCTATATCGATATAAGGCTTTATTGTCGATAAAAACATAATCTTCAAAAAAGTATTATACAGATATGAGTCGAAAGGTCATAGGTAATGAGATAATAGTGATTGAAGTTTCTTTCCTGTAGAGTAACTTTAATCTCATATGGTATAATATATTAATCGTGTACGCCATTCGATATGTGTTTCCAATTTCCATTTATTCATAAATGCACTTTAAATTTGAGTCGACTATAAATGGACAGATACCTACACGAATGAAACGCCAATTTCATATTCAAAGTCGCTTTTCGGAAAGCTGGAAGAGAGTCAAGATCTCCCGGATCCGCGGAGTCAAAAACCCAGAAGACTTTCCAACTCTGATCCCCATCCCTCCTCGCCACCCCCGCGTTAGAATAGGTAATAGTAGGTGGATGGCGGCTGCACAGCTCAGCCAACTATACCCTCGCGAATTTTCCTCTTTTACCCCTCTCGCTCTCTTTCTTTCTCTCTCCCCCCCTCTCTCTCTCTCTCTCTCTCTCTCTCTCTCTCTCTCTCTTCCATACGCTATAGGCGGAAACGTTTTAAAGGGGGTCGCGCGCCCTCGCCTCTCGCGCGTCGACACCCCATTCGCCTCCTTCGCTCCCGTTTGTTTCGCAATCTTTAAGATCGGGAAGGGTTGAAACGAGGTGAATATTCTCGGGAGCAACGCGGGCGCGAGAAAGCGTCGTCGGCCAAGTATTGTCCCCGCCATAGTTTCCCCGAGAACATCGCCGCGCGACGTCCCGTCCGAATATTTATGGAATTAATTAACCGCAGCGCCGCGAAGCCGGAGCCGCATTCGCGCGTGACGTTGAACGACGACGGAACGATCGAGCCGCGCGCGTACGCCGACGGGAGAGATGGAAGGAAGTTCTCTGTAGACGCGCGCGCGCGCGCAAGGTGACGTCGAAGCGTCGCGACGATAAATTCGCCGCCGCGCCGAGGCTGCTTTCGGGGGAATAAACGAGTAGTGATGAAATATTATGACCGGCGCCGTTAGTCGACGCGGTGGTTCCCGGAGGAATCGCTGGGGATAATTAAAAGATCTCGCCGAGGCCTCCCGATTAAGTTCTGGCGACTTCCGCTCGTTGTCGTAACTTCCGCTTCGATGCGGACGGTAAAGGCGATGTATCGACGATGCGCGATCTCATTATTCGCTGCCTAAAATGGCAAAGAATTGAGGAAATATCTAGAGACGCAGCATTAAAATTGTGTCGATAATCGCAATCTCTGAAATCGATTGCGCGATCATTTTATTCGCGTCGATTCCGAAAAGCACACATGGAGAAAAAGGATTAGCAAAAGATCATGGGAAACCTCATAAATATTTACAGTTATCCCAGTAACAGGGCGAAATATTAAAGTTTTTAATGAACCACAGAGTAGCTTTAACAGTTTGTAATAATATAAACATCAGTACATACCGCAAAATTTACCAATCTCCCATTAATATCATATGAGGCTAAATTTACTCGCCATGAGAGAAACTTCAACCGCTATTATCTCATTATTGATAAACTTTTGACTCATATGTATTATACATAATACTTTTTTGAAAATTGCATTTTAATCTATAACGAAGTCTTACATCAATGTAGGCCAAAAATTCCTAAATAATGAGATAATAGTGATTCGAGTTTCTTTCCTAGCGAGTATGTTTAGCTTCATATGGTATGTCGAGTGTTTACGGATTTATACTGTTACAAACTGTAAAAAGTACGCTGTGCTTATCAAAAAATTCAATGTTTCAACTCGAGGAGCCCCGTTACTGGGATTTGCTATAAAAATGACTAATTCTTTTTCTCCGTATGCAGGTTTCCGATCGATATCTCAAAAAAGATATAAGATACCGGCGAGATGATGACGCGCGTGCGGGATGATACAGAAAGAGGGGTGTGAGGGATTTCTTATACGCGCGAAGGCACGAACCTGTCGGACCCAGGGATGCGAGCCGCGATGGCAGAGGAAGGAGGGTGAGCGCGCTTCACGACTTCTTCGTATCCGAGCAACCTCCAATTCTGCAACCCCCGGCGGTGGTGGTCACGTGGGCGTCGCTGGGGAGAGAAGCGGTGCGACACATGTTCGCACCACCGAGATGGTCCTCCTCGGCCCCAACGCCCCGCCACCCTCGCTCGAAGATTAACTGCCTCAACCCTAAAACGCCGCGGACGACTCGAACGCGGACTGGTGACTCTCCTCGTTATTTCCTATACTTCTCGGCCGACCGATCGTCCTCTCATAATTGCCACGCGGCCGAGGAGATATCGCTTCTAATCGCGTCGGATATACACGCGCCGTCTATGTATCCATAATATACCTAAGCGGAAATCGAGCAAACGGACGTTACGAGGACGCATTTCCATTTCTAGGAGCGGAAGAGCAGCGAGGCGGCGTCATTTCCCTGGAGAGGAGGGAGCGCGGCGCAGCTGCTCGACGGACCACGCGAATCGTGTCATCCCACCGAAGGCCTCTCGTCTGGGTCCTATATCGGTACCTCGAAGGTATCGGTTTGTGACTGAAGGATCGATTGTACAGATTCTTCGGTAACTGTCTCTTGATTCGGGAGAGAAAACCATTTATTAAGCACTTTCCCAATCTATGTTTAAATGATTAAAAAGAGTCAACTTGTTATAAGAGTGAATAAAAAAATTATGTACACAGTCATACATATCATATGAGACTCAACTTACTCGCCAGGAAAGAAATTTCAAACACCGATATCTCATTATTTATGGACTTTTGGTCTACATCGGTATAGGACTTTGTTATAGATTGAAATGTAATCATCAAAAACGTTTTACATAAATATGAGCCAAAAGCTCAAAGATAATGAGATAATAGTGAATTAAGTTTTTTTTCCTTGCGAGTAAATTTAGCCTCGTATATGATATGTAGCTATGACTTTGTACACAATTTTTGTATTCACTTTAATACCAAGTTGACTCTTCTTCTTTTGGAGCCACTGCCATTACGAGGGACTGCTAAATATACAAAGAGTATTAATTCAGGATTAATATTCATTGCATTCTCTCTCTCAAACTGCAGAAGCAAATCCAAGTCTCGATCTCTTCCATCAACCGGATCCACCGGGGAGAGGCTGGAGCACAGCTCTCTCTTATCGTCGAAACGATACGACGGAACCAGCCATCTCCATACCTAATGTAATCGCTCGCGGCGGGTGTATCAACCATGGCCTTCCACGCGGAACTAACTACTAATGCTGTAATTTTTGCGAGATTTTACATTCGCGAGTTATGGCTTCAGCATTTGCATGGTAATGGGGTCGCGCGCCGCGACGCGTCGAATACGCTCGGTTCTCTTCGGGGAGGCCTATTTGCCGTCGCTATTCAAAATTCTCCAGCATCCGAAAATACCTGCGCAGGATGTATCAAATGAAAGACGTAAGCAAGTTGATACCACGTCCGTGGGGGAAAAATGGGGTGAAACGAAACGCTCCGGTCGGCCCTTCGCTATCGTGGCTTTAGGAAACTTTCGGCAGGGGCCACCGGAAGTGTAACATTTCACTCCATCATCCATTCCTGACGATGAATTGAAGCAATTGATTTCGGAGCAAGCCTTGGACTCAATCTTGAATATCTCATCACCAGTGAACTTTAGCCCTATATATTGATAAGAAACTTTTACAATAATAGAGTAACAACTCTCGGTGGCTAGGTTTCTCCTTTTGGTTGATAAGCTGGCGCGTTAGAGTGGGGTATAGGGTGACGTATTCCAAAATATTCAGCCTGTTCTCTCTCTCTCTCTTTCTCTTACCGAAGAAGTCTGAAAAGAAAATATAAAGAATCCCACAGAGAAGAAATCAGCTCTTTTCAGAGCCACAAAATGTATCTTTTTCGCTGAGCTAATCTAAACTCGCAAAAAGTGGTAATAATCGTTAACAAACTTTTTTGTAGCTCGATATTCAATCTTTAAAAAAGTATTCCAGCAATTTCAGTCTAAAGTGCGCAGATAACGAGATAACAGCGATCGAAGAGGACACATCTGCCTCGATGTTGCAGTTATCGTGTCCCGAGATACGAGGCGAAATATCGACACACGGAAAGCGAATTTCCGGGATACAGAGACTTTGCTTGAGGCGAAATAGACGAACCGCTCTGGGAAGCGAAATCTCCATCCCTCCGTCGATTCTCTCTCTCTCTCTCTCGCTCTCTAGCGCGACGGTAACGACGGTAGCGGTTCCACGATCCTGACAGTTTATCAAATTGCAACTCGCCCTCTGCACGCGTAAAGGGATGTATAAGGGACGTGTGGCGTTGCGGCGCAGCCCGAGGGAGGAGCGGGGAACGGAATAAGGAGGTCGGAGAGGTTATTAAAGCGGAGACGGCGTATCCGCAAGAGGGCAACCTCCGATCTCTGACCTCCGGCATCCACCGCGCATACATCTCGCCTCGTCCTCTCGCTCCTTCGATCCGACAGCCTCTCGCTCGCGTGGCGAGAGGGACCTTCGCCAAAACTCGACCCCGCCGAACCGGAAACTCACATACATACCGAAAGGGTACCTCGTCCAGGCCGGGACACGCACACGCGAAGAAGGGCGGGAGGGATAAGGGAATCCTTAACCTATGCAGAGAAAGCGATGTCGTGAGCTACCCCCGAAGCGCCGTATCGACGCATCCTCCCTCGGGACGTGTTCCTCTACACGCAAGGACAGGGCCGCACTTAGCCTGATTTTAAGAGACGCTCGCCCAACCCCCCTATGTCTTTCTCTCCCTCTCCCGGGAGTAGTTTTAAAATTCATCCCCCATACGTGGAGGCAGGGGCGACGCGCTACACGCCGCTCATATCAATCTCGCGATCGATACACGGATGGGCCCGGAAGAGGCCGCAGCGGGATACCCAGAGAAAAAGGGTGAGTCGAGTTGACGTCCGAATGACGTCCGCTTGACGTCCCGTTAAGTCAGAATGACATCGTTTGGACGTCGTCTCGGCTCGCCATTTCTCCTCGGTTGCGCGTCTACGGAAAATGGAGAACGGTAGGATCGTCGTAAAAATTACGATCGAACTCCCACATTCGATTAATCCACTTTTTCCTGGCGCTGCGGCCGAACCGACGAACTCCTCGCCGATCGAAACGCGATACCGCGCGGACGACGGAGACGTCGGGACGAGAAGAGAGCGAGGCCGACGCCGGTAGCATCGATCGACCGGCGTTAATCCATTAATGGACTCCCTAACTCGTTTCGCGAGCGCCACCGTACCCCCGTGGCGGGGTGTGTACGGGTGTAGCTGTACAGGGGCGACGGTGTGTACGTATCGGATACCCCGTACGCGCGCAACCTGTCCCGCGATAACCCGCGCGCGCGCTTTTCGGCTTTTCGAAGTTGTCGGTGCGGCAGTGATTTTCCATGGGTTACAAAACTGTAATTAGACCCTTTCCCCGAAAGAGAGAGAGAGAGGAAAGTGCGAGACGGATGCAGAGGTACCTTTTATCCCGTGGGTAGGCAAACCACCCCCTCCCCTTCCTCCTCCCCCCGTCTGCCAGAGTGTCCTGGAAAGTTGCAAACTTTTGGAGCAAATCACATGCGAGGGTGCAACCTGTCGGGTGATAGGGATTCTCTTATTTATGGGAAAGCCTCGCGTTCTAGCCGCGAACGCGACGGGCAGCAAGCTTCACCGCGAAGCTTTACTCTAATTTCCTCCAGTCGTCGCGTCGTCACTCCGAGAAAAGTTGTACAATTGACGCGCTACTGAGCTGGCATCTCGGTTGGGGCTGGATTAGGATCGGGCGTGAGACTTTTGGGGGATAAATCCGAGGCGGAAGCTGGGTAGTGTATTTTATGGTAGCAAAACTTAGTCTCATATAAATATCGAAGTAAAGTTTAGTATATTGTATTAAAATCCGATTCGAGTACTTATTCCCTCAATGTGAACCGATCAAAGTCTTTGGCAATCCAGACTCAACTGACCTGAGAGAAATAATCGCTGGTACCAAAAAATGTTGCCTTCAGTCAACAAAATTATATAATTTCGAAATCAAGCCATGATTTTCTTCCTGCACTGAGAAAACAGTCTGCTAATAGTTATTAAATGTAATTCAAAATACAGTGCAACTAATATTTCATTAGGACAAGAAAATACATATATATGATATTAAATCTTTATTACATTCAAATAGTTGCCTCAAAGGATTAAATTGTGCCAAATAAATATCGTAATAGTTAATGAATATTTACTTGATCCAATAAAATGTTTATTTCGCCATATTCAAACAAATATTTATTAACTATAATACAAATAAATTCTTTTCTTGGTGTGTAACAAAATATTTGACAGGCTCGATTAACTGTATTTTTTTCGCGCAGGGAAAGAATTTCTGGACCTTATGAAGATATTTGTGAGTCAGAAATACATATTCCTTTATCAAAAATCTGTATTCTTAAAAAATTCTTAAAATCATACGTTCTTGTTTCAACAAATATTTGTTTGATGCCAGCAATCATTTCTCTCGGTGTGCAATTGCTGAAGTAAACCTCGCCAGTTGCCCCGAGAAAAGTGATATAATTCAAAGATAATTTTCCCCAATGCGCCGTAGCATTTATATATCCGAGAGAGTGCATGGTACATGTGTCGTTACATCCTCCACTCTTTCTTCGCCGGAGACTCGTAGGGGGCAAACATGTGTGTTCGCGCAAATTGACTGAAATCCCTTTATTGCTCCGCCAAATAACAGATAGGTCGATCTCTCTCCCTCCTTCTCTTTCTCTCTCTCTCTCTCTCTCTCTCTCTCTCTCTCTCTATCCCTCCTACATCGCCCTCTTTGCAACGACAAATTCCTCAAATATTTATTCCCCGAGCCCCATCCTCGCTCATCCCTCCTTCCCCCTACCACGCTTCCGTTTCACACCCAGCGAGTGTGTCAATCCTGACGCCTATCGACGTATGACAAATACCCCTTGTCGTCGCCCCGTCGTCAGCGTCGCCGGCGACAAAAGGACGACACGAGCGGCGGGAGAATGGGGAGGCTACCCTCGAGCGAGCGGCTGTCATCGACGGGACACCGCAATCGAGGAATCGCTCTTTCCTCGGGAAGGATCGGGCCTGCTTCTTTTAATCTTTATTTTATATCCTTTATTGTTTAGATCGTGTTGTGATGCATCGATATTGGCTCACTCTGATTTCCATTGGGAGCCATCATTGCCAGATGCCATATCTGGTATATTTGTTTCGTTGTAATTTGACATTTTTATTTCACTTCATTTTCTCGATGATATCAATTGTTTCTCTCGGCGTGGGATGCGATAAACCTTTTGAAGTTCGCTTTATTATTAAACGATATCCGGAATATTTTCTATCGCACTTCGTATAAACGAACGAATAAATATATTACAACAGCTTCGCGCGACGTACCTACACGTATCTCGTCGCTTTGTAGCTCGAGCCGAAGGGAAGCTAGAGGTGGTTCGATCTTTCCGGCGAATCGGAGCCGCGAGTGTTCCTGACACGTCGCAGAGCCCTACAATTAATTTATTTTTCCCAGCTCGCCGTTAATTGTTAAACTTAGATGGGCGGTCGCCGACGACAATCCCGCAGTAGAGTGGTGCGAGCGAGAGAGGCGTCTTGCGAGACGGAGGATAGGGCGCGAGAGAAAGGGAGGAACAACGCCAAGTCGACGCGCGGATATACCAACACCGAGAGACGACGCGACGTGGGTACGAGGCGATGGCCTCTCCGCCGTGACGAGAGGAGCGGAGGGAATCGAAGCAGGAAGCCAAGGAGCGCCGCCTGGTCGGATTGGGTTACCGAGATAATTAGAATGATGATTAGGAGAGGAGCACGCCTCGTTGACCAATTTTTTACCTCGTCGATCGCCCTTTTTCTCTCCCTACCGCGTTATATCTGTAGGTATACATACGTACGAGAAAGGAACGAAATTTTCTTTCGTCCACCGAGGGAGCCCGATGATGCATCGGAAGAAGGATGCGACCCTGAAAAATGATATCGTATACGAAGAGAAATAATTGATAGCGTCAAAAAAATACTTTTTGAATCAAGAACATATGATCTTAAAAATTTTTAAGAATGCAGATTCTTGGTCAAAGAATAAAGCATATTCTTGATTCAAGAATACCTTCATTGGGACGAGAAATTCTTCCTGCACGGAAAAAAAAACAATTACTCGAGTATGTCAAATATTTTCTTGCACCAAAAAAACCACAGTTCAATCCTTGAATTATATCATCTTTTTGATCGAAGAAAACTTTTGTTTGACACTGGCAATTATTTCTTTCACTGTATATTTTCGGAGATACATACACCGAGGAAACAGTTTATTTGCAGTTAATAAATGTTTGTTGAAATACGGCTAAATAAACGTTTCGTTAGGTCAAATAAATATTCGTTAACTATTACGATATTTATTTGGCACAATTAGATCCATTGAGGCAATCATTTTGGATGAAACAAACATTTTATTAATTAACATACATTTCATTGCCCCAACGAAATGTTTAGTTTACCGTATTTGAAATTACATTTTTTAACTACTGCTAAACTATCTTCTCGGTGTACGTGCACCAAAAAAAAAATAAATTCCCTCGCATCCCTAGTCAGCCTACGAAATAACACAATTATTGCACTGACCGCTTTTTTTCTCATAACACATTGGATCATTCTCCGCAGAATAATCACATTTCTCAAATTATATTTTACTTCCCCCTCCTACAATCTACTCCACGGCCTCCTTATCAGTATTACAATCATTTCGCCAAGAGTCTGTTTATGACTACGTTTCATTTTTTTTTCTCACTGCAGCCACGGAATACATCCCCACGAAGCCAACCGAATGGAAAAGAAGCAGCGCAGTCGAACGCGATCGATACCACGAGTTTCGCGAGGTTGATAAGTTTCGACAAAAGGTGTTATGACACCCCGCGGGCATATTTTCGCGCGCGCCTCGCCGCCCCGGGTCGCGGGCGGATTGGCCGAGGAGAGACCGGTCCCCGCGGGAACACTTCGCATCGGGGATATCGCGTATCAGCCATAAAAAGACGTACGCCTTATCACGATTATTCGCCTCGGGCGCTGCGGAGCGACGCGCGCCGGCATAGGGAAAGGTTTACCGCCGAAGAGACGTTCGGCCGTGGAAACAGGAAACGAGAGGCGATTGCAACCGAAGGAGTTGGACTTCCCCCCCCCCCCTTTTTTTCCTCTCTTCCGCTTCCACTCCCTCGCGGCGAACATCTCTCGCTCTCGTCCCACCCTCGTAGCCGCTCTTCCCTTCGAATCGTCGGCGACTCGGATTTTCAGCTCGTTCCGTCGACACGACGCTCCTCCGACCTATCCGCGTTGAGGGACATGTGAATATTTGATCGGTCCTTCAGCGCGCCACCCCCCTCGCCTCGCCGTAGCCTCTCAGCCACCCCGCAGTCCCAGCTGCGGTGAATTATTTAACGCCCCCGGGGACACCGGTTACCTACGCGTATGCCGATGTGTCGCTCCGAGATTTTAGAATTTTTTCTTCCGATTTCAGCGCCCCTCGCGCCGTTTACGAGGCGAGCGCGGCGCTCGCGAGGGTCGGGTCGATCCTCCGTCGCGGTTTTGACTCTCGGCGGTCCGACTGCTGGTTGAAGAAATAGTATCGGGGTTTTTATCTTTGAATTAAAGTCGGACTCGAACCCCGAGACTTCCTACGGTGGATTTTCGCATCATGAATAGGAGCGCAGCGACCAACGGAACCGGCGAGGCTTCCAATTTTACGCGAAAGCAGCCCCCGACGGCGAATGCGATGGAAAATCAACACGACGAACTCCGAACAGTTGACTGGTTTGACAAATAGACGCGGCTAAGGAAATAGCGGATAAACGGCAAACTCTCGCGCGACAGTAGCGAAAATGCCATTCGATGTTCGACGGTTGAGTCCGTCGGAGCTCTTTGAGGGTCGAGCCTCGTTGTGATGCCAGAAAATAAGATTTCTTTCATTTCTAAAAAATAATTCTCATATATGTGGAGCTGTTGAAAGCATTGACCATTTTGCTCGAATTTTTCCCGCGTTTGAAGTTCACTATCCCGTGAGATAATCATAATATGTTGCTCTAGTATCGTATTTAATCTATTATTCATATTTGTACAGTAATGTGGAATATTTCGGGCTTGTCAAAGAGTCGCGCGTGGGCGTAGACGCTCGCGTATCGCTTGGCGGTCCAGCCGCAAGAGCCCGGCACTTATCAGAGTGGTACGTGGCGTCAGCTGGAAGGACGTATCGGAAGATGTGCAGAGAGCGTCGGTATACCGAGGACTCGCGCTGCGGCAGTAAATTTCCGATTGATGATTCGGCAAGCCTCGATTGCGGCTGGACGCGTTCCGAATACTCGCTATCGGTAATACAGACGGGCCAGAGAGCACTGCAATCGCGTTGGAAGCGCGGGAAAGAGGACTTCAGGATCTTACCAACTGAGAAGAATAACGATTGGAAAACGTGAGGTCGATTAAAATATAAAGAAAGAGTGATACCGATAAATTTTACTGCATTTACAACAAAAGAGGTACACGTGGGGATTTTCGGATATTCGTACAATGTGGTATAGTGATGTTTCTTTTGAAAATCTTAAATCGTGATAGTTTACATTACGATTTACTAGTTTCTAAAGAAAAATTATTATTATTCAGCGCAGTATAGGAACATCCGGAAAGACTTATGTGTACCTATATCATTGTAAATACCAAAAGATTTACTGGTATCAGTCTTGCTGTGTACACTGTAAAAAAGTGGTGTACATTTTTAACACCATTTTTCACCAATACGGACCTACATAATATGTATATGTACTACATTTGGTGTTAAGTCTTATGCAATTGTTATCTAACACCAAAAGTGGTCTATATAGGTCCACACAGCAGAATTTTGTACAGTGTACCTCCGAAAGTCGAAATCTTTTAAACTAATCACGCCGATCGTCTTCTTCAATGTATATTTTCCACGCCGATTTAAAAATCTCAATCATTGAATTAATATCTCAAGGTAAATACGAGATATCAGCGATTTTTTACGTGGAAAAGAATTATATTTTCCTAAAAAAAATAAACGATAACTCGATCGTTTCTCAATAAATAAATGATTTTCGCAATCGGCGCGATAAATACACCGAATAACGAGATTAATCGATCGATTTCTCCAGAGATTTCGACTTTTTCAATAATTCTACCATCACTATAGCCTCATCCAAGAACCGAAACGAGGACGCAAAACAGTTCCTCCCCGATCGTCATCGCGCTTCCCAACCCGACCGCGACGGCGACGTCCGTTTTCGACGTAGATGCATCTTTATTCGGGGAAATCCCACGGATCGTCCCGATGACGCGCTCGCGGATGCCTGCACGCGACCCTCGCGCGTATATCCCACCTACATACGTATGCGGCATGAAGCGCGCGCGCGGCGCGACACGTACAAGACCGGAATACCGCGCGCAGGACCTGCCTTCGCGTTTCTCGGTACGCCGCTTCGCTAAATCTCGCGGAAAGATCGCTCTCCATGTTTTATTCAGGAGCGGGACTTTTGGCCGGTACCGTGGAAGGGACCGAGGGGTGTCGCGATCGTCGAGGAGGAAGGAGTCAGCGGGAGTGGCCGCCGTGACGTCCCGATGACGTCCTTCTTCTCGCTGCCGCTCCTTCGAAAATGCAACCTCCCAACGTCATCGCCTTCGACGTCCACGCACGACGCGTTCTTATCCTTCCATCGAAAATGACTAGATTGAGAAAACAGTTTATTTATCGCAAATGGCTGTGGGTAGTCTCGCGTTATATTCGAATATCGGAAAGGAAAATAACCCTAATTTTGATCGCTACAAATCCACTCGATCGCCTCGTTTGTGATCTACGGAAAGCGTTTCACACGTTCTCAGAGTTGCCAAAATCAGAAACAAATCAGAAGTAAAGCTCCGGTAAAATTAAAAAATATAACTCATTTGTATAGCAATGGTAATATATGTATAATCGATTAATTACATGCGTGTAAATATATTATTGTGGCGGCTCGATACCAGGTGGCGCCGCCCCCTCTCGGCTCTCGCTAGTGGTCCGACAACGAGTTCCTATATAAAGGCGTAACAAGTCTGGACGCCACTTCGCAACAGCGTAACAGTGTAACAGCGTAACATCGCAGCGTCCCATCAGTTGTCGGTCTTTCGCCATCGCATCAAAGAAACGTTACACGTGTATGTTACACGAGACGCTTGCAAGTCTGGAAGGGCAAGCGAACATGAATCTGATCGGGATGACATTATGTTCCGCGCTAATGATATGCGAGGATGTTCTGTTGCACCTTGAACCTCGATTAAATCATAACTTCTCGAGGCGCAACAAAAACTATACTGTAAGACCTCAGTCGGTAACTGACTATTATTTTGCTGGCAAATATTCACGAAACATTGAGCTATACTACAACTTTTCAGAGTTGCTAAATGTTCTCGTAATATATCCGCGAGATCATCGAGCCCGATGGCAATACAAAAATTAATGGCAAATCTTATGTTCTCGACATCATATGGTGGCAACAATCCAGCGAAAATTCTTCGCCGCCTTTCGCTTCTTATTCGCGATGTTAATGTATCGATCCCTAGACCTGTCGCTAATTTTTTCAACAAAACCTTAACAAATTGAAGTTTTGACGTTGCGACAGATTGTTCATTTAACTCAATGCAGCGCTAATTCCGCTGCGCATAACAATACCGTATCTCTCAAGTATAATTAGCGTACTTTTTCAGTATTTTACCCATATCATACCAATTTCTTACCATACCCTATAATTATACCAAGAAAATACCGAGAAAACGCGTATAATCGAATCCGTCAAGGCGAGCCATTTATTACAATATGCGAAGCCGTCCGCTCCAAAGAGCCGATACGAGAGAGAAAGGACGGGAAGCGCGCGGCGCGTGGCCGCCCGCGACCAGGAGGAAGCATCTGCTTCCGCGCGGGACCGACGAATCGGATCGCGGCAGCCGCGCGACGCGGGCACGAGGCTGCGGCCGAAGCGCAGGTGTTTACCGCGGCAGGTGGATTCGTACCTTCGCGCGCGAGCAGTCCGCGCGTATAGCAGTCTCTCGATACGCACGGGCACTCCCGTCCGTCGTCGGTTGTCGCCGTACGAACCCCGAGGCGATTTCACGCCCCGCGAAGCGTTTGGCGTAATGAAAACGATTCATCGTCGCCGAATGGAAAGGACAACTCTTCCGGAGACCATCCAACGCGTAACGTCATAAAATACAAGTCAAATCGCCCGGTAGCCGAAACGCGAGAGGAATTCTAAACGAATCCCCCCCTGTTCGAGGCTGATCGACACCTACGTAGGTGCGCGTCGCTGCGTCACGAGGGGCCCTGGAAGACCCAACGGACGTCGGGGAAGAAAAGCAGCCGAGGTGTGTGGGATCCGATACTTTTTCCCAGGCGCGACGATTTCCGATACGATATCGTATTTCTGGCAAAGCCTCGACGATGAATAATTTCGCCGGATGAATACCAAGAGGAGGACGACCATCACGAACGCCAGCTCCTTCCGAATGCTCTTCACGCTCCCGCGCGACAACGTGTGCCTGGGTTTATACACCGTCGCGGGCGACGGTCCATCATTGTCCTTGACTGTCGCAACGAGAGATGTGCACGTACGCCGTACCCTGCTCGGTACGAGCGTCATCCCGATCGATGGAGATCATGAGAAGAGAGGCGATTGAAAATCGGAGAATCAATCCTGTATACTGAGAAGAAGAATTGGTTGAATCGATTTAGTTGGTTTTAATTATTTCGAGCAATGAAATATTTTTTCAATTTATCCCCTAGTTGCGTTCAAGCCAATACTCATTCACTCGCAACTAATATATATGCTAAATCACTCTAAATAGATATTTAATTGCTACAATTTTATATATGTAGTTCGCTATATATGACTATTCTTGTGCAGTTGAGTATTTTTTTAGTATGATAAATATTTAGGTACTCACTACGCGACTATATGCTTAAACTGGTTGTGAATAAATGAGTATCGAATCAAACACAATTTCCTTAATTCAAATCAATATATATTATTATTTTGACTAATTTGAACGAAATAAATCTTTCAACTAAATTTTTTTCTTAGTGTACTATAGCAACATACGCTTTGCGCACACTTTTTCCTCATTTGTCCTTACTTAATTACATACAGAAAAAAAAAGAATGAATTGGATTTACTAAAAATTACATACAGAGTCGCAAGTAATTATTTATTTACATCATTTAAGACTTTTTTTCGTATTAAATTTTTCTTCCTTATTAAATATTTAAGAGTAGTAATACTCACAATTATAATTCAATTTTGTCACATGGATTGCGGGGAGTGGTTACCAAAAACTTTTCTCCGTGTAGATATTTATACTCTGACGATTGGCAAACGTTACCAACTCGTGCTTTTAAGATTCTAGATTCGAGATACCGCGAAAACAGCTAATGAAATTCACAAAAAAAAAAAGTGAGATTCGTTGTTATACTTGATGACGTAGGTATGTCATTTTACGAATGGAAATTCGCGCGCGCAATACGTCGCGCCGAATTAAATAATTCGCATGCCCGAAGAGTTACCCGATCTTCGAGAAGCGCCGTCATCGCTGCAAGGAGCCAACGGCGCAGCGGAGACGATTGTGCACACCTCGACAAAGGAGCGGAGACGGGGACGAGTTTGTCGGGGGAACCGGAGGACGACACAATGCGCGAAACGCGGGATCCGCATGGCGCGAGTGCAGTCGCGTATACCTGCAGCGGCGTGACGCAAAGGAGAATTCCCGGAAAATCCGCGGGACGGTGGGGGATGAATTTTTCGATTTTCCGACGCCGTTTGTGTGCCGGAGAAAAGGAGGACCGTTGCGCGTCCCTCGCGCTTTTTTATTGCCGCGCGGGCGACGGGATGAAAGGATCCGTTGGGGTGGTCGAAACGAGTGACTGCATTCTGATGGATGTAGGAATGCACCGGTGTACTATTGCATAGTCCTTTCGCACGGAGGAGATGACGCGAATGTGAAATGCGCGATAGTTGACACCCGGTTATCGAGATTGCAAATGGGAAACGTGGGCCAATCTGCTCTGCACTTGTTACGAGTATATTCGGAGCGACGTCGGGATCGCGGTCGACTCCGGACGCCGCTGTGGATCGATAGCACGCAACCCTTCTTCCCTGCGCGGCGTCTACGATTTCAAGGACCGCGTAACTCGATACACTCTCGCGTTCAGAAAACGTGCGGAACGCCTTCTCGTTGCCTGTGATATACGTCTACATCGATATACCTAGCGTGACCACGAAGAGAAGGCAGCTGAAAGTTCGAACGACGACGCGTCGAAACGCTTGTTCGTGCGGTGAATTAGCGAATCGATCCGTCTCTCTGCAGTGGATCTCGAGAAAGCATTATTTTGGTCCAGGGTTGTTTGGAATTTTGATTCTAACGTCTCACGGCGGAAGCTATAATATACAGAGAAAATTAATTAGTTGGATCTAGTCAAAATTACTTGCCGGGTCGCGAATAATTACTTATTTAGATCAATTTGATCTTTTTTCATAATATTATAAGTAATTACATATTTCTTTCTTGCAGTCACATACTATTTCACACGATTGTAAGAAAAAGGTCTAAATCTAATCGATGTATTAAAAAATGTCATCGATCTAAATAAATAATAATTACTCGTGACACACCGCAAATAATTTTTAGTAGATTCAACTAATTCTTTTTCTCTGTTTATTAATGGAGAAGACCGACGAGATTTATGAGCCCTTAAAATGACAGTCTTGGTGAAATGACACTGAAAAAATGACTCGGTTAAAATCATGAAACGCATCTAGTTAAATGCGTTCAATTATTCTAACCAAAATACTAATCAGTTGAACCAAACAGATGAGGGTACTCGAACCTTCGAACTTCTACAAAAGTAAATTCATTGACTACCCCTAACGGCACCCTCCTAAAATGTTTCCTCAAGAAATGAGCACCGCTGCGAAGCAGAGGGGCGCGTGCCATCGGCTCGCATCTGCCACCGTCGATTCCCGCAGCCTCCCCCCGAACCATACCACACACTGCTTCTTCCTACAACGACACCGCCATCGAGCTCCGGTTACAAAAACGCTTCCGCAGGAAGCGCGAGCAATCCAGATCCTTCCGTTGCAGTGCGAGACATCGAGAGACGACCGAGTTTCTCGCGATGCAGCGCAATTCTTCCCGGGGAGGACGAAGAAGAATCTTCTGCCGATCTTCCTATGTGGAATTATTACGACGATTTTCGTTGTCTCTCGCGGCTTACACTCACACAGAGAAACAGAATTAGCTGGATCTACTAAAAATGACTAGCGAGGTCACAAATAATTATTTATTTACATCAAATTGATGTATTAAAAAATTTCATTGATACAAATAAATAATTACTAAGTAACTTTCAGAGTAGATCCAACTAATTCTTTCTCTCTGTACAGAGAAAAATCTGAATGATATCCATAATTTACCCAGAAACCGTGGTCGATTTTGGTGCCAACCACGATTTCATAGTTGTTCTAAGCGGTGAGATTCTGTTTACAGTAGGAAGAGATCAAGACTGTGTGTGCTGTGTTCAGGTCAACCCATGGTCGATTAATGTTCTCAATCTTTTTTTATATAGTTGACACTATCGTGAAGTAATATTATCGATTTACTTTTGTGGTCAATTTAACAATGGCGTGTGTCTATCACAAACCACCACCTTATTATTACTATAGCCGCGCTACAAAAGTTATTTCGACTGTAATCATGGTGTGTTTAATCGTAAATGTGGTACCAGCAACAAGGAAAATTCAATCTTGCAATTGCGGTTGATCTAACTAGCCACTTTTCTCTCAATGTACGATGACAAATTGCTTCATATTCTCGTTACGTGCACGATCTCCTTTTGTAATTCCCCTCGCATCGCATCCACTCCATTCGCATCTTTGCTTTAACGAGGATAAAATAGCGCAGCCTCTGCTCTACCGCGTTATATATACACACATAATACATACGACTACTTTGCGGAATGAACGAGCTTGGATATACGCGTACCTATACTTATCTTCAATGCCACTGACCCATACTCTCTTATCTCCTCCTCTATCGCCAACAATAACGAGGTTTACCTTATCCTACGGATATACACCGCAACCCTCTCCCTCCCATACCTCGCAATTAATTCGCGTACGTTCCCCCGATACGAATGCACGCGCTCGCGCGTGCTCTCACACATGCTACGCACGATCGCGCGCCCCGCCGAGAACGACAAAGACGTTTTCAAGATGTTCCGCGCGAACCGCGCCGTTCCACTGGAACCGGCCCAAAGCGGCGCGATTATAGGTCCCCGTCCACATCGAGAGGGGCCTTTCCTCTCCAGCTGTCCACGCCGAGGGCCCCCGTATTAGTAGTGGGGGACCGGAGAATGGCATACGGAGGGGGAACAGCAGGTAAGCAGCTGCGACTATCCGCAGGGGCTGCCGCGCGTGTTTAAATTAGTCTCAGAACTACCGCCGAGCGCGCAACGCGATCACGAAACCCCGCGCGGAGGATGCGTGTACCCGAGAGGATCATTTCGGACGATCTCAGCGATTCACCGAGTTGATCAGGATTTTGTCGCTTACGGCTTATCGCGGGTGCGGTCCCGAGTGACCACTTTTGCTTTATCGGTTCGATAATTTATCGATTCGTAATCGCTGGAACGGAACATGCCAGTGGAAGTTTTCAAGATACCGGTCAGCCTTTCAGCCGAGAGCGTGTGTCGTTGAATCAGTGATTTTTGGGAGCAGTCGAAGTGCCGCGCGAGGGAGTCTCTTCGCGGTGGTGTCTCCGTAGAGCGAAGGGAGGAGGAATCATAGGAGGAATCGCGAAAGGGAGTGCAGGACCAGTCCAAGGGCGAACGATCAAATGTCTCTGTGATAAGAGGACAGCGCAAAGACAACTAGAATGTTGCTGATCAGGGTGATTCCGCTCTTTTGCGCCTTCTGGGTCGCCCGATGCGATCTCCTCGATCTCTACGTCCAGCACATGGACGAGACCATGAAGACGCTGGCGTACGAGAGGTCCCATGCGAAGAACCTGGCGCGGGCGCGCGCCAAGCGCAGTCCCATGGAGCCGCTCTTCAAGTACGGACCTTTCAAGCGACACCGGCTGGAGGTCGACGAGAATTGGGAGAAGGAGAAGGCGCAGGACGAGCAGACGCGGGAGACCACCACTCATTACATCGAGAAGGACGACGGTCTGGACTTTCCGAACGATCGAGAGGAGAATATCGATCCGAGCTCGCACGAGACTCTTCAGGGCTCGAAGCAGAGCTCGAAGTGCGCCGCTAATCCTGAAGTTGAAAGGACGACTACCGAGGTAGAAGAGAACTCTAGGAATGTCGAGGTCGAGTCCTCGACCGCGACGACGACACAGTATGAAACTAGTCAGGAAGGTCTTCCGGGTTCGGAACTTCCCGCGAAAATCGTTGACGCGACGGAGAAGTCGGGACAACGAGAGAGCCTCGACGTCAGGGATCGTGAAGAGATCGAGAATGCCGAAGATTACCCTGAAGATGACCCTGAAGACGACCCCGAAGAGGGGCACCCCGAATTTGAAATCATGAATACATCGGATCTGGACGAGCCCGCCGTACCGCCCGAAGCGGGACCATCCTTGAAGAACGCGCCGAAGCCCAATTCGAACCGCGTTCCCAAGAAATACTTCCCCAGCGAGAAGGACTTCTGGTATCGTAAAAAGTTCCTTGGCAACAATGCCGCCGCCGCCGCCGCCGCCGCTGCGGGCAGTGCGGATTCACCTCGCGGAATCAGTAACAGGCCGCGAAGGAGCACGAGGGACGCGGAATTCACGCGACGAGAGTGGCTGGACGAGAATGGTAAAGTTCTCCTCGAGTGGGACCCGAGCGACGAGGACGTGGTCACCTTCAAGGTCACGGCCAGGACTCTGGGCTACGTCGGCGTCGGCTTCAACGAGAAGGGTAACATGAAAGGAGCCGATATCCTGCTCGCATGGGTGGACGATCACTCCGGAGCTGTCAACCTTCTGGTAAGATCCAGTTGTCAGAATCCGTTGATCCGTATCGCGCGATCTCAGATGAACCGTATTGCGAGACTTTCTCCTCGGGCGACTCTTGGCGCGAACTTTGAGCCGATAATTGAAACCGTGGAGACGGAAATCTCGGGAATAGCTCGAGGTTCGAGGTTGCGCTTAACTCCTGACTTCTCGGGCATACCGGCCGCCTCCCTACAGGATCATTCGAGGAAAGTTATTCGGCCCTCCCAAATAATGTTTCTCCCCAAACGATTCGCCTATCTCTTCTCCATCTCACTCGGACCAAGAGAGGAGCGCAAACGCGTTCCTCCTCGGGATCCTTTTCGTATCGTCCGATCGGAGACCGCGCGCGCGGGGTGAGTCTTTCGAGGCTCGAGCCGCGGTCGATCGGGATGCTGCGTTTACAGGCTGCTCACTGCCGCGGCAGTGAGCAGGGAAGTGGGCAGGGAAGTGGGCAGCGCGAGTCTGTAAACGGGTCACTCGCGCTGCTCATGCCCACTGCCGCTGGCACTGCCGGCAAGCTGCCTTCGAAAATCTGCGGCAGTGAGCAGGAAATAGGGCAGGGAAGTGAGCAGCGCGAGTCTGTAAACGGGTCACTCGCGCTGCTCATGCCCACTGCCGCTGCCGCTGCCGCACATCCCTTCGGTGGCGGTATTTGGAGCGGCAGTCAAAGGACTGGCAGGATCGTCGTAAATTGTCTCCCGCAGTGCCCATTTGAAGAGGCATCGCCAGAACGCGAATACCGAATCGGCTAACCCATTTGCATCATGCGCCTACTTAGCGTGCCGGACTCAGGTATCAAGGACGGTCAATTGACGACTAAGTAATCCCTATCGTCGCGGGGGGTTGATTGTACGTGTGGGAAACGAACTAGAAATGCTGATGGGGTATCACCGATACAACCCCATTGTTGCATAACATATATGAAATATATGTTCAATTCCTTCTATTATATGAAATAGTTTTTGAATAAAGGCGTGGACAAAACTGTGTCGCCAAAAACCGAATGACGAATTTAGTCGATAGACAACCGGGGAAACTTAATTCAGGTACGAAGTGCATGGGCTGAGTATATAGCCGTTCTGCACTTGTCCAAGGATAGTGCTCGTGCCCTCCCGCGAGGCTCCCGAAATTGGAGAATAGGATCGAGGCATCACCTCGCGCTTTCCGAGACACATCGGCCGCGACCAGTGTCCCGCCGTGAGGGTCCTGAAATTGGAGAGCAGGGTCGCGGCGCCTTGCGCTCGCCGCGATGAGAGCGGCGAAAATAAACATGCTTGAACGCTTTGCTTTGCTCGACTATTGGCGTATTGCTCTGCGCTCCACTATACGTGTTCCAATAAGAAAGTACAGGTTTGTATTCGCCGCTTTGTTCTCCGCTTTCATCGCTGCTTTGCTCTCCGCTCCACTAGGTGCGTAGCCGTAGAAGTAAACAAATTTTGAGAAATTGACCATTAAGCCCCGGCAGACGGTCGGTTTTTGCTACATATATGTGGTACTTTTACTATAAAAACTCAAATCTTGTATCCCGATGAGGTAACTTCTTTGCCACTTGGCCGTAGGTCTAGCAGGGAAGTGAATAGCGCGAGTGGCAGCGGCAGCGGCAGCCTGTAAACGGGGCTGCCGTAAAAATATTTAGGGCAGGGAAGTGGGCAGGGAAGTGGGCAGCGCGAGTGGCAGCGGCAGTGGCAGCCTGTAAACGCCGCAGGAGAATCTCGGCCGGCTCCTCGATCCTTCGCTAGACCGAAAACGCGGCGATTCTGCTCTCGGCGGCAGCGCGACGAGAAAAAAGAAAGGTACGCGAAAGAAACGAAAACCTTAAGGAATTAAAGGAAGATTAAGAAGGCGGCCGGGGAGAAAAAGAGCAGTGCGACGAGCTGGGGGGCGGGGAGGGAAACGGTGATCCTTCGAAGGTGGTGAGAGAGAGGGAGGGCGCGGAGAGAGATGAACCGAACGACCGAAACAAAAGGGGCACGATACGGACCTCTTCGAAACCTCTCCTCTCTCGGGGCTCCGGAAGAGTCGAAACCGAGAGGGGACCGATGACGATGGTCGTTAGAAGCTCCGCAAGATCGGTCGGCCGATTGTAATAATGAGGTTTGTTAATTGGCGCTCGATCGATGATGAAGCCGTTTCGCTCGCAATCGGGCTGCTACGGGAAATATGACGGTTGAGCCAGCGGGTGGTAGCTGAAGGGTGGTTCTATTCATTCGTTTAGAATGTTGGTTCGAAAGTTGCAAAAATTTATAGAATTATTTATTCGATTCTCAAACGCCTCGACCCTTCTAAAAGATATTATAAGTTATGTTACACATATCGCAATTAGCGCTTCCCTTCACCTCACCGAGCACCGTGTATCTACGGTATAAAACGGTACACCGAGAGAAATAATTGCTGGTGCCAAGAAAGTATTTTCTTGAGTGAAAAATATGTCATAATTCCAGGGGCAATTAAAGGTTTTCCTCGCGCGAAAAGTTATTTAATAGGCTCGAGTAATTGTCTTTTCCGCTCAGGAAGAATTTCTCGTTCCCACGAAGGTGTTCTTGAATCAAGAATTGCATATTCTTCAATCAAGAATTTGTATTCTTAAAAATGTTTATGATCATTATGTTCTTGATTCAAGGAATATTTTTTCGACACTAGCAATTATTTCTCTCAGCGTGCACCTTGTGCATTGCGATCTAAGCCTTACTCCAAATGTAGGCTACCCTCGGATTATCACTGCTTCGCCCCCGAAATTTGTTCCTCGCTCTTTTACAACCACCGCTGATTTACCACACAGGTGTAGACCACATATGTATATGACCGAAACCACATGTGGTTCATATACAAAACATATAGAATTTTTCCGTCCGGGCTGGGAAGGCAGGATTCAGAACGAAAATCGTACTTGGAATCTTCGATAAGGGATGCTGCAAGTATAGGTTAAAAGTCCAGGGGCCAACATCTCTCTCAAATACTGCCGCAAATTCGCGCGATGTTCTTATCCCTCGCTAAATTCGCCTGTCGACGGGAACCCTCGCGTGCCTGCACGTCGAGGAGCGCGCGGAATTGCTGCAGTGTGTACCTCTTTCGTCCTCCCCCTCTCACGGCGCACCTCCCCCTCCGCCCCTCTCGCGGCAGCTCCACGTCCCTCGCAAACGGAGACGCCGTATCTCTACGGTCCGCTGCCCCAGTGCGGCATTACACGCTATTTCAGACCGTGCAACACGGCCGTCAAGGAGCGTTACGCGCGTACAGCGGCTCGCGAGCCCGTGCAGCCGCGGGCGCGCGTAAAGAGTTCCTCCCCCGCGAGCGAATCGACGCGAAACGCGCCCGCGAGCGGGGGACGGAACGGAGGAAAGAGGGGAAAGAGAGGGAATTGGCGCTTTCGCTCCTGGTATCTCTGTATGCGCCGTTTAATTGGAATCTCGATCGGACAAAAAGAGGAGGAGGACGCATGGAGAGGGAGACCGGAGGATCGGCGGGAGGAGGGTCGGACCCCCGAAAGAGAAAACCTGCTTCGGCTTCTCCGAATTCCTAATCTCAATTAAATTTATTTCCATTTACGTTTTCGAGCCTATACTGACGCGCCGCTCCTCCTTCCTCTTCGTCGCCGATATCATCGTCTCCTCCCAAGTCGTTCCTTTCGCTCTCCTCGTCGACCCTACGATAGACGCACACGCGACCGCACGCACCGCGGGCTCCCTCGTTGCTCGACGGCCGTCGTTAACCGTTCGTTCGCTCGCCGATCGCTTACTGCTCTCGCGTTCTGGTATGCCTGGCGAACCGATAATTAGCGGTGCGAGAAAGAAACCGAGACGGAGGGGCCTTCCGTGTACTGCGATCGAGATCGATTGCATTCGCGGAGGAATAAGTATTACGGCGCGGGGAAGGATGGGCGAGGTACTGCCGACCGAGAGAGGTATAATATTGCAGAAGAGTTACGAGATGCCTTGTTTTACCTTCGAGCGAGGATCGTTCGCGGCTCGATTTTTCGTGGAGTCCGCGCGATTCTCTTGACGAGATGAAGTCTTTTTTGCCGGGGCGTGGATGCGCGGAAAATTCCTGCCGAGAATGAGATTCCGTTTGTTCTTGCAACCGTGCACCCAGCATCGATCTTTCGATCGATCGGTACACCGACAGAACTCTTGGTTGAGCTGACAAAGTATTTGGAATGAATACAAGCCAACAAAAGGTTTTTTTTGGAATTGCTGAATTCTATGGTCGATTTCAGGAAAACTTTGACGGCTGAGCTAAACATTTGGATGATCCAAGAAATATTTTTTTTGATTATCAAATTGACTCGACAAAATTATTTTGTTGGCCACTTTTTTTTCTCAGTATACCATCTGGAAGGTACATTTTGAGCGGTACCAGAAAAAAGCACGTATTTTTTTTATTATCATTATATACATATCATCGTAACTCGTTGTTATGCTAGGAAAAGTCGTAAGTCACATCGATGACAATAAGAACTTACGATGTTTGCTCGCATAGCAATAATAAGTTACGATTTTCTCAATGGCAGTGAAAAGATCAGTGCTTTTTTATTGTACCGGTCGATTTATTCCTGTAGAATTTTATCCACGCGATTCTGCACTGAAAACAATATCTTGGTCGAATTAACCAAAATCTTGGACCGACGACCAAACCGTTTGGTGAAATATGAATCTTCCAATTATTTGGTTAAATTGACCACATTTTGGTTAGAATAATTAAATGTTTGGTTCGACTGACTACATGGAGAAACTTAAACAGTAAATTAACAGTAAATTTTACCGTATTCAGCAGTAAAAAAAAGTCTACATAGCACTCTTTCCAGGAAATTTACTGAGCAGAATAGTATACTGTACCGTAAATTCAGTGCACTTTACTGCTATTCAATATATTTTACTGAACACATTTTACTGTTCTACAGAATGAATTTCCCAGAAAGTACTACGATGACCTTTTCTACTGCTGGATAAGGTAAAATGTACGGTTTGAGTTTCTCCGTGCAGTATTTTCGTCAGAATAACTAAGCGCATTTAACAAGATGCGTTTTGTCATATTTTGACCTAATTATCTTTCTCGGTGTATTTACGAGAAGTTTAAAAATAGAGTCACTTCAAGTCTAAAAACCTAGAGAAAGAGAATTAAATTAACGAACGGTCTCCGTGTGCGACCCGATAACGACTACGGGACGAATTTACATCGGCTCCTCCACCCCGTCTTCCTCTCTTCCCCTCCTCTCCTCAAGACGATCGCTCGGCCCTGTTCCCCGTACGATACACGACACGAATCCACCGATTCTCGCCTCGGGTCCTCGAACGAGATCAAAAGATCCATTATCCCTTCCATTCTTTCGCCCCGCCATTCTTCACTCCTCGGCACTTTCGCGCCAAACACTTGTACTTACGTATTATTAACGAGCGTGCGCAAATATCAGCCGCAGTCGATGGAGCCATTATCGTCCGGTGTGATGCTCTGTAATTCCGCGATATAGCATCTGTCTCGCGAATCGATGAATCATCGAACGTGGACGGAGAGAGGGAGCAGTGCACATGCAAAAACACGGAGCACAGTCACGCGTTGCGCGAGAGTCGCGTCAAAGATGCGGGAGCGAGTGGTTAGCGACCGCGAGCTCGTTGCCCTTTCGACTGCGGTAGATAGAGTCATTATCGTCTAGCGGCGGTCTCCGGGGACGCCAGACAACGTCTGCGTAATGGAACGATGAATATAGTCGGAGCCGATTGAGTGGAATCGCGCGACGATCGTCGATCGTAGAATGGATCTAGCGCGTCTCGATCCTCCTTCCTTTACCGTTCCTTCGACCGTGGCTAATCCTGATGAAGCTCATCAGGTACAAATGATGGAGTCGTCAGGGCTTGATACGGTCATCAGGGCTGGGCTATAACGAGTCCGACGAAGGGTTGAAAGTGAAGAAGGCGGAGTCCTACCTGAACTGGGAGAAAGAATTGCTGGGTACCAAAAAAATGTATGCTTCAATCAAAAGCCATGGTTTGCTTCGTGCAACAAAATATTTGATAAGCTCGAGTACTTGTTTTTTTCGCGCAGAAAGAATGTCTTGTTCCGACGGAGGTATTCTTGAATCGAGAATATACGAGTACAAGGTGTTCACGACTATGCTCCGAGAGTGGATAGAGTCTTTTTCGAATTTATCGCACATGCGAACCAATAATGACCTATGTAGTTTAGTCTTCAATTAATAGATAGCCGCAATGGTAAAGGGAAAGACTAACCGAGCCGCTAATTGGGTTGTATGTGCGGCAAATTTAAAATAGGCTCCACACACTCTCGACGCCTGAAAGTGAACACCTTGTATACTATTCTTCGATCAAGAATCTGTATTCTTAAAAATTTGTAAGATCACATGTTCTTGATTCAAGACATATTTTTCCGACACTATAATCATTATTTCTCTCACCATACCGGTAGCTCGTTTAACGTTGATCCTTAATCGTGACAATTACGAATGCGGCTCGATGAGTGCGCGCACCAGTAGCCGAGCCAATCGCACTCGTCGGCTTCGACCGATGGAGCCATTATCGCCCAGTGCGGTCTTCAAGGACGCGAGACGTCCGGCTAACGAGCCGACGAATGGTCGATAGTGAAAATTCCGAAGTCCGGCCCGACGCTCGATTCTCGTTCCACGTTAATCCGTCGACCGTGGCTGATATCAACGCGTATGCAGCGGCCCGATACACGGATGCCGCGCGCGGGAGCGAGTGTAGTAGGGCCCGTTGGGCACGTCGCGGATCCTGGCCCGAGGGACCAGTC
This sequence comes from Xiphydria camelus, assembly GCA_963678675.1. Lineage (NCBI taxonomy): Eukaryota > Metazoa > Arthropoda > Insecta > Hymenoptera > Xiphydriidae > Xiphydria > Xiphydria camelus. Next base: position 26,947,758 of record OY783195.1, read on the forward strand.
AAGGCCTCCAGACATCGACGGGCCCCCCGTCGCGCGCTGTACCCCGACGCGAATCTCTCGGCTTCGGCGAGAGACGAAGAGACGGGCCGCGCGGCGCGGAGCGTCGAGCAAACCGATGGACGGTCGTTCGAGTGCAACGGTGCATGTACGATTCCCTCTCTCTCTCTCTCCGTCTCTTCTCCTCGCCAGCTTCGACTCCTCGCTGAATTCCCTTTATTTTTTCTCATTATCCCTCTGTTATCCCTCCTTCGCTCTCCCCTCTCCCGCTCTTTTTTTTCTCAAATCTTCTTCTCCCCCCCCCCCCACACACACACCCATCCTTCCACCTTTCTTTCGCGCAACGCCATTCTCTCTCCCCGCGTGTTCCCATCTTCTCCGCTCCCTCGCCTCTCCTCTTTCACCTTCGCGAGAGAGAGAGGCGCGGTGGTCTCGCCGCTTTATCTCTCTCGACGAAGATTTCGTGCAGTCGCATCGCGGAGGATCCTATTCGGTCTCGTGTGCACACGTTGAGAAAAAAAATTGTTTGATTTTTTTTACTAAATTTTGAAGTTACGGACGGCCAACTAAGGTAACTGCCCCGATAGATGAATGGCTAAGCCCGGTATCCGGACAGGCATAAAAATTCATACAGCAGATTTCACTCAGGGTTTTTACTAGTGACACTTCCTGTGTATATGTCCTTAATTTATAAAAGACTTTTTTCCACCGGTAGTTCTTTTTTAATTTATTCGATAACTTGAATTATACTCAAATATATTCGGCTACTGGGACGTGCCTTGCTACTGGGAGAGTTTCCTTATGTCATATGAGGCTAAACTTACTCGCCTGCGTGGAGAAAAGAAACTTGAATCATTACTATCTCATTATCTATGAGCTTTTGACTCATGTTTGTATAATACCTTTTTCGAAGATTATATTTCAATCTGCAACAAAGTCTTATATCCATGTAGGCCAAACCTTCATAAATAATGAGATAATAGTGATTTAAGCTTCTTTCTTGACGAGTAATATTAGCCTCATATGGTATATACATAGTTATTTAAAGAAATATTTAATGCAAGTATTCAGTTATTATACTTCGACTAAATTTTAATTACTAGAAATACACATATTTGTTAAAATAACTATATAATTTGTTCACCGCCCGTAACTTAAAAATTCAATTAAATCGAACGATTTTTTGTCTCAGTGTAGATATACGATCGGCGATACGTATGAGCGCACCTAGATTCTGTGTGGGAATCGAAAAAAAGGACGAGATCGCGAGAAGCGAAGCGCGATGCAGATGCAAAGGATCGGGGATTACCCGTCGACGAATTATTCGAGGATTAAGACCGCCCTGCGGTCCGGCGAACGGCGACTGGTCTTGCGTCGCGGTTCGCCGTCCAGTTATCTGTATAGCGATATATACTCGTAGAGAGAGATATGTATCTGGGTGTGGGTATCTCTTTTACATATTATAGAGATTCGATGAAATGCTGGGCGAACGCTCTGCCGGTATCATATGTAGATGTACAGGTGCAACGACACATCTGACCGTCGGATTAAAATACTCGCGTATATACCTACAGGGTGTACGAGTACGCCTCGACTACCACACGATTTTTTGTGGTTCACCACCGTTGCGGCCATGGATCGTTCCCTATTGTTTTGTTATATAGATATACTGGGAAAAAAAGGCCCTATCGAAATAAACGCGTTTTTGAATAATCCCTCACAGAGAAAAATAATTAGTTGGATCTAATGGAAATTATTTGCAGGATCGTAAGTAATTGTTTATTTATATGAATGATATTTTTTAATACATCGATTAAATACCTCTTCCTTACAGTCATTTAGAATAGCATGTGAATGCAAGGAAGAATAATCAAATTAATATAAAAAAAAATCTGATTGATGTAAATAAATAATTACTTGCGACCCCGCATGAAAGCATGTATTATGATGTTTTTTTTGCATTTGGATCAAATCGGTATTCATTCGAAATGAATAAATGTGCTCTTACGACTATCCAAAAACACGTTTATTTCGATGAAGCAAATTTTTTTTTCCTCACAGTACACCTACGTTATTTACTATGAAAAAAATGTAATAAATTAGACTAAATTAGCGGTCACTGATAGGGGAACGCAGATTTAGTTACTCAAACTAATAATTTGCTAAAATCGACTGCAATTCGTTCTCACCAAACAGAATTATTAATCATTATAATCGAATTATTTAATTGAAGTAACTAAATCAGCGTTCCTCCGCCCGTGACCGCCAATTTAGTTAAATCTACTAATTTTTTTCTTCCCGCATATATTTCAAGAATCATTCAGCCTCCTCAACGTGTTCTCCATCAACGTTCCACTCTCAGTTTTCATTAACCCATTAGTGCTCGCTGACAAATTCAGTCGCCGAGCAATTTCTTCTTTGAGACATTTGATTAAGCGTTTCCGCGTTGTTTAAAAAATTTCTTCGGAAGCTTAATTTCATCCAAGAAGAGTACAAGTTCTGAAGCTAATTCCAAAACATTGCGGAACAAATCAATTGAATATCTGCAACCAAAAATTGTTTAGCAACTGAAAATGACACTGAGCACTGTGGGTTAATATACCGCGCATAGATACGATCGATATCGCGTTCCTAGCTCGGCATGAAAAATCGATCCCTCGAAAAAAAGTGCCTCTGCCGAATCACATCCGGGCACGCTCCTCTCCTCCGCCATCGAAGACAGTCGTCCGCGTTTTTCGGAGGATGTCGTCGAACTCGCGACGGCTATAATTTATATCAACGCTGGATGCCCCGAGGCGCGGTTGCGTATCCGGTTGCACGATATAAACGTTAAAGTTGGCTGCGAGGCACCTCCGGTGCGCTCGGATGGGAAGATACATTGGTTAATTGACCGCTGTCTCTCTCTCTTTCTCGGCGACTCGGTAATGGAGAAAAATCGAACGGAGAAAACCGATAAATTGATAAGCGTTAATGCGGATAAGCGCGTTGCCCGCGAGGGGGAGGGGGGCGGAGACCGAAAGGCATATATCAGTGGAGGTAGGGATGCTCATTAGCATACCGGAGACGACATCGCTCCGACATAATCCAACGTATATGATTTACAGTTCCCGCTCCGCGGAACCGGTCCGAACCACCGTCGAATAAAACCGCGTCTTCTTGTACTATTTGCCCCGTCGACGAATCCGGTGAGGAGGAGGAGGAGGAGGTAGCACGACGCGCATGGCGAATATCCGACCCCCCTGCCACCTTTGCCTCCCCCTGGAAGTCGCGAGAAGTATGTACGAGAGCGGATGCTGCGTCGCCGTGTATGGAGAGACGTGTATAGATATTCGCGACGGGGACGGGACGGGCGGGGGTTTCCGCGCGATAACGTTTTCGCGACAAGTGCGGAAACGATCGGTCGTCTCGGTGCAGTTGGCTATTTCTGGTATCTGGGGGCGAGGCTATCGATGGTCCGCTATTTTAATTGCGGGAATTTATTCGAGCTGTTGATCTTTACACAGATAGGCTTGTATAATTGTTACGACGTTCATACAAACTGTAATACTTAATTGCTCGACTTTCCTTTTTTTTTGTCGGCATGAGTTTAGAAATTGTTCTTCAAAGAATTTGTTAAATTTACATTACAATTCGATTCAAATTAATCGCTGTATTTATTTTAGCACCATATTTGCGAAATATTGCACTTATATTGAATACGGGTTTAGCATTTTATCTGTATTATTTTTAAATCATTTAATGTCACAAATATATCCTAGCTTCCCACGTGGAAAAATTCAACATGGATCGTGTACATTCCATACACCATATGAAGCTAAACTTACTCGCCATGAGAGAAACTCGAATCACTATTATTTCATTATTTATGAACTTTTGGCCTACATCGACATAAGACTTTGTTGTAGATAAGAATGTGATCTTCAAAAAAGCATTATATAAATATGAATCAAAAGCTCATGGATTATCAGGTAATAGTGATTCGAGTTTTTTTCATGGCGTGTAAGTTTAGCCTCATATGATATAGATCTAGTCCTATATGGGCTATATATTATGATTTCTATATGAACCGTATTTAATCCATATAGGACCAAATCCATATATGAACTGCGTACAAATCATATAGAATTTTTTCGTCCGGATTAATGATGACTTATACAGTATACGAGTACAACCTTGATGCATTTGGTGACCTAATATCTACTACCTAAAGTTGGCTCTACAATTTACGTACGTTTGCCTATTTGGTTATAAATGCTGGCAGTCGACATATGGATAATTAATCACAGTAACATTTTCTTCCTCACACACTAACGCAGCAGATACCTCTCGTTCCAGTAAACCAGAAAGATATGTAGCCCGAAGCGATTCTCTCATGTTCTTCCCATCCAAAAGTGGATTATCGGTGTCTATAGTCCGCTCGATGGCGCCGGCAGTTAAGCCAGTGGATTTCTCTATTTCTTCCTCCGCGTACGTGACGAGGTAGTCACAATTACGACGTCGTTCGAGTTACTCGATCATGTGTACAGCCGCGCGGCTAGGGGACTAAAAAGCGCGGTTGAACCGTCCAGGAATCTTGGTGGTAGGTATAGGTATCTGACGCGTAGGTTCGCCAGGAATCCGCGCATATGTACGAAGCGATATATTCGTACCTCGAAGTCGAAGGGTTTCGCGGTCGTCTTACCACACTAAGAACAATATAATAATTGGATTAAGATAACAAAACGCATCCGGTTAAACGCGTTTAGTTATTTTAACCAAAAGCCTGGTCAGTTTAACCAAATATCAAATTATCCTAACTAAATGTTTAGTTATTCCAACCAAAAACAGGTCAATTTAACCAAACAGATGAAGAGGATCCATATTTCACCAAACGATTTGGTCATCATCTCCAGGATTTTGGTTGAATTGACCAAGTTATTTTTCTCAGTGCACGAAATTCATCTACGAAGCGTACTGTAAAGCGTGCAGCCACCCCGTATACGCGTCTCCGAGCGAGACTTTCGAGAGCAAACTCTACAACCGTAATCATGCTTCTAAACAACGATTAAAGCGAGCACCCCGGGCCGCGCACGTCGCTCGCCGCACGAAACGCGAAGGAGAGCGGAAGAACCCGATAGTTAAATAATTGCTCGGCGCGCTGCGCAGAAGGGAATCGCCGTTCGGCAGCGCGTAAATTACCCTTATTCCCTTCCCGCGCGGCTTCTTCTCCCACTTTTTTCCCTCCGCTTTCCGTCGACGACCTTTCTTTCAGCTCGTTCGCGTCGACTCCCCGACTTCTGCCGGTTATTGCGAAGCAAGGCGGGACGAGCTTCGAAGTATACGCTTCGATTATACCCGGTTCTCCATTATTTCACGTACATATTCAATTTCGTAAGTGTACGTCGCGTCGGGAGCGCTTGGGTCTCGTTTCTTGCCCCGAACGTTAATGGACTGGTAAATCGAGTTGATCTCTTCTTATCGCGCCGTCTCCGCGCTGCGATCGAGCGCGGGGAGCCTCACTCTCCCTCGGGCGCTCGAGCGCGTCGCGTCGTTGATCCGCTCGAATCGTGTATATCGCCCGTGTGACGTGTGATGAGGGAATTTCACTTGGAGATGAATTAAACGAAGGACCGTGTGATAAGATATTCTGACAATTATAATTATTACAGGTGGATGAACGATGTCAATATAATGATATAATAGGAACTATAAATTTACGTGTGATTCAATTTGTAGAAAATTTACATTGTTTGGAGGATTTTATGTTAAATTTGGAGCACGATTGTATAGTGGAGTTTTACATAATATCGTGACAATTGATCGAATGCTGAGATTGAACACAATTGATCAAAAATGTTTGGTTGATATAATTAATTGAATTTGATACGTTTATGTTTGCAGTAAATTTCGAATAACGAAAAATCGAGTACTAAGATTTATTGCAATTTATTAGAAATTGTTAATTAAATTGTTAAAATTTAATGTACCTATTTTATTGGATATTTTTGGTTAGTATAATTGATTGAATTTGATACGTTTATATTTGCAATAACTTTGACGTATACGTACGTTTATGTAATTTTATTATCCTCATATTTTTAAACTCTCGTGCATTTAATCAGCATTCTGCATTTTCTAACGATTCGTTTGACAGTTTTAAAAGACTTTATCGAGTCTTACATACTCTTCAAGTGATACAAATTCACTTATCAAATGCAATGAATATCCTCGGAGGTTTAGTGTATTGAAACGCTTCAATTATTTTCACAACTTTAAAATGCTACGGCAAATTTTCTGACGTTCGTCGATAACTATGCAAAATCATCAATTATCGCTACACCCTCCCTCCTCGTATTATTCGTCCTCCCCCCTTCTCCCTCTCGCCATTCACGGTCCACTCACTTACAGTTTATACACACGATCGTTCGGTCGACTCGACGCGGTATAATCGCAACACGCAAAAAGCGGAGAACGGCGATTAACGAAGGGAGCCCACAGGAAGGATCGTTCGCGGAGGAAGAAAAAAGGGGGGAGTTAACCGCGCGCGATTTCCCTGACGAGTCCGCGAAGCTGCAGCGAACCGTGGCGGGGATCCGCGAGGATTCGTCAGCTTCGCAAAAAAATGGTAACGGTTTAATAAATCAGTGAAAGATGGGCACAAATGTTTAGCGGAATCTGAGAGTAAAATATTCAAGCTCTTCTAATTCTCTTTTTCGGTCGTAAATAATCGAACCCTTCAATTTTCCAGACTCTTCCCCAACTAGCAACATTCTCCGATAATCTCGACTCTTTCAGAATTACCCGACCGCTAGACATCCCGAATATGTAGCTACACCTCTCTACACCGAGAGAAATAATTGTTAGTGTCAAAAGGATATTTCTTGAACCAAGAACGTATGGTCTTACACATTTTTAAGGGGCGTCTTTCAGCGTTATTATACGTTGACAGAATTGACACAAATTAATCGTCTCGAAATACGTCTTTTCCCGCTTATTCATATGCGTCGAAAATAATTTTAATCATTGTGGCAAGACACTCTTCCCGCGCGAACAAAACAATTGGCCGAGCCTATCAAATATTTTCTTACGCGAAGCAAACCGTGGTTTGATCCTGGAATTACATAATTTTTTTAAACGAAGAAAACATTTTTTCAGTATCAGCAATCATTTCTCTCAATGTACATGACACATACGCGCCACACATGCCCACGTAAACCCGCTCTCGTTCGCACGGAGTCCTGGGGCGCGAAAGTAGTCCACTTCTCCCCCCCCCCTTTCTCCGTCCCCCTTTCTCTCACGATCTAACCCCGAGAGCAAGCGCACGCGCGCGAACGTCCAGTGGATTAGAACTTTCGTTTAGGAGTCGCGCGCGCTCCTGGAAGGAAGAGGGTCAAGCGTAAAAGGGGACTCCTTCCCGAAGGACGCGTCCCGCGGACCCCTTTATGCACCGACGACGTAGCGGCGGCTCTTCAAGGACCTCCGCGTCCCGCGGGGTTCCCAGCTGCCGTTCTACCAGGTGGCGAAGCGGTTGCCGAGGAGCGAGCGTGAGTGAAGGGGAGGGGGGAGAGGCCGAACTTCATCGAGAGCGCGAGGACGAGGAGAAGAGGGACCGCGGAGAACGAGCGCGGGAGAAAAAGGGAGGAAGGGAGGGAGGAGGACCTCTCCTTCGAAAACACCTGGCTACCGTAGGTACCCTAGTGGCGCTTCGGCGGGTCCTCGCGAGAAGAAATTCCTTCCTTTTTCTCCTGGACCGCGCGCGGGGCCATGGGAACCGCTTTAAAGGCTCCCGCAGACACAAAGGGCGGGATTCCATTTTTTCTTTCCCTCCTCCCGGAGTACCGCAGCGGCATATCGATCGACGAGGGCCGCGGTCCTGCGTTTGTTAAACGGGGGCAGCGAGAGAGGGACCTTCGGCTCCTGGGAAGCGAAAATCTTCCCATGGAGCGTCGGGGATCATGGGAAAAGCTCGCGGAGGGAAACGCGGACTCGCGCGTCCCTCCTTCGGGACTCGTTATCCCCCCCCCCCCTCGTCGCGACTTCCCGTCGCACCTCCTGCGCGACCATCGACCGGTTCGCCGCGAAAGTCGTCGGTGGAAGCCGAGCGGTCGATCGAGTCCGATTCCCCGATCGATCGGGGAACGGCCCACGAGGAGGAATCCCAGCGCCGAGAGACGGCGGATTAATTCAACGGATGTGACGTCACGGTTGGATCGCTCGCTTCGTCGACCGGTCGCGGTGTGACACGTGTGGTCCGATTACGGGAAGATTATTTCATACGCGGTGTATGTTACAGTCGAGGCGGAGTGACGGGGGACGGCGATAAGATTTTCAGATTAAGATAATTACGGGCATCGATGATCTCTCGGAAGAGACAGAGACGCTGGGGTGCTGACGTTTCCGGGGGCGGGGTCCGCGACGTTTCGACGCGCGGTATACCTCGTCATTTTTATTACATCCTTTCGCGCGAAGAGCGTATCAGTGAGAAAAAACCTCGCGGCGGACGACTCCCGAGGGAACGGTCTCGCGCGCTTTCAATCGCAGGAAGAGAGGCGTCTCCGCTTCTAGATCATATCCAACGCCTCGCCACTTCCGCCCCGTAGAAGGAGGGCCCCGTGCGCGTTCCCCCTTCGCGGGAGAATTTCTTCCTCGCCTGAGAATCTCCTCGCATTTCTTTGATCGTCTCTTCGCCCGCGCTAATTGACTCCCGAGGCCGACCGTGGAGGCACGTGACTTCATGATGCGAAATCTCACAATTTAATGGTAAGATGGAACCGTACCCGTGTCTTGTGTATAACAGTAATACAGCCGAGGAAACGGAGTTATTATACTCGTAGAGAGTATTCACTTTAATCGCAATTATTTCCTTACCTATGCACTTTACGCCTAAATTGGTATAAGACTTTTTTGAAGATTACACTTTGGCCTGCAAGAAAGTCTTATACCACTGTGGGTCAAAAGTGCACGGGTAAAAAGATAATCTCAATTGAAATTGGTACCAAAGAATTTGCAACGCGTACGCAGAGAAAAATAATTCGTCGAATCTACTAAAAACGATTTGCGGGGTCGCGAGTAATTATTTATTTAGATCAATTTGATTTGATCTTTTTTGATATTAACTCGATATTTCTTCCCCGCAGTCATATACTATTTCACATGATTAGTAGGAAAGAGATATTTAGAGGATGTATTAAAAAATGTCATTGATGTAAGTAAATAATTACTTGCGACCCTGCAAGTAATTTTCAGTAGATCCAACTAATTCTTTTTCTCTGTATAGAATTTCCATGCCACCTTATTGTACAATCGTTACAGCATATCTACACATGTCATTCAAATAACACGCGTAAGACGCACACTAAAAAAAAAATGTGCTTCATTCTACCATCAGTAAGGTTGAATACGGCGAACCTGACGGTGTAATTGTTTCAAGTAGATATTCACTTGTTTCAACTTTAAATTGGTTACTTCAACTCGATTTATTTTTTCTTACACTCTTATGACACTGAAACAATTACACCCCGTGAGGTTCGCCGTATTCAACTTCACCGATGGTTGGATGAAACGAATTTTTGTTCAGTGCATACCACGTGATCTTCAAACTTCAATCATTATTATCTCATTATTTATGAATATTTGGCGTATATCAATATAAGACTATATTGTAGATTGAACCGTAATTTTGAAAAAAGTATTGTACAAATATGAGCCAAAAGCCCATAGGTAACGAGATAATAGCGATTGAAGTTTCTTTCCTGGCGAGTAAGATTAGCCTCATATGATACCTATAATAAATACTTCGCCAAACTCCATAAGATCCCGACAAGACTTCCGACGGTGTAAAGGAAAGCAGTTTTCCCGTTCATCTCTCCGCGAGCGAGGGGTGCGCGCAACGGCGGAAGTCCCCGGCTAACTTTTTTTCGCATCCGGCAGGCCGATCGCGCGCCGCGTTAACGATCCCTCCGGATCGTTACGCGCGGTTCTCTGGGTCAAAGACAGCGGCGAGGCGTGCACGCTCGTTACACACGCGTACCTACGCGATGTCTAAGCGCTCGTGCGGCTCCTCAATGGGTCCGGCGTGTCCGAGGTACGTCGAGCATGGCGAGGAAGCCAAGCTCGAAGAGACAGGAAAGTCCCTCACGCCGAACGAAACTGAATGGAAGGCGTATGCTCGTACGCGATACGATCTGGGCCGGATGAATTGAAATCGAGTGGACGGGTAGCCGCGTGACGGCGGCGGTGCGTCGCGGTTGTTGCCGCCGGTGCGGCGGTAATTGTCGAGCCGACGGTACCGGGATAATTATTTGGATTCATTACCCGCAGGAAGGCAACTTCCCTTCGAGGCACCGTACCGGGCTCGACCGGGTCCTGCTCCGCGTCTAGACGCGATAGTGCGTGCGCGCGCGCGCGCGCAACGGACCCAAACGCTTCGGGCGCATAAGCGTGCGCTGGTGCGTTTAGTTTACGCGTAAGGTATAACAAGCGGGGAGTGGAGGAGAAAGAGAGAGGGAAAAAGTGTAACGGCTACCAGAAATTAACCTTCCCCAGGGTTCACGCACACTCGGCGCGACCAGTCGACCCTCTTATATAATTCGGTCTTATAATACCATCTTTTTTTTACTGGAGATTCGACAAATTTGGACATAATTACAATATTTACTTACCCTGTATTTTTTCATTTTCCGCTTTATCAAAGTTCGAAAACGATATATAAAAATGCAGATATCTATACTGTAAAAAAATGGATATTTTTCCGATAAATTAAAAATTAGGAAATTTGTTCTAATTGATCAAAAAAAAACTAATTCTTTTCACTTTACGCTCGACTTTCACGACCCATTTCGACGAAAGATCTCCCTGCCTCCTTCTCACCTCGCACGACTCTCGCCTTTTCGTTGCAGGACTCGCACGGTGCCGAGGAAGCCAACGGCGCGCCTCTCACCGATACCTCGCAGGACGTCAGAATCCTGTCCGGCTCGCAGAACGAGACGCACACCACCGTCACGTTCTTCAGGAGGTGGCAGACGTGCGATCCTCAGGATCGACGACTTACGGTGAGTCCTTGTACCTGTAAGTGTAGTGCCAGCGTGGAAATTGTTATTATACGCTGAATACGAGCTGTGAATTTTGACGTCGATTATTTAAGTGGTATCCTTTCGATTAAAGTAACACATTTTTTGTCACGAATCGCTCGAAGAGCGCGGAATATGTTAACTTGACAGGTCACTTTCGACCTGTGCCCTAGGGCAATTGGCGCTGGCGTTCAGCTACGTATATCCACTATACTCGTATGTCGAGAAACGCCTCTACGTTTATAAAATCGTTTTGTGACGGAAGATATATATCTGTATATATGGGATACACATAAGTGGAGAAGCCTGGGGGAAATTAGCGTTACGTCACTACTCCATTTATCCCGATGTTGGACTCCCCGAAATTGTAGGGTCAGAGAGTTTGTTCGTCCGTTCGCGTGTCCGTCCGCGTGCGGTTTCGAACGCGCGAAGAAAAGTACTCTAAAAAACAGGGGTCGATGGTCTTCTCGCAATGGGTTTGAATATTCTGGCGCTTTCGAGGACCGCCGATCGCACAGTTCCGGTTCAATTAAACACGTACCCCTTAATGTTTCGTTTCTAAAAGTCTCACCCCTATCTTCAATCGCTTCATCGCCCGAGCGAAGCCTGAAATCGCGTTCGTCGGCTTCACTTTCAGGGTGACACGGTGCGAGTGCTCTGGGCCATGCACGACGCGGATCCAGAGCTGAACACCCCCGCTTCGCACGGAGAGAAACGGGGAAGTCGCGCTCTGCGACTCAAGGCACCCGCGCCGCATCCCCCTCCGCCACCGGACACCCCAGACCTGATTCACTGGGACGTCAAGCTGAATCAGGTGAGAAATCAGGGAAAATTCACAATTTGAAAATAGCTTTCTCCTTCTCTCTCTTCGACCAATTCGGTTTTCTCGCACATTTTTTTTATCGCAGATTCGAAATATTTAGATAAAACTGTTTACCCCGTATTTTTTCATTATTCATTTTCGACCTTATATTTCAGTTTGAAAACGACATTTAAGAATATGTCATCGTGTTGTAAGTCTATCTTTCTCTGGCACTAGTTTGGCATAAGTGCATCTCTCTTGCATTTCAATGACGTCACAACGTTGTGACGAGAAATGTGCTTATAACTCAGTGAATAATTATTTTTCCGGGCATTTTCTTTTTTACGTGACATGAAATATATATTCAGATTACAAATTAAATTTAAAAATGTGAATATTTTCTTATGAGAAGACCGAGTTCCCTGGTAAATTTGGGAAATATCAATTTTAGCCGCGCTGAGATTATATTAATCAATTACCATCCCCAGTATCCGGTACCGGAGAACCAGGACACGGTCTACTGGTGCAAGATCTTTAAGGCGCACGCCCTGAAAAAGAAGCATCATATGATCGGGGTGAGTAGATGGTGTGCCCTCAAAAGTAAACGTCGAAGCGACTTGTCCTGATAAGGAGCGTAGGTTCTCGCGAAACAAAGTGCCGATATGTAAGTTCTCGAATATTTTATTCAGCGAAAGAGAACATTATAAAGAGGACACGACGGGAGAGAAATTAAGAAATTACATAAACGAAGTATGTATGGTCGCCGAAAGGCAGTGGATTTATTTAACCCCTTCAAACCTGGTGTACACGAGAATATACATTGGATTTTAGCTCATTTATTTAAAAATGTTACGCAAAAATACAATTTTGTACTGTTTGCACATAAATATAAGAAAATTTAAAAAATAAATATGGCAAAAATATGTTACAATATAATAATACCCCAAAGGCTAAAACATCATTAACAATTTTTCTTACTCCGCGAAAAAAAAATCAGGTCTAAAGGGGTTAATAGCGTTCGCCACTGGTTTCCCCCGTCGTGTCATTTAAAAACTTGATAAAGAAATACGTTCGCCCGGATGGAATCCATCGCGATAAGGTAAAAGCACGTGTGGCCGGACATGTTCCAATATCCGGCAATATCTACGTATAACGTAAATTATTGTGAATGTGGTAAATGGAATCAATTACTGGGAAAGAATCTTCAATAAATTAGGAACGCCCATGACAAATTCCATCTAGTACCAACACTGGATCAAATGTGCAACATACATTTTTATGGTTGTCCAAATACTGATCTTAACCATCCGGCCAATGGTTTACCTTACGCTCCCTACGCTAAAGACGCGAGAGTGCAGTCGCTGGAGAACGCTATAGTTACTGTTAAAATTTTTATTTCATTCAAATGATTGCCTCGAAGGATCCAATTCTGCCGAATAAATATCGTAACAGTTAACGAATATTTACTCGTTCCGATAAAATGTTTATTTCGCCATATTCAAACAAACATTTATCAACTATTATAAATAAATTGTTCTCTCGGGGCGTTGTAAGAAAATACTCCATTCATCCTCATCTAACGAATCTTAATGTTCAATTCTCGCAACGCTTCACGTTTGTCAATAACTCATCGTGCGGTGAAGTACTCCCACGTGGGATTTCGCGCAACTGTCGCGCGATGGGACTTGTGTAAACACCCGGGCCAGATGTCGCGCGTAATCCACCCTCCCCTGGCAGCCCCTATATCCAACCTTATCGAGAAAAGAAGCGAGGACAATCGTTCCAGACCGGACCACAGCCGAAGCGTGCTCCGATCCGCGCGTACTTAGGGGTCACCTGATACTCGCACGCCTGCTCGCGTATCATCGATACCGCGCGAGCGGATGTCGCGTCGGGTGGAACGTCGTCGGAATAGAAACGAACTCCTTTCGCGCGTGAATGATGTCACGGCGAGCCCGTGCGTTCGCGGACTGCCAATCGGTTTCCTACAAAAATCCCGTGAGCGCTTTTCCATCGCGTATCCCATACCGATCGCTCGCCACCTCCGCCTTCCATTGATGCTCCTTCACACTGAGAGAAATAATTGTTGGTGCTAAAAATTTTGTTTCTTTTTTTTTTAATCAAAAACATGATACAATTCCAGGGTCAAGCTATAATTTTTTTCGTGCAAGAAAATATTTGATAGGCTCGAATAATCGTTTTTTTTTCGCACAGGAAGAATTTCTTACTCCAACGAAGATACACACAGGGAAAAGATCTAGTTGAATACGAACCTATAATAGAAACATTTATTTCAAGTGAATGGGAATTTATTCACATCGAACAAAAGTCTATTTGAATTAGATTGATGTTCTGCTAGATTCGTACTTGATTAAAGAGATATGCAAAACATTTATTTAATTCAAAAAAATAGACTTGTTCGATGCGAATAAATTCCTATTTTTCTCAAATAAATTTGTCTATTATAGATCCGTATTCAACTAGACCTTCTCACTCGGTGTATTCATAAGTCAAGATTATAGATTCTTCGACCGAGAACCTGGGTGAATTATGACTATTTCTTTATGGTGAAAAATATTTCAATATTTGTTCACACTAGTAATTATTTTTCTCGGTGCACCGTCGCGCGTGAACTTTCTTAACGACAGACGTAACGAACTCCCGGAACTTGCAGTACGAACCGCTCGTGGAGAAGGCGAACGAGGCGTTGGTGCATCACGTAATCCTCTACGAGTGCGCCTCGACCTCGCCGATCCTCGGACAGCACGCCAGGATCGCCGGCGCTCTCTGCTACAGCCCCACCATGCCCCGCGAGTGGGAGTCCTGTCTCCAGCCCGTTCTCGCTTGGGCGCGCGGCAGTAAAGGTACGCGCGCGCGCGCATGGACGTCCTCGAGATCGGCAATGACGCACAACCCGTGCCGATCCTGTCGCGACGCGTTCGCGGCGCGAGAGCGATGACATCAGCGGGTCTCGCGCGAGGAAAGGCTCGCGACGATCAGAGCACGACTGATTTCGATGATTCCCCGCAGGCGAGTGGCTTCCGGAACACGTCGGCATGCCCATAGCCGAGCACCGTGAGGGCTCGTACTACATGCTCGAGGTTCATTACAACAACCCCGAGTTGAGGCGGGTGAACGACAGCAGCGGCGTGCGGCTGCACCTGACGCCGAAGCTGCGTCCCCAGGAGGCGGGGATCCTGGTGACGGGGGTCGCCGTCAGTCCGCTGCACGTGGTACCACCGCGGCAGAGGGAATTCGCTACCGCGGGCTACTGCACGCCTCACTGCACGAACTCGGTGAGCGGTTAACCCGAGCCGCAAGGTCGCGTGCCGTTATCTTCGCGCGGTTCTGACTGAAGGATCCCCTTGCATATCACCCTGTTCTTCTTCTTCCGTCGTTCAGATGTTCCCCGAGGACGGAATAAACGTGGTCTCGGTCGTGCTGCACTCCCACCTCGCCGGAAGGAGGCTGGGCCTGAAGCACATTCGTCAGGGAAAGGAGCTACCGCGAATCGTTCAGGACAATCACTTCGACTTCAACTACCAGCAGTCGCACACGCTCGAGAAGGAGATCAAGGTGTTACCCGGCGACGAATTGGTCGCGGAGTGCGTCTACGGCACGCTCAACAGGAGCAGGCCTACGTTGGGCGGATACGCCGCGACCCAGGAGATGTGCCTCGCCTTCGTGGTCCATTATCCGAGAACGGCTCTGGCCGCTTGCTACAGCATAACGCCGGTCAAGGACCTCATCAACACGTTGGGGGTGACCAGCTTCAAGGGTGTTACCTTCGAGCAACTGGAGAACCTTTTTCTCACCGCGGGGTAAGTCTGCGGATATCTGAAGCGTCTTTCGAACGTCATTTCACCCTCCAATCTCGCGTTTACCGACTATTCTTCCGTCTCTTCTCGACGTTGCTCAGTACCGACGCGAACTCTCTGCCGGCAACGTCTCAATTGCGCCAGCAGCCGGTCTACCCGGCGACTCGACCAAGCGAGCAGGTCGACGAGGAGCTCGTCAAGGAAGCGGAGTCCGCACTGAGGGCAATGATGGACTACACCGACGAACCGGAGAACGATAACGTCTTCGCGCGACTGGTCATCGAGGAACCTGGAGAATTCCGCGGTAAGAGAGATACCAGCTAGATTGACTTGCAGGTAGAGATTTAAGAAGGACGTGAGTCCACAAGGGTCAACCTGGAATGAAAGTACTTCGGATCTAGTCGTTCTTCAAATATATGCACGCTTCGCCCGCAGGAATGACCTTAGCGGACCACATGACCGCCTTACCGTGGACCGAGGAACTTCTCGCCGGGAAGATAGAGCAGAGCCTGTACCACGGCAAGCACATGACCTTCTGCAGGAAAAGAGACGACAAACTAGCATTGGTGAGTCATGACCTTCGAATTCTTCCGTTTCGCGCCGTTCAAAATTGCGAGCCGAACCATAGTGAAACCGAAGATTTACCCCGAGTGTAAATCCTTTCTAGGATTTAACTTGGGCCAAGTTAATTTTCCACAATATTATCTTGATACCCTATATAGAAATGTCTTATTTTTTTTAACCAGGACTTTAACCCCTATTGAAAAGATCCCATAGATTCCCATAGACAATTTCTATGGGAATTTGATGTGCTTCTGACATAGCAATTCCAGATATCCATTAGAAAAGTTTAAAAAGGACGAATAGGAATGCATTGCATTCTATCTGTACACTCAGGGAAAAGATCTGGTTGAATACGAACCTAAGAACCTAATAGAAAAATTTATTTGAAATAAGTGGGAATTTATTCACATCGAACAAAATGTCCATTTGAATTAAATAAATGTTTTGCATATATTTTCAATCGAATACGAACCTAGTAGAATATTTATCACATTCAAATAGACTTTTGCTCGATGTGAATAAATTCCTACTCATCTGAAATAAATTTTTCTAATAGGTTCGTATTCAACTAGACCTTTTTTCTGGGTGTATCTGAGATGATGAATAAGGATTTACCAAATTTTATATGTATCCGCAAAAACAAGTACAATCCCATAAAGATAATAAAGACCTGTACACGATGTTCTGTTTGTAATTACTAATAGAATCTTACAAGATTTTATTTGTTTCAACACAGATACACATAGAATCCAATACATTCCTAGACTTGTATTAGTGGGTATCTGGAATTGCTGTGCCTGAAGCACATCAAATTCCCATGGAGTTTCTATGGGATTTTAACAATTTTTTTAATGCGAATCTATGAGAATCTATAATATTATTTCAATAGGGAGCTTGGGATTAACGAGGAAAGTCGGGATAAAATTAACTTGGATGCCCAACTAAATCCTAACTTAGCCCTCGTTTAGAATTAGCGGGGAAATATTTATTGTGGCAGCCCAACTAACGCGCCTGTCATGGGCCAAAATAATGATCTGGCAGTCAATCTAATTTTCCACTCGGGACGCCACTCTATACCGTTCGAATGCGCAACTCGGCCTCGAACCACCACCGAATTCGTATTCGAATCGCGTAGAGCCGTCTTTATATTCGACGCGGCCGTTCCCGCTGCCTTATAAGATCTCCATCCGCGAGTCCGCAATTTTCAACGACCTCGACGAATCTTCCTCTTTCAGCCGAGAGACATTCAGATGTTCCCCAACTTTACCGCCCTGCCGGAAGTGAACGACACGAGCTGCAGCAAACCCGAAGTGGTGTCGTCCGCCGCAGACGTTCCCGCTCGCCTGTTTTGGACGGTGAACGTCGTCCTGTTCCTAGGTGTCTCGCAATGGTGCCTTCCGCAGGCGACGGTATTCTGAGGACGTCCTCCACAACATCGCCGTCCGAACGAATCGCTGATAAACCCCTCTCCCCCACTGTATATTATTTCTCGAACTTGTAAATTGGCGCTATTAATTTATTGAAATATTCTCGAGTGTGTAAGTAATCTCTATTTAAACCGGCCGTTAGGAACGGGTCGCGCACGGTGCGTCGCTGTATTGGGTCGTGTCGCACCGCGGCGATGTTGAGAACAAATTTTAACGACAGCGAAGGCGACAAAATTTGGAAAATTTTGCGCGAAAGCGACCGATCGACTTAAACTATTCGCAACGCGTCTTACGAAGAAGCGTCTCTCGTGTGTATATATATTTATAAGTAGCTCTTCGGTACCACTTGAATGTAATCGTTCCCGGGGCGCGCAATCCGGGAAGGAGCTATTTTTTATTATTTTTTTGTATAACGCGTGTTTTGTGCCTGAAATGGAAAGAGGAATAAAGCTCGAAACACTGGAAGACTTGAGTATTCGGGGGCTGCTTGCGAAGGCGTCATTCGGGAGGCGGAGATGCGTGATAAACTCTTCGGCGGAACCTGGAGAACGCGTTTCCTTCGCATCGACCAGTACGAAATGGTATATTTAATTTTTGTTTCTATTTCATGTGTATATCGCGTGAATCTTAACATACGTCTATGTATTAATGGTTGCATAATTGGAGGGACAAGTAAATGAGTATATTTTTGGTCCGCTATTCGTTTTTCTTTTGTTGAGCTGTGTTAAAAGTATTGCCTCTTCAGTTGGGCAACCATTAACCCCTTAAATGATGGACTTAAAAACCATAGTTGTGCCAAAAGTGGTACAAGTAAGTTCGATGAAAAATTAAAGGAATCTTTTGTTTAAAGGGTTTTTTTTTGGGTGCTTATTTTATCTCTGAGGTACATTTTCATTTATACCATTTAAGGGTTGAATACGAGGGCCGAGTGCGACATTTTTTAATGATACAAATCCTTGATTTCGAAATTGAAACATAAATATGAGTAACAGCTTTCGATTACTCCATCTCATCTTATATTTAAACTTCATTTTCTATAAAAAATTGACAAGCAATAATAAGTAAAACAGAAAGACATTGCCGTATCAAAATTGGTTTTATTCTGTAAACAAATAACAAAGATATTTAAAGTGTGCATTACTACTTAAGGGGTTAATACATAGCCGCATGCTAATGTCCACTTTGTATACCATATGAGGCTAAGTTTATTCGCCAGGGAAAACATTTCAATCACTATTATCTCATTATTTATGAACTTTTGGCCTATATCGATATAAGACTTTATTGTAGATAAAAATGTAATTTTAAAAAAAGTATTACGCAAATATGAGCCAAAAGCTCACAGATAATGAGATAATAGTGGAGCTGATCTGCAAACCGCAGTTTTTGTATCTTACAAAAACTGCGGTTTGCAGATCAGCTCCACTATATATATATAGTGGTTGAAGTTTCTTTCCTGGCGAGTAAGTTTAGCCTCACATGATAGATACGTACTTGAGTACTTGATACGTTCTTTGAAGAACACGGAATACTAAAAATCATCTACGTCTAGTTATAGTTCAATGCACCCCTCGTAAATTCACGTAGATGTAACACGCCCCTCTGGAAGACATTTCTCGCGGACCATCAACGACGTCCGTTAGCTCGGCAACGGCGAAGTATCCAGTTCGCCGTTTACGCGCGGGGGTAGACATCAATTCCCCCCTCGCATCGCTCGAAACCGAGCGTTCTGATGCGCGAGGCGAGGCAACTCCCTCATATTTCCTCCCTTCAATTTTCCAGCTGGACACCCGCGTACAACGCTGCCGACCGCGGTGGCGTTTTATAATCTTTCCGCCGTCGCGACATTGCGCACGGCCGATGACGGATTTTCGCGCACCAACGATCGGACCCCATGTGGCCGTCGCTGATAACCACAGATTGCAATTCTATTGAATTACGAGCAGGAGCGGGTATAAAACCGGGTCCCGCGGGAGTCTTGGCATCAGCTGCTCTCTGAGCATCGTCGAGGAACCAGCGAAACCAGTTCCAAGGTACAACGGTTGGCGAGAAGAAGAGGAAAGAAGAGCAACCCTTCGGTCTGCAAGCGACGTCAGGTAGATATGACAAATCAGCTGTTTTATTCCTGGATTTCTCGGGGCCGTTTTTGAACGAACCCTCAATATCGGGGCTCCTTGAGAAGGTCCGTTTTCTTACTCGGTAATTTCTGAAGGATGAGGAGAACGCGTCACGTGGTGCTACCGGTTAAATCCTGGCAGTACATCGGCTTGCTGGTGGTCTCCCTGGCTTGCCTCACTCTGGGCCTTGTTTCGCGGGACAGAGAGGGCAGGGCGGGAAGTCTCGCCGGACCTGAATTAAAGCATCGGGCCCCTCACGAGTGAGTAGGAGCTTCTAGCTATAGAATAGAAGTAGAGCATATACATTGATGGGTTCACTTTAATCGCGATTATCTTCTTACCTATAAACTTTGAGTCAATATTTGTATAGAACTTTTCGAAGATCGTATCTTCATCTTCAAAAAGTTCTATATCAAGTTGGCTCAAAAGTTCATAAGTATGGAGATAAATGCGATCGAAGCGGATACTACCTCAATGTATCGTATCTTCTCCTCTGTTTAGCATTGCTTCGCACTTATTTCTTTCGTATTGAAAATTTTTGAAATTCAAAAAAACTCGACCGGTTCCATTGGGAAATTTCCAGAATGGACGCCTGTCCTAATGACAATTTAATCACCCGGTTGGCTCTCCCCGATGACGACTGCGCATTCAGCCTTCGTTACAGTCGCTCCCAAACCGAACAGAACGATGAAGAAACGAGGCTCTTCGGGCGTTCGAAGAGTTCCACGAGGGACTCTGGAACAACCGAGGGTCGAGTAGCTCGCGCACGACAAAGCCGCGAAAGGTCCGACCCTCCGGAAGGATCCAGACGACTTCTCGAGGCACGATCGAAGATCGATTCCCGGCGTAACGACGCTCTCAGGAGCGCCAGAACGAGTCGCGTTCGCGTCGACGCCTCTGCCGATCGCGCTCGCTCCGATAGGGACCTTCGCGTCGCTTCGCGAAAGCCGAATTCGATGGAGAGGAGGACTTCTCGGTCGGATGAAACTCGTCGAATTACCGGATCGAATGTCGTCGACGCCACTCAAAATCGCGAACGCGTTCGAGACTCACGCGCGTTCAGTCGATCCTCGGAACGGAATTCTCGATCATCGAACCCCGAATACGCTGCGTCTCGTCTTTCTCGAGAATCTCGATCCGCAGAACGTGCGTCTCAATCATCAGATGTCATGAATTCACACCTCCTCAGGGAAATTCGATCCGTCGATCGCGATTCCCGGCCCCGGGACTCCACGATTCGCTTCTCCCGCAACGCTCGATCTGGTATTAAAGATTCTCGATCGCTCGGCGAGGACCGATCGCGCGTTCGGGTCGAGGAAAGTAGGAGCAGACACCAGGCTGACTCGTTCTCTCGGGAGCGACGAAATTCTCGAGCCGATCGGACCAGAGACGTTCGAACGTCGCATTCCGCACGCGGAATGAGCGAAAGGCGAATCGGTGAGGTGAGGCGAGAACGAAACGATATTCGAGCCGATAGGAACAGAATAACTACGCGACTCGCCGAGGAGAGGAGGATTTCCGAGACCCTGGAACGACGAGAAGTCAGATCCGCCGATCGTCGATCTGATCTACGCGACCGCGAAAGGAGAGTCGTCCGCCTCGCCGATAAAAGGAACGCTATGGAACGACGCGTTGATGAACGCGGGGCTCTCCGACGTCGGGTAGTCAGGTCTGCGACTCGGGAAAGTCGAATTGGTTCTTCAGACGAGAGGAGGGGCACTACCGAACGCCGTGTCAACTATTTGAGAACTCTGGAGCGGCGTGAAATCAGCTCTACATCTGAGGGGAGACGAATTGCTTCACTGGCTGAAAGGAGAAGCTCTTCTGAACGTCGCATCGATGGCCTCAGAACTCTGGAGCGACGTGATGTCAGATCAATGACTTATGAAAAACGTATAGATTCTCTATCTGAAAGACGGGGCTCTTCAGAACGTCGCATCGATGAACTCAGGAGTCGTGAGCGACGTGAGGCCAGGTCTATGCCTCAGGAGAGACGAATCTCCTCTTTAGCTGAAAGGAGAAGCTCTTCTGAACGTCGCATTGATGAACTTAGGAGTCGTGAGCGACATGAGGCTAGGTCTATACCTCAGGAGAGACGAATCGCCTCTTTAGCTGAAAGGAGAAGCTCTTCTGAACGTCGCATCGATGAACTTAGGAGTCGTGAACGACGCGAGGCCATGTCTATGCCTCAGGAGAGACGAATCGCCTCTCTAGCTGAACGAAAAAGCTCTTCTGAACGTCGCATCGATGAACTTAGGAGTCGTGAGCGACGTGAGGCCAGGTCTATGCCTCAGGAGAGACGAATCGCCTCTTTAGCTGAAAGGAGAAGCTCTTCTGAACGTCGCATCGATGAACTTAGGAGTCGTGAACGACGCGAGGCCATGTCTATGCCTCAGGAGAGACGAATCGCCTCTCTAGCTGAACGAAAAAGCTCTTCTGAACGTCGCATCGATGAACTTAGGAGTCGTGAGCGACGTGAGGCCAGGTCTATGCCTCAGGAGAGACGAATCGCCTCTTTAGCTGAAAGGAGAAGCTTTTCTGAACGTCGCATCGATGAACTTAGGAGTCGTGAGCGACGTGAGACCAGGTCTATGCCTCAAGAGAGACGAATCGCCTCTTTAGCTGAACGGAGAAGCTCTTCCGCACGTCGCATCGATGAACTTAGGAGTCGAGAACGACGTGAGGCCAGGTCTATACCCCAAGAGAGACGAATCGCTTCTCTAGCTGAACGGAGAAGCTCTTCCGAACGTCGCATTGATGAACTTAGGAGTCGTGAACGACTCGATATCAGGTCTATGCCTCAGGAGAGACGAATCGCCTCTTTAGCTGAAAGAAGATCTTCCAGTCAACCCATTAATGAACTGCGAACTCAGGATCGTCACTCCAGAACCGCTAATCGCCAAGACGAACGACAGAGACGCAGTCACGTTGCGAACCGTCAAATCTCTTCAGAATCTAGAAACCTTGATAGTCGTTTCGCCAAATCCATTGATCTCCAATCCGTTCGCCGGACGAGGGACACTTCTCGACGAACCTTGGACTCCACCAGACGCGAAACTAGGTACGATTCAAACGCACGACGCTTCAATGATGACCGACAAGCCTTGAATGAACGATTCAGAGCATCCAGAGAAATTAGACTGACCAGATCCGAGGATCAACCTCTTCTTCCTCGCCTGACACGATCGCAGCACGTTTCTTCAGTGGATCGTCGACTAATGGAAACCAGAGCCACTTCACTCAACAGAAAACTCGCAAACGAAGAGCGCAATACTGCTCGTGTCGATGCTTCACGCGTACTCCGGCGCGAGGATCGAGCTCGAACTCTTCAGGAACCTGACCGACGATACTACAATGATAGAAGGATTCTCGCTAAGGTCTCTAACGCGAGACTGACTCGAGATACTTCAGATCGTTCCATGGAAAAGCTCGACGCCACTCAAAAGCTCCTTGGAAAGAACTACCAGCTTCTACCCCCGTCGAGCTTCGAGATGTTGCGACAGGCTCTCGTAGTGGCACTATGCGCGGTATACGGAGCATCCATGTTCAGTAGCAAAGGAACTCATCCGATCGGGTAAACGACGTCTCACTACACAGAGAAAAAGAATTAGTTGGATCTACTGAGAATTGCTTGCGGGGTCGAAAGTAATTATTTATTTATATCAATGAAATTGTTTAATGCCTCAATTAAATATCTCTTTCTTAGAATCATGTGGAATAGTATGTGATTGCAAGGAAGAAATATCAAATTAGCATGAAAATAGATTTAATTGTTGTAAATAAATGATTACTTGCGACCCTACAAGTAATTTTTACTAGATCCAATTCATTCTTTTATTCATTCAATACTAAAGCGCACGAATTATTCTAATCTTCCTTTTCTTTGTGCGTCAGGAACCTCGTCCATCAGGTCAGCCGCTTCGTCTACTGATGGAAATCTCATCGACTTACTTCTTCGATGTCTATCCGCTCAGCTGCTGTTCCCGTTAATCGCTACTTTGGCTACAGCTCTCCTAAATTTTCTGAGCTAATGCAAGCGCGTCATGAAAGCTTCTCAATGTATATTTGTGTACAGTAGAACAAATTTAAAAAATAGCGTTTCTCGAAAGTATCGTAGTAATACGTATATAAAAAATATATATATATTTCTGTTAGTTGAAGATGGTACCCGAGGAGTGATTTAAGAGACGAAGCAGAGTCGGGTGCCATTGTCTATTACATCGTCTTCAGCTCGATGATCTGTATAGATGCAAGACGATCTGTTATATATAAATACAGCATTCCAAGTACCAAGCATACTAAAACCAGTCGATGTCGTACGCCATTCTCTTATTCGAATCCCTTATTCATCGTTACGTACGTAAGTTTAGCTTTTTTCTATCCTCAATTTATTTTATAGACGAAGGGTTCAGAATTGAAGTACACCAAGTAAAACATATAATATCTTACAATTAAAAAGAATTGAATTAAGAAGAGTGTAGAATTGAACTGTATAAAATCGACTATTATCAACGTAAAAAAATCTAGTCAAGTTAACTTTTTTCAATTCTTAACTCCACGTACAACTATTTATAAACTATTAGTGAAAAGTAAGTTTCACTCCAATTCTGAACTACTCGGGTGTACCTACTTTTATTTCGCACATATTTGGGATAAGCGGGTAACTGCATAGACGATAAAACGTCTAATTAAATGGGTTCAAAAGATCGACGCAAAGAAATCAATTTTATTAATAAACGTCGTTCCAAATTTGTACATTGCATTTACTGGCTTAAAATTAGTAAAAAAAACCGGACGATTGTGCGAAGATATTATCGATTGATATATTTGTGGCCGAAGTACCATCGGCGAGATCGCGTTTGTGTATCTAGATTATCACTTTAACAGGTGATTCCTGATTCGTCATAAAAGCGAAAGAGAGCTTCGACGTCTTGTACGTCGCGAATCAAATCAAGAATCATCCTGTAGTCTACGAATCGCTTGGCGATTGAAAGTTTAACGAATTGCTAGGTTCGAGATTAACGTTGATACGAGATTCATCGTGAGAGATGCGTTATAAATATTAAATAATAATTACAGTTCATAAGTTATGGCATATGTACAGCAATCTAAAAAAATTCTATAAAAACTATATTTTAGATTTCCTGGAAGAAAAGGCTAAGTTATCCCAACGACACGGCACACGACGTGTGATGTGCGCTCATGATCACCGGTAAGTGAAAAATTATTTCTCTCTCGTTGGACGCGCTTGTCGTATTGCCGTTCGCGAATCATCCCGTGATTCTCATTGTTGTGATAGAGCCGGGCAAGATTCAGCGGAAGAATTGACAAGTATACAACGGGCAAGTGTACTAGGGGAAAGGAAGGGAAGCGAACTTTCGTATACTTTCAGTCGCTAATTCTGGAAGGACTTGTCGATATAACCTTCGACTTGGTTTTGGCTTCGTTTCATTGGCAAATTCATCGGCTCTAAGTAGATATCTAACGATTAACGGCTAAACTTATGGTACGGCGATTTGCATTTCACTCGTCTTATTGGACATTCTCCAGGACGCGATGAACAAGGTGATACGCTTTATACCTCACAGTGAATGGGTTTTCGAAACTAAATTCTTACGAAGTATAAGGCGCATCATCTCGAATGATTCTGCATCTCGTCCTATTCATTCGAGGAACGAAGGAAAATTTATCACATTGTTCGATCGTTGGGATTGTTCGGCGATCGAGCGGATAGTGTCTGATTTAGACCTACTAACGTGGACACGACGAAACTTGGAGATTCCTAGTGCCCGGGGCGATATCGTCCGAACACCCTCGGCTCATCGTCATTGAATATTCGCAATCTCTTGGAGCATGGCGAGTATATGATCCAACTCTTGCCTGAAATAGCAGAGCTGCTTGTTCTTGCCCTTCTCGCCACGGCAATCTCTACACTGGGTCTTGTTCCGCAACAAGTCGCGCACGAGAGACTGCAGCGTCATTTCCCGACTCTCGTGTCGCTGCTGGAGGGTCGTGATCTTGTCCTGGAGAAGTTGCAACTGCTCGGTGCCCTGGAACATTGCGAGTCGCCGGGTCACACTGTGTAAATAATTCCTGATCGTCAATCGAGTGACGCGGTGCTTACCGGTGTCGCGAGGTATCGCACTTTCTCATTGAGTGTCTTTATTTTGTTCTCCAAGTGTTCGCGCTCCACTTTGAGGACGACTACCTGTTCCTTATAATCCCTTAACTTTTCGATCTGTTGCTTCAAGTGTGATATTATCGCTAGCTGCGTATTGATTTGTCCCTGAAAGGAAAGGCGATCGCTAGATAAAAGTAAGATTTAACTTGGAAACTTGTATCGTAATCGAACGACGCAAATCGAACGAAATTTTCTTTTTAAAAAAATGTAACAAAAAGCGGCCCAAAGTTCGCGTCAACTACAAACCTGCAATTTTACCACTTTAGAGTCCCCGAATTTAACGCTGTACTCCTTCACGAGACCGGCCATCTCTCGCTCGTGCTCCTCTTGGAGCAGATTGAGGTCGTGCAGTCTCTTGTTTTTCAGGGCCATGAAATCTTTGTTCATCTTGCTCAGCTCCTCCTTGAGAATCTCGTTCTCGTCCATCAGTCTCTTCATCATCGCGTTCTCTCCAGTTTCCGAGAATTGCAGAGGATCGTAAAGTCGCTGAGCAGAGGCGGAGAGTCTCTGATTGCCGGGCAGCGCGTTCCCGTTTTGATAGATGTTCGAATTTTGGTCGTTCGTCTCCGAGGCTTTCGAACTCGCCGGTCTCGAGTCCGAGAGGACGCTTCGACTCCCGGCTTTGTCGAGATCGATGTTCCTGAAGGACCTCTTCTCGTTCAGAAGTTTCTCGCGCTCCTTTTGCAATTTACGGTTGGTCTTCTGCAATTCCTGTAATTCTTTGGTAAGCTTGGACACGGTCTTGTCTTTTCCAGTGAGCTCCAACTTCAATCCCCGTATGGTAGCGATCAAGTGAGTATCTTCCTTCAGGTTCTGAGACTTCGGACCGACCTTTATTGGTTTCGCCTCCCTCCTCTCTTCTTTTTCGACGTGCTGAACTCTTTCCTTCTCTTCTCGCTTCGTCTCGACCCCCTTACTCTCGACGTGTTTAGACATCGTTTGCGTAAACATATCGTTGCAGACCTTTTGATTCTTCACCGTAGCCTCGAGCAGTTTTCCTTCGAGTTCCATCACTTGAGTAGAGTATCGCTCCTTCATTTCGATAAACTTCTTTTGGAAGTCCACGATCTTCTCATGCGCTGCTTCCTCCTTCGTTTTCATTTCGCTCTCCAAACAGGCTATTCTCTCCTCCAGTAACTTCACCTTTTCCGAGTGTATCCTATCGTGGTCCGAATTGGCGGTCAATATGAGCGCCGACACAGAGTCCGGATTCTTCCGTTTTAATATCCTCTCCATCTCTCGCACTTGTCTGTTCAAATCCATGATCTTTCTGTTGTCCAAGATCACCTGATCCTTCAACTTTTGGCTCAACTGCTTCTCCCTTTCCACGTGGCTCTTGGCGACTTGCAGCTTCTCCTGCCAACTGCCCTCTTTCACGCGCAATTCTAGGAGCTCCTTTTCCAGCGGTAATATGTTTTGCTGTAGCTTATCGTAGTCCGACTTCGTCATCCTCAGGTGTTCCGATTTTGAGCTCAATTCTATCTTCAGGTCTTCCACTTGTTTTCTTAATTCCAACTCATTCGTAGTCATGGCTTGTAATTGATCGCTTATATAATTGTTCTTCGTTTTCAGTTGCTCTTTGAACATTTCCAACTCGTCTTTCAGCAGACCGTTTTGTTGATTGAAATCATCGTTCTTCATTGCATAATCAACATTTTTTTCTTTAAGTTCCGATACTTCTAGATTCAGTTTCAAAGTCTGTTCTTCCAGATCTTTGATTTTATCGATCAGACGCTGTGACTCGTTTGGATCTACAGTGACAATTTGTTGTTTGTGATGTAGGCTCTTCAACTCTTCCTAAAAAAAATCCAGAATTTCTTCGATGATAGAAAAGTGAGAGGGTGAAGAATAGAAAAACATTTTCTCATGCTATCACTTACCTGTAATCGTTTAGTTTCATTCATGAGTTTCTTGTTTTCAGTCTCATAAGCTTGTATTAAACTTTCCTGTTTTTCTAATTCTCGCTCAAGCAGTAAAACTTTGGTATCCTTCTTGGAATGTATTTCGGGTTTTTTGTCGTTTAAAGATAACTCGTCTACCTTAGCTTTTAGAATTATATTTTGCTTCTTCAGAGCAAACAGCTCTTCCTCGAAAGAAGTGCGCATACCCTCCATTTGTGTCTTGTATAATTTCGCTTCGGAGTTCATTTGCTCTGAAGGATCATTGACATACAATTACAAAGAGGAATACCACGAATAATACGGAATATAAGCGCGACTACGTACCTTTCAAAAGGAAGTTTTTGTGTTTCTCTTCCCGACATAACGATTCCCAGTTGCTCTTCGTGAGATTTTTTCTCGTATCACCACCGGCTAAGTAATGTTTTGTCATATTTTCCGTAGACTTCGATTGAATCCCTTTGACGCCAAAATGTAAGCTCGGAGCAGTGGCGGTTTTTGGTGAGTCTTTTTTTGGTTTCGATGATATTTTCACTTTGGACGAAAACTTAGAGACTGGTTTAGCTTGTACTTTTGATTTCAGGATTGGTGATTTCATTATAGGAACCTTTTTAGAATTGTCTATAGGCTTGGTATCTGGAATGTCATGAGGTGATATAGATTTGGATATCTGATCGTAACTCTTCGATTTTACGAATTTAATTGCTTTTTTCTGATTTTTATTATCCAAGACATCCAGATCTATTGCTATTTTCTCTGCTTGTACGTCTCTATTGGATTCCTTGCCAGCTTCTTTGATTTCGCTGCGATTAGTGTTCAAGATATTATCACGATTCATGCCTTGTGCTGCTTCATCTACCGCTGGCTTCGTATTGCATCGATCTGCGGCTTCGTCTGATTTCTCTTTCTCATCAATGCCTTCCTTCTC
Organism: Xiphydria camelus; assembly: GCA_963678675.1. NCBI lineage: Eukaryota > Metazoa > Arthropoda > Insecta > Hymenoptera > Xiphydriidae > Xiphydria > Xiphydria camelus. The sequence continues at coordinate 26,976,538 of OY783195.1, forward strand.
ATTCTCCATTTCTTCCGCCTCCTGCTTCTTCAGACTTTCACACGACTTTTCCGCTATCAATTTGGGAATGGCGTCGGCAAATAATTCCAATCTGGGAGTAAGACCTACGGTGTATAACTCGTTCTTGGAATTCACCACTTTGGCGTCATTCTTGCTGTCGTGCGACTTGCCGGCATCTCTGCTCGCATCTTTCCCTGAATTAGATTCCATCTTTCGAAATTCTACATTCGAAGATCTATCGATGCTAGAATTCCTTGAAAACGTTCCCTCCCTGCGAATTCCCCTCTCCGAGCGTCCGGATCGTCCACCGCTCGCACTGGAGTCCGATTCGACGATCTCATGCGTTACTTTTCTGCCTTGAATTTGAAGGAGTTCCTTTTCCAGAATTTCCGAAATTTCCTTCTCTGGAAACGTCGGGCTCTTCGGATTACTCGGTGCCTCGTCTGTTTTTTTATCGGCGCTATTTAAAGTGGTGAGCGATTGAGATAAGAGATTATAGGTCGATACGGGTTTCTTTTTATTTTGCTCCTCTTTATCGCTCTGCCCTTGTAAAAGTTTCAGGAAGTGCGAAAAATCCTCTTGACCGAAACTGGAGCTACCGGACATCCCGCCTTCTATCTTCTCTTTCGATTTCTTCAGTAAGTTGTCGAAAAAGTCCTTGTCTACGTCGGTGATTTCCTTTTGTAAATTATCCTTATCCTCCTCTTTCTTCGCGCTGTTCGCTTCTTCGGACTTCGAATGCCGCTCAATTGGATCGTCCAAGTCCGAGCTGCTCGAAACCTCGACCTTCTGATCCTCGAACATCTTCCTCTGAAAATCCAACGTCTTCGACGGTTTTGGATCGCCGTTTAAACTCTCGAAAGCTACTTCGAAGTTTGGACTCGTGTCTCTCTTCATTTCATACTTAGGGCTCTTTTTAATCTTCTCGGTCTCTTTATGGACCTCGTTCTCTATCATTTGAAAAATATCCGCTTCCATTTGCCTGACCCTTCCGAGATTCTCCGCATCGTCCTGATCTTTTTCCAGAAGCAACGCTTCAGACTTCGCGGTATTTTTCGAAATGCTACTGCTATTCCTTTTTACAAGCTTCTCGGCTTCTTCTAACAATTCCTCGACGGATCTCTCTTCCTCCGTAGGATTTTTACTGGAGTTTCCAGACTTCGTACGTTCTGGCGCGGAGTTTGGGCTCAATGCTCCGGCTATTTTACTCATTTCTTCCAAAATACTACCGATATCTTCGTCAGTGGCATCTGATTTACATAAAATACATTCGTGTACGTGCAAGGAGGTACATACGCGGTAAGGAGTGTAGGAAAGGGGAGCTAAGAAAGGGATTCCTTTATTACCCATAATAATTGCACGCTATCTTAAGTGACTTAATATTAGTGTTACAATTAATCCTAATAATTATAAGCTGTTCTCGTGATTGACGCAGCATAAGTTTGATAAATCATATACACAATTTTAAAAATAACGCATTAAAGCGGTAATCAAAATGCGCGTATTTAATTCATATGTATTTGCATGATCTGATCAATAATATAATCCCTTCCTTTGTACAAAGGTCATGCACTAAGTTTGCGTTAGCGCAAAACTAGGCTCTGACGATCATAATCCCGGTAAGTGGCGAATAAATACGAAGTCTCTCTATCTGGATGACATCATAAAAAAAATAAAATTAACGGATCAATGGAATGTCGTTCGTTTCGCGCCACTTCAAAAGTAAGTCGTCTGGCGAACGTTGCCGCATGTAGTTATAAGATATATCTTCCTATATTTGTCTCTCCAAGTGCGCGCAATCAAATGTTACAATGTAGCGGACTCGAGAAAAATGTGAATCATTAGAAGATTCTTTTCTCTGTGAAACTTAGCCGCGCGCTAGGAATACCGCTAGTTAATATATTCGAAACAAACGAACACCAGCCGTCCGTTCTATCCAAGAGCTTTCAACCGCTATATTAGTGCCGTGAATGTGAATTCAAATACAGTTATCCGCGGATTCTTTTTCCGCGGTTTCGGTTATCCGCGATTTGAAATTCCCACGTTTTATCGTATGATTTCCACCTCCCCACAGAAGAGAGCAAGCGAAAAGTTACTCATTTAATTTTCGTTCTAATTTTTGTGATTAGAATTAGCGAGATTGGTGAATTTTCACTAATTCACTAAGTATTTTATAAATGGGCTTCTAGTTTCGTTACCCGCGATTTCGTTATCCGCGGAATATTGTAAGAACATAACCCCCGCGGATAATGAGGGATTACTGTAATATCAAAACTTCAGTAGGCTGTATCCTGATATTTAAAATTTAGTAGCACAATGGACTGAATAAGAGATCTTTATAGGAATGGAGTTTAATGAAGACCATCTTGTTGTAAGTTTTAATCTGCTTATGTAGAGTAAATAGTTATTGGAGATATCAAGACTATAGAGATAGTATAACTCTAGAGTTTTCCACATCATATTTTTATACTCCATTCTATCAAGGGTCCTTGAATCCCTTGCATTTGGTACATAGAATTCAGTGGCATGAATTCAGTTGAATGAATGTTCATACTTAATTCGTAGTATGTTATCTTAATTTGAAGAAAGAGAACTGAAAGGCATACGTACTTTCAAAATCTGATGGATATTTGTCGAAAGCTGCAGATGCAAGTATGTCGCATAGCGTGTCATCCTTATCTTTTGTTTCACCTTCGCTCTTGTACAAAGCCTAGACAAATGGAAAAAAGAAAGAGGGGTTAAAAATGATATAAAATTATTCATATGTCTTTGTATTGTATGCGGAAGTAGTCCACTTTTAAGGAATAATTAATTACTTTGCAAAACTTTTCTTTTTCGAGAAACTCTGCCATTGAAGAGCTTACATCAGGAGAAGGACTTGGCGATGGTTTATCCTTCACATCTAGCTTTTTGGTATTCGAAACGCCTAAACGAGTGTTAGGCCTCTTTAACCACCATTTCTCCTTATCGGTTTCTTCCTCTCTCCGAGGAATAGACTCATTTATAGGCTTGGGTTTCTCCCTGATACGAATTGAATTCTCGCAGATGCTAAGACTTATCGAAGAACCAAAAGTATCCTCTTCGGTTGATATTAGCTGCAAAAATAAAGTATGAAAGTAAGTAAATCCAAGGAATCACTGGATTAATTTGGTATTCAAGACGTACATTTTCGTAAATAAAAAGGGGGGTCGAAGCTCTAGCATCGGCAGAATGCCTCGTGACAAAAATTAAGAAACGTCAAATACATACATAACTTGTATAGGTTAGGTTATATTCTCATAATCGGTAGAATATGTAGCTTCCTTTACTTACATCGTCAATTGCAGGGGCATTCTTCTTATCCGAAGACATATTGTAGCAGTACTAATAACTTGCCTTACAGTCACAATAAACCGAATAATTAATCATTTTCTGACATATCCTTTGATGTCTCCCTACTTTCTTTTGTTTGTTTGTTACATTTCCACTACTACTTATATACAGGGTGAGACTAAAACGCAGGCCATATGGGAATTGTACATACAGGATGAATCATTGGATCTGCGACATAGCAAATAAGTATGTGGTAATGCATGAGAGTCTGTCTGTTGCACATTTCTCTAATTAGTCTAGTTACTCTTATGCATTCGTTACGTGTTCTTTAAATACTCCCAAGATTCCTATGGTTCGCATTTTCGTGTTCACCTTGTATACAAATATGGCCGTCAGTTTCCTCTTACGCATAATTTTACATTTTGACCAAATATTCTTCCATACAGCGAATTATAACCAAAGTTAAAATGGGATTATTCAACCACGTAATGAATTATTAAAGAAAAAATGCGCTTTACTCGATAACCTAATTGTACCTGTATTCACCATCCGTAGCTACATTGCCATATCAGTACCAATACCTTTTTTATCAACGCATACAGCATCCTCGTGTCCATTCTTTTCACGTCAAACAACATGCGTATTGAAACGTGTTACTTCTGCTCGTCTCGGATTTATCCGGGACACGGAATTCAGTTTGTCAGAAACGATTGCAAGGTGAGAATCATTAATTTTACCGTAAATTTATTTAGCAGTAAAATAGAAAGGTTTAAGTAAAGTTCGCAAGATACAAGTGTGCTTTCGGTTGTAACAGAAATTTGAGGTTATATTTATCGAGGGAAATGTGGCTTATACTTTTGTAATATAATCAAGGAACCAATCTAATATTTCTCTATTTGAGAATATTGTTCTAAATTTTTACTTAGTCGTTCAATTTAATAAATAATATATTTCCATGGCGAATATTACAATGATTTAATGGAGAAACTTAACCTAATTAATCGCCAGTTTAACCGGCATCGAAGGTATAGCGGAGATGAGAATATAACAGTTGAAAGGAAAATGTTATTTGCACATTTCAGATATTTAAATTCTGTCGATCGAAATGCCACGCGGCATTCAAAAAGAAGAAGAACCCGAGGAAGGTAAAATGGACGAAGGCGTACAGAAAGACTGTCGGCAAAGAGCTAGCCATTGATCCGACGTTCGAGTTTGAGAAGAGGAGAGACGTTCCGCTCAAGTACAACAGAGAATTGTGGTCAAAGACTGTGGAAGCGATGAAGAAGGTAGAACTTATCCGACAGAAGAGACAAAATGCACACATCATGCAGAGACTGCGTAAAGGCCGTGAACTCGAAGAGGAAAAAGATATCAAGGAAGTTCAACGGGATTTGTCGCTCATTCGTTCTCCAGCTGCAGGGCTCAAGGAACGAAAGAAACTCGAGGAAATCATGGTGGAGGAGAACCGAGCTAAAAGCTCGGACGAGGAAATGGAAGCAGAAGAAGTGGAAGTTACGGGTTAAATTCGTACCCTTTGTATTTTCACTGTTCTATACTGTAAAGCCTGTAAAGTTATAAACCATAATAATAATAACAATAATAATAATAATATTTATTCACCAATTACACCCGTTTAGGTTTATAATTATTACACAGTCGTATAGCACGTATTCGCGTTCTAGTTAACAATTCTCATAAACCACAACCAATATTTACCTTATATCCGCGATCAAAGCACCCATAGCAAAATTGCGAGTTTTGCATGAGCACCCCTGTGGGTTTCTATAGGTATGGCCCGTATTCTCGTTCCCACCTTGTATAAAGTCGAATGCTTTTGGAACGGGTGCTCATTATTGTAGAATTGCCTTGCACATTCTGCTGTGGATTTTTGCGTAGTTACTTACGGGGTAAATAGCGGTGTAAGTTTCTCGCAATCAAAGATGGGAAATAATAATGCCAAAGTGGAAGCTACGGTTGAAACAAAACCGGACGGTGAGAAAAAATTGAAACCATGCTGCGCTTGTCCGGAGACTAAAAAAGCAAGGGATACTTGGTGAGTTCCTCACTGATAATTTTCTAGGTTATATTAGATCATCTAAGTTAATATTGCATGTTCAGTGTGATATTTTATATAATTTCACGTGATTTCCTTATCTTTACAATTGCTATATATTATACAATTTAAGTAATTATAATTAAACATAATTTCGCTTTTCAGTATAATTGAAAATGGAGAAGAGAACTGTAAGCATCTCATAGAGGCCCATAAAACTTGTATGCGCGTATTGGGATTCAATATATAGCTTCGGAAATAATGGCAAAATTCGATCCTGGTTAGTTTGAATGTGTTTACTTGTTCCTTGAAATACAAGTAAATTGGAAAATAACCTCCTATTGAATGATGTACATTTCCTTGTGTAAATAAATTTAGATCTTAACATCCATGACAGAGTTTTATTGTAACAGTGATCTGTAAAGCATTTAATTATTACTCTTAATAAAGACTGGGAGTTTACATAAACTGCAAATCTACTTGTATAGCTTACCATGATATTTGCCAGTGGTCAATAGCAGTGGTAATCCTATCCCTATTGAAATAGTATCATAGATTCTCGTAGATTCCCGTAGAAAACTTGTAGAATCCACATAGAATTCCCATGGGAATTTGATGTGCTTTTGACACAGCAATTCCAGATACCTTCTCATACAAATCTGAGAGAGATGAATGGGAATGTATTGGATTCTATGTGTATCTGTTAAAACAAATAAAATCTTGTAAGTCCAATGAAAATCAGATATGATGTATCTGATTTTGCCATCTAACTACAGATTTATAATTACAAATAAAACGGCGTATACAGGTCTTTATTATCTTTACGGGATTCAACTTGTTTTTACAGATACATATAAAATTCGGTAAATCACTATTCATCATCTCAGGTACACATAGAATCCAATGCGTTCCTATTCATCCTCAAACTTTTCTAATGCATGTCTGAAATTGCTGTGTCAAAAGCACATCAGATTCCCGTAGAAATAGTCTATGAGAATCTATGGGATCTTTTCAATAGGGATATTAGATTTAGACCTAGGTGTCGGAAGGTAAAATATAAATTTCCACGAGACCCCAGTGCAGGATCAAAATTGAATATATTGCATTGTTGATCTACACTGCGATAGCAAAATAAAAATTGGTACTGGCACATTATTGCCATACATACTCTGGTGTTAAAATCGGCGATTAGGAGCATTCTCCTTTCAACTGGTATTACAGCTAATACAGTAATAAATAAATCTTAAGTGTATTAGTACAATTTAGATGATGATGAGCATGTGTGATAATGGTGATAATAATAATAATGCGCATTATAAGAATCTAATTTTATAACGATTAATTTATATATATTGTAATAAGTAACAAGTAAATGGACTGAAATTTTCACAGCATCTTGGTGGACTTAGGTGCTAGGGTAGCTGGTAGCTTTTAATAATCGATTAATATAACAATTAAATATATCATTAATTAGTATGAAAGTAGTTGTACTTTGTGTTAAAAATGGTGAAATAGAATCTGATCTGGGAGAGTGCACATAGGCGAGGCGTTCCAATGGTGTATCTCTTTTGTTGCATACACGAATGTCATATACGCGAGGAATTTGATATAGCCATTTTTTTCGACACTCCAAACCTTGGAGAGTACCAGCTATGCGTCATTAGAAACCATGATTACGAAATGAAGAGATCACTGATTTTATTAAATGTATTTACAGTTTATATCATACTACTTATTACTAATGATACTTCGTGTTGATTAAAAATTGACTAGTGTATAACACGCTGCTACTAATGCTTCATAAATGCTGGATTATTAGAAATAAAACTCAAACTGTTCGTAGTTATTTTGAAAGAGGTAACTCTCTTCTATATATATCGCTTGAATTTTTTTCTCCGGGGAAAATGAGGGTTTGAGGTGTGTCCAAAAATGTCTACAGCGGATAAACGATTAGCGTTAATTCGATAATGGCATCACAGCTACAAAAGTCTCTTTTAGACCCGGTTATGACCGTCCCCATTGGCTGGTACGAAACAACATTGACTTATTAACGGCGAATAGTATATCAAACGACTCTTTTCGATTGACGATGTTGAGCAGAAACATTGGGCAGATAAGTGGATATGAGATTATTTATTAGCCAAACATTGTTCGAAAATTTGTTGGACGTTTACATGCGTGCGTATTTCTTTCTCCGAAATGCACCGTCCCAAGTCGGACGTTTCAGGACCAGTAGCATCTTGGAATGACCGTAATCGTCTATCTAGAACTATATTCAATCCATTTCGTAACGACGTATCATTCTTCCTGACTTAAAAGCCAGTATCCAGTGCCAATCTACTTTTCCAGAGATTCGATACGGTCACTCTAAAGTTTACAGAACTATTAAGTACAATGCCAGTGACGTAATTTTTTTTAGAATTATCATTGCTATCTATTCTCAATTTAACAATAGAAATATTTAAGAACCTTTGGATCGAAACGCCATCCCTTATCAACAGCTAGAAATGTATAAGAATGTGATTTAACTACCTTGTCAGCATTGGTTCGCTATCTTTATGCTATTGTTCCACAGTCACGATGCTTTGACAGTGTTATTAGTCACGAATGGCAGCTTTAGATTGATGTAGCGGTTGCCTTCCGAGCGTGGTACTCCTCTCCGGTTTATTGATTCTCACCTATCCTGGGGAATACGCATCGAGCGTAACACTTTGCTTTGCTAAAAGTTAGACGGGAAAGACTAGAGTTAGAGAATATTATAAATTGTTGAATGATTTAGAATTTGCGTAATAGTAACTCATGCGTAGATGTAACACATGACACACCTGATATTGTAACTCGGTTTCCATCATTCCTGTAACAGCAACGACCTGATACTGCCGGGCTTTCATCGCGGCAGTGGACTTACGCACGAGTCGCATGGCACTTGGAGCACTGCTCGTGCTGTTGAACTGGGCCATTTGCGATGGGCTGTGGCTCGGATCGAGCACCAACATCGTTATCGAGCCACATCGTAATTGTTCCACTCCCATTATCGTCCTACTGTGTCCTGGAGAATAAGAGTCCACTGGTTGTTTCTCGAATAGAAATTGTTCACGACGTAATGTCGACAACATTTGGGCGCCCAATGCGTTATCCTCGGTAACAAGATGTACCTTGATGCTGAAGATACAGCGGCGGTTTGAATTCGTCACTTTTTTGGAAATATTGTAGGACCCAATTAAACATTTCCGGATGGCTGCCGTCGGAACTCGTTGGTCTGTGAAAATCAACGAGCTGACATCTGTAAAAAATAAAGACTTCTGTTCCGTCATGCTGCGCGAAAAGTACTCCGTACTTCGAATCCACGGAACGCACCTTATCCTTAGACTGGATAGCAGTGTCACGACCTCGGTGGCTCCAATCCATTTCCTTGTATTGACCAATTTTCCACCCAATTGCTCGGCCCCTTGAATATCGAATCCCTGCACCCATGCCCACTCGATCATCTTCTGAAGTCTAGAAATCGACGGCATCGAGCTGCGCAAAGGATGTTCCGTGGCGCTACTGCTACCTGGTCCCGAACCCCACGCCCTGTATACTAATTCGTTATATCCCGTGTGCTGTAGCAGAGACGATATCAGCATCTGCATATTCCTATAGCCGCAACCCCATCCTTTGTCTCCGTAAGTCGATGCGTAATGATCCACCGTGGAACACATCAACGTATTTACAACATTGCTACAGGCTTGGCTCACTGCTCGTACCTTCGGGACCAGCCCTATTATAAACCCACGACAAGTCCCACCGTTACGATGTACGCTACGAATTGATTATGCGGAAGATTATTAAGACTCACCGCGAGTACAAGAGCTTCCGTCGTCGATACCGCTATTCTCGGCGACTCGCAGTTCGATTTGTCTCTCGTAGTAATCCGCTACCGACATTTCCCCCGCGTATACAGCCCGCTGCATATTAGTTACGCTCTGTTCTTTAAAGTTACCCTGATTGTCCATTCCGTATTGCGCCCTCAACATCTCGAATTCGCGCTGTTCGCGCCATTTTCTCACTTCCTTCTCGCGTCTCTCCATGTCCCTGGCCAGCATTCTATCGGAGGAGACGTCTGGCGTGACGGGAGATTGCGCGTCCTTTTTGCTGAAGTGCTCTTCGATGTGAGCGGCGAGCTCCTCGCTACTTTTGAACGAAGTGCTCAGGCAGACCGGACACGCGGGAGTTTCGACGCCGTTCGTCGTGCAGTCCGAGCGCGACGTCGCTCCGTTCGCGGGACTGGTATCGATGAAAGATTATTTTGTAATGTAGCAAATCAAAGATAGACGCGAAGCTAGTGCTTCTGTGAAGGAAAAACTCAACGAGTGTTACCTGAGAATATCTTTATGTTCGATATTAACGTGCAGCTCCAAGTCCGACGAGTTTGGAAACGACGTGACGCACAAGGGACAATTGAAAACGCTGTCTCTAGTAGGTGGCGATTCAGGTGGGAAGGACGGAGACGTGAGATCGAAGTGCTGACGATTGATATGCTCTTCCAGCCTCAAGGGGCTATCCGAAGTGTACGGACACATGGGGCACTCTTGAACTGGGAGCTTGGGAGAGGCGTGTGAACGTAATTGGAGATTAAGGCTGGAACGAAGTGGAGAACCATGACCAGCACTTCCTTCGACTACTGGAAGCAAATGTAGAAGCTATAGCCTTTCGGACGTTTCTCAAGTTATACCGAATCGTGTACACTTACCACTGTTACCATTGTTGCTATTGTTATTGTTATTATTGTTCAGATTAGGAGCGCAGGATGGTTCTTGTTTCCTGGATTGTCGAATATGAGTGCCGGGAGGAGTACTCCATCCGTTTTGGAGAATAGGAGGATGCGGAGACAGCACCGGCGAGGGTCCACGACATTCGTCGTATCCCCCATCAGTCGTTAGATCATCGTCGATAAACGCCATTGCATCGTTCTCCGGAGTGCTGTGAAATTGAGATATAACTGATGCACCCATTGAAAACGAAGAGGGGAAAACAAGAAAGCAGGGGATGGAGCGAAACGCTGTCATTCTGACTGACACCGAAGGCAAAACGTTTTCCAGCTGTTTACGCAAATATTTACCGTTTTCGCTTCCGTATCAGAATCATGGAGAGCAATTAAAATTTTTTAATAATATAGACAAAATTTAAAAATAGGCCTTTATTGTAATAGACCTGTCTGATTATTATCAAGCCACTATAACTGAACGATATACATTCGTCGAATCTCTCCTGCCTTATTAATGAAAACCGACGTAATTGAGTGACTGTCAAAACAAAGTTGTGATTAAGAATACGCGAACTTGGGGTTTAAAAAAAACAATAAAGCGGCTGTTATATTCGATTTCAGTGACATCTAGCGGTCCTGCCGAAAAACTCATAATTCCAAATGCCGACAAAAAATAATCTATTGTTTGCAGAGGAGTTCGGTGCCACGATCCCATGCGGATGAAACCGATAAAGGATCTGAACGTCAGACATACCTCGGCGTGAGGTAATCGAGGTGAGCGCTGTTCACGTGGATCAACATTTCGGCGGGCGACACCTCGCCAAGGTCGCAGAAGGGGCAGCTCGCCGCTCCCTGGAGGTGATACAACACCATATGGGATCGCATCTGCTCGTCGTTGAACCCTTCCAGGCCGCAAATTTCGCACGTGTAATTCATTTCCGGGGGTTTACTAGCCGCCATTTTTACAGAATGCGAAGGAACCGCGTGGCGATGAATTTCAGTTCCCCAGCTGACGACACAGAAAATTTCAATATGCATATGCAGCTGTTGCGGGAAGCGACGAATGTAAATCACGCGTGTGCTTTATCCGATTACTGGTGCAAGACGTCACTGTAGCGCAGAAGCGAATAAATGAAAGTAAAGACTGAACGTGGCATGTGACATAAAGGGAGCGTTACGTTCGTGTTTTCTTTAGTTATTTAACCTGTACCGACGGCCTACGCGCCAATGCTTACTTTCTAACGAGTTATTCATCACCGACAATTCGATAATGAATAAGCTTCACGATTTACAGCAATTTTTTAAGTGAAGAACCATTGAGAAAACTCATTCCAATGCACATGTCCACCGAACGATGTTACATTCCAATTTTCTACATCTTCCGCACTTATATTTTTCCGAATGGGTACGCGCTGCAATTCGCTGCAGTGACACACAAAAAATAAGATCGCGTCGAAACCGCGATGCAGGCAGAACTCGCGGTACCCGCGCCGTCCACCTGCACGATATCACGGCTGCTCCTACGCTCCTTATCACCCCTATCTACCGCCACCTCCGTGGTAGCAGGTCAATCAATCGATTTTCAGAGAAAAAGACCTGACAAGATCGATACGCAACGTGGTACGGAACAGCCGTGAGTTCGAGCGAGCGAAATAAAATGTGTTGTGTGAAGGAGCCGGGAAATCTATATAAAAAAAATATAGTTGCAACGCGCGTAAGGAGCTCTTCCGCGCTAGGGGCTTTTCGGCCTAACTAGGCCACTGGGTGTTCCGTCCAGGAAGTGATGGAAACGTGACATCGCCGCGCTGCGGAAGGGGTTGACCCATTTACACGAAAATCACTTGCCGAGCAGCAACGCGGTCCCGCATTACTTACTCGCACTGACTACTGCACCGGGACTCGCTGCGCTTTTTGTCGTAAAACTCACGCAACGCACCTGGCGTCCGTGCAGGCCTGATTGCCTAACACGGCGCCCCTTTCGCACTCATACGACAGTTCCGCTCGCAGTTTTCGCGAGATCCACCTTCCCTCCGAAATCCGAACCACCGTACGCCGCGGGGACTCCCTTACCTTGCGTTCCAAAGGTCTCCGAGATCCATACGCGATTGGTCGGGGGTCTCGGTTGGTAACACCGAAAGTGGGTTGGTTGTTCACCGCTGCAAGAGGGCGCGGTTGATAATGACGACGAGGGGTAGATATTTGTATGATACATTTACAGGGATCGAACGACGATGACTCGTCCCGCCGGCTCCGGGGAGCCCGAGCCCTCGCCGCCCCTTGACTCGCGCGAGCCGAAGCGTTCGCGTCGGGCTTACTGGAACAGCTTACTCGCGCGGCTCGCAATGCGCATACACGGAAAAGCTACGAGCTTTTTATCGCGACCTTCCGAGCGCATAGGTACACTTCCTATAATTCGCGAGACACTGTAGCGATGACTGTACTCGCCCCCTTTGAGGGGTGCTCTCCGGTGGCTAAGCAGAGAGCTGCACGACCACGGTTCACCCCTGTGATCGATAGACCCTTTACGCAGTGACCTTTGCTGCAGTTTCGGAGCGATCACCGCACGATACTTATTAATTATAGTCGATAGATTCAGTCGTAATCCTGCTAAAAATTTCCGATAGAAAATGACAGAAAATTGTGGAAAAGATTCAAAAATACCATAGGGTTAGGGATTCTATGTGTATCTGAGTTAATCAAGAGGGATTTACCAAATTTTATATGTATCCGTAAAAGCAAGTAAAATCCAATAAAGGTAATAAAGACCTCCACCCGCTGTTTTATTTGTATTTTATTATAATTACTAGTAGAATCTTAAAGGATTTTATTTGTAATTTATTATAATTACTAATAGAATCCAATGCATTCCTAGTCATCTCTCAGATTTTACCAGTAGGTATCTGGAATTGCTGTGTCATAAGCACATCAAATTCCTATGGCGGTTCTATTTAATTTTTGCAAGTTTTCTGTGAGAATTTATGAGAATCCTTGATATTTTTTCAATAGGGATGAATATTCGTTTCTCCGGCTATTATCCTCTTTGAACTTTCAACGACGTGTTGCAAACAACCGACGCGTCGCGGAACCCCACCATCGAAGCGAAAATTATGCGGATGAAAAAAGTCGCGCACGCGCGTCGGCGAGGAATAATTCCTGTAATCGAAACGCGTATAGCTAACGCATGTGGCACATCTGCATCCGTCGTGATGGGAATCAGCAATCGGCCGCGATGACGGCGACCCAAATTAAACTCGCTCTTGCGAAGAATGGTTTCCGCGGTAGGGGGTAGTGAGATCTCCCTCCCCGCGCGTGAAAAGGAGAAAGACAGACCAACGTGACGGAGACGAGGAGGAAATTGTAAATTCAGATCGCTGCTAAGTATTCATTAGGCTTCTCGGATGCGACCGACGATTGCCGGGGGGACGAGTGACAATCCTGGTGGCGCGACGACCGATGGACGGGCGAATGCTATTTCCCATGAACGCGCTAGGTAAATGTATACGTTGGTGCTATATACACGCACAATACCTCCGGCATTTCCTCATTGCTATGCAGTCGGCGATCGGGAGAGGATGCGCCCATTCAGGGAACTATATGCATAGGTGGGGGTATGAGGTATCTCTCGTCTCTCGCGGATCAACGGAGGTAGAGTTCATCGTTGGGGCAAGATTCACAGTTTCCTTCTTACGCACGTGTCGCCCATATATCGGAGTAATTATACGAATAAGTGCTGAGGAAGCGGATAAAGTATGAGATCGTACAAATTCGACTGTAATGAAGTCGGTGCACCTAACGTGACTCCCTCAATTTAACCTTTGACTACGGTTGACACGACCGAATTATTTTCATTTTCGGGTAGTGGTACACTGTAAAAAAATCTGCGATGTGGACCTATATTATATAATACTAAACTTACTCGCCAGGAAAGACTCGAATCACTATTATCTCATTATATATGAATTTTTGGCCTACATCGATACAAAACTTTATTGTAGATAATTATGAGCCAAAAGCTCATAGATAATGAGATAATAGTGCTTCAAGTTTTTTCCCTGGCGAGTAAGTTTAGCCTCATGTGATATAAATCACTTTTAGTGTTAGATAACAATGGCATAAGACTGAATAACACCAAACATTGAACATATAATATACAGAGGTCCACACTGGTGAAATGGTATTAAAAATTAACACCACTTTTTTTACTGTATAGAGTAAAGTCAATTGTAACTCCATTCCTTACATTTTCTTAACGAAGCCGGCAGTTTGAGTCGACTTAATTTCATCTTTATAGAATCTCGGTCAATATAGAGTTCGCGAGGAATTTCTTCTGAAAAAGAATCAAAAATATTTCCGACACGATCTATATCGTTTCCAAACTAATTATATTTAAATCCGTAAGCAGAGATTACCGAAAAATAGAAAAATCGCTTCCAACTGCGACTAATGGATGAATTCTCTCGACGCACATCATAATCAGCAGCATCCCGCTTGTGTGTGACGCGTCTCTTATCTCGCACGGCTCATCCGCGTTAAGAGGACCTCCGTACAAGTGTTTTCGGCGGATCTCTCCAACGCTACAGTCGGCATCAAATAATCTGGTCTCTATTTAAATATTTATACAAGGACGATTAACATAACAGAACCCGGAGGAGCAGCCTGACGATTTCCGGGTCAAGAAACTGTTGATCACGGCTTTGCCGTATGCCGCCCGGTCCCGCTATAAGAAAGTATTCGAACTTCTTCGGGTTGTCACTTATTTCACCCACGGAGGCCCTGCAGCGAAAAACAAAGAGCTCGTCACGGATCGGCGTTCGACGCACGTGAAACGAACGGCGATAACATAACTTTCTACGTTTTGTTCGTTGCCCAAGCGACATCCCATTATGTTACACGCGTATCCACATACGCGTATGTACCGCGGTAACGAGCACGGATTCCCATTAGCATATCAACTGTAACGCGTGTTAGTTTCTATCCGTCGCTGCGCGTGTACGCGATGGTTGATGCGTAGGTATATCTAGGGTCTTACATTATTACATACATATTTACATCCGCGTGGAATAACGGCCGTCGCTCGAGTGACGGGACTGGTCGTCTGCTGCCCACGTGCGGATTGAGAGCAATTTATATGGAGGCAGTTGGTATATAGCTACATTAATAAATTTCGTGCGCTTTAAGGGCGATCACTCGGATTCACGGTCTTTTCGGGGGTACACTGAGAGAAAAATCGCTGATGCCAAACAAATGTCTTCTTTAATCAAAAACATGATATATGTAAATCTAGGATCAAGCCATGGTTTTCTTCGTGCAAGAAAATATTTGATAAGCTCGAACAATTGTTTTTTTTTTCGCGTAGGAAGAATTTCTTGTGCCGACAAAGGTATTTATGAATCAAGAATATAGATTCTTCGACCAAGAATCTACAATCTTAAAAATTGTTAAGATTAACTGTTCTTGATTCAAGAAATACTTTGTTGATGCTTGCGATTATTTCTCTTAGTGTACACTGAGAAAAATAATTAGGGTAAAATGATAAAACGCATATAGTTAAAGAGGTTTTATTTATTCTAATCTAAATATTGGTCAGTTGAATCAAATTGTTTAGTTATTCCAATTAAACGTTTCGTTGTTCTAATCAAAGATAGGGTAGTTTAACCAAACAGAGGGATATGATCCGTATTTCACCAAACAGTTTGATTATCATCTTTAGTTTTTTGATTAAATTGACCAAATTATTTTTCTCAGTATACGTACTATCTGCGGGGAGAAATCACGGGACCCGCATATCGCACACCCGCATCCGTATCGACGAGGAATATCTTGGTATCGAGTAAAGTTCACCGACTGAATAAATTCTAATGTATGCATGCGGGAAGAAAAGTACGTATACACGAATCTATAATGCCCCGTAATGTACGTACAAGAATGCGCGTGCTTCTGCAGCGGTCGCGTCTCTATCTACATGCATGCCAGCAACTGCATCGCGCCCGACCAACTCGGCGTCTATACGTGTAAATCCTTCGGAATCGCCGTTCGGAATTAATACGAACCATTTTTCAGGCGCATAGCACTGCGGTTTCGAATAACAACGAGGTGGGTTAGGATTTATCAGCGGAAGCTTGCCCCTGGGTTATCGACATTCTTCCATCAAACGGCTACATGTGTATAAAATGCGCGTATAAAACTCGACCCGACCGTGCGCGGCAAATGGAGCAGAAAGTCAGTCTTTTTTTTACGAGCTTGGTCGCCCCCTCTCCGAAAAGGAGAAAAAAAGAGAACCCTCGTAACTTTGACAATTTTCGAGCAGACCGGAGTTTCGATATACGCGCACAACCACCATAATGCACCGGTCGTAAACATTGTCGCGAGAACATTGGAGAACTGTACTCCGGGAGAGGAAAGCCGAGTGATAAAATCAATCGTAATTGCTGCGCTTTGAATTTACGATTAGACGGACCATGAATATAAAGAAACGATCGTTCTCTGCAGTCACGATAATCCGTAACATTATACGAGTACCCCGTAATTAGATTTATCCCGAGATAGAGGCACCGTTGCTACGCCAAATGAATTGCACGTTAACCGCAATCGCGTAGAAAAAATTGGAGATCTCTATCCAGCTTGCAATATAGATCACCTAATCGAGAAAATCATATACCGGCGGAAAAGTTCTTTATATATTGTATATGGTCCATATGTGGAGAGATTTGGTTATATATGAATGACATATTATTTATATATTAACCATATAAGGACTATATTTGGATTTTTGAATGTTTGTATAATCCACATATCACATTAGGCTAAACTTATTCACCAGGAAAGAAACATCACAGAGAAAAAGAATTAGTTGGATCTACCTAAAATTACTTGTGGGGTCGCAAGTAATTATTTATTTACATCAATTTCATCTTTTTTCATATTAATTGAATATTTCTTCCTTGCAATCACATACTTCTTCACATGATTATAAGGAAGATGTATCAAATTGATTTATTAAAAAATTTCATTGGTGTAAATAAATAATTACTTGCAACCCCGTAAGTAATTTTCAGTAGATTCAACTAATTCTTTTCCCTCTTCTTTTCTTTTTCCTCTGTGTTCAATCGCTATTATCTCGTTATCTATAAGCTTTTGGCTGATGTTGTATAATGCTTTTTTGAAGATTATATTTTTAACTACAACAAAGTCTGATAATGATGTAGGCCAAAAGTCCATAAATAATGAGACAAGAGTGATTGAAATTTACTTTCCTGACGAGTAAGTTTAGCCTCATTCGGTATATTCCGTATATAGTTAGTATAGAAATCACATATGATACAAATCTACATATGGGTCATATACAAAATATGTAGATCTTTTCCGCCTGGGATAGTCAACCGTCGCCCGACTCGCGACCTAAATTAACCCGCAGAAGAAATAACGTATGTACGATTAAATGAAAATCGATGCAGCAACACGTGCTTCCCACGCTACAAATGCAGCCCACAGTGCAAGAATGCAGGAAACTCGCACCATGCGAGAAGGAAAATTCATTGGCATCGGTCTCGCTCAAGTTAAGTACACACCTCTCCGCGGGAGAAGGTCAGCCAGAACCAATATGTAATTCGAATGATTCACGGAAGACAGCGTCGATACGGGACGGTTTTATCGTCGCGGCGACGTAGCGCGGCGCGCACCGTGGAAACCCGAGGCGCGTTCGCGGAGAATAGAAGGAAAGAAGGATGTAGGCACGGCCGAAGATGTCACAATAGCAGTTGCAGCGAGTGACACTGAGCACGCGTCTTTTCGCCCGCCCACATCATCGCGCGCGTTCCTTTCCACGTTCTTCCTCGCCCCACTCCTTCGCTTATCCCCCCTCACACACGCTTAGTAAAAGCTCTCTCTCTCTCTCTTTCTCGCACAAGTCTGAAATGGTTCGAAAAGCTCAGTCAGTCGCTGACCCGCGCAAGAGCAACGTCGATTTGTCGTCGCTCCTCGAGAAGAAATCGTCGCGCGATAAGGGATAAGAGTTCGCGGGGATCGCGCGCGGAGTTGCGTACGAAAAAACCGTGCGCGCGCGCGAGATGACGAGGGACCGTTTCACGGGAGATGACGCGCGCTCGGAGTGCTATTGACGTTTGAAGTAGTTGTGTGGATTCTTTTATTTCGGTGGCGAGGAGAGATCGAGGCGATACGCGAAAAGATGCCGACGATAACTGCGACGTACGTTTTGACGATCCTCGCGGTCGTCGGTGCCAATCCTTTCCTCGAAGTCGCTCAAGGTAATCGTCGTTTTGGTGTACCTGCATAAATATTAATTAATATTAATATTATCGTCGATGCAACTCGAGGTTTTTACGTACGGAAATGAATGCGAGCTGTCGATCTCGATTTTCCACTCGTACGAATGAGTGGCCGACGAGCGTCGAGCGAGAAGTGTGAGAAGTGCGATATCAACAGAGCGCGCGCTCCGAGCTCCAGATAAGCGCGCGTTTATCTCTCGACACTCTCTTCCTGTCTTACGAGATCGAGTTGACGCGCGCGCATCTTCGGCGAGTTGCTTTTTGAACGGCTTTTCGTGCGATAGGTACTTAATTTTGGTGGTGAAAAATCAAACGCTGCTATCGATTTTATTTTCAATTATTGCAACGGGAATCTCGATAAAAACTGGACAAAATGCAAACGAATAATGATTTCCGTAAAGCTGCACTCAATGTTCGAGATAAACGCCCGTTTATATTCCCCGTATCGGGAAAATAATTTATTTATAATTTACAAATATTTGTTCGAATATGACGAAATAAACATTTGGCTGGACTGAGTAAATATTCGTTAACTATTACGATATTTATTTAGCACAATTTGATCTTTCGAGGCCACTGTTTGAGTAAAATAAACATGCAAATAACAACCATATATTTTCTCGTTTTAACGAAATATTTATTTCGCTGTATTCGAAATGACATTTATTAACTACACAGAGAAAAAGAATTAGTAGGATCTACTAATGATTGTTTGCAGGGTCGCGAGTAATTATTTATTTACATCAATTTCATCTTTTTTCATATTGATTAGATATTTCTTCCGTGCAATCACATACTATTCCTTATGATTGTAAGGAAGAAATATAAAAAATCTCATCGATATAAATAATTAATTACTTTCGACCCCGCAAGTGATTTTCAGCAGATCCGACTAATTATTTTTCTCTGTGTTGATATTAACAAACTGTTTTCTCGGTTCGCACTTCTGCCCTTCGACATCGCTTCGAGAATAGGTTGGCGATTCTCGGATCCGCGCCCGGCGACGCACGTGAATCGCGCGAGTGGCCGACTAAATTTGCGATACCGAGCACAAAAATACCCCGCGAGTATCCGAACAAGTTCATCGAACCCCCTCTCGCTCGCGCGCGGTATCTCTCCGGCCGCGTGACTGCTGCGCGCGTATCTTCAGTATTTCCTTCACGCTGGGCGACATCGACGACAGCTCTCTTCCCCGGGCGCACATGTGCTCTTCGTCGTCGCACGTCCGCGGCTGCGGCGCGGTTTTTTCGTCGCGCACAATAATTTTTAAGACTTCACGTACAACGCGCGAGCACCACGAGCGATCGTAATGTCTCTTCACGGTCCCGACCATTGCCGGAGCGCGGTGCGCTTTTTGTCCGGCGCCGTAAAAGCGTCCCGCGTGGGCCACCGACAATTACGCGCGTACACGGCGCGCGCGCGATCTTCAATCGCGTTCTCACGGATGCTGCAGGTTGAGGGACGAAGGAGGTGGAGAAAAAAAATAGGAAGCTTTTGAAGAGGGGGCGAGAATAAATCGGGAGTGTGGCCTGGTCCATGGACGATGTGACGGTCCACATTGCGATCGCGATTATCTCACTGCCCACGAACTTTCTCGGCTGGAATGGTGAATGAGAGATGGAGTCTGGATGAAATCTTTATATTCATGCAAACGAAATAAAATATTATTCACATGCTGCCGTGGTAAAGGTAACACTTGTTCCACCCCAACGAATATTTTTCTTCGAGCGTTTCTCACCCCTATTTTACACTTACGCAAAGCTATCGGAGATGAATACGAAATTAAGTCTGGATTAAATTTATATTTTTATGTAAATGAAATAAAATAACATTAACGTGTTGCCCAGCTAAATATAACACGTATTCCATCCCAACGAATATTTTTCTTCGTGCATATCTCACCCCTATTTTACACTTACGCGAAGGCACAGGAGATGAACACGAAATTAAGCCTGGATGAAATTTGATATATTCGTGTAAACGGAATAAAATATTACTTACATGCTGCCCCGGTAAAGATAACGCTTATTTCGTCCCAACGAATATTTTTCTTCACGCACATGCCAGCCCTACGTTACGCTTACGCGAAGACACCGGAGATATAATTTATTTCCGCGCCTCGCTTTTCAGCCGGCGGCCTTGATAATTCCGCTGAAATTTATGTGGCCCGCATATACCTATACGCGCGCATCGACGAGGTGTCGCTAACGGTCCAGCGCCGCTCGCTCGCAGTATCGCTGGAAGGCGCGCGCGCTCGCGAACGCATCGGTAATACCTGTACAACTAACGCGGTATATCGGGCGAATAGAGGTATACGCGCCATTCGCGCATATCCCACACGCGGCGCGAAGTGTGCGGAGAGATAGCGCGTTTCGCTCCACTAGCGCTCTCCCCGCGTCTGGTGAGTTTACAGTGTGGGCAGACGTTTTGCTCCTGCGAGTACGCAGGCGTAATCACTGCGTTTAATGCGCGCCCGGAGCTACTAGGCATAAATGGGAAACGCGTAAGACGCGCGATCTCGATCGACTATAGGGCGTTGCGTCTGTCGACAGTTAATCGAAGCAATTAATGCCGGTTACCCGGCTCCGTCTGTCGATCGAGCTTCTCGCAAGTATAGGGTAGACCGAGGCGAATCCGCGGATCACGGATCCATATTTCTTTGATCGCGTTGAGAGTATCAGCATTTCGATCGTTTGTATTACTTCGCTCCTCTCCATTGAAGTAATACGAACAATTGAAATGCTCTCATTTTCACCACGATTTAAGGGGCGTCTTTTGGTATTGTGTGTTGGAAAAATTTACATAAATCAGTAGTCCCGAAATATCTCTTTCCCTGATTATTCATATGTACCGAAATTAATTTTAATCGATCGTATTAAAGTATTACCTGGCTGCTAGCGTGCGATTTTTTATTTCTTATCGTTTACAAATTTATTATTAGATTAAAAAAATCGCAGGCGATGCCGACTATTATTCATAATGGCTAAGAAATTTTGACAGACGACAATATTTCGAGCGGAATTAGAATTATTTCTGTACAGTAAATTTGGTCGCACTAGAGAAACCTTTAGATTATACACCGTTGAATCCAAGAAAATTTCCTTTATCGTTGTAGCTGTTATCCGTGTAGAATTTTTTCGGGATGCGTGATAGGTATGGCGTATTTTCGATTTTTTGACCTTCGAGAAATATTAGATTTTATTCAAGGCATACTGATCCAGCAGATGTGACTGCTCAGTGAGAATTCGATGTTTATTGGATGCATTAAATATTAACCAATCAGGATCGAATACCGATTGAGTGATTTTCGTCTGTTGAATTGGTGTATCTTGACTGTCACCCAAAAAATTCCCATGAACCATTTTTAAACTCTCCAGAATTTAAAGATGCCCCTTAAAAATATATAGATCTGTAATCCGAGTCGCCTCGTTCTATCCTACGCCAGGCCGGAAGCACGATGAGATTAAACAAGCACGTGAGTGTAGCACGGTTTTGATTCGGAGAACAAATTTGATTATCATAAATCGCCGATCGATCGGCATAAATCGCTGTCGATAGCGCAGCGAAATATCCCCGAGAAAGCAGGGCCAAAGAAATACATAAGATACGAGACCGGTCGCGTCGGTAGAATTTTTCGCGGCAATAAAAGGAGGGGGGTGAAGTAGAATAAGACTTCCAATCGGCGGACTTCTCGCGCCGGGACGTCCCCCGCTGCACGGGGGATACACTCCCGCGAGAGAATCATGTCGGGAGAGCGCGCGGCGAGAGATAAATAAACACATAAAACGAGTGACAGCTTCGCGCGGGATAAAAAACACCGACGCGCGCGCGAGGCGCTGCACACGCATCCCGCGCGATCTCCCATACGCGTCTCGCGGCGTACATGCCGATCCGCGGGCGCGCGGAGAGCGAATGCGTGTTGCGGCGCGATCCACGGATTATTAATTCGGTTTTTAAGCAATTTTTTTTTATCGCAGATTCGAGAAAACGTGGGTACAATTATCAACCTCGCGTTTTTTTCATTTTCGGCTTTATCTAAGCTGGAAAACGACGTTTTGAAATGCAGCTACGTCATCGCGTGCTGTGAGTTTATCTCTCTCGCACTCGCAACTTGGCATAAGTGCGTCTCTCTCTGGCGATACGATAACGCCACGATGTTGCAGAGAAAAACACATTTATAACTCTGCGAATAATTATTCTTCGCGGATACCTATTTTCTTTTTCGCGTGTGTGTGGATATTGAATATGTATGCAGATTACCAATTTAATTTAAAAATATGAATATTTTTTTATTTAAACACCGAATCTTTTCCTACGGGCGCCCTGCGATGCGTCGATTTCGCGCATAAGTATACGGAGAACGGATCTCGGGGGTCCGCGATAAATTTCTCGAATCGATTTTCTGGTGGGCGATAAATTCGCGGACCTCGTGCCGCGATTCTTAATTAGTCGCACATGCGGTTCGCGGGGCAACGGTGTACGATACTACACGCTGCAGACACCCACGCCGCGCAAAATCGGACCTTCGTTGATAAATGCACGCGCGCGCGCGGGTATCTCTCCGCGTGAAAAATGCACCGAGAGCCGCGATCCCTCGCGTATATGCTCGTATCTCGAGGCGTGGGAGCGAATCTTTCGAGAGTTTTACGACGAGCGCCGTCCCCCGTACTGTGCGCGCGCGGCGTGGCAGCTGCATCGCGACGCTCGGTCCAGCCGCGGTGCAGTTATCCCGCGTTGATGCACAACGCGTGACACGCGGTGTTACCGCTGTAATTAGTAAAAAAAAAAAGAATACGATCTTCTGATAAAAAATATTCATATTTTTAGACTCGATCTGTAATGTGTATGCATATGTATATAGGGTAAAACGCCCCATAGTCCAGTTATTCTAGATCCAATTTACATGTGCATCACTAGATTAATCCCCTGTCGATGATTTATGGACCAATCGAATTCTTGGCATGAGGCTTAAATGAGGCTTCAGACATTGACAATACCGACTGCATTGAGTGTGGAGAACATTATTATTCAACCAAATCCAGAGATGATTGGATTCAGTGTATCTACAGTTTGTAGAAAGTGGTTGCATGAAAGCTGCACGATGTACCTAAATATGTGCAACAAATGTGGACGTCATAAGAAACGCATGGAAAATAAAAAATAGCTTGTTAGGTTCAACTTTTCACCCGGGGCGTATTACAATCACGTAGAGTGTAATACGCCCAATCTTGATATTTTTAGAAATCTAATTTTTTTTAATTTGAAGTTGTTTTAGAAAAACATTCTGTTGGTTTTTGTGTAAGTTCTTGTTTTATTTATTTCCTGTCCACTTATTTTTGAATAAACGCTCAAGACACTGATGTTAATAATTATTTCCGAAATGTGGGGGGTATTATATCACTTTACCCGATAAAATGTCATGCGAAAGAGAAAATGTCGGAAGAAATAACTAATCGCTGAGTTATAAGTGCATTTCTCTTTACAACGTTGTGACGTTATCGAAACTCAAGAGAGACGCATTTATGCCAAGCAACGAGTACGAGAGGGATAGGTTTACAACACGATGGCGTATTCTTAAGTGTCGTTTTCCAAGTGCTCAAATAAAGCCGAAAATGAATAATTTTATCTAAATTGGTCGAATCTGCGATAAAAAAATTTATGAGAAAACCGAATTGGTCGAAGATTTAAGGCGAAAGCTATTTTGAAAATGTGAATGTGAAACACGATGACGTAGCCGAATTTCAAAATGTCATTTTCCAACTCAAATAGGATCGAAAATGAAAAATGAAAAAATACGTGTTAAATGATTTCGTCTAAATTTGTCAAATCTGCAATCAAAAAAATTTGTGAGAAAACCAAATTAGACGCTCTATGTACACGGGAAGAAAATAAGTTATCGCAGAACTGCAATTGTCATTACAGCATCAGCTAATGAATGGATACAGATAAATTCGAATCAAAGAATTCCTCTGCCGATTTACGGTGCATCCCTCCTTCCCTCCGACAACCACGTCGCTCCCTCCCGTATCTCTCAACTACTCCGACGAATAGACGAGAAATTCGAATGCATCCAATGACACATTCTCGCACGGTGACGTCACCGCGCGTAATTGACCGAATCAACAAGCCGCGGAGGAGAATGGTACATATCCGTGGTATGGGTGGGCCTCGTATGCGTGTACACGCGATATCCCTCCCCCGCACTGTTCCCGCATGCTAATTAGGTATCGGGGACGAGAGCGACTCTCCTTGCAGATTAATCTCACTCGGTTCGTTAGCAATGGTAATAACCTCGAGAGTGTCGCTAGACTCACTCGCGGTAGGGGTTAACAGCTCTCGCCACGCGCGGTGCGGGTCTTCCTTCGAACTGGGAATCTGCCAAGTCGTGTTAATCCGATCTCACTTCTGCTTTAGGTGTGAAGACTGAGCCACTGAGAAAAATAAATTGCTATTCTCTCTCTAAGTAACCGTTGACATGAATAGTGCACAGAGGAAAAGAATGTATTTTGCACATGAACTTAAGAGAATAATCGTTCTTCAAAAAATTGTTAAATTTACATTATAATATGATCCAAATCAATCACGATATTGCAGCAACATATTAACGAAAAATTACGAATATATCAAATAAATGTTTAGCATTTGATTTGCATCAATTTGAAATCATTTAACGACATAAATATGCTTGCTTAATGACGACTCATTGAACGTACAATCTTCATGCATCTGATGAGCTAAAACTACCAAAAGTATTGTAACTGTGTAATTTACGCATCATTTGTCTATCTGGGTCTCTACAGAGACAGATTTTTTGTATTAATTTGCGAGATTTCTCCGTGAACTTCTTTTTTTTTTCGTATCAAAAAATCTGTTATACGCAATATCACGAAAGTTTTCGCGAATTTATAACGAATAAAAATTCGAGGCGCGTGAAAAATTCGCAGCGATACAACACATTCCTGCTCCCCGAAATACCCCGGACGCGTGTTAGGACGAAAGATGAAAAAAAAAAAGTCATTTTTTCCGACCTCATACTCCAGTA
Source organism: Xiphydria camelus (assembly GCA_963678675.1). NCBI lineage: Eukaryota > Metazoa > Arthropoda > Insecta > Hymenoptera > Xiphydriidae > Xiphydria > Xiphydria camelus. The sequence continues at coordinate 27,001,977 of OY783195.1, forward strand.
GAAACGTCGCCGCGAGCGGACGAGCGTTGCTCCCGATTTAGACGACGCGATTTACGCTCCCGTCATCCGTAGATCGTTACTCCAGCCTCGCTTCCTGATCCGCGCGATCCGCGGTGCCGCACGCGCGCCGTTCGGCCACTCGCGGCGCGTCCCGTAATGTGCGGTGGCGGCGGTGGCATTTAAAAGAGGTCTTCAAAGTTTCGTTGTTTAGCCCGGAGAGTAAGCCGGATGGCCGCGAGTCGGCCGCGAGAGAGCTGCAGTTCGGCTATTTCTGTATCATCCAACGGCCACGAACCTTGGTTACAACTCGACTTTAAACGAGTTCTTTTACACCGCAAGCTCGTCGGCCGCGGAGCTCGCATTCGAAACGCTTTATTTAGCCGCAAGTCGAATAATGCACTTCGACGATGAGCTGCATGCGTTTGGTGGTAGGCTAATCACCCCACGAGTGCATATAGAATAGCGATCACGTTTTATCTATTTTTAAGAAACGACCGGAAAATTGAGAAACGAACGTTTCCGCAGCACGATCGATCCTTCGAATAAAAGGCAGGTGTCCGGCGATAATGAATAAGCGCGCTAGCTACACCGAGCTGTGCGTGTAATTTACAGTGAAACCTGTGATCCCGGAGCGAACGCGTACAGCGGCCAATTCGAAGAAGGGCGTAGGGAAGGGTCAATTCGCGCTTAATTGGTATCTATTAACTTAATTGTACTCCCGCGGCATCCCGTGTCCCCGCGGTTCTCATATATCATTCATGCAGGCTCGGCTCACTGTCGCCGTCCTCTCCGTCAATTTTAAACGCGCGAAGGAAGGCGGCTTTACACGGAGGAAAATACGTTTTGTAAAGTGCTCTGCAAATGACAGTACAGGGTATTACTCATTCCGTTTGTCCTATAGCTGTTCAAGTATTTATTGCAGCTGAATTCGCGAGGGGAAAAAATTGTATGGCAAGACACAAATTCGCGTGATGCACTTTCATTTTGCGATCTTTCGTTGCAACGTCGATGCACCGTACACTGGGAGAAAAATGGATGGTGAAATCAATCATAATCGCAAGGTGGAATTTTCTTGATTGCTAGTACCACACCGAGAAAACAGTTTATCGATAGTTAACAAATGTAATTTTCAATACGCGAAATAAATATATTAATTATTAAAATCTTTCTTTCATTCAAACAGTTGCCTCAAAGGATCAATTTGTGCCAAATAAATATTGTGTTAGTTGATGAATATCTATTTGCCCCAATAAAATATTTGTTTCGCCGTATTCAAACAAACATTTATTAACTACAAATAACCTTTTTCCTTGGTTCATATTTATAATTAAACAGACCATGAATGCAATCAAAAAAATTCTTGTACGTAACAAAAATATAGATTATAGTAATAGTAACAATAAGATTGTAGTTCATGATGGCCATGCACCATGGTTAAATTAACCAGAGAAGTAGATCGATAATATTAGATACTGCATGGTAATGTCAACTGTATAAAAAAACGTTAGAGACACCTATTTACTATACCATGTTAATATGGTTGCAGCAATCATAGGTAATCTTTTGTTACTATAACCAGAACTTCACTGTTTAGAAAAAATTATGGAATCATGGTTGGTGCCAAAATCGACCAGTCTAGTTAAATTATGGTTCTTTTAACCAGATATTTCTCTCAATGCACTTCATATCTGTATATCATTTTATTTATACAACCTGCAAAGAGATCTCCATTCTCGAAAGGATCTCGCGATGAGGTAGAGACGCGAGAGACGATAAAAGGATGTCGCACGAAAGAATCCCGCATGTGGGGTCTCCTTCTCTCCCCCTCCCCCCCTTCTCTATCTCTCTCTAGTTGAAAAGGAGCGGGTCCTCGAGTTTTGACACGCCGAGCGTACCCGCATTCGGGGGTGGGTGCCCTCAGCGGCGCCGTATTTGCCGAGGAGGCCCTTTCGGTCATCCTGACGAAACGCAGAACGCCGCGTGTGCGGCTCGCGCGACGAGAGAAAACAGGGAAACCGGGAGGGAGCGACAATCTCTACCCTAGATATACACGGGCGCACGAATGCCATACGCGCTCAACACACGCGCGCCGGTTTCGCATCGCACGACCCGGGGCCAAACATCTCACGATCTCCTATTCTTTCCTGTTGCAGAGATGTCCTGTTGCTCCTTGGCTGCTGGCTCCTGTCGCAATGTCTGTTCGAAGGTACGTCTCGCTTTCCCCCTCGCTCTTCTCCTTTCCAGTTCCAAGGAGGCTGCAGCGTCGCGTCACTGACGAGTTCACGTTGATATTTTTCATTTTACCAAGCTTTTATGAAAAATACACTAAAAGCACTCACCAAACATTTACCAAAATTTAACTTTAGTGAGATACGAGGCTTTGGTGAATATCCGGTTTACTTTTCAGTGACTGGCACGTGAATGCTACGAAAACATTACTGAAATTTCACCGAAATTCATTATCGAAATATTCACCAAGAATTTACACAAAGTAACCATAAATTGCGGTGAATCTTCAGTGAAAAAATCGTAATTTTACTATAATCGTGTTGGAATTTCACCAATATGGCAGTGTCACCAAAAAATCACCCAAAGTTTCGAGGAACCACGTGAGTCCGCTGGCAATAAGTAATCGAAACGACTGCGCAGAAATTTGAACACGGACAAAATTGAACAGCAACGATTACTATGCCAGAATAACAAGTTGGCTATACAGCTTCGACAATATTGCATTGAATAACACGCAGCATAATAATGATTATCGTTCGAAAAATGATAATTACCGTCCTACACATCATTCAACTCGATATTGTCGGAGCTGTCCACCGTCTTATCACTGACGCACAGTAATCGTTACCGTACAATTTTTTCCGTGAATCCCGCGGAACGAGGCGCAACGAGATCTCCAAAGTGAATGATTCCTCGAATCAAGAACCAAGCGAGGGGGAGTGCCGTGTGGTATACGACTCGAGCCGAAAATATATAAAGTCGAGCTTACTCGGTTCTTAAATCTCTCAACGTTGTTTTTCGAGCGGATCTCGTCCGGTATACGTGTTCGGGTCGCGCGGCCCGGAGGGGCGGCAGGGCGGAGGACGGTCCACGGCACGAAGATAAGTATCGAAGACATTGGACCCGCTGAGAGATCTACGCCGTGCCAGCGGGGGAGCCCGGCTCATTCATACGCAAATACTACGAGTGGATACGAAAAAGAGGCGGATTTGATATCACCGATATCGCGTGGCCGCGCATAAGAATGCAACGGCTCCTCGCGTTATCCGAGCCGCTTCCTTCGACGGCGTCTCCTGGCTCTTCTTTCCTTCCCACGCGCTCTTTTCTCGCGGAGATTGCCTTCCTTTCATCGACCGGATCACGATCGTCGTCGCGTCTCGATTCTCCCGCCGGAATTATCCCCGAGCTTACACGCGCTCTCGACCAACGGGGGAGGTTCTGAACGACGTCCGAAGCGTCCCAAGCACGACGTATCGGTATCGCGCGTCAGTGCGGCGGCGGGAGCGGGGAAGACGCTTCTCTCCGTCGAGCCGACTGCTGATGAGGACTTCCTGCTCGGGCATCTAAAAGTAAAATAACCGGAAGTGGCTAGGATCCGAGAGCGGGACGACGAACGCCTCCGTTCGTCCCGTTCTCGATACGCCTCCGCCCTCCCGGTGCGTCTCTCCTCGAAGTATTCCGGAGCGATGAGGGCCGACGGTGCGTTTTATCCAGAAATCTCCGGAGGATCCAGCGGGCGAGCGCGCGGGGCGAAAAATGTCCGAGCGTTTTTTCTCTCTCTTTCTCGCCGCCGCGGATACTATTTTCGTTGCGGACGCGCGGTTCCTCGGGTGGCGCGAGCGTTGTAAAACGAGTCGTTAACGTTTACCGCTGCGCGCGTCAACTGGAAATGTATTCTTTCGCCGTGTCTGCCTCCCCCCCCCGAAGTCACCTGCCGCGGTCATGTCGTTTTTACGGCTCCCCCGATCGCGTATGCGGAGAGGAGCGAACCGCGTCCGCGCGGGGAGGACGATAAGTAGTCGCGGGAGGAGAATATCGCGCGAAAGATAGAGAGACATTCGCGCCGCCCGAGAATTTCTATAATTATCGCGCGGGGGTTGTCAATTTGTCGGACAATACCCGAGGAGGCGCGACCCGACGAGTACCACTTCGTCGAGGAATTCGCTAATGCGACTCCGTTGCCGCTTCGCGAGTTAGGAGGAGCGACAAAGGCGCGTCTCTATTTCGGTGCCCTTTGATGGCCGCGCGCGCGCGCGCGCGTGCGGTTTGTGTTCGTAGAGCGCGAGCAACCACCGCGCGGTGCGTATTTACGCGTGCGCGTTGCGCGGGGAGCGGCTAGAACCGACGGCGAAGAGCGGTTGTGATCTATCGAAAGTTCAAAGCTTCCGCGCCCCAGGCCGGGCCGTCTGAAATTTATACATATGTAGGTGAAGGTGGGGGCGAGAAAAAAGTGCGTGAGATCGGAGTCTTTTCTTAGCCGCTGCCGTGGGAAACTGTATATAGGCGAGGGGGGTGCGGGAGGGAACGTTCTATTGGGATCGCGAAGAAAATTGACGTATATAGGGGCGGGGGAAAGTGGGGCGAAACGAAACGTCGAGTTCGCACTAGATCATCTCAGATTTCTTCCGTTTCACCCTGCGTAATCGTGGAAAAGCCATACCATTAGACTTGCAATCTAAGGAATCTCTCCGGATTGAAAAATATACGTAAATTCTGTCGTGATATAAAAAAGTATTCATATTTTTAAATTTAATTTGTACGCTGTAAAATGCTACATTTGTACTCGATATAAATATATTGTTATGTATAAATACAGTGATTAATTGGAATCAAAATATAATGTAAATTTAACGATTTATTTAAGAATAGTTACTTTTTCAAATTTACGCGGAAAAACAAACGTAAACTAAAGCTAACGTTCGAAAGAGCGATCAATTATCATAGTTTGTATAAACATCATGTGATGATCATATAAGTCTATCTGGATTGCCATCATCGCGAGGCTCGAGCCTTCTCTATTGAAAAAATATCATACATTTGTATAGATTCACACAGAAAATTTGTAAAAATCCCGTAGAATCTCCATGGGAATGTGATGTGTTTTTGAAACAGCAATTCCAGATACTCTCTGAGAAAAATCTGAGGGGGATAAATAGGAATATATCGGATTCTATGTGTATCTATTGAAACAATTAAAATCTTTCAAAATTCTACTAGTAATTACAAATATAACGACGTGCAAGGGTCTTTATTATCTTTATGGGATTCTACTTGGATTTCGAGTAAAATCATTTTCTCGAAATTGCCGGCTACCCCGGTACCACCATCCTTTCCCAAAAATCATTTTCTTGAAATTTCCGGCTACCCCGATACCACCATCTTTCCCAAAAATCATTTTCTCGAAATTTCCGGCTACCCCGGTACCACCGTCTTTCAATAAAATACCGGTACCACGTATAAAATTTGATAAATTCCTATTTATCATCTCGGATACACAATACATATCCAATGAATTCCTGTTCGTCTTTCTCAAACTTTTCTAGCTGATATCTGGAATTGCTGTGTCCGAAGCACAGCAGATTCCCATAGAAATTGCCTATGGGAATCTATCGGAACTTTTTAATAGGGTTCCGAGATAACACCGCGCGACTCGACCATCGGTCGAGATAGTCAAAGTTCCGAGAGCTCCGTGTGCCGCATGCAGCGACTCCAAGAATACTCGCGACGGAAATACGCGTTCTCCACGACGCGCGGGAACTTTGGCTTCCACGCTGAGTCCGCGTTTCGGCGCACTCGCGGATCCAGAGGTCGGATTCGACACCTCCACGATTTCCAATACCCGAGAGATGTACCCCGACCTTTCGCCTCCGTCGCCTCTCCGACACCCGCGAGTACTCTCGTACATACATATATCGTAGTTTCGATCGGGTATTCGTATAGGTGCGCACACCAAGGATCCGCGTCGAGGAGAAACGGCGATCGTAACTTTTGGTCGCGTCGGACATACGGAATGCCACGCGAGGCTCCGGCGTTGAGGGACACCTATTGAATTTCGAATGAGAACAAAATAGTTGTCCGCGCGCCCACGACGCTTCACGACAATTGTCATTCAGCCACGGTACAGGAAACTGTGACATCCATAAAGGCGCATGACGAAGTTCTTAATCATTCTATGCCTATCCCGCGTCACCCGATCCCCCCTGTATTAACCGCGTATCTAGATATGATACGTACAAACGTGCGCGCATACAAACATGCAGTCCGATCTACTGAATGCACGAAAGGGTGTTAAGGGGTTGCTCGTTTTCGTAGGAGCGACCGGACAACCCACTCCAGGGCTCGCATCCAGTCAAATGTTTAAAATGTAGGGTTTTAATTCCTATTGAAAAAGTATCATAGATTCTTGTAGATTCCCATAGAAAGCTTGTAAAATCCCCATCGAATTCCCATGAGAATTTTATGTGCTTCTAACACAGCAATTACAGATACCCTTTTATAAAAATCTGAGAGAGATGAATGGGAATGTATTGGATTCTATGTGTATCTGTTGAAACAAATAAAATCTTGTAAGGTTCCATTAGTAATTACAAATAGAACGGCGTGTACAGGTCTTTATTATCTTTATGGGATTCAACTTTTTTTAACAAATCCATACAAAATTCGGTAAATCCCTATTCATCATCTGAGATACACATAGAATCCAATGCATTCCTATTCGTCCTTCTCAAACTTTTCTAATAGATACACTGCCGGTCAAAAAAACTTGACCGATGATGAAAAAACCAATTTTTCGACTTTTTATTCCCATTGTATGTACAAGTTAAGGTTTTTTAAAAAAAGAAGAAGGAGTGCTGAAAATACTGGATCATCCCCCACAATCACCCGATTTGAACCCGATTGAATTGCTTTGGGAAGAACTCGATCGAGAAGTCAGAAAACTTCGACCAAAAAATCAAACCGATCTCTGGAACTGTCTTCAGTCAGCGTGGAACAATATCAAACTTGAGACATTACAAAAACTTGTCGAAAGAATGCCGAAATTGTGTGCGGCTGTCATTAGAGCAAAAGGTGGTCACTTTGATGAAAAATGCGTTTAAGTGTATATTTCAGATTATTTTGATTTCTTTCATCATGTTCATCGAATAATAATTTCGAAATGTTTAATAAGCTTCAGTTATGTACATTCTTTCAGAAATTGTCGAATTAAAACATTTACAATACACGAGTGAAAAGTCGAAAAATTGGTTTTTTCATCATCGGTCAAGTTTTTTTGACCGGCAGTGTATGTGGAATTGCACATCAGATTCTAAAAATGACTTTCTACTGACTTAATTGAAAAAAAATTATCAATCATTACAAAAATAACCAAATGGGAGCCCTGCCATTCTTACCATCTCACGTACAGCGGTTCGGGCTGCATATTTCCAATAAAATTTTGATGCACCCCTATGTGGCGGCACTCACGAAAAACGCTGTATTTTCTGGTTGCAGATCCCGCTTGTGGTTCTGGGAGCCGAGGCGTCGGCGAGGGAAAACGCCACTCAACGTCTCTCGGAATTCTGCTCCGTCGAATTGGTGAGAGACGCGTTTAATAGAGTCGTTCGATTTCGATAATTCGACACCCTGCGTTCGCGCACCCTCCATCGTTCCCGAGTTCGGTCCCCATTCATCGAGATTTGGATCGGAAACGAGGTGACAATGGGGGAGTTTCCCGCGATTTAACGTCTCGAGGGTCGCGTGGTGAAAAACCATGGCAGGATGTGCAACGAGATCCCCATTCTCCGCCCACGTTACTTTTTACCGAAGGGACCATTCGAATTTGCGGTTGACCCGTGGTTCAATTTAATTTACGTCGCTCGGGAGCGAAACGTTTACTGTGGAAAAGCTGCGCTATTTCGTACGAGGGGCTGTTCTCGTTCATAGGTATGGATAGGGGTGCGTAATTTGTCAACGCATACGATTTTGTTTCAGACAGAATTCTGGATCTGCGTGGAGACGACTTTAAAAGGTAAGAAACGAGTGCGATGAGCGATCGGTTCGAGATTCCTTCTTTTTGCTGTACCAATATACATACTACAGTGAGGTAGACAGAGATGAATCAGATTACAGTTCTGTTGTGAAGAACCCATAGAGATCCACATAAAATCCTTTAGAAATCCCATGGAATTCCTTACTGAAATACGAAGTGTACTTGAAACAGCAATTCCAGATACCAGTCCATTAAAATTTAAGAAGGATAAATCGAAATTTATTGAATTCTATGCGCATATGTTGAAACAAATAAAATTCCATAAAAATGATTGCCGTTTTACTGGTGATCAACCAATTGGCAATTACTAATAGAATAGCGTTTATATCAACTAATTGGTTATTACTAGGGTTCATCTTTATGGGATTGTATTTGTTCTTACATATGCGCAAAGAAATCCTTTAAATTCTGATTTATCCCTTTCCGATTTTAATGGGCGGGCATCTGGAATTACTGTTTCGAATACATATCATGTTTCCATAAGGAATTATACGGGTCTTTAATAGGATTTTATAAGAATCTCTTGGATTTTTTCAATAGGGAGGCGAATCGGATCTATATTTCTTAAATCTTGGTGAAATTGGATTTCAAAAAATTATTCGTATTATTTCATTACAGAGGAACGAAGTAATATGAACGATCGAAATGCTCACTTTCAACACGATTTAATAAATGTAGATATACTCGTATGGTACGATTCGCCTCGATGTACCCTATATAAAGGCAACGTCCGATATCAGCGTACGATTCGTCATAATCGTAAAGCCGAATAACGTGCTCCGTTCGATAGCCATTTCATTCTCGGTAAGATCGATCGACCCGTAGCGATCGGTATCGGAGAGAGAAAGAGAGAGAGACAAGGATAAAATTTGACGCGCGACTACCTTGCTTCGCAGAGGCGAGACAAAATGAGGACTGGGTCGGCAGGGGCTGCTGTCATCTCGCGCAAAATCCGATCTGTCGATCCACCTGCGCTTTGGCAGGCTCCAGGTCCGATCTGGACGGATCCTGTCGACCGAGCGACGAGCTCGAGTTCTTCTCCTGTCTGGAGCGACGGGAGGACGGCGAGCGTTGCTGCGGCAGCTTCTCCAATACCACCTGCAAGGCGATCTGCAAGGATCTGTATTACAGATCGGGAAAACAATCGGCACTGACGTTGTACAGCAATAAGGAGTGCTTCCATCAGGTACCGAAGTGTCTCAAAACCGCCGCGGAGGCGAAGGACGCCGACGATCCGAAGCAGTGTGAGTTTTGTGAAGAGATTCGTCGATTCGGATAAACGCGTAGACATTTGCCAATAATTATCTTCTATGAGGCTAAATTTACTTGCCAGGAAAAAGTCTTCAATCACTATTATCTCATTATTTATGAATTTTTGGCCTATATCGATATAAGACTTTATTGTAGATTAAAACGTAATCTTCAATAAAGTATTATAGAAATATGAGCTAAAAGCTCATAGGTAATGAAATAATAGCGATTGAAGTTTCTTTCCTAGCGAATAAGTTTAGCCTCACATGATACATATATATAATAAAAACATGTTGTAACTGATTCAATATTAAGCCGAAACCGCTAAAGCTCATTACATGAAATTTGGATAGTAGGTTTCTTTTGCGACGTAGGCACCCACTAAGAAAGGGTTTTACAAAATTCTTCCCCCCTAAGGTGGTAAAATAAGGGATGTACGATTTATTTCGAGATCCACGCGGACGAAGTCGCGGGCGGAAAGCTAGTTAAGTTAATATTTATCGAGATAGAATGAGTTGCATCCGAATTAAACAGGTGTTTAATGGATGATTAGCAAAAAATGTTCACTTCCAACGAGATAGATACAGGTAAATGTATTGAGGGATGTAACAGACGAGTAATCGAACTTACGTTCCACCCATTCAGATCTGCATTGCTGCGACGAAGCCACCAGTCCAGGGTGTCTCGACACCTGCCGCAAGACTCTGCTCACGGCGACGACGAATCAAGAAATTCTCGACGCCCTGGCGGAAAAGTGCAGCCCGGTAAAGCCGCACTCGCCCATGTGGAGTTGCCTCATGAAGTCAGCCCCCACGAAACCGATGCGACTACCGCTCGACCTGGGTAAATTAGCCTGTTGCTCGCGAGCGAAGAGAACCGCCTGTCAGAATCTCTGCTGGAGGGCCTTCCAGGCGGACTGGGAGCAAGCCTGGCTTCGGCTGGACGCCGATTGTCTGACCTCGCCGACGGAAGGCGAGCTGAGACGTTGCCTCGAGGACGCCGATGACGCTTGCGAGATGGGATGCTCCGGACTGTCGTACTGCGCTCGTTTCAACGATCGACCCACCGCTCTCTTCAGGTAAACGCGCCGAACGATTGCTCTTCTCTTCAGCATCGAGTCGCGAGAAAATTTTGCCTCGGGTGTCGACTTACGTTCAATCGTTTAATCCGTAGATCTTGCTCCGCAACGGCCGACGAAGCCGCAAAGTGGGAAGCCGATCACTGGGCCAGAGGTGGGGTCATCAGAGGATTAGGGGTCCCCGTAAGGGCGGCCGCCTCCTGCCCGGCAAATACGCTAAGAGCAGCGGCCTGTCTCTTGAAACTGCGCCCCTGCGAGGTGCGCGTGCACGAGACGCGTCTCTGCCGCGAGGATTGCCTCGAGCTATTGGCCAGTTGCGTGGACTGGTCGGCAATTACGGGACCGCACACCGCCTCCACGCTGTGCGCGAAATTGTCGCCGCCGCGACAGGACATACCGTGCGTCTCGCTGAGGCCCTTCCTGGGGGACCTGCGAGACGACGAGACCACGCTCTTACCGGAAGAGGACATCACGACGCCTTGCAAGCCCAGTCCTTGCCCGGTCGACCAGGTGTGCGTTCTCCGCCCCAACGGCTCCGAGAAGGTCTCTCATCAATGCCTGCCGGCCTGCACTCTCGGCGAGATGTCCAAGCAACTCGTTCCCGTCGGCACGTGGGTCCACATACCCCGAGTCGAGCCTCAGGGTTGCCTCAAGGTCTGCCAGTGCACCCCGCACGGCCTGGAGAAGTGCCGCACCTGGTACTGCCTGCCCTTCAACTCCTGCTGGCTCCAGAATCGCTACGTGCCGCACATGGCGCAGTTTTACCTCGAGTGCAACCCCTGCCAGTGCTACGAGGGCGAGGCGACTTGCTCGAAGAAGAGTTGCGGCGAGCTGAGGATTCCTTCCCTGCCGTGCGACTGTCCGACGCACTACGTTCCCGTTTGCGGCAGATTGGGCGTCACTTACGCCTCCGCCTGCCTGGCCAAGTGCGCCGGGCTGTCGGCGATGGAAGTGGAGTTCGGCAGTTGCTCCTCCAGGGATCCGTGCGCGGCGAATCCCTGCGACGCCTCGGAGAAGTGCGTGCGAAAGCCTCGGGTCTGCTTGTCGTCGATTCACAAGCCTTGCCCGCAGTACGAGTGCGTTTCGCTGCACTGCGATCTGCGTCGCGACGTCGGGCAACCCGTTTGCGACAAGGACAACAGGCAGCACTCCACTTTGTGCGCGATGGTACGCGCCGGCGCCAGCTTGGGCTACAGGGGACCTTGCTCGAGGGGTTGCAGTCTTCGCGGACCAGTTTGCGGCATCAACGGAGAGGTATACTCCAGCGAATGCGCGGCTTGGGCGGAGATGACCGTCGTGGATTATTCCGGACCGTGCGTCGCCGTCGGCCTGGTGGGCGATCAGGCAAGACCGCGGTGCGGCGAAGCCGTGCAGTGTCAGCCGTTGGTCGAACCCTACTGCATCGGCGTCACTCCGCCGGGAGCTTGCTGTCCCGTTTGTGGAGGCGCAGCGAGACTCTCCTACTCTGGAAAGCAGGTGCGACGAAAGAAAGTTCTTTATCATTCGCCGAGAGTCCCTATCGACGAATCGTCATGATCACTTCTCGTTTCCGTCATCCTTTTCAGTTGGAACGAATTTTCCACAACATGGAGGGAGAGTCGGACAAAGACGCGCTGACTCTGGAGGCCCTGCTGATCGCCCTGGCTCGTCAAATTCACGTGGCGCAGTGCGCGCTCCGCGGCACGGTGACGCCGGAGGGCGACATCTTCGTGATCAATCAACCCACTTCGAAGACGCCCTCCGCCCTTCAGCTCCAGGCGTGCGTGGCGGAGATCGAGAAGCTCGTCACGAGGATTCAGGAGAGGAGTCCTAAGATCGTGGCGGAAGTACCGCTGGGTTCCCTCACGAGGGCGGAAACCGTTCACAGTCACGTCTCAGGCGACGCGACGCGTCACGGAGTTCGGTTCGCCGTTCTGGTAACCTTGGTAGCGAACTCGGTTCTCGGGCTTGTCGCGTGAGGAACCTGACGTCGGGGGGGACGAACCAACGTGCATTTTTTACCTAATGCCGGTGATTCTTGCGGAGTCGCGCAAGAATCACTCGTGTCAAATCTGTGATCCTTCTAGTGCCTACGTAGATTAGACTAATATAGATCATACCCTGCCAACAATTTCCGATGGAAAACGATAGAATATAGCAATGATTCAAAAATACCACAGAGCATGAAATCAATCGTTTCTTATAATTTTCATATTAAATACTATAACTTATACAGATCTTATGTCGATCTTATCGTTTTTTATAGTATTCAATATCAGAATTATATACTTTTCCACAATTTTCTATCGGACATTTTTAACAGGGTAGTTACTTACCGTTATTGCCAAAGAGGAGAGAGTCCGCGCATGGAGGTTAGTATGAGGTGCGCGCATGAGCGTGGTGCACGGGACCAAATCGTCCCGCGCGGCTCGCCGTGAATTGTAAATAGACAAATTCGCATTTTAGAATCTAAGTTACCAGTTCAGGTTCCGTCATGCCAAATACACGTGAGATATTACGCGCAGTCGTTGAGCGTCGCGGATGTAATAGTAGGGTAAGTGCTCCGCCACATATCTCGTAAGGATATTTTGTTATTATTGTTAAATATTAACTCCTTGTATCTCATTGTATGTGTAATAAAATGTCTAGGTTTGTACGGTATCCGGGCGGACGCCGCAAGTTCGTTGAAATTAATCTTCTTGGTCCAACGTCGCGGAAAGTCCCGATTTACAGGACCTTGTAACGACTGCGCGAACCGGTGTGCGCACCCGAGGACTGCAACTTGATGAGCTCCTCCTTGATGAGACGCGAGACTTCGGCCTTCGCCTTGCTCACCGCCAGCTCGCTGGTGGACTCGATGGCGAGGTAGAGCTTCCTCTCGCCCTCCGGTGGTTGTTTGCCGGACGCGATGTAGGTTCCTCTCACAGTCAGGCCGGCCTCCGAGTACTCCGATATCTGCGCGAGGGCTTCCTTGCTGGTGACGCGCCATCTCGCTTGCTGAGGGAAATCGTTGATCTCGAGCTCCTCCTCGTATTTGCGGAAGGTCTGCTCGCCGGTTTCGCCTTCGCCCTCGACGAGGTCCTCTTCTCTGGGTTGGTAGTTTAGTTTGGTGTTCAGCTTCGCGGCCAGTTGCTCGGCAACGGTTTTCGCCTGAAGAGAAAAGGATGATGAAAGAGGAAGGCGGCTTCGTAAAGAGTACAAAACACGCGGAAGAATCGTTACCGATGATCGATAGAACGAAGGTACTCACGGTGATGAGATTCGTCGGTCCGGCGCCCTTGAGGATAGCTTCCGCGGCCTGCTGCGTGGCACCCTTTGCCTCGGCGCCGAGGTTCTTCGCGATGTTGATCTTGGAGGCCAGCCTTCTCGCCAGCTCTAGCTTATCGGTCGCGCTGGGCACCGGTTGCCCCGGTACGGAAACGTTGGCCGCGGTGGGCCTAGCGATCTCGCGGACCGTCCTCTTCGGCGCCAGCATACTCTCGATCTGCTGATCGATGTCGTGCTCGATGTCCTCGTCGTCGGAGTCCTGCAGACCGAGCGCCGCCTTCTGGAACTTCTTCTTCTCGTTGGCCAACGCCGCTTCCGACTCGTCGAACTTGAAGCCCTTGCCGCTGAAGCCTCCGCCGGTGTGCACCTTCTTCCCGTCCGCCGCCTGTCGCGTCTTGTAGCCTTCCCAGAGCTGACGCAGAGCCTCTGGAACGGGAACCGCGGCCAGCTCGTGAGCGCGAAGAATGTCACCGGCGTAGCGCTCTTGCTCGGGTGTAATAAAGGTGTACGCGTACCTGAAAGGCACAGAGGATGAAATTACGAATGACTCGCGTTTCGGGCGGAGACTGTAAATAAAACCACGTGGACTTACCCTTTATTGCCAGCTCTACCGGTTCGCCCACATCGATGCACGTAATCCTCATAATGATTCGGGCAGTCGTAATTCACCACGAGCACGAGATGCTTCACGTCTAGTCCCCTCGCGGCTACGGAAGTGGCCACGAGCAATTTGGTCCTGCCGGCTTTGAAGTCCAGGATGGTGGAGTCCCTGTCGCACTGATCGATTCCACCGTGGAGGGACATGCAGGAGTACGAGGCCTTCATCAAGTCTTTCAACAGGGTGTCGGCGTTCTCTTGTTTGTCGACGAAGACTATTGTCGAGCCTTTGTCTTGATAATGACCAAGAATTTCCAGTAACTTGTAGAATTTCTGATCCTCCTCGAGGACCACCACGTGTTGCTCGACTTCCTTGCACACGATCGAACGACCGCCAACTTGAACCTCTACAGGTCGAGTCAGTATTCTCCTGGCTAGAGCTTCCATTTGTCTGGGAAATGTGGCACTGAAGAGGACGGTTTGCCTGTCCGGTCGCACATTCTCCATGATACGCATGACCTGGGAAACATCGACGCGCGTTAGATAAAATAAATGCAGGCTTCAGGGTCCCTATTTAATTCATTTTAGGGAAAATAGGGGGAATGTTTGGAAAAAAAAGGGACAACTTCGATTAAAAAAGATCTCCCAGAAATTAGAAACGTGTAGTGGTTTTAAAAAATAATAATTTTCTGAGTATCGCAATCTGATTTAAGGAAAAAGAGACCATTTGTCGAATCGAGTATCTGATAAGAAACACTAATTCAACTAGGTTGTTATATTTTAAACGAAATATTGATGCAGATAGATAAAGTAGGAGTTATATTATTTTAGCAAAAAGAAAGATCATTTTGACCCATTTCACGTAATTTCAAACGACGAAAAGATCAAATTCAATTGAGAAGCTGAATAATAAGTGGTCTTAGAGGGAAAATATCAAATTATAGAAGAAAAGGGGAAAAATCGCGAGTTTTAGAGTGAAAAAGGGGAAGCTTAAAAAAATAGAGGAATAGGGGAACGCACTGTGAAGCCTGTGTATCTGCGAAGAAGACTAGTTGCTTCGTTAACTACTATTATACTTACTTGTGGTTCGAAACCCATGTCGAACATCCTATCAGCCTCATCCAGGACAACGTAAGTCACTCTCCTTAAATTTGTCACTCTGCCGCTATTGGCAGCCAACATATCGATCATCCTACCAGGTGTACAGACGATGATCTCCGCTCCCCTCTTCAATTCCGCGATTTGCTCCGAGATACCGGTGCCGCCGTAAACGCACACATGCGACAAGCCCAACGACTTCGTAAACTTTTTCGAGTCTCTGCCGATTTGCATGCACAGTTCCCTCGTTGGCGTCATTATCAGTGCGATCGGCCCGTCACCGTCCGCCAATGGAGGCTGATCCAAGATGTGACGGAACATTGGCAATAGAAATGCCAACGTTTTTCCGCTTCCGGTTTTAGCAATGCCTATCAAGTCGCGCCCGGACATGATAGCCGGGATCGCCTGACATTGAATGGGGGTGGGTTTTTCGTATCCTAACTTTTTCAGGACCTCGAGTTCCTTTTTGGTAACACCGCATTGCGCCCACGATTTTATTGGCTTCGGACAGCCCTTCCCTTTAACCCGAATTCCTTCTAATTCCTCTTTGTACGCTTCCGCCTCTTCCGGCGTCATTCTCGCTACAAATAATATTGAATTTCTTATTTGATTCGACATATCAAAAGCCTGATTATACATTTTCATCTGCGATAATTCACTCGTACCTATTTCTGGGACTTCCACATAAAAAGATTTTCTAAATGGTTGATACTCCGTCGCCGAATGATCGACTTTAGCCAATTCTCTTTTTTGCTTGTTCGCGATACCAGCGGCCGTCTCGTGAAGGTTTTCACCCTCTTCTTCGCTCGAATACTCGAGGCCGTCTTGATTCTGTTCGATCAATTCCCCCTTTTGCTTCTGAACCTTCTTTTTGGCTACACCAGTCACTATAACTACACCGCCGCTCTGAGGAGCGCCGAGACCTGTTCCGTTATTACCCGTTTTAGGACCCTTATTATCCACTTTATTTACTTTGCGAACCTCCTCCTGAACCTGATTGAGTAATACATATGTACAATCTTTTTATATTCATTGGAGTCGTCGACATATAGCTGATATCAGGGACACACCATAGCACAAGTGACTACTTAAAAGTCTTTGTCATTGATTTATCTTGGAAAAAAAACGAAATATAATAAACGAAATGAAATTTTTTAAAAAGTTGAGATGTGGAAAACAAATAATTTTCATTAAAAATTTGTATTGTATCTCGCGTCTATTCCGAAATAGGTCCGAAATACGTCAATCGTATGGCGCAGCCCTGCTCCGTCGACCAAACGCGTCTCACTTACTTCTGCCATAAATGCATCGAGAGGATCTACTTCCTCCACCTCCTCTTTAACCACCTCCTCTTCTTTAACTTCCTCTTTCACCTCTTCAACTTCTTCCTTAACGATATCCTCTTCCTTTATCTCTTTATTGGGATTCAAGACCACCGGCGTTTCCTCATCGCTATCGTCCTCGAGGGACCACTTTTTCATTGGCAACTGAAGGTTCGCTAGGATAGAGGCTTTACCGTCCTTTTTCGTTGCCTCTAGTTCCTTTTTCTTTCTCTCAGCCCGCCATCTCTCTATGCGCTCCCTTCTCTTTTGCATTTCTAACTCCAATCTTTTTTGTTCCTCCTCCTGTTTATATTGCGATGTTTATGAAATAATAGAAGAAGCGCGTTCTTAGAAACTGGTAGTTATGACGGGAGAGGAGCACGGCTCGAGTCGAGCCACGCATCTATAATGGTCGAATTGCGTGTACATGCACATGCACGTAGAAGTGCGCTATGTACGATATCTGATTCTATGATATACAGAAGGAATAGTATGTGACCATCTCTTATAAGAGATAAATCACGGAAAGATAGTCTAGATATTTTTTGGATTTTTAGTTTGTACTTCTTAAACAATGTCTATTCAAATTGAAATTTTCAGCATCGTATTTAAACATTACGAGGGTCTATTTTAAGAAAAAAAAAAACTGCTAGTAGATATGGGTGATTTCAGATATAAGATTGGATTAACAGATATCATCTGAGCATTGACGAAAAGGAGGAGAAATTATTATACTCGCTAAGTTTTAATTGCAAAGCAGAAATACTCAGTAGCGCTGGGCAATGGTTACGTTGTAAAATTTATCTAGTGCTTATTTCTCATTCACTACATTTTTTATTGGACGTATTGTGATGCAAATGATTTCATACACAATTATGATTTAATACTCACTTTGTCCAATTTAGTATGGTCAAAAGGTAGTTCCTCATTATCGCCTTTCTCTTTGTCCTTTCGATCCCGCGATCGAGATCTGTTTGACCGATCTTTACCAGAACGGGAGGACTTTGAGCCTGTAAGACGCTTTTCTTTACTGTCTCCACTAGCAAACCGAGAACAATCAATGTCGACTAATTATTCCAATGTTACATCGCCAGGGTGTCCAGTAAAACCAGAGGATAACATTTCCAGATATTTCCAGAGTATTTTCTTGTTAAGATAGAGAAATATGATCGCTCTTTATGCATAACTAACTGTGCAGTTGTCTTCGTTAAACATTAATGGTAATATTTGGAGTGTCTTAATCATTTGGACCTGTTATTCTTTCTCTTTTACTGAGAAATATTGGGAGGGAAGTTATGTAAACTTTTTTAAAAATAATAATGATATAATATCTAATAGCATTAGCTTATTGGAGTACCGCTGTGCATACTCTTATGCAATTCTTACACCGCGATTCTCTGCAACGTATTTTTAAATACACAAAAAACTTCCAAGAAATATACAATTGTTATTTATGAACTTTTCAGCTAAATTGGTGTAATACTTTTTTGAAGGTAACACTTCAATTTTACAAAAAATTATTATATCAACGTAGGGTAAAAGTGCAGGGAAGTGGGGGGCGTAGGGATAACAAAATAATAGTGATTGAAGCTGATCGTAATAGTTTCACTGTTTGCCCTATATCAAACATAACATAATAAATATAATCTCTTATGATAAGATTATCCCATTACTTCTCACTAGATTGTTAGCTCACAGTGAAATTTAGATCCACTTTCCTACCAATAAATGTTAAGCCCAATAATTCTGGCTAATCTTAATAAACTGAGCTCTAACATATCGTATAAGTGAAATAAATATCAGATACGTTATTCTCTTTAGAACAAGTAATCGTATGGTAGTATCTTTCCCTTGTAGATCATCAATATTATTCTACGCCATCTCTAATAAATTCTCTACATTCGTTCGCTTTCCAGCGTACACCAAACAAGTAACGATATCTGTAGAAATTATAACAAGCAATAAATCAACGACTTACCCTTTCCGTTCACGATCCCTGTCCCTGTCGGAGCGTTCCCTTCTGTCGCTCCTATCCCGCTCCCTCTCTCTCGAGCGACTCCGTCGATCTCTATGCCTCACCTTCTCCCTCTCCCTATCCCTTTCCCTACTCCTGGATCTTCTACGCTTCTTCTCCGGTGTGCCAGAGCGTGATCGTGATCTGGATCTAGATCTTCTGCGATGATGCCTCTCTCTGAAAATAAAACAGCTGCACGTTAGAAGAACCTTTTTAAATTGTGGAGATGAACGAGGAGCCACATGTAGAAATCAATTACGACGGTGCAAAAGCCACTATAAATGGTTGAAAAGTTACAGAAGGGTTATAGAATAAATTGAAGCAAGCGACGTATCCACGGCGTTATTAACATAACCTAAAAATAATTTACAGTAACATCGATATACTCACTTGTCGCTGTTGCGGACCATTTCTAATTGCTCGACCTCACTTGCGCGAAATGCACTACACTTCCGTTACGTCACATTTACACCGCGATTCTTTTATATTCAATTTCTCTCACGATTCCATCGAAATCAACACTTGCTTACGTTAGTCACAAACGTTCGCACATTCTTCAGTCTACAGCGTCGGTAATGGTTCCACGCTGCATGCACTTGCAGCTTTCAGCCGTGAGTGACCAGCACGTGGTAAACAAACAGGCTACTATCTCGACGCCTGTTATGACCCGGTCTGGTAGTCGCTCCGAGACGCGAGGCGCTAGGATCGTTTACCGCGTAAATGTGTTACATTCAATCGTACGAGTGGCGTGAATTACGATAAAACTCAAAGGAAACAAGATAGCAATTCATGCAGAGGTTACCGACAGGATTCAAAGTTTTATTAACTAGATAGCTCTATGGGACAATGCTTATTCTTATGCTTATTCCTATTCTTATTCTTCCAACTATGTGAAGATCCTCAGGCTGCAATAAACGATATATCAACGATGTCTCGAAAGATTATTGATGGTTATTATATTTTGTCACTCCACGACATGTAATTTTATTCGCATTTCACGATGAGAATAGGAATGAATACGAATAGCAAATCGAACGCAAGTACGACAGGATAAAACAAACTATACATTTTTAGCACTGATAAATCGATAGACGTTTTCAAATAAATTTTTTTTTCTACGTGAACTCCTCCCGAACTTCCGGCAACACAGGAAATATACCAAGGTTCTCCATATCGACGACGTTCGGTCGTTCGAAAAAGAGCTCCCTCAGCAAAATCGCCTCGGTGGCGAGCGCATCCAAATCCCTCTTGCTCTTGATCCGCGCAGCTTCCTTGGACGGCTTCCGCTCGAATGTCGTCGTCTTGCGTTCTCCCTGCGCTAAATCGAATTCCGCGGAAGGGCGGTCGGTCGCGCGGTCACTAAAATTCGAGAACCGTGCGATACCACGATTAAATTTCAAGACAACGCGACGTTTCGAACGCCGGAGCGGAAGTTCGCGAAGGATCTGAATACCCTTTGGCGAGGGCTTCCGCTGCGGCTCGACGGGACTTCCGCGTCTCGACTTTCTCCGTTTTGGCCTCGACCGCGCGTAGTCTGGACTCTTTCTCGATCAGGGCTCGTCGCAATTGAACCTTCTCGCGCAGCATCTCCTTCACCGCGCCGGCGAGATCGACGAACTGAGCCTCCTGCAGCTGGATTTGTCGAGTTAACAGCTGCAGGGAACGCGCAGTGTGGAGCTTCATCTTGTTCAGTCGAGCGGTAGTATCTGAGAGCTTCGAATGGACGGGAACGAATGCGCAATGTGAAACGTACACGGTTACGGGATCGAATACACGCAAGGCAGACCGAGACGAATCGGATCTTAGATCCCATATTTGTTAAATTGTTTTGAAAATGAGCATTTCGATAGTTCGTATTGCTTCGTTCCTCTTCAATGAAGTAATATCAACAACAATCGAAATGCTAGTTTTCACCACGATTTAAGAAATATAGATCCATGATCCGGTTCACCCTGTGATCCGTTTCGCCTCGGTCTACCCTACATACGTGTCGAGCGAGACGTACGGGAACTGGTATCATTATCGCGGGGAGAGTTTTAGGGTTCTGTTCGCTCCGCACCCCTGTACCTGCGATTTCAGACGATTCTTCTCTTCCTCCCGTCGAGAGCAGAGCTGACCGTACCTGTTCCTCAGGGCCTCGTTCTCCGATTTGCTTACGGACAA
This sequence comes from Xiphydria camelus, assembly GCA_963678675.1. Taxonomy (NCBI): domain Eukaryota; kingdom Metazoa; phylum Arthropoda; class Insecta; order Hymenoptera; family Xiphydriidae; genus Xiphydria; species Xiphydria camelus. Next base: position 27,022,784 of record OY783195.1, read on the forward strand.
CTCGGACTCCGCTTTGTACTTCTCTTGGGTGCATCTAGGTGCGAGTCGAAATGAAATGTGCACACATGGAAAAAGAATCAGTTGGATCTACTACAAATGACTTGCGGGGTCGCAAGTAAATATTTACTTATAACAATGAAATTTTTTAACACGTCAATTTGATATTTCTTCCTTACAATCATGTGGAATAGTACGTACAGTAAAACTCGTTTAAGATACCAATCCGAGGGACCGAGGGAGTTCCGTATCTTAAATTAAAATATGTTGTTAGTAAGTACCGTTCTGTTTTTCCCTGTTGAAAATAGCACAAAATACTTTTTTAAAGTTAAAAGTATTTTTTGGCAAACAAACATATCGTACAAATTTACTCCTTCCTTTCCTTTCTTAAAAGCACGTGGTAAATGGACTGCATAGACACTACTTCGTATATTAAAGCGGGTTTTTCTTAAACGGGTAATTTTACACAGATTTTTTTTTAATAGGCATTTTTTTAAGCGGGCGTATCTTAAACGAGTTTTACTGTAATTGCAAGGATGAAATATCAAATTAATATTAAAAAAGATCAAATTGATGCAAATAAATAATTACTTGTGCGACCACGCAAGTAATTGTTAGTAGATCCAATTAATTCTTCTTCTATAATACAGGTAGATCGGTGAACAGATGGGAAGACAGAGGAAGAAATCGATTTATTCCTAGAGTCAAAGGACCGCCAAACACCAATAAGTAAGATGAAAGAAGATAATGAAATAAAAATAAAATGCAAAATAAAATAAATAATTTTCTTCAGCCGAGTCGAGAGTACCGATCGACGAGATCGAGCGACCCACCGACTTCTCCATCGCCGCGTCTCTCACCTGGCGAGGGCCTCCACCAGCTGCGCTATTCTCTTTTTATCGGCGCTGCACAGGTCCGATATGTGCGGCACTTCGGAGCCCTCGGCGTTCCCTCCGCATTCGGCGCAACTGGTCTCCTCCATCTCCGCCTCTTCGGCTTCACCTGGTCGCGCGCAGAGACGCCGTTAAACAGCAAAAGGAAGAAAGAGAGAGAGAGAGAGAGAGAGAGAATTCGACATTCTTCCGCTCCAGAGAGAACGACGCGTGAACCGAAACATCGTAGCCTGCCTTCGTTGCATTGGCACGTAGCGCGCAGCTCCCTGCTTGTTTTCAAGGCACTCTCTCTCAGTCTCGCCAATCTGTGTATTCGTCAAGAGGCTTGCAATTCTCCTCGCGCGCTGAATATCTCCCGCCTTATTTTCAAATCGTCAAAAGGAGTCGCTCGAGCCTCACCGAACGTCAAAGTTCACGAAGGAATCGGCGAGGTCGACATCCGAGGCCGGCATCGGGATCGCCGTTGGTACCAGGCGGAAATAACATCACCCCGCTCTAGGGCCTATCCGAGTCTCGCGTTTCCCGGTGCGATTGGGTGAGATATCGACGCGACCGACGAAGAAACTCGTCGACGGGCAACGGCCGCGGGCTGAACGTAGCGACTCGTCGACATTGACGAGATTGCGATTCGCCTCCGAGTCAAATTGGAACGGTCGACTCGCTCGTGGACTCGTTAACTTTCGGTCTCCTCGTTGCGGCTGATCAATAAGTGGCGTACCAGCCGCAGGGTGTATCGCGCGCGCGTCCACGTCCAAAAGTGTCAGGACGCGGAGTCAGAGAGGAGTGACGATGAAAGGAATTTGTCGGAGGGAGGGTTTGGAAGATACTAAGTGATTCGGCTGATCCTCCTTTCCGTCGGCGCCTCTAATCTCGCCTCGGTCGTGACTGTCGGTCCGTCGTCGTTTCCTTCCGTTTCTGCGCGCATTAAGCGCACACGGGCTGCGCTGTGAAAAGTTTTTGTAGGACATTAATCCAAATTAGAGGTGTGCCAAAGCTAACTAGATGATTCTGCAGTCGTTTCTGGTATTTAGGTTGACAGCTGACAGTAATTGTTGGTACTGGTAGAGTAATATTTCACTACCAATGGAAGCGGTTGCATCGGCAATTTGGCACTGAAATGGAGCATTGACAAGTTGACGGCCAATACGTATCAACAATTCGTCTAGTTATTTTTGGCACACCTCAAATTTGGATCAGTGTATGTACATACATACACACTGTGAAAAGGTTTTGCAGTAAACTTCATATCACTACAGATGCACTACATAAATTTACTGCAGATTTGATTTAAATTTACCACAAAATTATTTAAATGTACCAAAAAAAAAAAGAATCTTTCCAGCAAAAACTGTAAAATTCAAAACTCTACGAAAATTACAAATAACTCATAGTGATTTAAATTGTTGCGCTCTTGACTTGCAATTTTGTAATACTTTTATATAGAAAATGTACTATAGCAAATTTACAAATCCTTTTAACAGAGAGAGTGTCCGACTATTATAGTCCGATAACTTTGCCGATGCTTTAAAAGAGTTCGCCTACATGTAGGACGTCGCGTCGTGGCGTTTCCGAGACGCAGGCTTTCCGTCGCCGCTCCTTCTGGGGGATCTGTAATTTATTTACCTCGATCTCTCGGCTTCCGACGAGCCGATCAGCTTCCCTTCTGAAATTTCGCGCCGGTGTGAAACTTGAGAAATATGGGAGTGCGGAGGCGGAGGGTGTTCGCGGTAATGGGTTGAACGAAGAGGACTGCGTGCGCTCGATAAAGGTCAGAAACGCCGTCGACGTGTAGCTGCTTTGTTTTGTCGCTCAGGCCACGTCGAGGAGAGACGAAGTGGCTATACAGCAATTACGATCGATCCTCGGGATTGCCCGAGAGTTGGGAGTAATTTAATGAAAAATAACATTTATTTGTCACTCGACACACGGTCCGGGGGCTCGATTATATCCAAGTAGAGTGTGAAACGTCCCAGGGATGTCCTATACATCGATACCGATGGTCCGATTTTGGTCCCGGGACGAATAGGACGTCTCATTATATCAGCGTTTATACCGCGAAGAGGGGAAGGGGTACACTTTTAATTAATCCTGCTACTGGGGTGAGAAAACCCTGTGGTACAAAACCCATAAATCTGTATAAACTCCTTTAGAAATTCCATACAATTCCTTACGGCAATATAATGTGTACTTAAAACAGCAATTCGAGATACCAACCCATTAAAATTTGAGGAGAATAAATCGAAATTTATTGGATTCCATACGCATATGTTGAAGCAAATAAAACCCCATACAGATTAATGCCGCTCTACTGGTAATAATTATCCAATTGGTTATTACCAATAAAGCGACGTTCATATTTATGGGATTTTACTTGTTCTTGCACACATGTGCGCATAGAATCCCATAAATTTCGATTTATCCTTCTCGGATTTTAATAGGCGAGTATCTGGAATTGTTGTTTTAAATGCACATCATGCTTTCATAAGGAATTGTATGGGATTCCTACAGGATTTTATAAGGATCTATTGGATTTTTTCAACAGGAAACGCGTAGAACTTCTAACGTGACATCGATGAAACTGCGATAACTCGACGACACGATTACGGCGGCACGAGTATATCTGAAAAAAAAAGCAACGAGAAATTTCAAGTTTCGCCCTGCTCCGAAATAATTCCAGCCCCGTTGCCCCCAGCGACCCCGACGGATCTCGCGACCTGAAATTGAAATATCTACGAGTCCGTGGGGTCCCGACTGACCGACGAATCGATCGGATGCTATCTTTCGGCGGTCGTAGCGATACCACGTTGAAACAGCGCGCGATATACCCGAGGGAGGGAAACGCGGAGTGATAAATGAATGCCAAGCAACCACGCGCGAAAATCGCAGGAAGGGATACTCGCCGCGCAGTCCCGCCTCCCTTCGAAATTCGCGTCTTCCTCAAATTCGGCAACGCAAAAGTGTCAATCGCTCCGCGTTGAAATTACGAAATATTTTTATTTAGTATCCCTTTCACTCAGGAGCAGAGGGAGCGGATTTATGTCAATCGATGGAGATAAACGCGATAGGTTTGTCTTCGTCTCTGGCGGGTCGCGGGGGGGGGGGGGGGGAGTTGAGACGAGATAAACTCACTTCATATCCGCTGCTCGAAGCCGTTCTGGCACGCCGTCACCGTCGTCTCCTGCTCCAGATATTGCGTTCTCCCGCGAATCTCCATCGCGGGCGTCGTCCACGTGGGCAGTTGAACGACGCTGCGTTGACCGTGCAGGGAGGTCGTTCGGCGTCGCGACGTGGTCAGAGAGATGCTGTGACCGGATCGGCGACTACTGCGACCGCGGGAGCGGCGCTTCTCCGAGGTGCAACAGCACAGGAGATATCTGCGAGATGATAATTTCTTGGTGCGTTACGCTGAAGCATTAGCAGTGTTGCCAAGAATTTTGATTTAAAAAATTCCCTGACTTTTCCGGGGTTTCCAGGGTAAAAATTGCATTTTTCGACACCATTTAACTTGTCGATATGTACATATGAAACAACATGTCCTGACTGACTGATTCATCAACGTCGAGTCAAAACCGCTGAAGCTAATTACACGAAATTTGGATAGTAGGCTTCTTTTGTGACACAAGCACCAACTATAAGAAAGGATTTTACGAAATTCTTCCCCTTAGGTGGTTGAATAGGGGATAAGTTTGTATGAAAATCCGTCATTTTTGAAGTTTGATCCGTTAAAATTGGGATTTGGCCTTTCGATTAGAAATGAAGAAAGACGTGTTTCAGAATTTTTGGAAATTCATCCCTTAAAAGGGGTAAAATAGGGAATGAAATTATTTTGTGATCCACGCGGACGAAGTCGCGAGCGGAAAGCTAGTTGACTCATAAAAACACTTCCGGAGAGTGAAAGCAGTATCAATGGTATAGAATATAATGCAATACAAAGAAGCATAAGCTTAAAGGAGGCACAAGTATTACAAAAGCTATACAAATTCTAACAATATGCAATAGAACATGCTCGCCATACGCACAGATCGGTAAACAGAAGGTGTCAAATACAAATTGTAATTTAACAAAATTGAAAATACATTCATGCAAATATTGCAAACAAATCACAAGTTGTACGCGTATTTATGCTATGTCACAAAACATTGATTAAACATTTCCTAAGAATATTGTACTGAACATCAATGTCACTTCGATAGCACAATAAATGGCGTGATGTTCTTCTTCAAGGGATTCTATAATGTAATATTCCCTGACTTTTCCAGGTTTTCCCTACCCTCAAAAATATTCCCCGGCTATTCCCGGTTTTCCAGGTCTGCGGCAACCCTGATTAGATTCATAAATACACGTACGAATTCGACGGTAGGAGTGTATCTCTCACGGCGAGTTATTCGGTCGAGTTAGGGGCTATTCTATCGATTTGCTCACCTGTTGAAGTACTTCCTGAATGTGCCGCTCACGCAGTAAAGCGCGATGGGGTTGATGCAGCTGTTCATGAAGGCGAGGCAGAAGCCGAGGATGCGGAAGGCGTGCCAAAACGCGTTATAGTCCATCTCCGCGGTCGGGTGTATGTAGAACCAGAGCATGAAGACGTTTTGCGGGAAGAAACACACGGCGAAGACCACCACGAAGGCCATTACCATCTTGGCCACCTTCTTTCTCGCCTTCACCTGCTTCACCTTAACGCGCGTCGACGGAACCAAGGGTGCACTACGTTATCTTTCCGTTATTCTTACGATAAACTCCCTGAAGAGCCTTGCGAATTTGCGCCGCGACGTCTTATAAAAAATTATATTTGAAATAAATAGAAATTTATTCACATCGATCAAAAGTCTATTTGAATTAAATAAATGTTTTGCATGTCTTTCTAATCGAGTACAAGTCTAGTAGAACATCAATCTAATTTAAATAGACTTTTGTTCGATGCGAATAAATTCCTATTCATCTGAAATAAATTTTTCCATTGGGTTCGTATTCAACTGGATCTTTTCTCTGGATGCGCGCGCTCGGAGGTAAAAAGATACAATGAATACTCATCCTTACACTGGCCCTCACCTGACCCTGCATCTCGCCGGGCATGTTACGCGTGCTGCGCACGAGATGTCTAGCCATCAGCAGATAGAATACCGCGATGATGCAGAGCGGCATGGCGTAGTACACGAAGAAACGACATATCAGCACGGTTCTCGGGTAATTGGGTCCGAACTCTTGCGGGAAGGGATAGCAAACCTGCGAAAGAGAAGGACGGGTCGTCGATCAGCTCTAATCTCGCGCGTCGACTCCTCTGCACTGAGAGAAATAATTGCTGGTATGAAAAAAATATTCCTGGAACTACGAACGCATGATCCTGAAAATGTTTAAGAATATAGATTTTTGGTGGAAGAATATATATTCTTAACTCTCTCTCTCTCAAGAATACCTTCGTTGAGACGAGAAATTCTTTCTACGTGAAAAAAAAAACAATTACTCGAGCGTGTTAAATATTTTGTTTACTCAAAGAAAACCATAGCTTCATCCTGAAATTGCATTACGTTTTTGATCGAAGACAAAATTTTGTTAGCACCAGCAATTATTTATCTCGGTGTCATCCTCGAGCCTCTCGTCGTCGTTCTTCACCTTGAAGGTCACGTCCTTGTTGACGTGGAAGATCCTGATGTATGAGAAGGTGGCTGGTACCGCGCAGCCGATGGCGAGTACCCAGATGAAAGCGGCTATCGTACCGGTGAAGTGGGTCGCCCGTCTGCAGCCACCTATGACGTCGAACGAAAATGATTCCCATTTGTCCAACGGGCAATGCATACGGCGGGACGTGGGCGAGTGTGTCCGCGTAGATATCCGCCGCCGTATTAATTGGACGCGCGAGAGCAATACGCGCGGTACGCTCGAGGGAGCGTGTGGGGATCAGGCGTGTGAGTATGTGCGGTTAACCCGTTTATACCGGTGGTGTGAAGCTTCCTCATGGGGTCCACAATCGCGAAGAACCTGTCGGCCGATAAGGCCGTCAGAGTGAAGACGGACACGCCAATGGATATGTCCTTGGCGCATTCGGATACCTTGCACAAGAGCAGTCCGAAGGGCCAGGAGTCCAGGATGTAGACGGTGATCGTGAAGGGGACGCAGGTCACTATCACCTGGGAATAAATAAGGACGGCGGTGGCGAAGTACCATGCGAGTCTAAATTTACTCGCTAGGAAGGAAACTTTTATCTCATTATTTATGATCCTTGAGCCTGTGCCAAAAAACCATAATTTTGCAAGGAATGGTGATCGATTTTGGTGCCAATCACGATCCCATATACATAGTTGCTCTAAACAGTAGGATTCTGGTTATAGCGACAAGAGATTAAAATTGCTGCAACCAGGTCAATCTGCAGTATGATTGGTAAATGTCCCCAACCTTTTTTAGATATATATATATATTATAGATATATATAGTGATATTATTAACCACTTTGTGGTTAATTTAATCACGGAACATGGCTATCACAAACTATTCATACAACCCACCATGAAACATTAATATTTATTTAGTAAATAAAGGATGTTTTTGTAACTCAACAATTTATACCTTGTGTTGTGCAATTTAAATCTGAGTATCAACATTTGATTCAAAGAAACGGAACCACTTGTCAAATCTAGTTTTCGATAAAAACGTTAATTCAATCACACACACAGATTATTATATTTTAAACGAAATATTAATACTGGTAGATAAAGTAGGAGTTCTGGTACCATTCTCTAGCAAAAAAAAAGAAATTACCATTTTCACCCTTTTCATGTAATCCGAAACGACAAAAGGACAAACTGAACCGAGAAGCCGAATAATAAGTGGTTTCAGAGAGAAGAAGTATCGAATTGTACAGCGAAAAATGAGAGAATCGCGAGTTTTAGAGTGAAAAATGGGAAACTTAAAAAAATACGGGAATAAAGAGGAACAGAAGACACACGGCCTGTGAGATAACATTGATTCTAGTTTCTTTCCCGGCAAGTAAGTTCAGACTCCCACGGTACGTCGTAGGTTCTCTCCGCTCGCTCTCTCACGTACCAGAAGATCTCCCAGCGCCAAGGAGAGCACATAAGTGTTGGGCACGTTGCGCATGTTCGTGTGTCGCAGTATCGTCAGGACCAGAACGCCGTTGCCCGCGACGCCGACGACGAGGATGAGCAGGAAGACGACGGGCACGATATAGGTCTCCGGCCGGTCGCTGTAAGGCGTGTAGTCCTCCCCGTCGTCCGTGCAATTGGCCGGGTATTCCGCGCCCGAGCAATTTAGAGCCGGCGAGATCAGAAACGGCGCCGTCGTCGCGTAATCCATCCTTCCTATCTTCCCGCTCCGCCGAGATCGTCGTAAAAGCTCGAGCCGCGCCTCTCGAAGCGCGCCCTTATAGCTGCCGCCCGCGACGGTGTCTTCGCCCTCCGCCCTTTTCACCTCGCTCGTAACCCGCGAGGGACTTAGGGCTGAGCCGCCGGCTTCGCTACGAGGGCAACCGATCGGAGGGAGAACCGCCGGATTGCTTTCACTTCTCGGATCTCCCGCTCATTCTCTTCCCGATTCCCTCTCTCACACCCTCGGCTCCTTTCTCCTTCCTGCCATTCTCCTCGCGCCTCCGTAGGCCTTCGCGGACGCCGAGAAGCCTCTCGCGCGCCGCGATTTCATCGGCTCTCGCCCACGGTCCCGGCGCGCTCTGCTCCCCTCCCCCCCGAACGAAAGCGCGCCGAAGGACGAAATTAAACGCGGGATTGACCGATGGTCGCACGCGCGCGCGATGAGTCCTCAGGTCCTTTATGCATGTACGCATGGACGCTTACATGGCGCGTATATGCGTGAGCGTGCGCACCCCGGGAGAGTGCTTCTTTTCCTGAGAACGTCTCCTTTGACGCCGAGTCCCAGCTTCCACCCGCTCGACGCGCGTCTGCGAAATGAATCCGGTTATTTATGGCGTCGAAATTAAGACTCCTTCGCGTCCCTCGCGTCGATCGATCACCCTTTCCGCGCTGCACCGTGCGACTTGATCTTCGCGCGGAAAACCCGACCCGATCTATTCCGATCCCAGGGTCAAACGGGATCCGTCTCGCGCCTCCGGTCGTTACCTAGGTGTAGCGCCCTTTGTATTCGCGCGAAGCCGCTCGAGAGGAGCTTTTGTCAGTCCTGCAATTTTCCCCGTCCACGCGACCGAGATCGATTCGACGAGGTCTCGATGAAATTGCGGCATGTCGCGGCGGTCCATTCGTGGAGCCCGCAACGGGACTGTGAGCTAATGGAGTCGCGTCGGACAATGTTAGGTCCGCGTTGCGTAGCGGTGTCCCCCGAGGGTAGGTACGATAAACCCCTGAAAATGTACCGCGATTACGAGTGATCGCGCGAAAAAGGTAATGAATCGTCGCTTCTCGCGCACCCTCTCTCTTTCTCTCCCCTTTATATCGTCTTTATCGTTGGCCTGGAAGGACTCGACACGTTTTTCACGGGAGAGCCGGCCCGTGAATTATACGCCGCGAGCAGCAGAGCGAGGGAAAGCGCTCGAGCAATAGGGGGGCAAAATGACGATATTTTTCTTGCGCCCGTTCACCGGAGCTCCGCGCTGGAAATTCTCGAGAATCGAGCAGAGGCTGTTGGAAATCGCTCCGCGCGTCTCGTTGTCTCGCGATCGATTCGCGGAGCCGCGAAATCTGCGGGCCTGCTAATGAAATCCCTCTTCGATTCTGCGTTACGTAAACAATCGCGCGCCCTTTATTCTTCCGTTGCCGGCTCCTCGTGCCCGGCGCGCGTGCGCACAGGAGAGACCGTCTTGATAATAATTTCGTTTAATTGGAGTGCGAACCGGAGCCGGGCTGAGAATGAAATACGTGCGGCGGGGTTGTAAAACAAACGCCCGCGGATGGAATAGAACGCGCTTCGAAGGATTTTACTCGGAGGTGGTCGGAGGATTTACGAGGAAGAATTTACGCTTAACCGTTTCGATGAAAGAGGAGACCGACCTCCGATGGCTTCTGCGATTCTCGGAATGCTTTTGTCAACGAAATTGAGTCTCGTTGTAGGCGGAGAAAGGGGATATGAATCGTTTTGCTGAGATATAGGTAAAGGATGGAAGTGGGACAAACGCCCCAGTCACCGTTTAACTTTGAATGCGATTATCTCGAGATGCAGTGGAGATATGTGAAAAATGAAAATAAGCTTTTTTATAGTGAAAATATAGACGAACATTTTTTGTTTAGACTATTTTTTGATATCTCTAACTATTTCCAAGACAATTGATTTTGAACTTGCTCTTGAATTGTGGCGTTTAACCCGCTTTAAACTTAGTAAGGGAGATTTGACAAGGAAATTAATCTGATTAACTGTAATCGAGCGATACAAGGATATTTTTAGAACGCATGTGCGCCCAGGTATAATAATTTTTATATTAAATGTCTCCGTCGCAGCGATGTCCGATCAATGCTTGACCTTTACTACTAGAAAGGTTCCGTCTTTCGCCTCGCCACTACCTCGGACATTATCTCTATTTGTATACTAGCTTTCCCCTCGCGACTTCCTCCGCGTGGATCACGAAATAATCTCATTCCCTATTTTACTCCCTGAAGGGAGTAGGTATATAAAAACACTCGAGCATTCGACTGCAACGTTGTGTCAAAATTTCAAAGCAATCGGTGAAGAACATTCAAAGATCTGGTACAAACGAACAGTTAGATTTTTATTTATATAGATAGGCTCCGGTTTTTTTGAAGAAAGAGGAAAAAGGGTATCTTGCCGTCACAACGACGATAGGCCCCATAGACTACGGGCTATCATTCTCTTGTATCGAAGAACAAACGAGATAAAGCGGTACTCCATTTACCAATCTACAACATCGGAGGTGCTCCTATCGTTTGAAGGACCTATTTCACGGATACATAAGATAACGAGCCCCGTGTAATCCGGTAAACGGCAGTGTTTGGCGATGCGACGTGAGAACGCACAGCTGCGTGGGTCGCAAATGGACCCGGTGCGACAGTTGAGAAAGAGAGCTGGACACGTTTTTGTTCGTCGCGGCCCCCAGGATTCGCGGTCCTTTGCAGCCCTCTCGGCTTTCGAGTGATAAGCCATCCGTAAACGACAGAGACGGGGAGAAAGGGCGGCGGAGGACAAGGAGTGTCGTCAACCCTCCGGTTTGTCCCGACAGATAATTAAAATCTGTCATTCGCTCGGAGTAACGGAAAATGCGCCCTGAGAGGTCGAAATTAGATTTGGTTAGAGAGAGCTTTCTCTTTCCTCGTTTCTCCAGAGAGTAGAGAGGGACATACGACGTCGGGCATTAAATTTTTAAGTTTCACCACTCGCGATTTCCATCCCTAACTTCAGAAATTTGAAAGTTGAATTTCCTGACCTTTCCAGCTCAAAAGGACTTCCTTTTCCTAGATCTCATACTATATCAGGTACATTAGATATGATTTAATGCATTTTATTAGAATTTATTGACTAGTATAATTGATTGAATTTGATACGCTTATATTTGCAGTAAATCTTGAATGCCAGAAAATCGAATGCTGAAATGTAATGCTAGTTGAGAGAAAAATATAGTAAATTTAACTAAATCGGCGGTTACGGGTGCAGGAATGTAGATCAAGTTACTTCGACTGATAATTGACTCGAATGGAGCCTGTTTCCTTCGAATAGCCTTTAATCGTCATAACCAAATTTCTTAGTCGGAGTAACTAATTCTGCATTTCTCCATGCGTAAACACAGACTTAATTAAATATACCATTTTTTCTCTAAGTCTACGGTACCGAGCGTAATAATCACACTCTTAGACGATTCAACGAAGGGTAAACAACGGAGCAGTACTTCTTCGCTCAAATTAGATCTCCCCTTTCGTCTTTTAAGAATTCTCTCGGTAAATACAGCTGTGCACCCAACAGCCAAATCCACATGGTGCACCGCCGCGAAGTCATTTCTTTTCCGCGTGCGTAATCCTTGGTGACATTAAAAGCCGCCCTTTTATCGCGAGATAGCAGCCAAACGGCCAGCATACACTTGCGATTAGTGGCCGAGACCACCGTCTCGCTCGCTATTGTATGCGTATTCCAAGATCCGTCGACCGTTTAAAGTGTACACGAAGGCGAGGCGAAGGTCGCTGGCAATCGAGATCCACGGCACCCCGACCAAGAACCCCCCCCTCCCGCCCCCCGGCTCCCACCACGCGACGTCACTTTAATCGAATTACGAGCGTCGTTCGATAATTTAAGGTAACGCCGCGTTTACCTCCCTCTCTCCCCTCTAACCATCCCGGCAGCTTCACGAAATGGAAGGAAGGAATTAAGCGCCAACGAGGAGGCAACGTGGCGCTCCACTGCTCCGCGCGCTAATTCCTATAGGTACCGAGTCCCTATACCCCGTCTGTGTGCAGAAGCGACGTTCGTCCTCGCCGCGCGGTGGTGTAACGGCGTTTCGGATGGCGAATGAGATGAACGCCGGTCGTATAACGAATAATGGTTATTTCTGTACTTATGCCTCTGTCTGTCTCTTTTTCTCTCTCTCTCTTTTTTTCTCTCTCTCTCTCTCCCTCTCTCTCGCCCTTTCCATAAATTCCGTTTATCGGTTTACCCTGCGACAACACTTTGGAACGTTAAATCTTTCCAATTTGTTCGTGGAATCATCTCTCGCTTCGAGTCCCGACGAGGGTGGGCACTCGTAAGAATATGTTGCGGTGGACTCTCGAGGTGGCAAGCCATTGACTAATGGGTTGGTATGCACTGAGAGAAATAATAGCTGGTGACAAACAAATGTTTTCTCAATCGAAAATATGACATAATTTCAGGATCAAGCCGTCACGGAGAAAAAGGATTAGTAAAAAATCACGAGAAGATCCTTTTACAGTTATACCAGTTACTGGGCTCCTCGAGGGGAAGCGTCGCATTTTTTAATAGACCACAGCATACTTTTTACAGTTCCAGTAGTATAAACATCAGTCATAAACATGTAAGTTTATACAGTAAATTTGACCAATCTCCCGTTAATATGTGTCGGGTTTATACTGTTACGAACTATAAAAAGTCCGCCGTGTCTATTAAAAAATGCAATGTTTCATCTAGAGGAGTCCTGTTACTAGGATTCACGGTACAAATTACTAATCCTTTTTTTCCACGGTGATTTTTTTTGCGTAAGAAAATATTTCACAGGCACGAGTAATTGTTTTCTTCTTGCGCAGAAAGAATTTCTTATTCCCATGACGGTACTTTGGAATCAAGAACACATATTTCTCAATCAAGAATCTGTATACTGTAAAAAATTCTGCGGTGTGGATCTATATAGGCTACTTTTTTGGTGTTAAATAACAATGGCATAAGATTGAATGATTCCAGATATGGTATAATACATATAAGTCCACACCGATATGAAATAGTGTTAAAAATTAACACCACTTTTTTATTGTGTATTCTTAAAAATTTGGAAAATCATATGTTTTTGATTCAAGAAACGTTGTTTTGACACCAGCAATTATTTCTCTTAATATGTGGTTACGTTCGCCCCGGAAAATGCTTTTGCAGCACAATTTGCGATGTACTGGGATCAGCGTATCGTCTTATGGACGATATCCTTGTTACGATCCTATAACCGGAGTATAACATAAATATATTATATCCATTAAAAAGTTGCGTAGATATATGCATACACAGGGCAGAAATACACTGAGAAAAATAAGTAGAAAATGCAAGTAAACGGTTTTCTTGGCGCTATTCATGTCGATGGTTTACTTTCCAAGGAGAAATGGTAAGTCAAGTTGACGTTCCAATTACGTCCTATTGACATCCCCTTAAGTCAAAATAACATCATTTGGATGTCATCTCGACTTACCACTTCTCCTTGGAGGTGAGTCAAGTAATGTTTACTTGGATTTAGTCAATTTTCTTTAATTCAAACAAATATTACTTGACTCAATTAAACCGTCGACATAAACGATGCCGAGAAAACTATTTACTAGGATTCACGAGCTTTTAACTTTCTTCTAATTTAATTACGGATCATCGAAAACAACGCAATCCCTCGAAAACCCGCACCGCCGTATAATCAATTACGCGAGCGACGCCGGAGTCGCAAGTTTCCGAGAATCAGGACGATTAGCGGAAGAAAGCGAAGAAAAGAAACGTCGACGTTATCCGCGAGTCGTTAAATCGCGAGGATCAATCGACTCGCGTCTAATCGATGCCACCGTTTCAAACTTTATACCCGCGTATCCGGTGGTACCGCGATGAATGCGGGTACTTTCGGTTAAAACTTTTTTACCTTTCCGCGCCGTCGCGCGCGTTGGTAGAGATCGATTAGACGTTTCAAAATCCGATTTCGATTAATCATACCGAGCTCGCGCGCGTGTCGAATGTTGATGTGACGCGACACGGGACGGCGGAGACGTACGGATTTCGCTTTCATCGTTTTAATCGCTGCCTGGTATACGCGATTGCCGTTGTATAACGCTCGGGCATTTCCCCGCGAGCATTGAAAGTAATCGGTATCGCGTATCCGCGCACGCGTGTATATCTATACGCACCGTGTGTTAATTCGAAAGAAGACAGACGGCCTATCGGATGTTGCTCGAGCCTAGAGTCTCTATCGCGGTATATTTTTAGCCTGCAAAAAATTGTGTTTTGATAAATTAATCAATAAAATCAACTCGTGTACAAAAGCCCTACAAAAATTTCAGCTTGAATCATCCCCAGAAGAATGAATAATAGACTTCAGAAAAATCACTTAAATAATAGAAGAGTGTAAGTAGTAGGTGGTCCCCTAAAAATATTAACCTCTCGACAAATATTGATATGCTTAAAAAAATTACCTATTATAAATTTAATGGACAAAAATCTCAACAAAAATTGCACGCCGTGTTCCGCCCCGCAAAAAATGTATTTAATTCTTACGTACGGTTTCCCCGCTGTGAACCCCGCACGTATAACGAGGTCAGAATCGCTCTGTATTATTATCGACTGTGTGCGCTCCGTGACGTCACGGCCCGTGCCGCCAAGAGCGGGGGCGGTGTATGGGTGAAAACGCGTATATATGTATGTATAAATAAAAATGCACCGCGCAATAACCGTGCGCTCGTAAAAAGTCTATACGATAGTACGGACCTGATTACTTTTAGCCGCGTTCAACCAATTTACGAGAGGGAGGGAGGGGCGGGGAGAAATATTTCTAGAGATCGCGAACTTCGCACATTATACACCGAGCGGAGAATATTACGTCTGTTACGGAATGAGCTATTAATGGAACGGATTCGAGGTTCGCTGTAAACGAACGAGTTACACGGAGTTGGATCAAATTGAATGGTTGTTTACTCCGAACCACCGAGATGCTCGTTAGACTCGATCGGGTAATCCGACCGCGCTAACGAAATGCGTGCTAAGTACGAGCGCTCTTATCTAATTATTCGGCCCTCGAAAACACTCCGGGGGGATTGTAATTTATTTCGTTCTGAAATTCTACATCCCTTGTGTCCCACATTCGCGCTCCCTCGCCCACCTCCTTTCTTCCCGCGCCCCTAATTGCCTCCTCCTACTCGTATCTCCCGTTTATCCGCGACGAACGTAGCTGCGCCGGGAGGACACGAATCAATTACATACCCCCCCCCCCCGCGCGGTTATAAATCTGGGTGGGGAAAATGAGGGAAAACCACCGTGTGGCCACATCGCGGCTCGTAGCGTAAGACGGGGACCCTAACCGAGGTATCCGGTTTTACCGCACTTTCCCCTAAATGTGCCATGCTTCCGAATCGACGTAGGTCGAAGTGCGCGGAGACGACGCACCCAACGTCGACGCATATAATTCCACCGCCTTCGCAGCTCCCACGCCGCGGAGTCTTTTGCGATCGCGCAAGAACTTCGCCGTCGTCGAGTGGAATGCGGTTATCTCCCGCGCCCCAAAGCTTAAAAGCTTTCGAAAGCACATATACGTAAAAGCTTCCGATCCATCCGCGATTCGTATATACAATATATAGTTACGACGAGATAATGCGCCCGAGGAAAATCGCCGACGTATACGATTTTCGTCGATATTTACGACGATCGCGCCGATAATCGACGCTACAACTGTACAGCGCGTGAGACGGTGTTGCTGAAATTTTTATTCTGTCGCGCGCTGAACGGGCGTAGCCTCGTAACCGTCATCTAGCTTCGCGTTATACGACGTGCATCCAGGCGATTACAAAGTTGAATAGCAGTTGCGTGTTCGCGATCGATAAATAATCGAACGAATGACTGCTCGTGATCTGTTGCTATATTCTATCCCGCGTAAAGCTTATATCGTCGCGCGTAACGATGAATTTCATACTGAGAAAAATGATTACTTATATACACGACACACTACGTATAATATACGTGAATTTGATGTAGATACAGTTATATTACATAAGCGTACATGGTTATGAAAAATATACCTACGCGAGTAATTTCAATAGGTACTTACAGAAAATTTCAAATGTATATTATACGTATAATGTACATATTTCACGTATGCAAATAATAAACGTATATGTAGTATAGGTATATTAGCCGGTCATTTAGCTCTATTTTCTACACTAATTTTATGTATAATTACGTATATCATACGTAAATCTGTCGTGTGGGTAGTAATGTTAACTAAACGTTTGATTGATATGGTATGGGAACAACGAAATATTTTTATCGCGACAACAAATGTTTGATTGTCACACAGAGAAAAATAATTAGTTGGATCTACTGAAAATTGCTTGCGGAGTCGCAAGTAATTATTTATTTATATCAATGAAATCTTTTAATGTATCAATTTGATATCTCTGACCTACAATCATGTGGAGTAGCATGTGATTGTAAGGAATAAATATGTAAGTAATATATGAAAAAAGATCTAATTGATGTAAATAAATAATCATTTGCGATCCTGCAAGTCATTTTTAGTAGATCTAGTTAATTCTCTTTCTCTATGCACGAACAAATACTTAAATAATATCACGTTGCCAGAACCAATATTTATTTATCGCAACCAAAAGTTTTATTGTCTCGATAAAAATATTTCATTGTTCCCGTATCAACCAAACGTTTGGTTAACATTACTAATCATTTTTCTCACAATCAATGTGTATCGCTATTGTTATCTAATATACCGAATACACGCAGTCCGAGCGCAGAGTATACGGAAGGTTTCGAAATTGATCTGTTTTCAATTAATCGACTAATACGAAGCGAGTACACCTTCTATATTTATTTTTCATTCGATTGACACAGTGCTATATGTATAGTTTGCGTTCGAATATGCGTTATATTCAGGCCATATACTGGTCCATTGTCAGTCGCATCCGCTTCCGCGTGCTTTACGACCAGGCGCCGCTCGAGGACATGCATGTGTATCTCGACGGATTAAAAATAGGCAAATTTAATGAAAGAAGCGATGAACGCGCGTGTGCGATGCCGGAAGTTCGAGCCGAGAAAAACGCGGGCTCCGAAAGCGCCTCTTCTTGACACGCGTTCTATAATTTTTTCGATTGCAAGTATCGCGCGTAATTATCTATATCACGTGAAAGAGATTTAACAATGAGAATTCGTATAAAAATATAATAATAATGTTTCGCGTTTGGTATCGCACTCTCGATGTACGCGATGAAGAAATTGAAAGCGAAAGGGAAAATGTACCTATAATATTTCGGCGATGAGGGTGGCGCGGGATTCTGCTTGATGTACTCACTCTTTTGTGCTCGTTTGTTGGGTCGAGGAGAGGATGCCTCGCGGGGGTTGAAAGGTGAAACCGCTTTGAATGCGGACCAGGACGCTACTGACGGTGAACCTTTGCACGCAGGAGAGTCCACCGACGCACCCCCTACCCTCCGAACCTTCCGCGAGAATCTTCGCCTACACGTCCGCGACAGTACGGCGATCTGCTTTCGCGCAAACGTCGATTAAGTACTTACGCGTAGCGACCAACCGCAACGCGAGGACGCGTTTTCCAAAGCGCGCCATTCGACTTCTGATCCCTCCCACGAATGTAGCACACACAAAAATGTTTTCTCACTCGATAATATTATAGTTTGCGCTCGTAATTATGTTCTCCACTCACGGACGATCATATGCGAAGTCTGGACGAAGAAATATCTCGCATTATACCATATGAGGCTAAGTTACTCGCCGAGAAAGAAACTTCAATCACTGTTATTTCATTAATTATGAACTTTTGGCCGACGTCGATATAAGACTTTGTTATAGATAAAAATGTAATATTCAAAAAAGTATTACATAAATATGAGCCAAAAAACTCATAGGTAATGAGGTAACACTGATTGAAGTTTTTTTCGTGGCGAGTAAGTTTAGCTAGAAAAGAAACTTTAATCACTATAATCTCACTATTTATGAACTTTTTGCCTATATTGATATAAGACTTTATTATAGATTGAATTGTAATCTTCAAAAAAGTATTATATAAATATGTGCCAAAAGCTCATAGATAATGAGATAATAGTGATTGAAGTTTTTTCCTGGCGAATAAGTTTAGCCTCATATAATATGCGAAGAGAAATATATTTAAGGCTAAGAGAGAGAGAGAGAGAGAGAGAGAGAGAGAGAGAGAGAGAGAGATGTGGTATAATGAAACGGATCGATTCGTGCTCCGATACGAGCATTGGCTTCGAAGCCAGAGCTCGTCAAAGACCATAACGACCCTAATAGGGAAACGGATATCCCAAAGAGGTCCCAGCAATGCCTTACGGATGTTCTTTCATCTGGAAGGCACTGTGTGCTGTGCAGAGATTATTATAAAGATAGATATACTCGACAAAGTTATGTTTCATATCCTCGATGGTCCGATTAATTCGTAGAGAATTCTTTTCGAGCTGTTTTAATTCGAAAAAATTCTTTGTGATTATTTGTGCTATTTGGAAAAGTAAGAGCTTTCGTTGAGGGTGGAAATTCATGTTATATAATATCTGTACGTATATTATTTTTTATAAATTATGCAAAATACGAATTAAAAAACGATTAAAATAAAATTAAAAAACATAATATACTTAAATATATCAAAGAAACGCTTGACTCGGTACTAGACGGAGAGTAAAATAACATCTGATAAATACAATATTACAAGATGGGAGAATGAAATTGATGGGGGATGGGAGAACCGTAATAAAATATAGTGGCGCCCCGTAGTAGAATATGGCGGAACTAGAAGTCTAGAGTCAATGAATTTACCATAAATGGGAGTTTCATTCATACCCACACGAAGGCCAATCAGTGACCGCGCTCATTGACTGTAGTAAAAATGTCACGCAGTACGCGTAGGTATGTCCTACGTGGAGTGAGGTTAAGGTTGTTCTGTAGATTCATCCAGGAATAAAATTTATCATTTGAACGAAACGAGTGACACGAAGACTATTGCAGTGACGAAATAAAACTATATTAAAGAAGAAGACATCTTCAAAGGTAATATATGCCTGATACATACGTATGTATATTTTTAATTGCGTCCACTCGAGCTGTCACTAAACCACGTGTGATCTCTACCAGCTTTAGCGAGCTTTTCGAAGCTCCTATCGTCTACCATGGGCAAAAGGCACAGGCATCAGAAGAACTTGAAGTCCGAAAAGGCAAAAGTCAAGCTGAAAGCCACGAAAACTAAACATTTGCCTAAAGGATTGAATATTACCGACACTTCTTTCAAAGTGAAGAAGATCTCGATAAACGAGCAGCTCAAGCGTCACGATGACAACGAAATACTGAGTCGCCGTAATCTGAATATCAAGGTACGTATCCCGATCGCATCCTTATGTATCCTTCCACAATGCAAGGAATGTATTTGGAACGAAGCGAATAATTTCTAGGAGCTGCTGTTGCGTTCGCAGCACTATAACTGCACGGTTCGTCGAGATGCGATAAGAGATTTAAAAGATATTCTCTCTAAGCACTCCTCGGAAGTTGTTGGTTCGCAATTGAACGCGTTGCTGCAAAACGTATCGGGTCTGTCATTGGATAAGGAGAAAGACGTTCGAAGGGACTCTTTCAGACTGTTGAACCTAATTCTAAGCACAGTTCCTAACGAACGATTGCTCCCATTCTTCGATATCTTGATCTCCCACTTAAAGTGCGCCGCGACGCACGTAGATCCGCGCATAAGGGAGGATTCTCTCATCCTTTTCGATGTATTAATCGAAAATTGCAACGCTTTGCTCATCAGAAGCGGCTGCACGATTCTACCAGACTTTCTGAACATGATCTCTAAATTAAACGCGGAATCTCAGCCAGGGAGACAACTGACGATCGCGCTCGGCTCTAAAAGTACCGGCGTTAAATGGAGAAACGAGGTCTTAAAGCGGCTCGTACGCATGCTCGAATTTATCGTGAGCGAAAAGAAATCGCAAGTATTCGGACGGCATTCGGCCCGGACGAACGTCGTGCGTCTTGACCGATGCATCGAATTTACCCCGATATTTAACCAGAATGACGGTCGAGTTTGCCTTATCGATTTCGACAGCGAGCGCGATTCGATCGACGATTTCGCGGACCCGTCGGATTCGCAGAAACTAACGAAACACATTAAATTTCTCATGCCGCTTCTGTTCGATAGTTGGACGGAAGCGTGCCCTGATAAAGATAAGATGAACGCGAACAAACGCTCGTATACGATTATTTCCGAAGAAGCCTCGCTTTTGTTGAGGAACATCTTATCCATAATACAGCTCGTGATAGAGTACATAGAGATCTCCGAATCGGAAATCGGTGCCGCTACTGCCAGCTCGTGGCTCGTGTCGAATTTCCCGAGCGCGTTCGACAAGACGCTATTCGCGAACTTTCCCTACTGCGAAGCGAGAGTTGTTCGGAAGGGTCGTAAGAGGCAAGAAGACTTGACGAAAGTTGAATCCTGCGTGAAATGCATAGAACAAAATTTGGCCATTTGTCACACTTACGTGTGGCTCAGCTCCGTTGAGACGGGAGAAAAATCACGCGACTATTTGGATGAAAACTCGTGCAGTCGGGTCCTCGAATATTTAAACGGTATTGATGACACTAGTTTTTCACGATGAACAAAACCGTGCAACGTATCCTCGTCATTCAACGTATTCAATTTCCTGCCGAACAGATTTACTAGAGAGTTCGACCAGCATAGACAATGCCGCTTTGACGCAAATGGCAAAACTGATGAGAACTCTGTTTTTTAAAGCGAGTAGAATTTGGTACAAAAATCAGATATTCCTCGGCGAAACATTGCGTGTCGTTATAGACACGTATTCGCGCAAGCCAAGGAAAGAATTGGAAATGCTGCTGTTTGCAATCGTAAGCGAGATCGCGCTGGATCGCAACCTGACGCATTTGCACAGGTGAGTCGTGAGTAGCGCATCCCGTCGAATATTATACTTTGGGTAGCGTTTAAGCATCGATACAATACTTGTGATTTTTCCCACCTCTCCCATTGCAGCGAAAAAGTGTTGAAAGACTTTATCGTGTCACTGCCGGACTTACTGCTGAAACGATGCATACACGAAAATACGATACAAATGCTCAATCGAATCGTACTTCGGTACAGGCAATGGATTCAAAGCGAACTCGTTGAGAGGCATCATCGTATTATAGGTAGTTTAGATCGACTTTAGTATTCGATTTCCTGATGATCACCTCCCGCAAAAGTCGTTTAATGTATTTTACGTGCTTTACAGAGAACGCGAAAACGATAGAAATCGTTGGATCGGAAGATACGTGGCGATCTCGACTCGCGATCTGCAATTTGCTTTATTTCGGAGATTCCCAAGTGTATTATTGAAGTATTCGCGAACGCGAGATATCTGAGATATGACAATTGCGTCATATGACCGGCGAAATACGATGTGCTATGTATATTTTTAGTAAACAAGTGAAATTGAAATTTTTACGAACCTTTCATTTTGACGCCTTTTCATTCCTACTCGTGAATTTCCTTTAATTTTCCAGCTCCGTCGAACGAAAAACCAAAATATTAACAACACTAAATTGTTCTGTATTATCGTCAAATTCTTTGCGTGTACAAACTCCAAACGAGCGTTCACGGAAACGCTAATTATCCATATCCACTGACCACAGCCATAGCGGCTATCGGCATTACCAAACACTTGGTAAATACTGCTAGATTTTTAAATATATTACTATATTTGTATTCTCTAATCGAGACCTCGAAATTGAATGCGCGGACAAGTTGAGGCTTTCTCGAGGAATGCTATGTACAGGGAGAAGGAGGAAACAAGAGATCAAACTAAGGGAAAGAAGGCTACCACCTCCCGATTATGTACATACACTTACCCGATTGCACCGCGTTCCCGTAACCGCGACGTTACGCGGTCGTGTCGAGAACGTTACGTTAAAGATACGATCGCCGAAAGGAACGATCAAGCGCGAGCGTACACTGATAGAAATAATTGCCGGTGCCAAAAAAATATTCAATCAAAAACGTGATATAATTCCAGGCCCAAGCCGTGGTCTTCTCCGTGCAAGAAAATATTTATAGAGCTCGAATAATTCGGTCTTAACATAAAAAAAAATATTCATATTTTTTAATTTCATTTGTAATCCGTATACACACTCATTGACAAACGAAAAAGAAACAGTACGAAAAAACAATTATTCCCAAAGTTATAAGTGCAGCTTTCGCTACAAGATTGTGACATCATCGAAAAGGTAGGGAGACGTATTTATGCTAAGCAACGAATGCGAGGGAGATAGTCTTACTAGACTACGACGTAACTGCATTTTTGAATATCGTTTTCTAGCTTTGATAAGGCGCAAAAGTAAAAATGAAAAAAGACGGGATAAATAATTTTTTCTACATTTTTTGAATCTGCAATAAAAAAATAATATTAAAACCGAATTATTTATTTCGCACAGAAAGAATGTCTTGTCCCAACGAAGATATTCTTGAAGCAAGTATAAATATTCTTCGACCAAGAGAATCTGTATTTTTAAAAACTTGTAAGATCATAATATGTTTCTGATTCAAGACATATTTTTTTGACACTAGCAATTATTTCTCTCAGTGTATCAGAGGGGCTCCTCGTATAAGTATCTCTCTCACCTGGACGCTACAGAGCTCTTCGAACCGGTAGAATCAAATTCTACCGGCGCCCCGTCGTTCGCCACGCGCGCGCGATACGTTCGCCAATACTCGTACCTCTCAAACCCGCATCACCGTCCGTTTAGAACTTCGTCGTCATATCGACATCCATCGGCTCGTCGCCGACGAATCCCAAATTCTCGACCCCGTCGTGAGTTTCTCTCCTCTCCGTCTCGCTTCCGTTCCGTCGAGGCTCACCTTCGGAAGTCTCTTGATCGGACGCGCTTGGCGAACGCCGCTCGCGCGATCCAACCTCCACCTCGACGATGCTCGTCAGACTCGAGATCATCGGCAGATTCGGCGGCCCCTCGTTCAACGGGGGCCAATTCAAGTTATTTCTCAATTCGTGCTCCACCCTCAGGTACCGCTTCCTCGACCTCTCGGATCGATAGAATCGCGGTCCCAGCTTCTTCTCGACTACGTACTCGATCATCACGTTCTCCAGCAGCACGCACACCGCGAAGTTCACGAACGAGAGCACCAGGATGAGAACTCGCCAGTCGTACCCCGGCGGCAGGGCGAGCTGCAGCGAGTCGATGACCCACTGCGCGGGGTACACGGTGATGTAAACGCAAACGGCGACGAGCAGAAGGATCGAGCAGGTGAACGCCTTGTTCGTATAGATCGCTCGCCTGTACGGCTTGCCGCGGGAGAAGACGATCGCCATCGTGATGTATTGGAACATCGACACGCAAAAGACGGAGTAGTTTTGCTGGGAGCTGTAGCCGCTATTCTCGCTGTATTTGAACGGCACGTACCAGGAAAACTGCCGGACCCCGTAAAACGCGACGAGTTGGAAGACGGTCATCGCTAGCATTTGAGTGGCCAGGGAGAAGAGGGGGGTGAAGCTCAGCAGGCTCGTCATGGGCGGACGCTTGGCCAGCTTGCCGTCGTGTGCGTGCGTCATGCCGAAGAAGGTGGCGAAGTTGACTATCAGGCAGATGTCGATGAACAGAAACTCCAAGTCGGTCAGGTTCGAGTCGATCGAGTAGAGGATCACGACGGAGAGGAATTCGGTGAGCGAGTAAGCGACCATGAACTTGAAGATCCCGAAGGAAGTCACGAGGGCGGCTCTTCCCTGACGAATCACTTGCGGCACGCATCGTATGTCCGGGACGCGCGACGTGAAGGGACTGGCGACGCTGAAACGAGAACGCGCGATCGTCACGCGGATTAAAACGCGATTCGCGCGGATCGTGAGCGCGTGTAAATTCGATTTCCCGTACCTCGACTCGGCCTCGGAGAGAGAGATACCGGCGTGCGCCGCCTTCAGCGCCCCGCAGTCATTAGCGCCGTCCCCGCACATCGCTGCAAAGTACGACAATGCGTGTACATATATGTATGTGCGGAATAATTGGACGGCAGAGTCGGATGGCAAGATAAAGCTTTTGTACGGTTCCGTCAAAGCGAGAGGCGCGTACCGACGTAATAGCCGAGTTGCACAAGTTCCAATACGAGCTGCTGCTTTTGATCGCTCGTCATTCGCGCGAACACGGCGCCGCGCACGCAAATCTTGGGAAGGATGTCCGCGTAATGCTTCCGCAAGAGCTCCCAGGTTCTGCCGGTCAGCGCGAACTTGTAACTCCTCGTGTCCACGCCGCGCTCTATGGCGTCCAAAGTCGACACGACGAAGTCCTTCTTCCGCGCTTTCTGCAAGTACGTCGATTTGCAATCGGGAGAAAAAGGATCAGTGAAAAATCACGGGGAAACCCAGAAATGTTTACAGCTATTCCAACCCGGATGAAAAAATTTTTTTAAGAAATTTCTGAAACACTGAGATATTTTGACTCTTTTCTGATTTTCCGTATTAACTGGAATATATTCAGATACTTTCAGAGAAGTAGTATCAGAGAAATGTCTAAAAATATCCATTCTTCTTTCGTGTATAAAAACTTTTCTAAGCAATTCTGATAAACTTAAACAGATGTCTAACAAAAGTCTAAGTTCAGAAAAAATGTTAACTAACTCTGAAATTCAGTCAATTTAAAAAAATTCATAATATCTGTAAAAATACATAGATATCTTCATAGTTTTTCAGAAATTTCGCAATATTATTCAGGTTTTTTCCAGATATTTGTCAGTGTTTATTAGACTTTTTCAGAAAGGTTTTTGTGCATGAAAGGAAAATGGATATTTTTGGAGATTTCTCTGACTCTGTCTGACAAACTCTGAACCTTCCTTGAAAATGTTTGAAAATATTCCAATTACTAGAGAAAGTGAGCACAAATTAGTTTTTCAGAAATTTGTTAGAGATTAATTTTTCCACCAGGGAATAACAGAATTCCTCGAGGTGGAACATTGAAGTTTTTAATAGACTACAGCGTACTTTTTATAGTTTGTAACGGTATAAATATCAGTTTACACGGTAAAATTTACCAATAATTTCCCGTTGATATGTATCGGGTTGTTATGGGTTTATACTGCAACGAACTGTAAAAAGTACGCCGTGTCTATTAAGAAATTCAATGTCTCACCTCGAAGAGCCCTGTTACCGGAATTGACTGTAAGAATTATTAATCCCTTCTCTCCGTGTTAATTACTCCTTACCAATTTCGCGGGTAGTCCTTGAACGTCGAAGAATATTTCCGGTCGCGCTTCCTTGTCGCCTAGCGCGACCGTGACGTCTATCACGGTGTCTGCGGTGGAGAGAATACCGCATTCCTTCGCGACGCTCACCGCGGTTTGAATGTTGTCGCCTGAAATTACGACGTA
This sequence comes from Xiphydria camelus, assembly GCA_963678675.1. Classification (NCBI taxonomy): domain Eukaryota; kingdom Metazoa; phylum Arthropoda; class Insecta; order Hymenoptera; family Xiphydriidae; genus Xiphydria; species Xiphydria camelus. The sequence continues at coordinate 27,048,440 of OY783195.1, forward strand.
GCAATTCTCCAAAAACACGAGTTGAGAGCCCCAGTTTTTCCCTCTTCCGCCTACTGACGTGTACTTCCCCCCTTCTCCGTTCTTCACCTTCCTTGCGCACAATTACCTGTTATCATTACGACATGTATATTGGCTTCCTTCAACTCTCGTATGACTTGTACGGTTGGTTCCTTCAGTCTGTTCTCCATCACGATCAACCCGAGAAACTCCAAATCCCGCTCGATCGACTCTCTCGACATTCTCTGTAACTGAAGTAAACGAATGTTTCGATTGAAGAAGCCGTCCTATTGGAAAAAAAACCTATAGATCCTTATACAATCCTACAAGGATCTCACGCATTTCCTTATGAAAACACGATGTTTATTTGAAACAGCAATTCCAGATACCCGCCCACAGGAATCTAAGAACGATAATTCGAAATCTATGGGCACGTGTAGGAATAAGTAAAATTTCGTAAAGATGAACGCCGTTCTATTGGTAGTAAAATAACCAATTAGTAGAATAAACATCATTTTATTGGTAATTACCAATTGGGTAATTACCAATAGAACGGTATTCATTTTTATAGGATTTTATTTGTTTTTACATATGCGCATAGAGTCCCATAAATTCTGATTTATATTCTTCTTAGATTTTAATAGATGAATATCTGAAATTGCAGATTCAAATACTCACCATATTTCCGTAAGGAATTATATAGGATCTCTAAAGGATTTTATACGGATCTATTTGTTTTTTACCACAAGGCGCTCCGTTTAGCGCTCAAGCCACACGAGTCGTTCTACCTTGGCGTGGTTCCGATCGACGGTCGTACGTCCCATGGCGATCACGCGGTAGCCCCGTTCGGTGTAACGCAGCAACGCGGTCGCGATGTCCTTCGGCACGGTCTCCACTCGGCTCAGGCCAATTATCATTTCCGGCGAGCCCTTGGTGTACGCTTGAAAGCTATCCGAGCCCGAGAGCTGCGCTATCACGGACATCCGCTGCAGCGTGCTGGAGAACTGGTAGCGACGGACTATGCCGATCTCGCACACCCGATTCATGTTTTCCGTGAAGATACGATCGTTTGGCGGCTTCACGACGGTCGGGGCGTGGAGATCGTACTTGCCCGAGTTCTCCGCTTCCGATTCCTCCAACGTCCAGCCGGTGCTCTCGAACATCTGCGGGATAAAACGGAGACCGGAAGATAGCTTATAATAGCTATGAATCATGGTTGAATTAATCATAAAAGCAGATCAACAATATTACTTGGTGGTTACAACTGTATACAAAAATTGGGGACATCTATCGACCATGTTGTAAGGTTTACTTGGTTGTAGCAATCCTAATCTCTTGTTACTATAACTGGAACCTCAGTGCTTAGAACAACTATGGAATTGTGGTTAACGTATGGATTTTTGGTTAACACGTTTAATACGACCGGCCACTACAGTAGCCACGTAGTATTCTGAGAATGTACCGCGGCCACTATAATGGTATTGAACGTGTTAACTTATGGTTCTTTTAACCAAATTTTTCTCTGATCGTATATCATATGAGGCTAAACTTACTCGCCAGGAATCACTGTTATCTCATTACCTGTGAGCTTTTGGCTCATATATTTGTATAATACTTTTTTGAAGATTACATTTCAATCTATAACAAAGTCTTATATCGAATAGGGCAAAAATTCGTAAATATGTAATTAGAGATAATAGTGATTCGAGTTTAGCCTCACGTGGTATGCACCTTAACGTCCAAAGGATCTCCGCAGAGTTCCCCATTGATCAGTGTCAAGCTGTGACACGAGAGCATTCCCTCGAAGAGTGGATGGTTCCTCAACTTTGGTACGTCCTTCTCCGGTGGAGCGAGTACACCGTCGCTGCCGCAGGGAACGACGCCCCACATGTCCAATCCATCCTCGGTAAGTGTGCCGGTCTGCGGCGCGGAGACGATTTTTAGCGATCGGTCGAAACGACGAGTTCCCAGGGCAAACCGATAATTGCGTTACCTTGTCGAAGCACACGCAGTTCAGACTGCCGGACACGTTGATGACCCTGCTGTTGATGCAGTATATCTGCGCCCGTTTCAGTCGGGCTTGAGCGTATAATTTGCCGACCGTCATGGCCGCCGGTAAAGCGGGCGGAATGACGATCGTAAAGATGTCCAGCGCCTTGATCGCGATGTCACCGGCCGTGATTCCTCTGGAGGCCTGCGTGCAAAGGCGGACGAGTCATACGTGAACGCGCACCACCCTCTGAGTGCAACCCCGCTCGCGGCCACTCACCTTGCTCGCGACGGTGTACACGAAACCGCACGTGGCGATCAACGCCAGGATACCGATAAATCTGTAGGAGTCCTGATCGAATTTGAAATCCGCCGGGGGAGGATAGAGTATCGCCGCCACCAGGGCACCCCTGCTGGTCTGCAGCCCGGTTCTGATGACTCTCGCTAGGACCGGCTCGTCTCTGTAACACCTTGAACGCGATCGGCAGGTGACGTCAGTGGAGCGGGAAGGCGAATACCGTCGCGCGATATGCGGAAAGACTGTGATACCAGTAAATTCTACTGTATTTAGAATAGAAGAGAAATACATAAAATGGCTCAAATAGAGAATTCATACGAATGTTAATTAAAGGGATGTGTTCGCATGTGGGATGCACGAAAATAAGTACGCGCATCAAGCAAATGACCTTAGAAGGAAGACCTCAAGGACTATTCCCGAACGATAACTATAGACAATATAAATCAGCCATAAATTTGTTTACTTCCGTTCATTTAGGCAGAATAACTTATGAATTCGAAAAACAATTAAAAGCCCGGGGCTGAGAGGATTTATATATCCAATATTCTGTAGCGACGTGTGAGGTCGCTACGTGTAGGTACTCCGCGAGGGACTTTTTTTTATTATACATGTGGAGTGTTCCGCAAGGAAAAACCACGGAATTAAGGACGTCATTGATATAGTAGTTACACCGCGAGGGACGGGCAGTTGCGTTCTTATATATAATAGCACCGTTGTCGACCACTACCGAGAGCCGCGAGGGGTCGGCGCCACCTGGTGTCGGGCCGCCACATACTTGAGGGTTTTTGGATGTTTTTATAGTGTGGTGCGGTAATGTTTCTTTTGAAATAATGACAGTTTATAACATCATGATTTATTAGTTTCCAAGGAAAAATTGTTGCTCGGCACGCCATAAATTTCGGGACAAGGCTAATTTATTTGTTTGGATAACTTTAATTTTAGTAAAAATTATAGGAACGCTTGCAACTTCTATGAACTTTACTATAATTTTTATTAAAATTGTAGTTATCGTAACAATAAATTGGCCTTGTCCCAAAATTTACCACAAACTTTGTAAATACTACGATTTATTCTTTTCTGTGTATAGTAGGACCATTCAAAGACTCTCATGTGTGTCTCTTTTATTGTAAATACAGTAAAATTTACTGGCATCGGTAAATTTTAAATCGTGATAGTTTACATAATAATTTACTGGTTTCAAAGGAAAAATTATTTTTCAACACAGTAGGAAAATCCGGATATTTTATATGTACCTTTTTTTTATTGTAAATACAATAAAATTTACCGGTATCAGTCTTTCCTTTCAAGGATCATTGCGATCACGTAACCAAATTCCCTCACCTGGTTTGGATCACGACGGTACCGCTGTAGAGTGTGTGCTGGGAACATTCCCTGGGTTCGTACATCGCATTGGGATGCGCCGGAAGTGGACTCTTCGTAACCGGTACCGATTCCCCTGCGCGTTGGAAAGATTCTTTTAACGATATCACGAGGTTTTATGAACGTTAGCAGTACGTGAAAACTTGGAATATCGGCGAGGACCCATTACGATCTCTCTAGTGAATACATACCGGTCAACATGGATTCGTTGAGTATACAGTGGCCCGTTAGTAGCACCGCGTCGCACATCATCGTCCCCTGGTGCTTCGGCAACTCGATAACGTCGCCGGGGACCAATTCCTTGCTGGACACGGTCTCGAAGACGCCGGGCTTCCGGCATACCCGCACCGTTTCCGTCGACGCGACCGTGCCGCGAAGATTGATCTGGTTCTGCGGTCGCGAGACAATCGCGGCGTTGAGATGATATTGTGACGGTATACGCGGAAAAACTGATACCGCTACATTTTACTGTATTTACAATAAACGAGGTACTTCGGGCGTCAAACGATTCTGTCGCTGATGACTTTTTAAAATGTCATTTTCAAACATACTAATCAATGAAAAATTAATTCTCATCTTGTTAGCTATACGGAGGTATTTTCTCTGGTTAATGAAAGCATGAGAATTGATTGATCATTGGTTGGTACATTTAAGTACTGTGCCGAAGAACAATTTTTTCTTAGAAACTAGTAAATTGTAATATAAACCATCATGTTTTGATGTTTTGAAAAGAAAAATTACTGTACCGCACTGTAAAACATCCGAAAGCCCTCACGTCTACCTCTTTTATTGTAAATACAGTACAATTTACTAGTACCAGTGTTTCCGTGCACTTCGAGAAAATTTTATTCGAATACGAATCTTTTATAAAGTTTATTATTCACGAAAAAGAATTTTTTTCATACCGAACAAAGATCTATTTAATTGAAATAAATGTCTGTGCCCATCGTAGAATATTTATTAATTTATTTAAAACTTCTGTTTGTTCTTTATAAAAAAATCCTTATCCTTCGCGAATAAATGTCCTCGCTAGGAGGATTCGTATTCAAAAATAAACTTTTTCCTGGGTAAACTGTTAATGAGATGCTTGTACACGGGCACGCGTGATAACAGTCGGATAAAAATGACGACACGCGCGTATAGCGAAGGTAGCGAGCGGCGATACGTACCCTGCGCGTCTGAATGATAGAGCTCGAAATGCCGAAGAGGGACATGCAGATAATGGCTGCCGTGTAGTAGTAATAACGCTCGGCGAACCAAACTGCCAGAGTGAACACTTGGAAGATATAAAAAGGATTGAGGACTTCGAGAATCAGCAGCACCCCGATGCTCTGCACCGGCACCAGGATTTCGTTGTTGCCGTAGACGATTCTCCTGGGGAGAGGAAAAAAAGAAATCGCGCGACGCACCTAATCGTGTGATATACCGTGTCTATATGGTACATACAAGGGAGGACCTTGTAGAGGGGGAAAGATCGCTTCCCCGGTGGAGGCTTTCGAAAATTCTCCTCGAGGCAATCAAGATTTCTTTATTTTAATACAAATTGATTTTTTTTTTCAAAAATTCTCCACTCTCCAGAGCTGTGCAAAACTCGTTCAACCCCTCGTCCGCGCCTAAGGCTAGCGATTTCCATTCGTCTCTTCGTTCGATTAACATATCCAGATCCGTATATCGATTTCGAACGCGTCTTATATGATGTACGATAACCGCGCGCATACATATATACAAGTATCGCGCGTATCCGTGACGAGTGTAGGCTTACGAGCGACCAGTTTAGTCGGATTAATGAGTCAGTTTACGAGCATCAAATTACCGGGTTTATCGCTTGCATATAATATCATTCGATATCTCTCTCTCTGCCGCCTTTCGAAGCCTTACATTAAGCCGTGCGAGCTATTTTTCGCGACCGGCGATAAGGCGGATTCCTCCTCGGGATAAATAAAGCGGCGTCGCGCGGTGAGCTTACCGTAAAATTTGATCCTCCTTCGACAAGCCGTAATTCTGCCCCAGGTGCAGATCCGCGCAGAGCGAGTACCTGTCGTGCCCGACGAGCCTGGAGAACTCCTTCTTCACCTCGTCCCAAATGTAGCACTGCTTCTTGCACCAGAAAGCTCTGTAATCGGTAGTCTCGTACCGCGTGCCGTTTTCCAGATTGACCGTCAGCTCCCTGCCCTCGATGCGCCCGAGCAAATCGTCGTCGATCTTACCGAGCGTCGCGAGCAACGATTGGGAGCTGAAACAGCGGCGCCCTTCTGTTCGAAAACGCTTCGTGTGCGCGAGAAACTCTCCTGTCGGGGATCGGGACCCACCTTATATTTCTCGTGGTGACGATTTTCACTTCCTTGACGAAGTACGACTTGTACTTCCCCTGATAGTCTTCCTGCGAAAGGCGTAGCGGGAGAAAAGATTGCAGAGCGTCGCGATCGTACGTATCCCCGCGTGCGGCAAACGCCCGCGGACGCTGCGGAACGTATATCGCGGCGAAGCGGGTTATCCGCTCGTCGGGAGCGGAAGTGCGCGTCGATCCTGGCGGTGTACGTACACCGAGAAAACAGTTTATTCAAGGCTAATAAATGTTTGTTCGAATGTGGCAAAAGAAAGATTTTATTGGACCAAATAAATATTCGTGAATTATTACAATCTTTATTTAGCTGAATTAGATCCATTGAAACAACCGTTTGAATGAAATTAACATTTTAATAATTAACATACATTTCCTTGTTCTAACGAAATATTTATTCCGCCGCACTTGAAATTATAATATTTACTATTGATAAACCGTTCTCTCGATATACGTTCCGCGATACGAATTCTGGCCAATCGTCTGCGCGCGGTCATCGACGACGTTTCTACACTGAGAGAAATAATTGCCAGCATCAAAGAAATATATCTTGAATCAAAGACACATGATTTTACAAATTTTTAACAATACAGATTCTTGATCGAAGAATAATATATATATTTTGTATTCACAAGAATACCTTCATTAAAACGAAATATTCTTTCTGCGTAAAAAAAAACAATTACTCGAGCCTATCAAATATTTCCTCGCACGAAGAAAACCATGACTTGATCACGGAATTATGTCATGTTCTTGAGGGAAGAAAACATTTTTTTGGCATCGGCGATTATTTTTTTCAGTGTATGCGACACACCCGTGATGCGCTTGATCGTGATATCGATCTATCGTTGTGACTTAACCCTCCGTGGTCACATGTCCGCACAGTTCAGCGATGGTCACGCATGGGTCAAATGGCTCCAACCGATTTTTAAATAATAGTCACATAAACAACATCTGTCCAATGTAGATCAACAGATTGTAGAATATTTTTCGAACACTGTAGAATAATAAATCACCGTGTCTAAATAAGAAATGAAATGATGACATTTAAAAACGATCATGAATATGCAGATGTGTGAATAATGAGCTGCTTCAACTAGAAGTGTCATAACTTCTTTATTTTTCGAGTTTTCTTAATAAAGTCTGCGGATGATTTTCATAAGATATAGTACTTTGAAGTAATAAATAGTTCTACAGTGCACGTTTCAAAGACGATTTTTTCCGAAGCCTGAACGAGGTTCGTAGTACGAGTTTTAAGAAGAACCTATTTATTCCGAGATTTGACGAGGGTCTAGTTATGATTTTAAAAAAAAAGAAGCATAGGAAGGTTTCAAATTGAAGCCCGAGTCAAATGGATCTTCGGTAACCACAAAGGGTTAAACGTTCTCGCCGATATTCTTACGGTTATCAGCAGCTTCGTAGCTCGGTCCAGCGGGCATCTTCTGTGCGTGGCATAGAGATGTAGGTGGGGATACCAGTGGAAGAAGAGTCTGATCCATCCGATCGTCAGCACGTAAGAGACGCAAGTCAGGAAGGTTCCCATTGGACTCCTTTCGAAGCCACATATGCGCTGCGATCGAAAGGATAAGAAACAATAATCGGTACTTACATCCGGCGCGATACGACATACGTATCTTGCGGGGAAAGTGAGCATCGTGAAATGCTTCGACGTATTCGCACCATGTCGTCATCCTGACCGGTGTTGATTTTTTGCCGGATGGATACCGCGGATTTCAGGTCCTCTTTCAGGCCTAGAGAAATACAGACGCGTCAGAGAATATTTTCTGTGGGACTCCTGCGCGCGCAGCGCGTGCCGGAACACCCGCGCGAGCTTTTCTTCCCGAGGGAAGATCTGCATTCTGGAAATTCGATCGTTCGGGATCAATTTTAAACCTTCCACACCTTCTCGCTATCCTTCTCGATACAAAAAGTCAGCTTAGTATAATTTTACAACGCGAGCAGTCTCGACGCGACTCGTGGAATGATCCAGCGCGGTTGCATTGTAAATGTAATCGACAGTTAATCGAACGAACTACTCGTAAATAGCTATCCATCTTGATTAATGTTTCACCAAGCGTTTCTTTCCCTTTTCTTTTTAAAACATTATGTAAATTCCCGTCGCTGTAATATAATCATAGTATAGTATATATACTCGATGCAGATTGCGTTATACCGCTGCATAATTACTTATGCTCTCGCATAACACCTGCACTGAAAAGAAATTCATTTAAATCAACCGAATTCTCGTTTCCTCCACTCTCATACAAGAGTGACGTATTGTTGGAGCAATAAAAATGTTGTCGATTCGAATAAATTCTTGTTACGAAGCACGATAACTCGTCTCGCGTTCGATTAAACAAACAAATCTTTGTTTGATCGGTTCAACACAAGCGATTAACAATTCCTACGTCAAGGTAAGACCGCTGCTGCACGCAAGAGTGCACACGCCGTACACTATCTTTATCCCGAAGCGAACTGGACCGATCGCTGAATTGAGATCAGTGGGTTCGCGGTCTAAAGTCATATCAGCTGGCGGTATATGATTAGTTCGTCCAGAGTAACGATCGTAATTTATTCTCACTTGATCAGTGACAAGCGACTGTTGCACACGGTGCAATTACCGTTGAGATTCCATCGCTCCCCCGTTAATCTACGCGGTTACGCTATAACCCGTGTTTGGTTTAATACGCGCAAGTGCAGCGGGTTGCATATCGATTGGTGTATCCCGTCTGCTTTGGTTTTCTGTATTTCGGTGGTGTGTACACTGAGAAAAGAGTATGGTAGAATCGACTAAATTAGCGGTGATGGACGGGGGAATGTAGATCAATTTACTCGAACGAAATAATTTGCTAGACTTAATTACAGCTTGTTTTCGTCTGACAATTTCAAATGCTTACAATCAAATTATTTAATTCAAGTAACTAGATCAGTGTCCTCCGCCCTTGGCCACCGGTTTAATTAAATCTACTATTTTTTTCTCTGTGCACCGATAACCAAAATCCGAACCGAATAGAACTTCGGAAACTTCGGTCATCACATTAGGGACTGTTCACATATTACGTCACACCTTGAGAGAGGGAGGAGGGGGTCACGAAAGTGTGACAAAATATGACATGGGGAAGAAGAGGGGGCCTGTATTTATGAAATCACAAGTTTTAGATAAAGTTGTAAAATATTGCTAAAAAAAATTGCATATTTCGTGCAAAACGTTCTTTTATAAATTCCTGTAGTTCATTATTTCTCGAGGTTCTAATATTTTAGTCGCTACAAAGCTATTTTGAAATAAATAGAGATTAATAAATTAGTATATATTATTGACATTTATATAATATCTCATTTCGCTTTCCCATATGATCACACGCAGAGAAAAAGAATTAATTGGATCTACTGAAAATTACTTGCGGGGTCGCAAGTTATTATCTATTCATATCAATGCAATTTTTTAATGTATCGATTTGATATCTCTGCCTTACAATCATGTGGAATACCATGTGATTGTAAGAAAGAAATATCCAATTAATACGAAAAAAATTGAATTTATGTAAATAAATAATTACTTGCAACCGCACAAGTAATTTTTAGTATATCCAATTAATTTTTTTTCTTTGTGCAGGAAAATGGAAGTAGATCAGGTAGAATAATTCAAGCAAATGCGAAACATTAGGCATTTCTTTTTTAAATATAGATGGTTACATACCTATACGTATTCCTGTAACTTCACAAAATGGGGGTGGGGGGTTTAAATTTGTGACAAATTGTGGCAAATTGTGAAAAGGCCAAAAATTGCGTGACGTAATATGTGAACCGCCCCTTCTCAGTCGTTCAAGTGACAGAGTGCACCAAGAGATATGCAACTCGTTGCACCGGAGTGTATTGAACAAAACACGGCGCGTTTTCAAGCGGACCGATTATGAGGGGTTGTGCAAAGAAAGACAGAGATGCATCCAGACGCGCGCGCGAACGTTGCAGGTGCATCGAGTCATTGCTGTAATTTTAGAAATATAATTACCCCTCACGCGCGCGCGCGCGGATTACGCGAGCAACACGAGTTTAACGCGCGACAAAACAGCGAGAACGTTATAACCAGAAATAATTTGTTGCACGTCGTCGGTGCGACGAATGACCTCGAACGGTCGTACACGAGTAGCGGCGACGATTATCGTAATTGCGCGCGGTGGAAATTCTCGTCGACTCCCTCAGCAGCAACCGCCGACTAATGCACGTAAATATGAAATGTCACCGCGGGACGAGCGACATGTATAGCGACAACTGCATAAGAAATAAAAAAAAGTGCAATCGCCCGTTCGTCCGCGCAGGACGTCAATGCTTTCCGATCGTCTGGAGTATTATTCATCGACGCGATCGAGCGGCGATACGGTCGAGTGGACCTCCTGGCATACTTTGACGTCAGTACTTGTCTCGAAAAAATTGCGAGCTTCGAATGGCGAATCGCAACGACAAAAATCACGCTCCGCGAATATTCCTCGTTCTTTCCGGGAAAATCGCTCGCGATAGATCGCAATCGCGTTTTGCATCTAACGATAAGCGGGACATTGTTTTCCTCGTTGGCTAAAATCACCGCCAGTGCGAGCTACATTGAGAGAAATAATTGCTGGTGCTAAAAGAATGTTCTCTCCGATCAAAAACACGGCATAATTCCGGGATTTGTGCAAGAAAATATTTGATAGGCTCAAATAATTGTTTTTTTTCTGCAGAAAGAATTTCTTGTTCCAAGGAAGATATTCTTGAGTCAAGAATGTGTACATATCGCGGGTGTCCCGGCAATACCTCCTATGTCGAAATTCTCTGGAAAATGAGTTCTTGCTATCAGTGCAATAAGAACACTAACTAATCTAGCTCATAATTAGCCGTAGCGCGTAGCCGCCTCGATGCATCACGCGAGTGCCAGTCTACGAACCGTCATAAATTACGATACGACGGTGGTCGCGTGCCGAAGTGAGCGGATGTCCCTTGGTGCGCGTACACGCGTTTCCATGCGTACGAGATGATAGCGCGTCCCGCACATACGCATACATATGTATGCATCGCTTTTAGATTCTTAATTCGGCCGATCTTTCGTCACTTTCTAATTGCATCATTTCATTCACCGACGCGTGTCCACGCGTTACGATCCTTTCGATTACGCACGACCGCGAGGACGTCCGAATCGGAGTTTCGCAAATTCTACATGTATGTATTTCGGCCCGAGCGAAGACTGCGTTACGATACTGGTCTCGTCGTTTTACTTCGCAATTTCGGCCTCACTCCGCGCGATTTCCACTCGGCATTCGGTACTCGTCGTCCTATTTGCCGATAACGTTCACGGAGATTACGGTACATCGCGCGAATCTTAGCATACGTCTGTGTATCAATGGTTGCATGATTAAAGGGGCGAGTAAATAAGTAGGTTTTTGGTCCGCTATTCATTTCTGTTTTTTGAACTGTTGTAAAGGTATTGTAACTTCGATCATGCAAGTGTTAATACATAGACGTATGCTAAGATTCACTGTATATAGTAACAAGATATCAAAGGGGAAGGGGGATAGAAAAAACGTATGCAAAACTCAGGTCTATCTTCGCTCGAGATTTATTTACCTCGTCGCTTGAATTTTCCTGGTACCTACACTGCGAAAAATAACTCGATTGAAATGACAAAACGCATATGATTAAACGCGTTTAGTTTTTCTAACTAAAATATTGATCAATTGAGCCAAATATTTAGTTATTTTAACCAAACATTTAGTTATCCTTATACCAAATGTTTAGTTGCTCTAACCGAAGCGTGATCAATCTAATCAAGCAAAATTTGCATTTAATGGAAGGTCCATATTTTGCTAAACGGCTCGGTCATCGTCTCCAGGATTTTGATTAATTCGACTAGTTATTTTTCTTAGTGCATGTACGCTTCATATTTTCTTCCCATCGTCCGTCGGGACAGTTAATTAATTACGTAAGGTTTTATAGGGCGAAGGGGGAGGGGAAGGGTTCAGGAAATCTCTACACGGATTTACTTTGGAGGGATGCGAGTGGTTAAGATGTCTCTTTCGTAAATCTTACGAAAATGGTACGAGTCTAGGTTGAATAAAAGAGAATTTGATAAGGTACCGATGATACTAAAATCCATTCATCTCGTACACCTTCGCATTCGGTAAATCAAACTTTCCACGGGATTAAACGTGTTGCACTTCAACCCCGTCGTGCGAAAATAATTGAATTTTAATCCTCAAAAATATTACGCGAGAAAGAGAGGAGGAGGGGGTGATAACATTTGTATGAGATTTTATATGGAGGGAGCGGGGTTCAAAAATCGAGAAATTATCCTTACATAATTAATGGACAGCCCCGTACCGCTCTGCTGTACCTCAGCGCGTAAAATCGCTGAACTTCATCCCCACCGCGAAAGCCGACGCGTTTCGTCCGCCGGATGCCGGCTCGTTTTATTATTCGTCGCGCGTGAAATCGAATGCGCCAGCGATAATTTCCCGCGCACAGCGGGTATGCCTTACCATTGAGATCGGTCATAACTCGGAACTCTGTCTATTCCGAAAAAGCCGAGCAGCTGTGTGGTTACGGATGAACGGTTCTCCCTCGCCTCGACGATGTCCTCGGTGCCCTCGTCGCGCGCGGACAGCTCGCGCGAAATACGAGTACGGTGCACTCTGCGAAAACTTTCACTCGGTTCCCGCGGCGCGCTGCGTGCCGTATGCGAATCGTGAGTACGCGCTTTGCTTTGATCGTCCTTCGCCCGGCCGCGTGTACCGTTCGGTAGCGGGTCGCGATTTATAAGGGGCCTCCTCCTCCTCTTCTCTCGCCCTCTCCCTCTCCCCTCGAGCGCCGTCCTTCTCTGCGACCGTCACATTTGCAAAAATCGGTGTCATTTCGATGGGTCTTCTCGCGCGCGCGATCTTCGCTGGATTCGAATCTTGCGACCGCATTACTCGCGCGCGCCAGCCGCGACATACATATACATATGTATGAACATACGTACGACGCTGCGCCGATTAACTACTCGCTCGGATTGCACGGTTCGCGGTGAAGGACACGGACGGGAAGGAAAAACGAACGGATGTCGAAGAATTCCGCGGTATCGCGCGTTATCGCCGCCATATGCCGCGACGCTTCGTCTCGCGTTCCGAGCGCTCTTGCCCTCGCTGTATTACGCGCGGTTGCAGATATAGGTATGCGCGCGGAACCCCGCGCGTCGCGCGGATACTCGGGAGATACGAGTGCATTATACGATGTAACGAGAGTGAGCGGTGTGCTGTACGGCGGCGATCGCGCTGCTATTCACGCGCGCCGAATCGTGATATCGCTCTCGCTTTCTTGCTTTTTGAGTATACTCGCGTGGCGAATCGATGGCTCTATTGATGTCGCTCGTAAGGCGGTACATAATTACACGTAAAGACTGATACCGGTAAATTTTACTGTATTTACAGTAAAAGGGATACATAATATAAGAGGGTTTTCGGATGTTTCTATTTTGCTGAAGAACAATTTTTCCTCGGAAACTGGTAAATTCGATATTCTATTTTTGTTTAAATTGCAGTTTCGAGAAATTTGGAGACAATTATTCATCTCGTATATTTTCATTTTTATTTTCTGCTTTATTTGAGCTGGAAAACGATCTTTAAAAGTGCAGCTACGTCATCATCTTGTAAAACTATCTCTCTCGCACTCGTTCCTTCGCATAAGTGCGTCTCTCTGAATTTTTCATGATGTCACAATCTTGTAGAGAGGAACGCGCGCATAACTTTGCAAATAATTGCTTCTTCGGACATTTTATATTTCGTGCGATATCGAATATATGTGAAGGGTCCAGTGGAAAAACGATGAGATTCCGTTTGTTTGGAAATCGATATTTTTGCGGCATCTGTTAGCTTGTAACATGAAGTATTAACATACCAAACCTTACAGGGGATAGACAATGAGATTCCACTAAAAACTGTGGGTGAAAATAGGTGGCACAGTGAACCCCCGCGCGTTGTGAAACTTTAAATGTCGTGTTTCTCAATTTTTAGAAATATGGAACCTCGTCGTTTTTCCACTGGACCCTTCATGTATAAATTACAAATTGAATTAAAAATTATGCAAATACCGAAACGTAATGTAAACTTTCATGACATAATATTTTCAAAGGAAAAATTACCATACCGCACTGTAAAAACGTTAGTACACCCCCATGAGTACTTATTTTATTGTAAATGCAGTAAAATTTACCGGTGTCAGTATTTCCCTGCACACAGAGAAGAAGAATTCGTTGGATCTACTGAAAATGACTTGCGGGATTGCAACTAAATATTTATTTACATCAATTAAATTATCAATGAAATTGTTCAACACATCAATTAGATATATTTTCCTTACAATTATGTGGAATAGTGTCTTCCTGTAAGGAAGAAATATTTACTTATTATATGAAAAAAGATCAAAATGATGTAAATAAATAATTACTTGCGACCCCGCAAGTAATTTTTCGTAGATTCAATTAATTCTTTTTCTCTGTGCACGGAGGAAGGAATACGATTAATTTTATCTCTCTCGCAAGGAATGAGCGTACGCCCGTATCAGACAGCTCCGAGTCATCCAGTGTACGTGATGATTACTCTCAACGTCTGCAAATCGTTTCATCTGCAGTACGTCGCGGCGTATAAACAGAGAGGATAAAAAAGAGAGGAGAGCAAAAGAGATAGAGACAGACAGGAATAAGTATTTATTTACAATAGTGTCTGGTCTACACGCGATAGTAAAGAGAGGATACCTATCGAATGACGGGGTTCGGATAAAAGAGGATATAGTAAAGTATCTAGTCGTATATCAATTACACCCCTCAAGAAATGGTCTTTAACCCTTCCAGTCCGCTCTGGACTCATGATTCAGCGATGCACGGACGTGCGGATGGATAAATATTTTGCGCATGCACCGAGAAAACAGTTTGTTGATATTTAATAAATATTCTTTCAAATGCGGCGAATTAAACATTTTCTTAGATCAAGAAAATATACCTATGTTAATTATTGAAATGTTTATTTCATTCAAACGGCTGCCTCGAAGGATTTAATTGTGCCAAATAAATGTTGTAATAATTAACGAACATTTATTTGGCCCTTTAAACTATTTATTTTGCAACATTCAAACAAACCTTTATTACACGGAAAAAATAAATCGTAGCATTTTTATTATAATACAATTGACTACAATTTTAGTAAAAATGACAGCAACGCTTGCAAATTCTACAAATTTTACTATAATTTTTACTAAACTCGTAGTCCTTGTAATAATAAATTGGCTCTGTCCCGAAATTTATCACAAACTTTGTAAATGCTACGATTTATTTTGTTCCGTGTAACTACAAAAAAATTGTTTTCTCGGTGCGTGTGTTTTCGGGAAAACGAGCCGCTCAAAACAAATCCAGTATAACGACAGTAACGAGAACAAGACAATGGGTTTATGAGAAAAAAGAAACGAACAAATTAGGAAAGTATCCGCCAGATATAAGACTAACCTGTTGTCACTAAAGGCTAAGTGATTACGAAGTGATTATTCTCCTTGGGGCGTGCGATAACAGCGGCCGGCGAAACAAAGCGCGCTATTGGGTAAATGAGAGAGAAACGAAGAAAAAGAGTTCGAGTATCGCGTTCGCGGGGTGCGGGTTTCCTGGTTTTGTGACCAACGAAGTGGCGAGGATACATTTGGAAGGAAACCGTACTCGAGGTGCGCCCGCGGCAAGTTGCAACTGCCGTGACAATTGGACGGAAAATTACATACGAATGTAAGAGTGAAGTGTGTACGCGACGTCGACAAATACGATGCGCAGTGATTTACCGTGCAACCCCGGACTATCACTCTCGACGGTGGCCCGACGTTTTACCGTTCGCGAAAGTTATCGCGCCTAACGAAAGAACGATTCCTATTGATTCGGAGTAATTTTTTAAACGCAGCATCAATAAGGGATGAAGTGAGATAAACGCCCCAGCTTCCGTTCAACTTTGAACACGATTATCTCGAAACGCGGAGGAGATATGTAAAAAATCGAAAGCAGCTTTTTTATAGTAGAAATAGAGACGAACATTTCTTGTTTAAACTCTTTTTCGATACGTCCAATCGTTTTCAAGATAATCGATTTTTAACTTGGATTTCAACCGCACACATGGGGTGTTTATTCCTTTTTTATCTTACATGCACCGAGATAAAAATGTAGTAAATTTGACTAAATCATTTGACATTTGGGAGAATGAAGATCAAGTTACTCGGATTAATAATTAACTCGAATGGACAGCGGCCTGTCTCCTTCAAAAAGCCGTTAATCGTTATAATCAAATTTATCAGTCGGAGCAACTAATTCGGTTTTAACACTAATTTTTTTGCCGATTCGACAAATTTGGACAAAATTATTTACCCCGCATTTTTTCATTTTCAATTTTCTACTTCATTTAATACATTGACTGCCATGGGGCTCAAACTGACTTTTTACCTTGACGCCAACGGCGGTTTTGTCAAATGGGTGAAAAATTTTGCCCCCAGGCCACAGTGCGCAGATACGCTTTTTTTAAATTCCTATTCTTTACTCAATTATGTGCAAAAATTCTTCACTAAATTATGTGCAAAAGTAAAATTCTCGGTCAAAAACAGACCTCGACGGCCTGTGCGGAAACCTTTTTCTCGGTCATATAGACCGAGACGGTAGGCAACGTGTTAAGCTGGAAAACGATATTTTGAAATGCAACCGTCATAGTCTAGTAAAACTATCTCTCTCGCACTCGTTGCTCAGCATAAGTGCGTCTCTCTGGCTTCTTGATGACGTAACAATCTTGCAGGGAAAAATGCACTCATAATTTTACGTGTAATTATTTTTTCGACCTGTTTCTTTTTCGTTTATTATTGAATATGTATACGGATTACGAATTAAATTTAAAAACATGAATATTTTTTTATATTAAGACCGAATTCCGCATTCCCCCACCCGTAAGCGCAGATTTAATTGAACATCCCGATTTCCAGCACGGAATTTTTCAACGCCCCGCGACATATGCACGTCCAATCGTCGCGGATGATCGCGGCCAACGTCGGATTCGGAGTCGACGAGGAGAACGAGTTCTCGCGCAACCCCTTCGCGTGCTTCAGCCTTGGACCCCGCGCGCGATCCTAATCAGAGAGAACTCGCGCGCGCGCCTTCTGTTCCATAGTGGGAGAGAATGAGAATACAATCATACGCGCGTATGCGGAAACGAGGAGGGAGAGAAAGAGCGAAAGCCTCGCACGCGTTCGGTCGAACGGAAATCAAAGCACCCCGTCGCAAAGCTCATCATCGATACGCGTCAACTCACCGACGGCAAATCGAAACGCTCTCTCCCCGATTGGATCGCAGCGCGTGAATCGCGTCTGGCCAGAGCGTGACCTACCCTCCTTCCGACTCCCGGCACACGCGCACCGCTTGCCCGCACGCCGACTCCCGGAAGCACACCCGCGGCGTTTATACAGTGACCGTCTCCGAGCCGCGATCCTCGAGGCGATTTCGCAAACGCGCGCGTGCCGCGCCGACGGAACTCGCGCAACTCGATCTCTGTCGCTGTACCGGCTCGACGCGATTTTCCCAACGGAGCGTCAGTCGCGCGGGCGAATTCGAAGGCGAGTTTCAAAGTCACCGGGACGCCCGCGTCGGATCGAGTGCCGCGCGAAACTGGCACTTCAAACTGCCGGCTGTCATCTCAAATTTCCCCCACCTTCCCCTTCTCCGCTGGCGTGACGTGACACCGTCTTACCCCGCGACAAGTCGCGCGTTCGCGTACATATCGCGGAGTGGGTAGCGCCCGTTGGCAGCCGGCGTACGTACACCGGTGTATGCACCTGCTCTTATCGCGGTGGCACCGTGAGCCCCTCTCCCGCCCCGGTCGGTCGAGGTCCACGGCTGGAAAACGTCGCATTTTCGAGCGGTACGACGTTGAAAGTCTGAGCTAATTCGAAATTAACCCCTTCACGCTCGCGTCGCGTATCGTAACGCCGATCGTCGTTCAGCTCGGCTCGAAAGGTATTTATCGTCATTGAAACAATAAAGATAACGTTGCGAGAAATTGTACAAACAGCCGATATAACTTTACCGTCGTTGCGATCTCGCGCGCGACGAGAGACTGTGTTCGCCACCGTCGTATGTAGCGTGCGAGACGTACGCTGACGGAGGGAGGGTCGGTGACTCGTTTACGGAGACTGATACCAGGAGATTTTATTGTATTGGCAATAAAAGAGGTACATGTAAAGGTTTTCGAATGTTCTTGCTGTTCTGAAAAACAATTTTTCCTTAAAAACTAGTACACGGAGAAAAGCGATTATTAAAAAATCATAGGAAATTCGTAGATCTTTACAGTTATCCTACACGAAGAAAAGAAATTAATTGGATCTACTAAAAATGATTTGCGGGATCGCAAGTCATTATTTATTTACATCAATTGAATTCTTTTCATATTAATTGCATATTTCTTCCTTGCAGTCATGTGTATACTATTCCACATGATTGTAAGGAAGAGATATTTAATTGACGTATGCATTATAATAACAAATTTCATTAATACGAATAAATAATTACTTGCGGTCCCGTAAGTAATTTTCGGTAGATCAAATTCTTTTTCTCTGCGCAGTAACGAGGATCCTCGAGGTGAAACATTGAAATTTTTAATAGAACACAGCGTACTTTTTAAAATTCATAATAGAATAAATATCAGTTTATACGGTAAAATTTACCAATCTCTCGTTAATACGTGTCGGCTCTTTACGGGTTATATTGATACGAACTGTAAAAAGTACGCTCTATCTATTAAAAAATTCAATATTTCACCCCCAGAAACCCTGTTACTGGGATACATTGTAAAAACGACTAATCCTTTTTCTCTGTGCACTATTTAATATTCTCAAGAGAAAAATTTTTTTACCGTGCTGTAAAAATATCAGAAAACCCTCGTGTGTACCTCTTTTATCGTAGGCACAGTAAAAATTGACTGGTATCGGTCTTTCCCTGTTAAATTGAATGAATCTTCCAGTTGTAGCGCAAAGCAACGACGATCGAAAAAAGCGCGAAGCCGAGAATTCCAATGATCTCATCTCGGTACACGCGCGATAGCGGTACGCACGCCGTGCACTCGGTACCGGCGAGGATAATCGCGCGCGCGAAATCGTCCTTCGGCGGCGTTAATCGACGATCGGGAAGATCAAGAACGATCGCATACATGGTAGCCGGGCGCGATTACTTTTACGAGCAACGCCCAAGGACTTCGACCTCCGTGACCCGCAATTCGTCCGTATAAAGGCATAGGCTCGTTTTGCGTTCGCCTCGTGTGTACTCGTAATTACACCCATCCGTACGGTGTAAAGCCGCGCGCGAGTGCTTCTTGCGCGCGGCGGCCCGATTTGACGACGCTCCGAGTGCCTATACGTATAACAGGATCGTCGTCGCGACGCCTCTCGATTCCGCCGTCGAGGGAGGTTAAAGCGTCCTCGCCGCGCTGCGCGGCTGCCAGCGATAACGCACCGCCGAAGAATGGAAACCGGGGTTTTCGTCGCGCGATCCCCGAATGTTTGCACATCTCTCGAAAAGAATTTCGTCTTGCGCGCGTCGAAGAGAGCGATGACGCGCGTCTCTTTCAAAAGCCCGCAAAAAGTTCGCGCGTCTCGATCCTCGGAATACGTGCACGCGCTCGAGAGGCGGGTAAATCGCGCACGACGAGGAGCCTCGAAGGTGCGGCGAACGGACCTCGGGATATAATAGAGGTTTTTTGTCCCTCGCCTCGCGTCGACAGGGAAAAAAACCAACGCATTATATACGACCGTCCGGAGAAAGGCTCGTAAATAACTATAACCCGATCGAAGAAACGAGTTAATCACGTGAGATCGATGCAAAACCGAGCGCGCGCGCGCGGAGAAACTTCCAGCGCAAAGGTCGCCCGGAGTTAACGACTACATACATATACGCGCGCGGAAGGTTTCCGCTTCGTAACAGGTGGAACTATGTCCCGACGAAAGCGATTCGCGAGAGCGTGCGCCCGTGTCAGGACCGGGTTTGCATACGGGAGATTACGCGTGTACCGGAAAATTCCGCGTTCGGCGTCGCCGGACCGAGAATTCGTAGCACGTGTCGCGCGAGTGATCCCCGCGACGGATCGGCGGCTCTTCAGCGCGGTCAATTTCATCCCACGCCTCAGCCACGCGACGCGAAATCGGTCTCCGCGATAATTCGCCCGTCTCGGCGTATTTTACTTCGGCGGATTTATTGTTCGTTGGGCGCGGCGATCGATATTGCGATCCGCGCTGAAACGTGATCACCCCGCTTCGAGCTACTGGTCGATGCCACGACGACGAGCGCGCCGCGCTACGTTATTCCTCGTTCTTCGCTCTCTACGCTGAAAGAAATAATTGCTGGTGTCATACGGAAAGAAATATTTAAATTGTAAATAGGTACTTATACAAAGTTTGAGAAAAAATGCGGGTCAAGGCCAATTTATTGTCACGATAAATAGAATTTTAGTAAAAATTACGATAAACGCTTGCAACCTCTACAAGTTTCACTATAATTTTTACCAAAATTGTAGTTATTATAACAAGAAATTGGTCTTGTCCCGAAGTTTATTACAAATTTTTGTTTCAAGGCAAAAAGCGTTTTTTGAATCAAGAACGAATTATAATCTTCGAAATTTTTTAAAATATAGATCCTTGATCGAAGAATAGGTATATTATGTACATATATTCTTAATTCGTGGGAAATTCTTTGTGTAAAAAAAATGACTCGAGAATATCAAATATTTTCTTCGCTTCTTTGCTTCGAGCTGGTCGATGTAACGATGACGAGCGCGCCGCGAGTTCCTCTTTATTCTTCATTTTTACCCTGAGATAAATAATTGCTAGTGTCAAAGAAAGTTTCTTGAATCAAGAACATATGGTCTTAGAAGTTTTTAAGAATACAAATAGTTGATCGCGAAGAATATACGTATATCGCGGGTGACCCGGCAATACCTCCTACGTCGAAATTTTCTGGAAAGAAACTAATTTAGTTTTCTTATTGCACTGGTAGCAAAAACTCATTTTCCAGAAAATTTCGACATAGGAGGTATTGCCGGTCCACCCGCGATATTCTTTCGTGGGAATGAAAAATTCTTGCGGCGCAAAAAAACAATTACTCGAGGATATCAAGTATTTTCTTGCACGAAAGAAACCATGGCTTGATCCTGAAATTATATCATTTTTTTGATTGAAGAAAATATTTCTTTGGCACCAGCAATTATTTCTCTCTGCGTACGACGTACTGAAGATACGGCTTATCTACGGGGAATTACAATAATACCTATACGACGTTTCATTCCCCTTATCCAACCCGCCTGAGTTAATCGTTTGCGAATACATCTCGCGCAGAACGTCTTCGTCCCCCCACTTCTGCGCGATGTGTTACGAAACGATTTTGAAATGACTCGGCGATCCTGCCTTCGTAAACCGAGGAGAGTGTGGGAGAGAAAAACCTCCCAGAAAGCGCAGGTCCCGACACGGGCAGGACGTCCTCGTTTCCGACGCATCCAGGACCAAAGTCTAGTTGAATATGAACCTAATAGAAAAATTTATTTGAGATGAATAGGAATTTATTTACACCGAACGAAAGTTTATTTGACTTAAATAAATGTTCTATTAGGTTCGTACTCGATTAAAAATATGTGCAAAACATTTATTTAATTCAAATAGACTTTTGTTCAGTGTGAAGAAACTCCTATTTATTTCAAATAAATTTTTCTATTACACAGAAAAAAATTATTTTACAGTCTTAGAGGAAAATTAAATTAAATAAATGTTCTACTAGGTTCGTATTCGATCAAAAGAAATATGCAAAATGTTTTCTTGATTCAAATAGACTTTTGTTCGATCTGAATAAACTCCTATTTATCTCGAATAAATTTCTCTATTACATAGAAAAAAAAAAATGATTTTACAGTTTTAGCAAAATAAGGTTTTTCTCAGAACTTTTTGTAAGCGTGACAAAAATATCATTGCACTCTACGATTGCAGTTAAAATTGCTATTATTGGACGAATCTTTTGCCGCCACAGATAATAATTTTGTCATGATTGCAAAAAGTTCTCAGCAAGACCTAATTTTGCCCCAGGACTGTAAAATCATTTTTTTCTGTACAGGTTCGTGTTCAACTAGACCTCTTCTCTCAGTGCGATCTGTGCGGGCCATCGCACGGGATCGCGTTCTCCGTTTTCCCGATATTGGCCTGAATCGCGGACCCCGGTCGTGCAAGAGCGTGGATCGCTATTCAGGCCAATATCACGAGGAGATACGTCGATCGCGGGAGGGGCCGGGGACGCGGTGGCCATCCGCGAGGATTACGCCAATGCTGATCCATTGGATCAACCTTGGCGAACCCCGTGCGCGCGGCGAGGGACACCTATACGTCCAACGGTAGATGATGATATCAAAGTGCAATTTGTCTAGATCAAAAACGGGTGTCGTTCTCGCTCGTTACCGGCCCCGCACATGTGAGCGCGTGTGCCCGGTGCTCGATGCGTCATTCTCGCTGGAGTCTGCATCTGCACACGGCAGGATTCTGGCCTTGTACAGGATTCAAAGTACGGAGGCCAATGTACTCTCACCGTTATTCAATAGCTGAATATGTAGGTACTCCCTGCGTCACGGATTCTGTCGCTGGTGACTTTTTAAGATGTCATTTTTAAATGTACTGATCAATGATAAATCGATTCTTATGTTTTCATTAACCAGGGCCAGCGTAGCTAACGAGAGAGCATGAGAATTTATTGTTCATTGGCTAGTCTGTTTAAAAATGACATTTTAAAAAGTCACACGAGACAGAATCCGTGACGCCGGGAGCTCGAAGGCGCTTCGAGCTTCATATTCAAACGTACCTCGCTTCGAGCTGCTTTCGCGTTACGCGGGTGAAACGCGCGTATGCGACAGTACGGTCCGCGGGACTCGGTTCTTTTTTCTCCTGCAAAAGAAGCATTCGACATGAGCCAACGTGTAACGGAGATATACATTCCTCTGGAACGGGTCCTTGATATTGACGAAAAGAAAAAAAAAGGAACGCGTCCAGCGAGGCTCTCGCAGCAGGAACGAGAGCACAGCGTGGATGATTTCGTTTCTCGAGCCTGTTGCGTGTGCAAATATGCGAGACGATCAGATAAAGTCGCCTTTGGGAATCCATGGCGCCTTGGCATCGAGAGGCTCGAGCGGGTCTCTCGTTAAGTACACAAATTTTTTTTGTATTCGTTTCTTTGGTACATTTATTCCGTGAAATAGGCGAATAAATGCACGGAGGAAACGGGATTCAGTTCTGAGTAAAAATTACACTGCTGCAGTTAAAAATTCGAATTATTACTTAACAAACACTCGAGTAGTCCGATGCTTCTCAGGCAAGAACTCGATCCGAAAACGATTCACGTAACACGAGGAAGTTCCCGACCACTTATGTACTTAACAAATACTCATTGCGCATCAGATATTACTATACAAATACGAAAAATCGAAATAAAGTCGAAATCTTACTACGTAAATACGAGTAGTTAAAAATTTACTATAGTGTGTTTAAGATAATAACATTGAAATAGTAATTTCTCACTACTAATATAATAAGTTTTACTAAATGTTTTATAAATCGATCACTTAAAAGTTGCAAATTATCAATTTGATTCAGCTTTATTATATCCTAGTATTTTTAACTCAAATATTCAAGTAGAATTTCTTATAATTTGAGCTCCATTTTTCTCCGCGTACTACTTATTATTATTTAAAACGGCATTTATCATTCCTCTGCGGAGAACGACGTATTTGAAAATTTGACAGCTCCGATAACGTTGGCATGAATTTTAATTCTAATATTTTCTAACATCTCAGCTGTAACTCGAACGCCCTGTGTTCCCACGATATGCTTTGTAACGCTACATTTACGCGGGTAATTCGCGGATAATCGATGGTACACGTGCGTATGTACATAGCAAGTGCGCGCTTCGGTTCGGCTAATTGGTTAAGAAACCACGAAGAAGAAAATTGACAGAGGTGTTGTGTTACCGAGCAATATACAATAATTACACTTGTGCAAAGCGTGGCTCGAATATTGGGCTAAGAAGCTGCTAATGCGGATGTTACGACTCAAGTTCGACGATTTGGTTAATTTGCTCGAGTGCCTGAAGTGTACATGAATGACGATAATGTGAATTTATTCGAATGATCGCATTATTTAACCCTTTTAGTGCTGGACGACGATATATCGTCGTTCGCTCAGGACCGATATTGGTTATTTTATTAAAAATTATTGAAAATGTAAAGCTTGTACTTCATACTACGTGACCTACATAAAACTATGATCAAACGATGATTATTGTTATGTGCAAATATTGTTTGTAGAAGGGAAACTTGTTTATGTTTTTCAACATGTTTAATATTTATGTTATTCGTATGATTTTCAATATATATTGAAATGCAATTGACATTACATTATTCTCTCTTTCTTCTGCAATACGCTGCATTCTGAATTTTTTAAATATCATTCTTAGTTTGGTTTTTATGAGCTTTTTCCTAAAGTTAGTAAATTCGTCAAATTCGTTCGGTTATCTTCGCATAAATACACGGTTTTCGCTCGGCACTAAAAGAGTTAAATGCCCTGTGAAATCACGTCGCGTCTCTTCAGTTGCCCTGGTAATTGTTATTGCAAGATTTAACTTACTAGGGATGCGTTTTCTGCTGGTCACTTCGTTATCTGACGCTTTAAAGGACTTTTACGCGATACCATAGAAATTAAATTGTATGCACTGAGAGAAGAGTTTATTTATAGTTAATAAATGTATACTTGATTATGGCCAAAGAGAAATATTTCGTTGGGCCAAATAAATAAATGTTAATTATTAAAATATCTCTTTCATTCAAATAGAAATAGAATAATAGCTAACGAATATTTCGTCGCCTTAGAGCAGAAGTATACTAAGTCCAACATTTACAAATGGGACTTAGTATACTTCTGCTCTAAGGCGACGATTTGCTTGGCTTAAAGAAATATTTCTTTCGCCATAATCAAACATACGTGTATTAACTGTAAATAAACTCTTTTCTCAGTGTGGTGATATGATTATTCGCACGTAGGTGCAAAAAAAGGAAGGGATAGGAATTCGAACAGAACCTCTTAAACTAAAATAAATATTTTCCCTCCCGTAAACAGTGCGCACGTTCGCACAGTGCTTTATTATCTGGCGTTGTAAGACTTACGCGATACTGTAGAAATTAAATTCTACGTTGATACGATTATTGGCGCGTAGGCACGAAAAAAAAAGGAAAGGATACGAATTCAAACTGAAAGCATTTTGAACTAAATAATATTTTTCTTCCCGTAAACAGTGCGCGCGGGATAACACGCTTTATTATACAAATTATGCAGAGGCCCAAAACTGCGGTAACAATGAAGCCTCCAGTAATTATCGAAACTTCTAACGAAATTAATTTTTACAGAAAAAACGCATTCCTTTACAACAGACTAGTTGTAATTCGACGTGATCGCGTCTACATCCAATTGCGACAGCAACTCGTCATCCGAATCGCTCTCCGCATCACATAACAAGTCGCCGACGAAACTCGTTTCCCCGTGCGATGTAGGCGGGGTTAAGACGTCGTTGCTCCTAAATTGCAAGAGCTTCGATCGTACGGAAACTTTGACCTTTTCCGGCTGCTCGGAATGTACGGTCCCCGCGTTTTCTTCACGTTGCGCGCGTTCTTCTCGAGAATCGCTGATCGCGGACGATGGTTCCGTGAGTGTAATGTTTAAGGAACTTGAAGAGCGTTCATTTTCTTCATCACGCGCGAGCCTTTCATTATTTACATTACGCTCGACCGATTTCGATGCAGGAATCATTTCCTCCACCGTGTCTCTTTTCAACAATCGCGAGTGGCTAACGGTATTTGGTTTGTCTTTGGCAATTATTACGTTCGCGATATTTTCTTCCGTCGACGAATCCTCGCGCGTAATGATTCGTTTCTCAGTGTCAGAGTCCCAGTAAGATTCGACCGGATCCGAAAATCGAAGCGATAGATTCTCCTTGTCCCCGATTAGTTCTTCGTCCGTTATATTTTTCCGTGGGTGCTCCGCGCTGGACACATCCGCAATTTTCCCCTCGGGCGTATAAATGTTTAATACGTTTCCGGGAGCGATAATAACGTGGCATTTTTTCACAAACGTTCCAGTCATCAGGAGTCCCGGGTTTTCCAAAAGAAGCACGACACCCGGCTCGAGCGCGTTGGGATACTTACCGGGAACGTCCCGATGAACGATGCCCTCGATAACGTCCGTGTGGTCCTTCAACAGGACGTACGGATTTTCGAAACTATGCTCCACGCGCTGTATGACCCCCGCGAGAATCGGTATCTTCCCGCTCTTGTAAGCGTTCGCCCGTGCCTCACGTTTTATGGTCGCGATCTCGTGACCGTTCAAAAAGTTGGGAGGCTGGTCGTCGAGCATACGTCGCCACGCGCCTTCGGAGAATAAGTCCCGCGTATTTTGCGAGTAATACTCGGAAACCTTCGAGCGGTCCGAGTCCTTCCCCTCCTCCTCGGTCTCGTTGAGAGGGTCCAAGTGCAAAATGGGAGGAAGGAACGCGTCTTTCGTATCGGGTAACAATCCTGCCGGGCCGGGAAACTTCCTCACCAAAGTAAGCTTTTTACAAGGCGTTGACGGATCCGATGAAACACACGATTTTCCTTTTACCGGCGTTTTCGCGTTTGTCTCGCGGTTTGGAAATGGTTCTCGAAGTACTTTCGATGCGTTTCGTTCTAAACTTTCTGCCTGCGGAGCATTTTTCTTCTGGTGAGACCTTTGGGGACTAGGTGAGGATTTCGCTTCGGGACTCTTACTCTGTACACTGGGTGTATTTTTTTTTAATATACTCAAAATGAGATTCTTTCTATCGCTATTCTCAGAACTATTAGCTGCGTTAGTTTTAGAGTGGCTATTGGAACGTTCCAGTGTATCGGATAAAGGCAGAGATGATCTAGCGCTACTCGAATCTTGCGTCTCGTTCGCTGTACTCTTTAGATTAGTTTGGTTTGAGTCGTATTTCTCGAATATACTTAATACGAACGTTTTGCGGGATGAGACGGCATTGGTTTGGATTTCTTCTCCGCTCTTTCGATCGTTATTCGCTTCTTCTACCGGATTGTCAACGCGCGTTTTCACGCTTATCTCGTTTAACTTTTGTTTCTTCGTGAGAGATTCTTCCTCGACTTCTTCATTCTGCTGGGTAAAATATGTAGACTCCTTGTTGTCGATATCTTTCAGAAAGTCCTAGAAATAATATTTTGAAAACGCCGGTGAAACGCATACTGGATTAGGAAGCGTTTAATTAGCTTTTGAGGTTAGCTGCACGTACCTCGTCCAAGTCGAAGTCGTCGCTTTCGAACATGTTTATACATCAATGAATGAAATATTATTTTTAACGATACAATAACAAACTGCGATAAATTATAATAAATTACGATAAATATTCTTCGTTTCGACGTTCGGAGGAACTACACGACAAAATGCTTTTAAATCATGTCACGTGTTTGACGTACGCGCAGATACGTGACAGATTGTACTAGAGAAGTGGGGGTAGTAATTCATAGGTAGGTGCATCCGTTTTCGATGCATGGATGCACGTAAATACGTATCCTCTCTCTCTAAGTTCCACTACTGTACGTACATACATACCACATGCGACCTTACTCGCCTGGAAAGAAACTCGATTCACTATTATCTCATTATCTATGAGCTTTTGATTCCTATTTGTATAATACTTTTTTGAATACTACACTTTCATCTACAATAAAGTCTTATATGATACAATTGCATGGAAAAGTGTTTAATGGTTTATTATCCTCTTCGCCTATACAACGACCCTACGTGTTACATCAATTCCTCATATACGAATAAATCGTATATTGCCGTGACGATTAAATCAGTAAAAACTTAAAAGTAACTACACAGAAAAGGTGGAATCGTTAAGATTCCAACTCGTTGACGCGCAATTCGTCGTCGCGTCGCATCGCCTCCGACCACATGGCTCAAACCCAGTGCAATTGTTCAACAGCGATGCGACGATCGAGCATTAATTTGTTTGTACTATTATTTTCATTCGTATTTACACGCGCAGAACGGCCGAACCGTCGAAGGCTTCCGAAATTAAAAACATTTAGGCATTCAGCCGAAGTTGAATGATTAAAGCAGACCTGCAAATCGATAGACAAACAAATACCTCGTTCGGAATGGAATTCAAGCATTCCCAGCGAGACATTCGTTCAAAGAGATATCGTACCTGGAAACGTAGAAGGAAAAATATATATCGTCCTTGTGTGAGCGAGCGTGCGATACATCGTAAAATAAATAAGTGTAATTAGACTGGTGGAAACCGGGTAAAAGAATATCTTCGATATACCTTCCCGTTGAAGAATCTACACGGAAGAACCTCGCCTCCTGCTGTCGGTCGTACCGCTAAAGCATCACATATGTATCTAACGTTAAGTCACCAAACGTACTCGCGAAACGAGTCCTTACAGCCACGGATGCCACGACGGGTCCATTCTGCAAAGGTTGTCGTGACTATTAGCAGCCGCCACCAAGGTACCGACTTTACTGTCCGTTCCGTCGAAATTTGCCAACGAATTTAATCGCGTGACTATCGCCGTGACGGCACGCGTGACCATCATGATCAGCAGTTCGCCCTTCATGTCGGTCGGTGCCTGGGAAGCACTTTCCCCGTCTTCTTGCTTCTTGTTATGGTCCGCTATCACTTCGTCGCGTAGAATTGCGCGCAAGATCGTGTGAACTTTAAACGAAGGTTGAACGAGACAACGCGCGGTAGCGATGGCACTTGCCGTCAACGGTCCGGATACACCTGTAAGCGAACGAGATACGCGATTACTCGAGTCGACGGCAATGGGGGAGAAGAACGCTAACGGGGGTGCAGTACGATGTTTACGGGGCACTTACCCGTGCTGGTTAAGAATTCCAGAATATTCGGCGTCAAACGGAAGGGAACGGGTCTGTTGGCGTCCAGCTCGCCCGAGGTGTCATCGACGTCGAATTTGAAGTAAGCTACGTTGATCAAACCGGAATCCTGATGCACGTACATCATGTCCGGATTTAGCCTCGTCAAATGGAGGACGTACTCCGCGAAGCACGCCAACGATAGTTGCAGCGTGAACTGAAATCGATGCGAGGTTGAGTACACGTGAAATCGCTCGTCCGACGACGCATTCGTCGATGTTACACGGAAAGACAGAGACCAATGAATTGCACAGTATTTACAGTAAGAGGTACACATGCGGGTTTTCGGATGTTTCTACTGTGCTGAAGAAGATGTTTCCCTTAAAAACTGGTAAATCGCAATGTAAACTGTCACGATTTAATGTTTTCAAGAGACAAATTAGTGTACCGCACTGTAAAAGCATCCGAAAACCCTTATGTGTACCTCACTTACTGTAAATACAGTAAAATTTACTGGTGTCAGTCTTTCCGTGCATGCTTACCATTTTTCGAAACGTCCAGTAATCGGTGGCCGCTGGGAACGTTTTCACCGCCCAATCCCTCAACATCGTCCTGGCGACCATCGTCGTTTGCACCTCCTTGAGAATATCGCGGAGGACCTGATGGCTCGCTTGAGCTCCCCTGGCTTGAACGGTCGCCAGTCTGTCGTAGTACCTAGCGATCGGCGAGTCATGCTCTATTCCTAATTTGGCGCAGCCTTGCTTGTAGATATCGAGCAAGGACACCGAGGCCGGATTGTCTTCCACGAGACGCATTTGCGGCGAAACCGCGACGACCCTGGGAACGGTGAAGTGTAAAAACCTGCGCGAGGTTTCCTTCTGCTTGGCCAGATAATGATTGAGCATTCGCAACAATTGCAGCACTCGTTCCTCGCGTCGCGCATCGCCGAGACCCGCGTCGTTGACCACCAGATAGGGATAGAGGCGACCGTTGTGTCCGCGTATCCGCAACCGCCTCGCCGCGGTGTTGTGGCGCTGGACCACCTCGACGCGCGGCATGAATCGCGCTATTCTAACGTAATAGTGCGAGTGCTGAAAATGGTAAATTGGAGAGGAGGGGGAGATTTGGTTCGATCGAAAAGAAACGCCGAAAAACCGCGCGCGCCTTTCTCGCGTTATTGCTACTCACTTTTGGTAATAAGAATTCGCCGGGAAGCTCCACCTCGGCAGTTTTCAGACTGAAATTGCTGAGAAATCGGCACTTCTCCTCTATCAGAAAAGACCTGAGTGGAACACAAGGGGAAGACAAACAGTAACGTTTCAATGACGAGAGACGCAAAGGAAGAATAATCTCAAGACCGACGAGACGCATCGCGGCAACTTACTTTGGCAACTGTTTCGTTTTGCCTTCCAATATTTTGATCCATTTTTTGAGTTTGCTGATCAAATTGTGAAGCAATCGCGCGCCCGGTACGGTAAAGTCGAAGTCGCTGGTGAACTGTCCCTTCATTTTCTGAAAGACCGGATCTTGGACGGTCGCTTGCGCTCGTCTAGCTAAAGACTCGGAAGCTGCCGAGCCGAACGTATTGTTCACGTTTTGGGAGGATGATATGTTTTCTATAATTTAAAATTACGAGCGCATACTTCTTTTGTACCGTCGAGGGACCGGTTTTATTTTATTTTCCCTTTTCTAATCTTGCCCGACGGCACTTACCGATTCCGATGCCAAATGTCGAAACGAGTTTTTTCACAAAGTTCAACGTGTGGGGCGTTATAGTGGCTTCGCTTACTGCGCCACGATTTTCAAACGCTATCGCGTAGCACTTGGCAAGACCTTGTCTCAATTGCCTGAGCACCTCTTCGTACCACGTTTCTCTAAACCACACCATCTGATGAAAAAATGGATGGGTTTAATTTAAAAAATGCGGATCATTACGCACTACAATAAGAGATACGATAAATATATATGGTTTCCAGTAAAGTACGAGAAAAAAATTTCTTGACTTTTCCAGGATTTGTGGTATATGGGCATAGATTCAGTATTATGCGTCAGTCATTCCATCAAATGAACAGATTAATGAATATCCATATAACGAATATGCCAGTTAAGAAATAAGTATGAAAATAATTTATTATAATTTTGCAAAATCACATTTTTACTATTCCATATTGTCATGTACTTACAGCACATTCACAGGAAACTCCTACTTTCTAAATTTATGAAGTTTAAGTATTTTTGAAACATTACAGAAAATTCTTTAATTTCCATAACTTTTTCCTGTCTTACATAATTCTCTGACAATTCCAGATTTTTCAGAATTTTCTGACAATTGGACACCATGAAATAGTTCCTTCAACACAAATGCGATAAAAAATCTATACCTCACATTTTTTTCGAAATCGCTCCCCTTCGATAATTAAATCAAACACAATGTCTAGGTAATCTAAAAATAAAATTCTCTGATCCCCTAAACACTGTATTAACCCAACGTATTATTCGCTTTCTCTTAAGTATATCAAGTAATTGAAGTATCCTACTAAATCCTATAAAAATGGAATACAAATCTCGAATCGCATGGGAGCAAGCCTCTAAAAAAGAAACCGTTCTTGTATCTATTCCACCTTCTTCGGCGTTACATGGTCGTTGTCATTCTTACGCTCGTTTCGCAAATAGACATAACGGAGAAATAAGAAAAAAAAACTGACCTGGTCGACGATTCCTTCCAAGCTGGACAAAATAGTAGGATGAATGTCGCGCTGCATGTGCATGATTTTCGAGCAACGCCACATCGGTGGTGTAGCCCTGATAGGTCCGGTTTCCTGCACCGTCGGCTGCTGCGCGGCACTGGCAGTGCCACGACCCTCCGTGACCTCGTGACTCTTTCCGGCCGCGAATTCGGCGCTCTTGTACCTCTCTCGCTGTTCTATCTTGAGCGTGAGATACAGTGTCCTTATCGAGAAGTAAACCGCCTGCGGGAACATCCTGCCTACTTGGCTCAACAGGTTCAGGATCACGGTGCCCTCGTGTCGCACCAAGCACATCAACAACTGAGGAATCCACGGTAACCACTGTATAGGTGGAACTCCAACGGCGTACTTATCAACCGCCTCCATCAGCGAGAACTTATCATCGTCGTACGTCAAGAGCCACAACACCTTGGCCAAGTACTTCCTGGACTTGGACTCGTTCTGATGTCTGCACGCGTGCAGGAAGCAGGTGATGGCCGAGACGCCGATGGAGATTTGCCGCGCATCGCGGGTGAAAATGTGCTCCAGGTAGTCGCCCCAAAGCGCCCAAGCCTTGACGAGCGTGTCGTGCAGTTGCACCGCTGCAGAGAAGGCTTTATTGGCGTCGTCGGAACGGCCGATCTGCGACAGCAACATCCCTTTCAGGGCGTAAAACTCCGCGGTCATTTCTTTCGTGAAATATTTCAAATTGGTCGACTCGATGACCTCCAGTCCCTCTTGCAGCTCATTCTTCCCGGTTATCGAGGCCATTTGCAAGTAGCACTTCACTTGCTGCCTTATCTTCTGGAAACAGTCCACTATCGGCACACTCGGAATCGTGTAGATTCGCGACAAAGAGTCCAGACAGACTCCTGATAAGTTGTGCTTCCTCGCGATCTTTCCAAAGTGTATGATCGCCTGCGCGGAGGCGTGCACGCCGAGCATCGAATGATTGGTAGTCTGATCCTGTTGCGAATCGTAATGACTGGAGATGAAGGTGTAGTGATGCTGCCGCCAGGTGAAGATGTCCGACCAATGGCTCAAGTCGTCCGCTATCACCGGTAATCTATTCCTCCACGTCTTGACGATTGC
This sequence comes from Xiphydria camelus, assembly GCA_963678675.1. Taxonomy (NCBI): domain Eukaryota; kingdom Metazoa; phylum Arthropoda; class Insecta; order Hymenoptera; family Xiphydriidae; genus Xiphydria; species Xiphydria camelus. The sequence goes on from OY783195.1 coordinate 27,081,252, forward strand.
CTTCATGTCGTGGAGCGAGGAGCTCCTACCGTGCAGGAGACCCTGATGAATTTGCATGGCCTCCTGTAGCTCCATGATCTGCTGAGCGGCCTGCAGTAGCGGCAGGTGAATGTGACTGACGACGTGAGGCAAACGGCGCCATTCGCGCATACAGAGACCCGACGCCAACTCAACGTAGCGCTCGACCGGGTTCAGATGCTGATCCTCGCTGTGGCAAATTGCCAGGAAGCCGCGATACAGGTTCACCTTCCAAGCCATCTCCTTCGGACAGTTGTGCTCCACTTGCGCCAGTGCTTCCTTCATCAGCGTCCAGTTGGGAATGCGCCAGGAGCTCTCCAGGATCAGAAAGGGGTTCTTCTCGGCTTTCTTGCTGCCGTAGTCCAGCAACAAGTCCCACTGGTTCAGCTCCTTCGCGCACCGGATCCAATGCTGCTCCCACAAAATCGCTTCGCGCTGGGTCTTGAAAGGTGCCGGCGTCGTGACGTAATCCTGCTTGAACTTGGTCATCGCCACGTCGTAGGCGCCCTGAGCCTGTTCGAAGAAGCCCTGCTGTTCCAACGCGGTCGCTTGCAGGGTCTCCTTGTAGTGCGCGTGCTTCTGCCAGAGACCGGACCACATGTCCTCTTCGCAGAGGAGGGAGTACATGTCAGAAAGGGAATCCAGGACTTCGGCGTGGGGACTACTGTCGGGCTCGAAGTCGTAGCAGTCCGATTCGCGTTTATTTTTGTACTGGCTATTGCCGTTATCGAAGGCCATCTGTTCGAGGCTCAAGGTCATTCTGTGCCAGAGATTGTGAGATCTTCCCAGATACTTCATCAGTGCGGGTCTCATTGGCACTGCCGGACTGCAGTGGGCCATTGCCTCCACGAAGGTCGCTATCGCGCTGGGATGACAGTCTTTTTGAATGACGTGAGTCCCGCTGCAGACGAACGGCACCATTTCGGCGATCAGCGTGTTGTGCTGATGCTCGTCGAGGATGGACCACAATTTCGGAAAGGTGTCCAGCCAGACCCGCTCCGCCAGATTCGTGTCCATGTGGCACAGCTGCGCGGTAGCCACGAGGATCTGTTCAGTCTTTATCTTCCGGGCGCGCTCCAGGAACTCTCCCTGCTTCGCGACCAGTTGCGTCAGCGTCGCTCTCCTACCGGTGGTTATTTCTTCGGGAACGGAGACCGGATCGACGCTCGACAGGTCCAGATCGAGAATGTCGTCCTTTACGTCGCCGGCCTCCGATATATCTTGAGGCTCCTCCTTCACCGCGCTGTAGATGGCAAAGTTTTTATGCTCCTCGCTGTCGGCCATATTAATCACGCTCGTGATGCTCGGTAGGAGGGCATCCTGATTCGCCATTTGTATGCGAGTCGTCGAACTGGCCGTCACGACGAGCAATTCGATGCACTGTTTTATCCAGTAATGCGGTCCCATCGCGTCCCAGCTTTGGCTGCAGACGATGTAGAGCAATCTGTCATGGAGCCGTCTCCTCATGGAGCCGTCGAACACTTCGAAGAACTTTGCTCTGATGTGCGGCTGGATGCAGCGCAATCCGGAGAGGAAAGCGGGCTCCAGCTTTGCCGTTAATTCCGAAGATTTCAAGGTTTCGTCTCTGTAAACGTAGTTGACCAGCTCCAAAAACTGTCCGTTCAATTCCAGATCGTCGGGGAATCGTTTCTCGACGTACTGCATCATCTTGACCAGCAGAATCGACTTCTCTCTCAAACTTGGCGCTTGGTTCACCGCGATCGGATTTTTATTCTTCATCCATTCCTCGAGCATCTTCGTTATCGCCTTCATCACTTTAATATCTTGAGTCTTCTCGATCAGTCCCACTAATATCGTACCGATAAATGACTTTCGCATATCCACTCCCATAACGACGACACGATTTTTCACCAGGTCCAAGCTCAAGATGAGCAACTCGTTGCCGACTGGATTGGTTTCCGTCTGATTCGGATGCAGGTGATCTTTGGCCATTCTATGCAGGACTCTCATGAACGGAGTTATCAGGCGATCAATGTAGCTCTGATTGTTGGTGCACGCCGCCTTGAGCATCATCAGCGTGCCGAATAACGTGCCGGGCGTGGCCGACGTGTTCTTCTCGTAGGTAGCCAAACCGTCGTATATGAATTTTCCAACGGTCGTGTAGAGCGTGTCCAATTCCTCGTATTTGGAGGCTACGGTGGAGGACGTCGGTTCGGTGGGAAATACGGTCATCAGGCGCGACAATAAGCCGTGGACGAGCCGTATTACTTTGGTATTGCTACTGGCTATGCAGGCGCCTAAACCTCTTTGCAACGGTTTGACGCTCGCCAAGATCTGCTCCCTCTTCATGACGCCCAACAGGAATGTCATAAGTTCCAGCGCGGTACAGATATTGCCGTAATTCGGTTGGGCGCTATCGACGCTCGCGAAGACTTTGTCGAGCCACGCCAGCTTCAAATCGCACGACTGCGGCCAAACGTCCGGTTTTAAGGCCATTTTTAGCAGCGCGACGCAACGCCGGGACAACTGTTCGCCGGGGTTCCCCTGCGCCGTTGTCGCATCGTTCACTTGGCATGCTAGGCGCAGCAGAAAATTCAGTATCGCATCGGCGTGAGCTCTCTCGATGGGTTTCGTGGCTCCCGGTTCCATTCTCGGCGCGACTAATGGTATCGTGGCATTTCCGGCAGCGGCTGCGGCTGCAGCGGCGGTGGTTGTGGCCGTGGCAGGGGCGCCAGGGACGACGGAGGAAGAAGTGTAGATAGAGCCGGAGGTGGCGGCGTTGGAAGAGGAGGAAGAAGAGGAGGAGCAACAGGAGGAGGAAGATGACGAAGAGGAAGATGAGGATGAGGCAGGGCCACCGATCGCTTGAATTGCCAGGCGTTTCGTCGCGGTCGAATCGTCGGTTAGGGGTCGTTTTATCGGACCCGTCATCGTTCCGGTACCACCGGTCTCCACGTTCTCCGCCTCGTCCTTGATCCTATGCAGCTCCCATTTGATAATGACCTCGGCCAATTCAACGGCCAGCTTCCTGTGTTCGATCGTGGCGGTGGGGCTGAAGCCGAGCCTCTGAATGGAGTTCACCATATGCTGAACCAGGTGATGCCTGACCGGATAGTAGACCTTGTAGTGTCGCACCACCAATTGCAAGATATGAAACAGCTGCTGCATCGAATGCCCTTCCTCAACGATGATTTTCTTCGTCCAATGCGTCAACATGGTGTTGCCGTCCTCCATTCTAACCGGCATGGCCGGCGTTAAAATTTCTAACGCCTGCCGGACAACGTTTCGTGCTTCCACGGCGTGAGCTTTCAACAGACTGTGAAAGACTTGTAGTACGATCCTCTTGTGAATGGCGAACTTGGCGATGATGTGGCTCAAAAGTAGATGGCCGTGGTATCTCGCCGCGGGATCGACGCAATTCTTACCGAGCAGACAAGGCCAGGCGAACGTCATCAAACGTCGCAATTTATCTCCCTGCTTCTTGTTATTGGCGTCATGAATATGCTGGGATGCCTGCTCGACCAGGAGACAAGAAAATTGCAACACGGCAATTCGCACGCAGTCCGCCGATCTGAACGGATTATCAGGATCGAAGATTTTACTGATAAAGACGGAGACGACATTTTTCGGATTGTCCTGATAAGGCATCGGAGCGCTGCCCATGAGTTTGACACTTTCGCCCCTCTCGAAGCTGATCGCAAAGCACGGTATCACTATCAACTGCAGCACCTTGGCTTTCAGTTCCTGCGACATATTGTTCGTGGGGAAGTGTTCGACGAACCTGAAGAACGCGCTCCTCTTCCACTCAACGGTGTATTCCCGTGCTACGGTGTTCTCCAAGAAGTCGCGGAGGAACTGAAAGTCCGGAATGAATCGATCGCAGATCGCTCGGAGTAATTGGAAGAGGAGATCGATGTCGTTGGGATGATGACGGAAGTAATGGAGCAATATCTTGACTATTAGCTTTGGCTCTTTCCAGTGGATGAAATCGACGCTGTCTACTCTCTTATGCAGAGCCTGATACTCGTCGTTGCACCAAATCTGCTTCAGCGCGGCGATCAATTGGCTCTGCGTCGATAGCCACTGTTCGTCGAATTTTATCAGCACCGAGATGATCCTTATCGCCTGGTGCTGCAGTTCGCTCTTTTCGCTGGGCGTTAGACTCGAGTTCGTTTGGTTGTGTATCAGTAGCATCGTAATCAGTCTGGCGGTGCTGTTGTGCAGGACGTCTCTGAACGGCTTTCCTTCCTTGTGCTTGACGAGGTACTCCAAGTACCTGCTCCACTGTTGGTCCTTGATGTAATTGTCTTGGAGGAATATGTTTAACGTTTCGGCGGGGTAACGCAAAAGGAACTTCATCAGCGGCGCTCGGAATGGACTGGACGCCTCGACGAGCAAGGATTTCTCGGCCTGCAGCACGGGTATGCACAGCCGATCGATGAACTTGATCGACGCTGCCGGGACCTGATGGAATATCCCTATGATCGTCGCGATTTTCTGCTCGTTCTCCCCTGATTTGGAGACTCCCTTGTGCGCCGGTACGAGGTTCTCCTGTAGCAGCTTTCTGAGATGTTGCAGCAGCTGCTCGCAGAGGGTGATGCTGAACGTGCTCGGGAAGAGCTGCGTCAAATATGACAGACGCTTCACGCAGTTCAAGCTCAGGTTTCTGTGATCGCCCAGCGTGAAGAGCATGGGGCGCATCATGGCGTGCACCGATTCCATGTCTATCTGGAAACCCGCGATGAACTTTCGCATGCACTCGAAGGCGGCCTCCTGCAGCTCGGAATTCGGCTTCTCGAGCGCCCTGTACAGTACGCCGAAGATATTTTCGCGGCAGGCCACGATGTAGTGGCAGGCGGCCAGCGCCCTCAAGGCAGATTTTCTCAGGGGTATTAAATTAGAGACGGACTTGTAACAAGGGAGCTTGTTCAGGTTCGCGTCCTCCGCTTCGCTGAGCGCCAGCAGCTCTTGGAAGAACACTTTATGCTCCATAATCGACAGATCGATAGTGAACAGCCGCGGATTCAGCGTGGTGCAGAAGGTGTTACCGTCCATAAGACCTATTTGCGCGTTGGCTGGTTGATGTCTCAGCAAGTGCTTCTTCGGCGGTATCATGTCCGCTAGGACCTCCTTATGCGGTTCCATTACTTCGGTGACTGTTTTACCCTGAATTTTTCCTAGCAGGCGCAGCGAGGCCATCGCCTGCTCTCTCACCATCGTGTGTGGTGACGTCACTTGTCTGACCAGCTCATGTGTTACTTCGTACAGGCTCTTGTTTTGCGCCTCGATCAATTCCGCGCTACCGTCTTGAATTCCCGGGTCGACGCAGACCCGCAGCATCTTTTCGAGATTCGCCTTGGCCATGTCGATGGCGCCGTTCGACACCTCCCCGGTTAAGTCCATCATCACGAACATCAGTGCCTTCAGAAAAACGAACAGATGATTGAGCACCCACTTGGTCGCCATTCGCTCGAAGAGGAACTTGATGGCTATGCAACCGCCTAGCTTGGCGTACCAGGCTCTCTCGTAGCAGAGCGAGCACATCCTCTCCGCCAGATATTCCATCAACGGTAGTTGACAAGCTCGCTCTTTGGTACCGAGGATATTCGTCGCGGTCTCCAGGATCAGTACGAGTGCTAAGTGGCCGGGCTTGCAGAGCTCCTTCTCTTCGTGGCCCATGATCACGGCAAGCGCGTCGATTAGTACCAACGGATCCTGACCGTGGGCGCGAAGTTGTCTACCGGCCGACGAGCACAAGAACGGTCCAGCCTGCTGGGCGATTGCGACCATCGTGTAGTGCCTGACCAGAGAGACCATCGTTCCCAGCACCGAATGCCTCAGCTCCTTGATGGCTGCTGCCACGAAAAGACCCGTCAACGCTGTCTGTTGAACGTTCCTCGCGACTGTGTCGGTGCACTTGTAATGGGGACCCTGCTTATGGGGGATCTTGCCCTCCTTGAAGCTCGGATGTACGAAGAGCCTGTACAAGGTGATTCCATCGTCGTCGAGTCTCAGTGAAGCGGCCAAATAGCAATTGATCACCTCCCAGCATTGTCGACGATAAAACGGATCAGTCGCGTTGGATTTCAACGCGGAAAATGCCATCTCGATCACTTTCTCCATCGGAAAGTCTATCGGTTTCGATGGCGTCTCTTGGAAGTAGGCGACGATCGCTGGCGAATTGGTCTCGCGATCGTTGTACTCCAACTTCTGCGGTTCGATCATCATCTTGCGATTTCCCCCGCCGAATTTGCCCAGGACTCTGAAAGCAACGTGGGCCACCTGATCTGTGGGATTTCGCAGGGTCCTCCAGAGCGCTTGCATGAGGTCAGCCCGCACCGGTTGTATGTGCTCGTACAGGAAGTCCGGTTGAAGATTATCCACACAGAGCTCCAGGGTTCGCAGACCCTGACTGACCAGCGTGTGACTACCATTCAGGGCAGATACCAAAGGATCCATCAGCATTGGCAGATAGGGAAGAAGAGAGCTAAGCCTCACCGGTACTGTCAAGCACAATTCGACGAACAAATCCTTCATGTGCTGCTTGTGCAATCCGGACTGCAATCTGTTCAAGCCTTCCAGCAGATTTGGCAGTAGCGGCAGAAATTCTTGATAAAGTAGATCGTGAGAACCGCCGCCAATAGAGCGGAATAGAGCGCGCAGAAGCAGGAAATAATTATAGGGCTCCTTCGCCGACATGGCGAGCTCCATGGAGCGATTGACGATCTGATGTAAATGCGGCCGGAGCATGTGCTCGTTCTCGGCCGGAAATAGGGAAACGCTACCGAATACGAGCTTAAATAATCGCAGATACAGGTTGCTCCTTTCCACGTTCGATCCCATATCATCCATCCTTTCCAACAGATACTCGACGAGAACGGTTGCGAATATCGGCGATGTGGTAGGGTTTGCCAGGAAGGAGTTGCCGACGATCTGTAGAGCGCAGTTCTTGAAGATCCGCTCGACCATATAGTCAATTGTCGTGGAGAATATCTCTTGGAACGTTTGAGGGTTCATCATGGAGAACACACCACTGAAGTGCTCTAGAACTTCCTTCTCCTCCTTCGTTCTCACCGTTTGCGGTTGCGCCGGCTTTCCCGGCTGAGCCATCGTCGTGCCCACGGCCGGAGGTCCTATCGTGTAGATATCGAGCGCTTGGAGTGCCCACTTGACCAGTCGTATGAAAACGAGTGTCTCCTTCGGTTGGAACTGCTTCGACTGAGCGATCTCTCCTGACTTGCAATTGGCGCAGCCCCAGGTGATGGTCTTGACGCCGCAAACGAGGGTCTTCACCAAGCTGCGATAATCCGCCACATTGTAATTCGAAGCCTGGGACGAGGGGAAGCCGAACTTGGACTTCCCGCAATCCCGATCTTCGCTCAATTCCGGTATAGCTTGCTTCCCGTCCTCCGCCTTCACTTCGGGCCCCCCGGCTTGCAATTGCTTTGCTTTGTTCAGTAAAATCGGCATTTGGAGCTTCGTGATGGTCTTGAACTTGAGCACGAACACCTCCAGCATCCGCATCAGCAGTTCCCGTCCTTGATTGCTGTTCTCCGCGTCGGACCTCTGCCTGATACACTCGACCAGGTTCAGCAGCAGCTTGCAGGACATGGTCTGTATCGTCGTGGGGAGGCTCTGATCGTGGACGTTCTTGCTGAAGAGATGAACGGCCCTGGCGAGATCGCTCAGCGGCAGCAGCTGTCTCACGTGGTGAACCAGATCGGCCAGGGTCGAGTACGCCAGTGGCCGCAGGGATTCGTGCGTGGTCCATCCGTGTCCGAGGAGCACGTCCTCGTCAAAAAGACGCTCCATGTGCGGGACGAATTTATTGCGCAGGTCGGTCGCGAGAATATGTCGGGCGGCGATGAGCAGCTCCTTTCGCAGGTGAGCGACCTCCATCGGGCAGAGTGTCAAAAGTCCCAGCATCCCTTTAACCATCATAGTGCTGTGCTGTGACACGACATCCTGATAAATTCTAATGATGTACGCGAGGAACGACAAGGTCTTTATTTGGGCGCCCATGAAGTCGACGAAGACCTCCTTGTTGAAGCCGGGCGAGGCTCTGTGCTGTGGACTCGGCTGAAGGGTGATCGTCGTCATTATCAGGGGAATGAAATCGGACACGTCCTGGTGGACGTTTTGTTTGTAAATCTGGTACATCAGGACGACTATGATCGGCAGTTCTTGCAAAACTTTCAGCGAGAGCACCGCCTTCGGTATCAGGTTGTAGGTGACGAACGTGCCGTCGACCGCCTTCTTCTCCATCTGTATCGCCGTTATGGTGAACGTCTCCTTCAGCAGAGCGTCTATATTTATCTCGGACAGGTCCTTCACCTTCAACGGCGGACGCGGTTCGAATATCTTCGGCAAGTGCTTCGGCAGCTCGCTGTATATGGACTTGACGAATTGCAGGAAGTGCTGTATCTCCGGATTGAAGGTCGGCCTGTACTGCTTGTGCAATTCGATTATTATTCTGAGACAGACGAGTATGTTCTCCTCGTTCTCCGTTTCCAGCAGCTTCAGCATGAGACTCAGTATCTGCTTGACGTACGGCCGTAAGTAGTCGTTTGTCGGTAGTCTGTGTATTATCTCGAGCATCAGCTTCCTGACTTGCTGGATGTTGTACTCCGATATGAAGTGCGGCTCTCCCTCTTGGAGGATCTTCAGGAAAATCTTCATCAGGTGATCCAGGAAAGCCGGGTATTGCGACGAGCACATGATGACCTAAACGCGAGACACGCAAGATATTTCCTGACCGTTTTAACGCGGTGGCGGAGGGGGAAAAAAATCGTCGAGCTCAGGACTTTCGACAAGGTACCTCAAAATTTTCCGAAAGCTCATGCGCGACTTTCAGTTTCAATTCGTCTGTGGATCCCGGATCGGCCAACGTGGTGACGTACGACCGATACGTATTCATCTGCGTCACTGGATCGGGCGGTGCCATTTTTCCTCGATTTCTTTCTTCCGTTATTCTCGTTTTATGAATATCCGTAATGTAAGGACCTATAAAGGGAGGTTTTATTTCTAGAGAGGGTAGCGCTTGACCGATGCTACGTCCGGTCGAGTGATCGTGCCCAGTGTCATTCATCGTACTCGTTTAGCGTTTCTGGCGGAAAAAAAATTAACGCCGATTTATGTCAATTCTACGCTAAACTACAACATTGAAGCATCCACAGTTTTCCATAGTATATTGTATGTAATTGACCGTAGACCTTCCTAGATTGGTATAGATATCTATAGTTTGTGAGAATTTAAAATCTATGCATTTCTACAAAAAACTACGAACTACTTTAATTGACGAAGTAATTGCACGTAGTTAATCATAATAACAACGGAATTCTATATCCACCAACGGCTAACTACGGAATTAGACGCCATACTATGGAAAACTACAAATGTGTTTCAAATTCCGTACTTTATTGACATGAATCGCCGTAGATTTCTTTTCCGTCAAGGATCGACGAACTGGCGAGGGTAAACGATGGTTCTTCGACAAAAACGTACCGTGCCGACGTAAAACGCTTAACGACCGCAACCGCGACTACGAATTCTTTGGGAAAGCCTCGATTCCGTGATTTTCCATCGACGAGTCGATCGTCACGCGTCGACGGTCGCGTGCGGTTTGCACTCGGTGTCACTTCGCAAAACGACGCGTCACCGCGACGCGGGAGGGACGCCGATTCATCGATCGGTCACGAAGGATTATCAAAATAACGGCATACGCGTCGCACTCGCCCTGATAAGCACACGACGCGTGCACTTTGGGAAATCAATGGCAAACGAGGGCGGGCGATAGCGAGCGGGTCGCAAACAGGCCCTGGCAACCACCGTAAGGTGTTGGATCGCGCGCGCCGCGTTGATGTTGCCCAGTTCCTCGGAGGGCATCGCGATCCTCGAAACGAGGGCGATCCGTCGTACCCGCCGATCGGAGCGCCGAGTTCTATCGAGTCGGAAGAATTCTCAAATGCTCCCCGAAAGTCGCGTTCTCCGGGAGACTCTCGTGGATGCAACAGTGAAGATTTACGCGCGCGCGTCGTGCGCACGTAATTGTAATTTGCGCGATTGGGACACGGAGCACGGCTGATCCGAGACGGCGTCGTTATTGCGCGCGTTCATTTGACGTCGTACGTTCGAGCGAATTCGAGAGATGGATGAGAAAACGATAGACTCGATTTTCGCGGGATCTCTGAAATCCCTGCCGCCGGTCAGCTCCAAGATCGTTAGGATTTTCACGAGCTCCACTTTCACGGGTGAGTGGACACGCGGGGCGATCGGTATTATCATTCGGAAATGAAATGATCGCGACTCTATGGTATTTAGTGAAGTCTGGAAATAAAATTCCCTGATTTTTCTTAGTTTTACGGTATAAAATAATTGTTTTTCTTGATTTTCCGGTATGAAGTAAATGATTTTCGTTGAACCTCATAGGTATGTAAATTTAATACGATGTTAGATGCGACGATCACTCTTCCAGACGATTTTACATGGGAACGAAAAAGGTTCTAATATACATTGAGAGAAATAATATTGCTGGTGGTAAAAAAAATGTTTTTTTTTTAATCAAAAACATGATGTAATTTCAGGATCAAGCCATGGTTATCTTCGTGCAAGAAAATATTTGATAGGCTCGACTAATTGTTTTTTTTTCACGCGGAGAGAATTTTTTGTTCCCATATCAAGAATCTGTATTTTTAAAAATTTGTAAGATCATATGTTCTTGATTCAAGAAACATTTTTTTTGATGCTAGCAATTATTTCTCTCAGTATACATAATCTCTAAAATGTTATACTTCCTTTTAAATATATGATTATAACGAATATTATTTTCGATTCAGCATGATAAACAGAGATTCAGCTATCAATGATTATTGGTACAATCTTAAGGGATACACTGTGAGCTTATAAACACGATGTCATTCTAATTGATAAAAATTCCGAACAAATTTCAGATACCACAATGGAAAGAAACACTCTGATGGCCCAATGCTACCCCAAACTGAAAGATTACTGTCGAGAAAAGCACGGATTGGAATTTCAGGTAATTGAAAAAAGAGCGCAATAGATGTCGCGTGGCAATTTTAACCTCGCCGTCGACGTCGAGGTCATCGATGCGCGCATATTTACGTAGAACCTCCGGAGACCTTGAAAGTAAAATTGATTTCGCCGCGGTACCAGGTACGGGAGGGTGTGCGTGACGTGGGATAAATTGGAGTCGTCTCCTGTGTCGGTGGTCCTGGTTCGACCTACGTATACTCGTAAAAGCATTGGGTTCAAAACTACATAGGAATTATGAGTTAATTGCGAGCTTAATTATAGACATGAGTCAACATTTTTAAACTCGATCCTGCATTGCCGCAATGAAAGAGAAATAGAGTAAAAAGTAGGATAAACGCCCCGGTTGAAGTGAAAATTCAAAATCGATTATCTTCAAAACAATTAGAGATATTGAGAAAAAATTAAAATAGAAAATGTTTGTTCACCGTTTTACTATAAAAAAGCTACTCTTGATTTTTCACTTATCTTAATAGCATTTCGAGATACTCGCGTTCAAAGTTAAACGGAAATTAAAGCGTACATTTCACTTTTACCCTTAATATCGAAATGCCGTATACTTGGGAATATCGACCTTTCGGAAATCGATAAAGGAAAATTCGATCTCTAACGTTACAGGTAGTGGATATGAGATGGGGAGTACGCGACGAGGCAACCGACGATCACATGACTACCGAGCTCTGCATGAGAGAAATAGAAAACTGTCAACGTCTATCCATGGGACCAAATTTCGTGGTAGGAAGTTCGCGAGAAACTCGATGTATTCTATTGAGCTACAATTGAACCGTGTCGCAGGTTTTCCTGGGGCAAAAATACGGGTACCGTCCTATTCCAACCTACGTCCTGAGCTCCGAATTGGAGATGCTGAGGACGGAGCTCGAAAGTCAAGGGACCGATGTCGGCGTGCTGGACACTTGGTACAAGAAGGACAGCAATGCCGTGCCACCCACGAGCGTCCTGCAACCGATATCTTCGATCCTCAAGAACTTCAACAACAAGGTGACCGAAGAGACCCCCGTTTCACCACACGACGTAATTATACTTCTCAATGTAATCGATCACTAATTCGACCTTGAAATGTTCCAGAGAATTCCCAAATTGCAGCAGGAGGATCAGGCAATCTGGTGGGACACCATGACGAAGATGCAGAAATTATTTAGAAAGGGTTCTCAGTCTCTGTACAACTCGGGGAGGTTCGACAAGGACACGATGCATAATTACTTCATGTCCGGTACGCGATGGGCTGTGCATTAATCTAAAGAATATAACAGGCGTCACAGCCTCTATTTATTTAATTTTAAAGAAAATAGTGGAGATTTAAATAAAAAGGAGGGCAAATACGATAACTTGAATCTGAGTCGATTATGATCTGATTTAAGGAAATGGGAATTTCGTTTCCGATAAGATACACTAATTTAAATAAGCTTTTATATTCTAAACGAAATATTGATGCAGGTAGATGAAGTAGAGATTATAATACCATTTTATTTAAAAAAAATAGAAAAAGAATAGAAATTGACAATTTTGACCCTTTCCACGTAATTCGAAACAATGAAAAGACAAACTCAACTGAGCAGCTGAACAATAGGTGGTTTTGGAGGAGAAATATTGAACTATAGAGGAAGAAAGGAAAAATTGCTAGTTTTAGGATGAAAAAGGGCAAACTTAAAAAAATAGGGGAATAAAGGGGAATGTGGAACACACTGCGAAGCCTGTTACAACATTTCAGCTAAAATGTCTCATATTTTTCTCCGTGTAATGCGTACAGTGACCGAGAGAGAAGTGATCAACGGCATTCTGAACGTGAAGAACACGAAGAACCACTGCCTGGCCTACATCCGGTACATCAACAACATCAATCTGCAAAATTTACGAAAGGCCAGCTTGTTTCTCGACATCGTCAACAGAAGCTTGGACAACGAGTCATCCAGACTGCTGGCCGACTTGAGGGATGAACGATTGCCGAACAAGATCGAGAGCGTCAATTTGCAGAGGTATAGCGCGCCGACTATTTCCGGTTCAACACAAAGACCATCGACCTGTACTTCGCGTCTTCTCTCGTCGCAGATATACCGTCGAATGGATCGGCAGGGAGGGCCTGGACCCGGAAACCCACGGGGAATATTTGCAGCACTTTGTGACCCACTTCTACCGCAACATGGTGAAGCTCGTGGATCGCGCGATGAGAAAGGAGGACAGCTCGGCACAGGGGCAGATCATAACGGAGATTCTTCAGCATCTACACGCGTGTAACAATTCCGTAAAAGTGTTTTACGGCAGGGAAGACACGCTGGAGAGGATCAAGGAGCACATGTTGGGCGACAGCGATAAACCGCTGGTTTTGTACGGCGAAGGAGGCTGCGGTAAGACGTCTTTACTGGCCAAAAGCGCCGGCTTGACCAGCACGGTTTGGTTGGCCGGCAAGAAGCCGATCAGCGTCATTCGATTCCTGGGTACGACTCCGGACAGCAGCGCTTTAACACCCACGCTCATCTCCATTTGTCAGCAGGTAATCGCTGCGACCGTAACATCATCCACTTGATAACTATACTATCACATATCATTCGAGTTCGAACTCCCTCGCTAGCAAAGAAACTTGAATCGCAATTATCTCACTATCCATGGACTTTTGTCGCATATCGACACGGGACTTTCTTGTAGATAAAAATGTAATTTCTAAAAAAGTATTACACGAATATAAGCGAAAAGTTCATAGGTTACGAGATAACAGCGATTTTAGTTTTCACTCTGGCGAGTATGTTTGAAATCGTGTGATATATTCGATATCTCTCGTCCCGCAGATCTCCTACAACTTCATGCTACCCTTCGAAGAAATTCCCGATGACTTGGTACCCCTGACCGCGCACTTTAAGCATCTACTGACTCTGGCCACCGACGATCAGCCCATCCTGCTCTTCCTGGACAGCGTCGATCAGTTGACCGGCACCCAGGGAAACAAGCTGTCGTGGTTGCCCACGAGGCTGCCGCGCAATTGCAAGGTACGTACGCGCAGCGATGCGCGAATACCGCTATAAACGAGCAACGAAAAGAAAAGGAGAAACGAACCCTCGATCCGCGCGTCGTTAGATGATCCTGTCCTGCGCGGCCGAGCAGTCCAATCCCGTCATATCGCGAGACTATCATCTCCTGAGGAGGATGATCGATACCGAGGACAGTTTCATCGAGGTGACCGCTCTCGGAGAGGATTTAGCGATGGAGGTGATAAGGTAGGTGAACGACGACGATGGACGTTCATCCTTTCCTTTCTCCCAACATATACCACATGAGACTAAACTTACTCGCCAGGAAAAAAACTTAATTCGCCATTATCTCATTATTTATGAACATTATGAGATAATAACGATTAAAGTTTCTTCCTGGCGAGTAAGTTTAGCCTCACATGATATACACCTCTTTCTCCGCAGGATGTGGATGAAAACGGCTCACAGGGACCTGAACAACTACCAGTGGCGTCTAGTGGCGAACGCGATCGCCAAGTGCTCCCTGCCGATCTTCGTGAAGCTGGTCTTCGCCGAGATCTGCAGATGGAGAAGCTACACGAAACCGGCCGACACTCACCTGGCGAGCACCGTGATGGACAGCATAATGATGCTGTTCGAGCGCATCGAGAAGCAGCACGGCAAGATACTCGTCTTTCACGCTCTGGCGTACATAACCGCCGCGAAGTCCGGTTTATCCGAATCCGAGCTGGAGGATTTGATATCGCTGGACGACAAGGTCCTCGACGACGTCTACCAGTACCATCTGCCGCCGGTCAGGCGAATTCCGCCGTTGCTCTGGACGAGAATCAGGAACGACCTTCCAAATTACCTGAGCGAGAGGGAGGCCGACGGCGTGAGCGTCCTTAATTGGTACCATCGACAATTCCGGGACACGGCGAAGGAGAGGTACTTCAAGAACATGAACATGGCCATGTACTTTCACTCCATGATAGCGGACTACTATCTGGGCATCTGGGGTGGCGGTAAACCGAAGCCCTTCAAGTACACGGAGATCCAGAGACACCGGTGAGTGGGCGGACCGGAAGAGCGGGTGATCCGTTCTCGTTTCGTGGAATACCGCGTGAGAATCGCGTTCCAGGTTTAATTTGACGGATAAGGAGGGCGTGGCGGATAGGAAGGTTCCGGAGCAGCCTTTGGCGTTTTACTCCAAGGAGGGAAAAATCTCGAGATACAACTTGAGAAAGGTGAGTAGATTTATCCTGGCGAGTACCGACTCCTGCCGCGTCATTGCACGATTTGCGCGCAGTTCGGGGAGCTGCCCTACCACCTCGTGAGGGCCAGGAGATTCAAGGACCTCTTCGAGAACGTTCTGTTCAATTACGAATGGTTGCACGCGAAATTGAGCTCGTGCCCGCTGCAAGCCGTCCTCTCGGACTTCGAAGACGCATGCTGCAACATCGACGATCAGAATTTAGTCAGGTATCAAAATGCGGATGACGGGCAACGCGAGCCGAAGAGTAATTGATACTGTTGACAGGGAGTTGATGCTGGTCGCCGACGCGTTGCGATTGGGTGGCGCGATTTTGGGAAATCATCCCGACATGTTGGCACCGCAATTAGTCGGCCGATTGCTGCCGGAAATCGGATCGAATATCAACGTGAGGATGTTACTGCGAGCCTGCGATAAAGATGGTTCCAAGGATTGCGCGTTATTACCGCTTTATCATTGTCTTCACACGCCGGGTGGGCCGTTGAAGGTAGGAGCGATCGATAATTTACTAAAGCGTGGACATGTGCTAAATTTTTAATAATCGAGTGAGGTGAGTGAGCCAATTCCTAACCAGTTAAGGCTAATTCCTAACCATTTACGTATTTAGTTCTTTTAATAAAGGTATAACATTCAGTCTTCTTCGATTAACAAAAATATTTAGCTAAATAATAAGGGATAATAAAAATATCCATGTGAACAGTCTACGATAAGTTAATAAAGATACTTGAGGATTTAGTTAGGAATTTGTGGACATTCACCTTACTCGATAATCCTCTTATTAGGTCCTTCACATAATTGAAACAATAAGAAGAAGAATAAGCATAAGAATAAAAAATAAGAATAAGCATTCTTCCGTAGAGCCGCCTAATGGCTCAATCATCTAGTGATTCAATCATCCAGTGGTACAAGCTTTTTTACCACCACTCCAAATATGATCACAACCAGGAAACGTCTAAAAGAAATTTAAATACAAGAAAATAAATTGGGAATTTTTAATGCTCGTAATTTTGAATGCAGTTTAAACTGCTGCATTGATAAAGATCTAATCATTTAGTGAAGACATGGTTGGAAAGATTATGGGAAATGGAAAAAATAGGAATAATTAATTGAACCATTAGATGGCTCCACGGGGCAATGCTTACTTTTATTCTTATTCCTATTTTATTTTTCCAATTCAATCTTCTCATAAAAAAATCATATTTTTAAATTCAATTTATAATCTGTATACATATTTAGTATCATAATTATTATTCGCTGAGTTATAAGCGCATTTCTCTCTACAGCGTTGTGACGTCATCGAGACGCATTTATGCTAAGCAACGAGTGCAAGAGAAATAGGCTTACAACACGAGATGACGTATAGCTGCATTTCCAAGTGTCATTTCCCAGTTCACATAAATTAAAAAATGACAAATATGGGGCAAATAATGTTTCTAATTTGCAATAAAAAAAACTTGTGAGAAAACTGAATTGTGTGGAGGTTCTTAAGATTCGTAGGTCATTGTGTGATTACAATATTTGCATTTTTTGATTGCAGTATTCACTGGAGGGACATCAATTCGCAGTCTTCGGATTTTGCCTGACTTCGGACTTCCGTTACGTCGTGTCCATATCGAACAGATTCATTACATGGGATTTGAGTACCAGCGACATGACGAGAGACGTAAATCCTGGTATAGAAGGGATAATGCAACAATTGGTACTGAGTCCCGATAATAGATACGCGGCTGCCTCCACGACCAATAACCAGGTGTTTTGACGTGTCTATGAAGTTGCGGCGAGTTGCGAGCGCTACGTAAATTCAGTAGAGTAGAGTGATAGTATTCCGATTAGCTTCTATCACGATTATCTCGTTACATATAGACTTTTGGCCTATATCAGCATAGTACTTTTTTATACATCGAACTGTCATCTTCAAAAAACGTTACATCAACTTTACCCAAAAGTTCACAGGTAACAAGACAATAGCGGTGGAAGCTAATCGAAGTGGTACCACCCTACCTTGAATAGATTACGTCGGCATTAGAAGTCTCTACGGGGTCATTTTTCATCGTGCGATAACCGTTTCACCTTCCCCCTCACAGATCGTCGTGTTGAATACCCTGACGAGCGAGTTCGTTATCATAAACAATCCTTTGCCGAGCGAGGAGCCCGTTTGCGGAGTTCATCTCATGAATCAGTACGTATTCGTTATTGGTAAAACGGGTTGGTGCAAGTTCGATCTACGTGGAAACTTGCTGGGGAAGTACACGAGCCCCGAGGACTCGAATCAGTGGCCTATTCTACGTACGTCAAAGTTAAAAAACCATTCAGTCGTTAGTCTCTACCTCTTCGAGAGAAAGAAAAATAGAAAAACGATTTTTTTTCATCTTTTCATCGCACAAAATTACGCGTCGACGATAACGCGGTGCGTGTCTCTCGTCAGATGTGGAGTACACCACCCTGGAGGAATACAGGATCATTTTTTGGTCGGGCAATTTGGAGGATTCCGCGTTGCTGCTGAGAACGTATCGCGAGAAGGGAGCCTTGGATCCGTTTCGCTTTCACAGGTAAGTCCGCGCGGTGAAAATGACGACCGGTCGAAGGGTGACCGAAGAACCGAGCAGCTGATCGCGTTGTGCCGCCCACACTTTTTCAATTAAATCGAAACGCGTTCGAATATCGATCAGTGCCATGATCATGACCGGAGACAAGAGGACCCTTTACGCCTGCACGACCGAGAACGACTTCCGGGTGACAAAGTACACGATCGACGAAACGTCTTCCTACTGGGAAAGGGCCCTCGAAATGCCCAGGGCTTACAACGACGAAGTCGAGTATCTACTGCAGTTGAAACTCGATAAAGAGGAGGAAACGCTCATGGCGACTTCTGGAAACGGTTTCGTGATTTGGTTTCTGGAGAGCAAGAGTGACGCCGTCGTGCTGACACTTCCCAACGGCGTGAGAAATATCAGCACGAGAATGTTATGTTCGAATTCCATCATGGTGAGCGGTACGAAGAATTATGCCG
Organism: Xiphydria camelus; assembly: GCA_963678675.1. Lineage (NCBI taxonomy): Eukaryota > Metazoa > Arthropoda > Insecta > Hymenoptera > Xiphydriidae > Xiphydria > Xiphydria camelus. Next base: position 27,099,526 of record OY783195.1, read on the forward strand.
TCGCCGGGGTGAGGTACGCGTCTGAGGCTCGAAGTTTCCAGCCGAGGCACGACTTCGCGACAGAGAGAGATGTCTCGTTTCGATTTTCAGGAAGAATCTGTACGTTTGGAGCCTTGAGACTTCGCAGTTGTTGAAAATTCTGGATGCGCATTTCGCGAGAATCATTCAATTAGAGGCTCTGACTGTCGGTAATTGGAACAGCGTGATAACGTCGAGCATCGATCGTAGCGTCAAGGTGTGGAACATCAATAATATCTTCGAGCAGGTTCATGTCATCGACAGACACGAATTGCAGATAGATTCGATAAGGTACGGCTCTAGAAACGTCGGTATTACACTCAGAGAAATAATTGCTAGTACCAGAAAAATGTTTCTCGAATTAAAAACATAATCTTACAAATTTTTAAGAATCGATCTTACAATCGAAGAAGACCATCGTGAGAACAAGAAATTCTTTCTGTGCAAAGAAAAGCAATTAATCGAGCTTATCAAATATTTTCTTGCACGAAAAAAACCATGGCTTCATCTTGAAACTATACCATATTCATGATTGAAGAAAACATTTATTTGGCACCAGCAATTATTTCTCTCAGTGTAGACGCACGAGGGTGAGAACATGAGTTGGAGTATCAGTTTTCATCCCATTTTCCGTGGAAAATAGCTTGGCCGAACATTGCGACCTGGCGACCACCGTTACCAGAGGCTGCGTGGGAGTTTGGGACTTGCATTCGGGAAAATTGATCTCGAGATTAGCTGATAGTCCATTGGGAGCGATCGTTACCCACGCCTGCATCACTCACAACGGCAGGTGAGGGAATATCGAGGATTTCTATATATATACATATGTCTTGTTTAATTTACATCGTAACTTTCCAGACACATAATTTCGACGGAATCCGGGAATGTCCTTATTTGGAATAGAATTACGGAGCAAGTGTTATTCAAAGAGGAACAACCGGGTATTAGGCAGTTGTCACTGATACAGAACACGTCGAAGTTTCTAACAGTCTCGCGACCGAGCAACCCCCCTGGGGTTGAAAGCGTACGAACTACCGCGACGCTGGTCGTTAGGAGCATTCCAGGTTTGCTGGTTATATTAATATAACGATTAATACGAATATACACGGAGAAAAGGGTTCGGTAAATTTTACAGTAAATCCCAGTAACAAGGCTCCTTGGGAGGTGAAACAGCGTACTTTTTACAGTTCGTAACAGTATAAAAATTAGTTTATACAGTAAAATTTGTTATGCACCCAACACATATTAACAGGATTGGTAAATTTTATCGTATAAACTGATATTTATACTATTACGAATTATAAAAAGTACGCTGTGGTCTATTAAAAACTTCAACGTTTCACCTCGAGGAGCTCTGTTACTGAGATTACTGTAAAAATTCATGAGATTTCCCATAATTTGTTTTACCAATCCCTTTCCTCAACGCACCAAATAAGATCAAAGAATAAGATCGCTTCGACAGACGGTAGGACTATATTTTCCCTGGAGTATCCCGTAAGAAGCCAAACGGGGGTACCGTTTAGACAAGTCGCGGTAACATCCGACTGTTCCCACCTTGTCGTACCCGCGGCGGACAAGGGGAACAGGGATTTCGTTATCGTTTACAATGCAAAGAACGGGATGTTGATCAACAAGATACCAATTAAAGTACCAGGATTCCGAGTAAGTACGAGTAGAACAACCGCACTCGATCCGCGGCGTTATTGTAATTGGGATGTTTCGTTAAATTCGACGCGCTTCGTATGGCGTAGGATATAACGAGTATCGTTCCCATGCCGAATCGAGCCCAATGGGTGGGAATTATCGGATCGGACAAAGGTAGCATTATGGACATAAATAAGAAGAAGATCGTTCGGACGATTCCAAAGTGGAGTGGCAATATCAGTAGAGATGGAAAATATACGTTATATGCGCCGAGCAGGTAACGTAGAGATCGAAGAGTCGATCAATTCGAAAGTGTCTCAACGTGAGACGCATGACGAGAAGTTTAATTTAAAGAGGGCTATTATTTTGCATAATTTTATCTAGAGCAGAATTGCTTGATCCTTTGCTTATATTATAATTATATTGTAACGTTCTCATTATACGAGTATACTGAGAGAAATAATTGCTTGTATAAAAAAAATTCCTTGAACCACAAGAACGTATACATGATATTAACATTTTTTAAGAATACGGATTCTCGGTCGAAAATTATAATATTCTTGATTCAAGAATACCTTAGCTGGGACAATAGATTTTTCCCGCTCAAAAAAAAAACAATTACTCGAATCTATTATATAATATCAAATATTTTCTTGCACGAAAAAAATTAAGGCTTGATTCTGAAATTATATCATGTTTTCGATTGAAGAAAACATTTTTTTGGCACCAGCAATTATTTCTCTTAGTGTAGTCTCGTGGAAGCAACCCCTGCGCGATTTAATCTTCTTCTTCCCTATCGCAGAGGCGGTTTGGAGCTCGTGGAATTAAAGAAAGGTACTACGGTAAAAACGTACATTCCGAAAGTGGCCGAAGGTGTTTTTACAGTAATTTGTATGTTCAATCGTACGGACGAATATGTTTTGTACTATCACAGCGGTAGAAAAACCATCAGAGTATTTAGGTACGTGGTCACGCTCGTTCTAAGTGAGCCTGATAAATTATTAACGAGTGCTCGACGTTTGCAGATCTTCCGACTGCGAGATGATCGCAAATTATAGAGTTCAGGCAGAACTGAGCGCCGTCGATAGCACGTATGACGGAAAGGGCATCGTTTTGGGAACGGTCGACGGTTGCGTATCGGTACTGGCGATCGCAGATCCGAAAAAAATCGATATGATGGATTATTTGGCAAATCTACCTTCTCGAGACGAGCAGGTAAGGGTTTCTTATCGTAAGACTTTCAACGCGCGTTTATATTTTCGTTTATGTAAAACGAGATGTAATTATTTTCATCATCAGGGGGGCATATGTATTCATTCTTCTTAAGATTGAGCTTTTGATTATATGTTTCTTACTGATTCCTCATAATGATGTTGATGGATAAATATCAAAACAGTATTATCATACGAGAGATGGCAATTCAGATACGACCACCTTGTCGCCATCAGCGCTGCGAATATCGTTGTGTCTTTATTTATTCACGTGTTTAATAGAGACATGACAATGCTTGCAGTGTCGATAGTGCTAAACTAGGCGCATCCTTTGTGATACAGTAGGACCTTGATTATCCGAACCTCTGTTACTCGAACCTTCCATATCCGAACCATAACTTGCTTCATCCGAACCACGATTTGCTTCATTCAGATTTTCATTATTTGACCATCGTTTCAAAATTTCTAGAGGCATAGATTGTCATGTAATACAACATGGCAAATCATTAATTTTCTTGTACATTTTTTTCTCATTGTGTCTTTATTAGATCTTTGACACATTCAGTAATAAATGCATATCGATCATTCTTTTAATACCGTTAATTATACGCCGACAAAAAATGATGAATTTCATAATAAAAGGACTCTAAACTAAGCATTCAGTTTCTATAATTTTTTATAAATGTTTATAATAAAAATTATATGGACTGAGTTATGTTCCAAATATTGTTTTATCGTGGAACATCGTTTCACCCATTATGACTGTTCTATTATCCGAACTTTCGCTAATCTGAACTAGGCCTGATCCCGATTGATTCCGATAATCGAGGTCCTACTGACACATGTATGTTTTTGTAGGTTATGTCGTGTCCGACAAACAGACATCACTTACGAAAATTAGGTCACGCTCTTTTATGAATTAAATACATGAAACGAATCACGAATAAAAATAATTCTTGAAGGAAAAGGTCGATCGGCGAATAACTATAATTATATGTAAGAAAAAATGTACGAACATTGTGGTTAGGGCATCAAGCTTGACCACGAAGCCGTTGTCTCCTTTCTCGCTCTCCGTGACCGTACTACATCTTCAATACACACACCTGTCAAACTTTAACCGATGCACTCAACGCGATCGAATCAAATTTATCGCGAAAAACTATGATAACACACGATCGGAATCAACCCTCCCGACGGACCGACATGTCAATCTAAACTGCATTTGCGACTAGCGGCGCGCGTGAAATTGCGGAGCCACGCGGAATTCTCCATTTTCAAGGGTTCGAAGGGTACCACTACAGGAACACGATTGGTACTGCCGAAAAGTTGAATGAACGATATTTTCAGTGGAAGAAGAAGATGGAGAAACAGCGAGCGGCGACTAAATTCAAGGCCGCGGCACGCATCGCCCGAGTGACCCACGATTTGGCAAATTTAGTACGCGCCGCGAACACCACCATCGTCGACAGTACCGACGACACGGACGGCGATGGTGAATGAGCATTTGAGAACGATGAATGGGAAAACGTCGGAGACCCGTCGAGAGCAAAATTCTCGCGCGTCTTCATTTCTTATACATGATTATAATAAAATTCGCGATCGGAGATCGCGAGACAAATATCGCAGCTATACCTGCGTATATCGCGTAGGATGTAAAAATAGGAAAATAAACAAGGAAGCAGAGCGCAACGCGGTGGTATATGGAATTTATATTACATTTATTTGTGTCTTTTTCGTGGAGTTTTTTAATAATTTTTTTCTTCTCTCCCCCTCTCTTCCCAACACTCTCTTCGTCGGCGTTCGAATAGCGAAGGGCGCGAGGCAAATTCGCGTTGCGCGCGCGACGGTACCTCCGCGATATACGGGAGACGATGCGCGTCCTCGTACGAGCCGAGCGCGAATTTTTCCAAAACCCCTGTTTCCTCGGCTCGTGCGGGGAGAGGTTCCAGCGTCTCCGGTGACACCGCGGATGATACCTTGCGATCGAGCTCACCTCGCGCCGATACAGGCGTGGCGAATTCAAGCGCTTTCTATTTTGCATTCTCGCAAAATGATATGCCGAAAATGAAGCACGATTTAAAAAGTTCGACCGCCGTTCGGATCGCTTCCGAATGGCGGGGGTAAAAGCGTGTCCCTGTGTGGTGATCCAAAATAGGCGTTCAAAATTAGATTCTGCTTTTCAAGGATCGACAGTCGAAACGAACGAAGCAAATCGACGCCTCGAATCTATCGCCGACTCGGTTCATGTAATTTCAGACGGAATCTCCCTTGGCTCTCGTAATAGGCTCATCTAACTTTTGTCTGTAACTGTTGGTTCCTATCTTTGTAACTGTACGACCCCCCCCTCCCCCTTCCCCTCTAATGCTTCAACCTACGCAAAGGTACGCCAAACTTGTTTTTCCTGTAGTGACGCGACGTTAAATCTCTATTGCGTGGTTCCGTCCTTCTGTGTCTGTAATTGCTGTTCCCGCTGCTGCGTTTCCGCCGCTGCCATATCTTTTGTATGTTTTTCAACCTGAAATAGCAGGAAGTGCATCGTTTCCGTTAGAATCTGAAGAGGGCAAAGATGCTCGCCGTTATGCATTCTCGCCGTCGTACGATTACAAGTGCTCACCACTTTTTTAATGTGAGTATAAGCTTTATCGTCCACTTTTCCCAGAACGTTGTCGACTTTATACGGCGGTAGTATAGTGACGCTATCCCAGACGACGATATTGTGCCCACTCCATGTAACCTCCTGAATGGTCTTCGCAATGGTGATGTAAAGCTTCTGACCCTCGGGAGACACTCCTGCCTGCAGAGCCTTTACCATCCGTTTTTTCTCTTCGATTTGGTTGCGCACTCTTATTTTTAACTTATGCAGATCGAGACTCTGCGGTGGTTCGCTTGTCGTCGGACTGACCTCTCTTTTCACTTGGACGTCGGAGACCAAAGATAAATTTACTATATGAACGTTGTTTAACGCCATTCTGCCGCTGGACGACGGACATTCTGCGGGCGCGTGGTTAAGGAGTATACAGGGGCAGGGAAACGAACGATCGGTGTGATCGGATCGAGAAAAAAACCGCGAGCACCGTGGAAAGCGCGCGATACGTACACCGTCGACGCGGTTGCTCGCATGACGAAACTAACCTGCGTTTTCGCGGAACGAGCTCACCGTTTCGCGCAAATCGATTCGCGGTTACGACGCAAGCGGATCGGCGAGGCACTGCACGCGAAATTGACGAGGGAGAAGTGAAAACGCAGGAGCAAACGTCGTTTCGAAGTGGCAATTATTTACATCTGTCGTGCTAATGGTATAGCGGACCGATGGAGAGGGCGTTCTTGGAACGACGTCCTCGCGTAGCCGGGCAACGAGGGAATTCGCTTGAAAAGGATACTTAAAACCAACATTTTAGTTTGGGGGTCGAACGCTAAGACTTCGCCTTCGATTTCCTTATTGTAACAGGTTTTGCAGGCTACCGTGCTCCCAATGCTGAAGCAGTCGCTGACGCCGGCCATTTTTCACTGCAGGCGCTCTCGGGCACACTGGCATCATCTATCGGGGACTCGGCCGTTTATGCCAACCTTTTGTAATTGCCCGCCACGCTTTTCAAATCGCTTTTTTGGAGCCGCGATCTGTGTTCGCGTGGGTGGATCGGATAAAATCGTTTCCAGACGGTGCAAGGATCGAAAATGTAGTCAATGTATCCCTAGGATTCTGTGTCTCACTTTTAGACTACTTTTATCGTTAAAAGATGTATTTAAGATGATATATATACCTAAAAATATAGAACGAAATAGGACATAAGACGGTAGGTGGATCGAATAGGATCGTTTCCAGACGACGCAGAAGCCGGAAATGTATTCGATTTATCTCTGATATCTTACATCTAGCTTCTCTATACTAGTTTTATCATTAAAAAACGTCTTTAAGACGATTCATATACTAAAAGTAGATCGAAAGTAGGACAAAACATTCCGAAAACGAATTAAACACGTCTTTCGGAGTTGTGCTGTTTAGAATTAATATGAAAACATTTTTAAAGACTCGCAGTATAGACATTCATTGAAAAAATGGTTAAGAATATTTGAGCGGACGATTTGCACTGATCGAAAACTTGATTTCGAACTTTAATTTTTCTAATTTGTGATCACTGACATTTTATTTACAGATAATTAATTATAAATCTCGCTTTTTGACTACTTTTATCATTTCTGGGATGAACAATAGGTAGGAACCGAATAGAGAAAATCTCAAATAGACGCCGTATCAATTAATCGAGTCTCAATTAGAAAGATTCCCAGCAGACGTTTCATATCGATTAACCATAATAATTTGTATCGGCTATCTCGGGATAAATGATTACATACGATTATATTCATCATTCACGCAAATCCGCGGCGCCAGCTTCGGTTATATTCGACGCCTGCTCGGCTATTTTCGGCTTGGCGGGTTCTTCTTCAATCTCGTGCACTTCCCAGTCAGTTTACGCTCGTGGCTTCGCGCGTAACGCACTGGGAGAAAAAGCGAGACACGCCGGTGTGTGAGGGTCCGGGAAGAGGCTGGATCCGTACAACGCCGCGACGGTTGAATTATCTTCGAAAATTTTCAGCGGGAGCGATCGGTTTCTTTCGAACCGTAAAACGTACTTAATTTCGCGACGCGTTTCGATGCCAGAGCGCGATGCGTTTCGCGAGTTCGAAAGCCGAATCTTAATCCGGAGATGACGGGACTACGGCAAAACGGGAAACGTGTAGTGTGTAGTGAATCGAAATGGGGACGATAATTTTGTAAACGTTCATTTCACTTTCTGCGAACAAGCGCGTCGATGGTTGCTAATTGAATTAATTTCGAATCATCCGCGTCGTCGCAAAAGGACGCTCTCGCAGGACAGAAAGAAATCGGAGAGCGGGTAAGCTCCAGGATGCTCGGCGCGATCAAATGTAGTTCCGTTTTAATTTTACCGAACGATATTATCCGTAAAAAAGGAATCCATGGAGAACGAAGGAGGCGAATTTTCAGTCCGCATGCAGCCGATTTTCAAATTCAAGAGTTTTTCTGCAAAAAGTGCATGTAAATACATACCACATGAGGCTACATTTACTCACCAGGAAAGGAACTTCAATCACTATTTTCTCATTGTTTTTATGAACTTTTAGCCTATACCGATATCAGACTTTATTGTAGATAAAAATGTAATCTTCAAAAAAATGTTATACATATCGTCCCCTTTACGACATACCGACGTAAGTGCCATAAAGTTGAAAATTAACTTACGCCGTTAGATTAGGTATATAACTGTAGTCTGTTTTTCATACGACAAACTGGCATATCAGTATTCCTTATACATTTTCCATAAATCGGTATCATCGGTTTGACGTATCTGACAAAAATCTTATTAGCATATTAAATACATACATTTTTTCTCTCTTCTCTAAAATTTACAAATGGTCAGATACGCCATTATGTCATAAAGGGGACGATATAAGAGCCAAAAGCTCATAGATAATGAAATAATAGCGATTGAAATTTCCTTCCTGGCGAGTAAATTTAGCCTCATGATACCATATGGGGCTAAGCTTACTCATCAAGAAAGGAACTTCAATCACTATTATCTCATTATTTATGAACGTTTGGCCTATATCGATATAAGACTTTGTTATAGATAAAAATGTAATCTTCAAAAGAGCATTATATAAGTATAAGCCAAAAGCTCATAAATAATGAGATAATAGCAATTAGAGTTTCTCTCCTAGCGAGCAAGTATAGCCTCATATGATATACATATGATGAGCATGTATGCAGATGCAGAAATGAGTAGCGCCTGTGCAAAACAACCCGTTAAAAGTTGACACGAGTTAATGACTCCGCAAGTCCTGATCGCGTGAGAAAAAGTCCTTCCGACAAACGTTTTACATCTTCGAGGGGAAAAACACGACGGGGGCACCGCAGACTTTTCATATCGCGTATTCCTTGCAGGATGCGAAGGTCGCCTTTGCCTCTTCGGGCGGAATGGAACAACGATGTACTCGTATATACATATACATGCATACCTACATAAGGCCGCACGCGCCGGTAAACTTGCGATCCAGTGTACCGCGCAAAACATAGGTATAAGGTGAAGTGGAGTAAAAATGAAACGGAGATAAATAGGTACGAGACGCGCGTCTTTCCTTTCGCAGATCACGGAGTAATATCTCGTCGTAGGTACTATTTGCTCGACTCGAACTTCTGATGAATTACATTTTGTTATCTTCTTTCCTCCTGTGAAGTATTCTTCGCTTTTACCCCCTTAATCCTACACAATATTAACTTTTTATTGACAAGGAAAGTTTGTTGCTCGACTCGAATTAGACTTTCTCTGTATATCACGCATTTTCGCCGAGGACGCGTTGTCCTATATTGAGAGAAATAATTGCCAGTGTCAACAAAATATTTTTTGAACCAAGGACATATAATGTTAAAAATGTTTAAGAATACATGTTCTAGGTCGATGAGTGTACGAGGGAATGAGAAGCCAAGGGGTCTAAGTAGAGAAAAAAGCTTTCCGAGATAATCCACATTAAAGTATTTTTGTTCTTTAAAAATACCTGCAATTCCTTTGCCTCAAGTGCATAAGCTGTATGAATAATTAAAACAGCTTATACACTTGAGGCAAAGGAAAATTGCAGGTATTTTTAAAGAACAAAAATACTTTAATGTGGATTATCTCGGAAAGCTTGCTTTTCTACTTGGACCCCTTGGCTTCTCATCTTCATTCAAGAATACCTTCGTTGGGATTAGAAATTCTTCCTGCGCGAGAGAAAATAATTACACGCGAGCTTACACGGGAAAAAATAGATCGTAGCATTTACAAAGTATCTGGTAAATTTCGGGACGAGGTCAATTCATTGTTACGATAACTACGATTTTAGCAAAAATTATAAACACAAATTAAAAACAATAAATTGACCTTGTCTCGAAATTTACCAAAAACTTTGTAAATGCTACGATTTATTTTTTTCCGCGCATCAAATATTTTCTTACATAAAGAAAACCATGGCTTAGTCCTGGAATTAAATCATGTTTTTGATTGAAGATAAAATTTTGTTGGCACCAACAATTATTATTTATCTCAATGTATGTACACGGGAAAAATGCCGATGCTGGATTTAAAAAGTCAAAGTTTTAAATAAAGGTATTCTTGTAAATGCAACTAAACTTTGTATACAATTAATTACTCGATATGTAAACTGTATCCGATAATGCTGTTACTTTTATATTTTCCGCGTATATTTCTCTGCTGTAGATTTATCACTCCCCTGTGCCTGTCACACAGTAAGCGCAGACTGCGTTACAATTTGCAGCAATTGATCTACTGTTTACGAAACATTTTTCTCCATCCACGGAAACAAAATTTATAGCTAGTAAATTTCGGAATAAGGTCAATTTTTTGTTACGATAACTGCAATTTTAGGAAAAATATCAGTAAAACTTGTAGAAGTTGCAAGCGTTTTCTGCAATTCTTACTAAAATTGCAGTTATCGTAGCAATAAATTGGCCTTGTCCCGTATTTTACCACAAATTTTGCAGATGTTACAACTCATTTTCCTCCCTGTATACAACGACGTCGTTTGTTCGCAGAAAATCGATAACAATATTGCACGCGGAGATTCGAAAGTTTGGCAAATTTCCCCGCGATTCGAAGAAAAAGTGCCATCGCCGGCGATGGAGAACGTAACCAACAGTACCGACGGCTACTTCGAGGAAGATCTCGACTACGACATAAACGAATCGTTGAGTCACTTTGAATGGGCGGAATTGGCACCGGTTCTGGTGGTCTACACTCTCACGTTTTGCCTAGGGCTGGTTGGTACGTATATGTAGATATCGTTGCGCGCAATATAGCAGGTATATCGCGCCACCACCGATACGAGTCCGCATTATTAAAACGGCATCTGGCGCGGGGCACTTGGATTTCCTTCTCGCAGATGGTACCCTCTCGACATTTCTCATCGAAGATTCATTTTAGACTCCGAGATGCGTTTATTCCCGCGATATCGAGACGCGATTGCCGTACAAAAACGTCACGGTTTGCGTCTGTTGTGCCAATTAAGGTCGACGGGGCTCCAAAGGTGGACGGGAGAACGGACGGATAACGCGCGCGTCGAGTTTTCAAGCCTGATGGACGAAAGCACCGCGGGACTTGCGCGGGAAAAAAAGTTTACGATTAATAAATAAATTCATCTCCGAGATGCCGCGGGGAGGGGCGCGGCGCGCTTTTCCGAGAGGTTACGAGCGTGCCCGGGGAGCAAATTATACGGACTCTCGGCACGCTGGAATTTGTTCGCGCGATCGTACATAAATATTCCGTATTAAACGCTCTCCTCCGGGGCCCGCCCTCCGTCCTCTATAATCTTCTCACGTTCTTACGAGCCAATTAAACGCGCCTTGTCAATTTTTCTTTCGCGCGCCGAGAGTCTCATTCGCGTAATCCTCTTTTCCGATAGAAGCTATGCCGAGAGAAAAGTGGGTGGTAAAATCAATCGTGATCGCAAGATTGAATGTTCATGGTTGCTGTGGTACCATATTTATGATTAAAGAGATCATGGACGTAGTCGAAATAACGTTTGTTGCGTGGTTATAGTATGTAACGACGAGATTGTAGTTTATGATAGCCACATGCATCATGCACTGAGGAAAATGATGCTTCAAGATGTAGTAGTCAAAAATAACCATAGCTTGATCCCGGAATTATATCATGTTCTTGATCGAAGACAATAACATTTGTTTGTCATCAGCAATTATTTCTCAGCGTGAATGTATAAATGCGTCTCTTCGTCCGACGCGCGAAGTTAAGGTTTCTCGAGCGTTATACTAACAATAGTGAGAAATGCTTGAAAATGATTGCATTCGGTAGATTGAAGTAAAAAAAAATTCAGTTAAATTTTCAAGTCTTTTAAGAAGCTCGTTGCAAAGATTTTTGAATAACAAAGTAACATGTGTTCTTATGGGTTATAACCAACAAATCGCGATATTTCTGAGAAAAATAGTGAAAAAATTCTGAAATGTTTTGAACAGCAAGTTTAATGAACTAAAATCATCTATACCAATTTTCACGTTCATTAAGAGGCCCGTTATTTTTTGTATTAATTGTTCTTTATAAATTTAACCCCTTTGATAAGTCAATGTGGCAACGTTGCATGACGTACAGATGCATGACCAGATCTTTTGGGCTTCATTTTTGAACTCACAGATACACACATACTACTGTACGTCAAACATTGTTGCCACATCGCACGAAGAACGTACTTCAGAGTGTTACTGTACTTCAGTGGACTAACTTTTAGCAGGGAAAAAACCCCTGTACCGCTCGAGAAACCTTAATCGCGCGCCGCAGTAGACCCGCGTCGTGTCCGTCACTCATTCCCGCGCGAATCGTCGAATAGAAGCAGAGAGGCCAGTCCGCGCGGCGACATCGAGCGAGACCGCACCGCCGATTGACGACTAAATAAAACGACACGTAAGATCGATGTTTGCACTCGAAGAGAGCACAGTGGCACGCGTGGTGTCACGCGGTAGAGCAAATACGTCGCGATTCGTCGAGACATATTTCTGTGAGGCGCGTCGCTATGTTTTCAGCATTTGCATATTTATAAAATAAATCAAGCAACTCGATAGAATCTCGCGTCAAGGAGTGAAAAAGGAGCGTAGTGCTCGTTCGACGGCGAGAGACCTGCTACCGAGAGGTCTTTGCTCCGCGTACATGTAGTTTGCACCTGTAAATGACGTCTCTATATCTTTCGTTTACGGAAACTTTGAGATTCTCGCGAATGCGCGTTCTTTAATGCCGTAATCGCAGTTCTATTAAGCGTTTACAGAATTATACGGATGAATGCAATTGAGTTATTGCACACTTCTCGCCGCCGGCTGCGCATTAATATCACGGTATACGGAAAGGCAGGGGAAACAGAGGGTCTTTTTGTATTCCGCAGTCTCGTAATTCTCGTAGCCATCGATTCGGGAAGACGGGGAAAAACGGAACTCAGTTTTAAGTCAAAATTGCACTGCTGTAGTTAAAAATTCGAAGTGTTACGTAACAAATACTCATTCCGCACATTGCAGAGATCATTATAAAAAAAAAGGAAAAATCGAAATAAAATAAATTTCACCATGCAAATAGTTAAACATTTACTATAGTGTTTATGTTAATAACATTGAAATCGTCATTTCTCACTACTAATATAATGCCTTTTTACTAAATGCTTTATAAATTGATTGCTTAAAAATGATAAATTATCAATCTGTTTCAGTTTTACTATACATGTACCTGCTAATATTTTTAGCTCAAGTATTCAAGTACAATTTCTCATAATTTGTGTGTGTGAGCTCCATTTCTCTCCGTGAACATTTCAACGCAGAGTCGAGAATCTTCGAAAGCGAGTGCGCGTTAACGTCGTTTCTCTTTCACAGGCAACGTCGTAATTATCGCCTCGACCCTCTGCCCGCGATTACGACCCCTGCCATCGACGCCGACGAACGTCTTCCTGGGAGGACTCGCCAGCGCGGACCTCTTCCTCATCGTCTTCTGCATACCCGTGAAGGTACGAACGACAGACCGCCCCAACTCCCTTCGGACGCGGAATTTGCAGCACCGACACCACCGTCGCGAGGGTGTCGCGGGTCGGAAATTGATCACGCGAGACTTCCTCGGAAATATTCAATCCCTTGCGCGACGCGATTGGAATTATGCGGACGGCGAGGTTTTTTATCGCGGTGCGTGCAATCGACGCGAGAATATGCGTCAGCACGAATCGATGCGACTTCGTTCCTCCGTCGCACCCCGGCATCCTCCGACGGGATAGACTACGGTTCTCACGCTCCACGGTAAAGTTTTGATCACTGCCAAGTACTTTGGAGTCGGGGAAATTGAAAAACAAGATTATACGACACCCCCCCGCGTGCCTACACCGTTAGAGGAATTTTTATTTTTAACGTAATTTTATGTAAAGCCTTTTTGCCAGTGCATGTAATTAGGAAAATTAATATACTCTCTCTTGTGTGAAGTAACGTTTAACGAAATTTATATACAATTATATTACAATTATAATATAAATTTCATAACAAAATTTATTAATTTTCATTATTACAATACGTATTGGATGGACATTTTATACTATATAATTATATTAAGTTTAATACAGATTTCTTTTTATAGTGTGTACCTGCACGGTACTGAGGAACTGTCCATAAATTACGATACATCCTCCCCCATACCATATGTGAGGCTAAACTTACTCGCCAGGAAAGAAACTCCAGTCACTATTATCTCATTATTTATGAATTTTTGGACAATATCGATATAAGACTTTGTTATAGATTGAAATGTAATCTTCGAAAAAGTATTTTACAAATATGAGCTAACAGCTCATAGGTAATGAGATAACAGTGATTCGAGTTTCTTTCCTGGCGAGTAAGTTTAGCGTTGTATGGTATAATATTATGTACACACACGGAGAGAAGAGTAAAACAATCACTGCTACACTAAATAATAGGTTTAATTTTTTGGGGAAAGTATTGCGTTCATTGCTTTACTGTAAAATTCTCCGTGTAAGACAATTAAATATAACAAACTCTATATAAATAGGCATGTGGAGCTTCTCAGACCAGTTTCAGTTGCTCGCTCAAAATGCATGGCATCATTTTGAAAAATCTTGCAATGCTGTCGAAAAACTATGTCGATTCTTCATCAACATTTAACTGTAGCCAATTCTTTTTGAATGTATCCCTAAGGAATAAAAAAATAATTCCTATAATATTTCTTACGTAAAATTGACCTTCTTCCCCTAATGTAAGTTACTATAAAGATTTGTATGGACCCCTCTTCCCCTCCCACCAGCCTTTAACGCCTTACGCAATTTACGGACAGTCCCTTATACGCGTCGCGTGACAATCATTGTAAACAAATTTGTATCAAACTTAATATAATCGTATAGGCATATAGCTTTTATTCAATGCGTAATTATGAAAATTAATATATTATATTATACTTCGTTATACAAGTTATATTCAACCTAATATAATTCAATTCTCTCATTAATTTTTTTTATTGCAGATTTGATAAGTTTGGACAAATTGTTTATCCCATACTTTTTCTCTTTCTATTTTCTATATTCCAAGATGCAGCATACGCCATAATTTTGTAAGTCTTCTCTCTCTTATTCATTGCTTGGTGCGTCTCTCATGGCTTTTCAATGAGGTGATAATACAGTAGAGAAACGCACTTATAACTTTGCGAATAATCCTATAATATTTTTTTTAGATATTTTCTTTTCTATGTACCTAACATTGAATATGTATACAGATTACAGATTGAATTAAAAATTATGAATATTCTTTTTCACGTGAAAACTGAATTGCATTTAAGTTCAATAAATATTTTGTACACGTTTTGCAAGGGAGTATATTAACTCTCATAATTATACGTAATTGATACAAATTTCGTATACACACAATAATTATATTAAAAATACAACTATTCCTCACAATGATGGTCGCTTTTGGTAAGAATATAAATCTCGCGCTTTTTTCCCGAAACGAATAACTCCTTCCGCCCGCTAGGACCGAAGAGAGGCGAATAACGATGCTCTTCGCGAGAGGAAAAATAGAAGGGAGAGAGCGTGCGCACGGCTTGACGTAAGCCGAGAGTATAACGATATACGGAGGGTTGGTCCACGAGATAGTCGGACGTAACTCGAGTCCTTCGGGAGTTTACCGCGTACGCGTGATTCTTTTCTCAAATTCGGCGAGGAAGACGTTCCCCTCCGCGCGGCTCGGCTTTGGATAAACTGAGATTCGACGGGAAGGAAACCGACGAGGGGCCGAATGCATTCGGCCGTTTCGCGTGCAATTTTCCGGTCAACCGGCACTTGTATATACGTCTCTGCGGGAGAAAGCAGAATAAAATGAGATATTCTCATCGACCCCTACTTTCCATCAGCCCTTACGATGATCAGAGGCCAACTCGAGCATCCCTTTTCACCCTGCCCTCTCCCTTAATCGACGTCACGTGTCCACTGAGAAAAAATATCCGTTGACACAATTGAATATCAGTTAAGCCAACCACATCACGATGTTAAGTACGCGGAACCTAAACACGAAGTTGTTCCAACTACACAGAGAAAAAGAATTAGTTGGATCTGCTGATACCTAATTACTTGCAGGGTCGCCAGTAATTATTTATTTACATCAATTTGATCTTTTTTCATATAAATAAACACTTCTTCCACGATTGCAGGAAGAGTTAAATTCGCAGGTTAAATTCGCCTCATCGGGATCGCTCTAATCAATAATAATGGAAGTTGCTCCGTCCCGACACGCTTAATAAAAAGATCATCCCTCCATCTACCCATCCAGCGTTTCGTGAACGCTTGAAATTTCCATCGGGTCCTCGGTACGCAATTTATCGTCTCGCGGCGATACCAGTTTCCGCGCGAGATCGATGGACCCGCCCGCGCTATACGCTATTTCGGAGAGATAATCCGAGCACGACGGCGGCGGGGACCGCCGCACATTGCGGGGGT
Source organism: Xiphydria camelus (assembly GCA_963678675.1). Taxonomy (NCBI): domain Eukaryota; kingdom Metazoa; phylum Arthropoda; class Insecta; order Hymenoptera; family Xiphydriidae; genus Xiphydria; species Xiphydria camelus. Next base: position 27,115,944 of record OY783195.1, read on the forward strand.
GGATCCGGGCCGGAAGGAAGGTCGAAGGAGAGGAGACTCCGAACGGGACACGATAGTTTCGAGATAAAGTTTCACCGCTCGACGAGATTTCAGAAAGACGCGCGGAGAAAAAGGATCAGTCATTTTTACAGTGAATCCAAGTAACGAGGTGAAACATTGAATTTTTTAATAGACACAGCGTACTCTTTTTTTACAGTTCGCAGCAGTATAAACCCGTAAAAATCCGACATATATATCTGTTAATGAGAGATTGATAAATTTTACCGTATAAACTGGTATTTATATTATTACGAACTCTCTGTAAGAAGTACGCCGTGGTCTATTAAAAACTTCAATGTTTCACTTCGAGGAATCCCGTTACCGAGATAACTGTAAAAATTCATGGGTTCTCCTACGATTTTTTACTAATCCTTTTTTTTCGTGCGCGAGGGATCGCGAGAGCGGCTGTTTGAGCGTCACTGAGTCATTCGACCGGGTTCTATTGGATGATTGGACGTACTTGTGGTCACATAAAAGTAGACGGGCTTCCGACAACGAGAACGCCATCGTCATCGCGCGCGCCGCGAGTCGTTTGCGCCGTGGGTCTAATCAGCTTCGGACTCTTCGTCTCCCGCCTCGTTGGGTCGGTTTCAATTGGAACGCACGGTCGAACGATCGCTCAATTATCGCGGTTCGATTCGATCCGGCACTTCTCGTCGCGACGGTCGATTCCCAATGGCCGTCGCGATCCTCGCGGCGTCGTCGTAGGTATCGCCGCCGAGGGATAGCCGCGAATCGTCGCGCCACCTTCCGCCGTCCCGCCGTTGTATTCGAAAGCGATCGAGTGAAACTTTTCGCGGTGAGCAACGAGCCTCGAAACACCTGCGACGGTACGCCGTGCTCGCGCGCAAATCCAAAAGTTTCGCGAGGTTGAAAGTCGTTATAGCTCTGGAATAACTCTTAAAAGTTTCAGCCGCGCCGGTTCGGACCCACCCGCGGGAATTGCGTCTAAATGACGTATGGCCGTTCCTGCGCGTTACGGCGCCGGGACTTTTAACGAGTTCGCCTCTTCGCGATGCTGGAACGCGGCTGCTTTGCGCTCGCGAGCGCGATTTCCGCGCGAAAGTGGATTCGAGTGGAATGGTACCGGCGCGATCGGCTTTGACCGCGATTATCTCGTTAGCCGTGAACTTTCAGCCGATATCGGTGAAATACTTTTTTGTGGGCCAGAGTGCGATCTTCAAAAAAGTATTACACCAGTTTCGCCCAAAAGTTGACGGGTAACGAGATAACGGTGCTTGAATTCGAATGGAACGGTGTTTCGATCCGTCGCGGAAAATGAGAAATCGGATCCAGAGAGAGCTTTTATTTACGATAGCGTCGCTTACGTCACGCCACGTAATTCGGAGGATCGCATCGTTCCGCCTTATCTCGCGCGGCACGGCTCTCCAACGGTTCTCGCGTATCGCGGACGTCCGCTCGAGCTTTTACGAAACTTGTATCGTCTGCACTTAGGCGCGGCGCGCGCCGCTCGAGAGTTGAAGTGTTTCGCGCGTCGCGCCCGGGCGGCGCGGATCGATTTCCATTATCGGAGACAAAAATTCCGCTATCGTCGCGACGTCGACGACGCGTCTCTCTTCGCCGCGCGCTATAAAAAGTCACGGTGGACTATGAGTTTCCGGGCTTCGCTCGTCGAGCATCCATCTTCCGGCGGCTCACGGAGTGGTCGTTAATTTCGTCGTTTCGACGAAAAACCCGGGCGGGACGCCCGGTGCGCGATCGCGATTCGAGAAACGAACCGTCGCGAGGCTTAAATAAAGAAGAAGGGAGACGTGCTTCGCGAGAGCGGCGGAAGTTTATTCCTCGAACGATAAACCGCGCGTGCCACCCAGGTCGTAAATCGTATAGCGCGTTCTTGCGACGCGATATCAAACGAATGCACGCGAGTGCAACTGGCGAATGCGAAACGCCGATGACTCGGCGCGTCGATATAAAGGCTGTACTGTCCATGAATTGCGTAAGACTGCCAAGGGGAGAGCGAGGTCCGTTCAAATCTCTTGATCTATGGGTAACTTATGCTGGAGGGATGGGAGAAGAAGTCAATTTTACGTAAAAAATATTACAGGAATTTTTCCTTTATTCGTTACATATATATTGAAAAAGAACTAACTTTGTTTAAATGTTGGAAAAGAATCAACAATAGTTTTTCGATAGTACTGCAAGAATTATTTTAATCCTTCGATGCAGAGCGAGACAAATAATTGTTAGTATTAAAAAAATACGAGTATATCTTGAATCAAGAACATTATATGATCTTACAAACTTTTAGGAGTGTAGAGATTCTTGGTCGAAGAATATATATTCTTGATTTTTTTTTAAGAATACCTTCATGGGAACAAGAAATTGTTTCTACGTGAAAAAAACAATTACTCGAGTTTATCAAATAGTTTCTCGCACGAAAAAAATTATGGCTTGATCCTCGATGTTTTCGATTGAAGAAAATATTTTTTTGGCAGCAGCAATTATATTTCTCAATGCATATGTAAGTCGAATCTGCGGAATCCGGGAGTAAAAAAATATAACTCGTAATTAATGATCGATTGATTTACGTTTATTTTAATTTTCCGATGATAAACATGTTTAGCGCAATATGAAAAAGCATGTATAATATCTAACATAATTTTCTTCGGCAAAAACATTACATTTTATAATAAAAATATAATTTATATCATAATTTATAATATATTCGTATCTGGGAGACCCGACTTATGCACAGAGGAGTGAAATTTTTCACGTGTTCATTTTAGGATTAAAAGTGATGCCACACTGAGAACAAAAATAGTATTTTTTCCATTAAATGGCTGTAGTCCATTCAAGTCTATTATTAGTCCAAGTAACTAAATCTGCATTCGTATTCGTAAATCCGCAACCGCCGATTTAATTAAATCTACTGCATTTTTTTCTCATTTTATGCATCCTGAGCAAGTATCTGAAATTGGTCTGAAAAGTCCTACGAACTTTTTTACATCGAGTTTGTTGAATTCAATTTTCTTACGTAATATTTTTACGTAATTTAAAATTTTAATTACAGGGAAAGAGAAGTAAAGGGGAGAAATCTCAGTGAATCTTACATGGAGCGAAGGGAGGCTGTGACTCTTCAAAATCGCCTTACGTAATTTATGGACAATCTCCAAGTCGTAGAGCCCCTCTCCACGACGTTCCTCTTTCAAATTCACAAAATATACTCGTACGTACATACGTACATGACTTCGCCGATCAAACAGAAGACGGAATCAAAGAACCGAGCCACTTACGCCTACACCCCATGCATACGCGATTAACGCGCGAATCGACGACTCGCGAAGCAATCGGAGTCTCCTCGTAAATCTAGGAGCACGTCGCTCATAAAAGAAACGCCGCTGCAGGCGCGTCGCGGTTCGAAATAGCCGCGCGCGGCGGTCTCCGCGTGCGGTCCGTAGCCGCGGGGGGTTTGCGGAGCAGTCGCGTGGCGCTCCGTCGCGACGCTGCATCTTCCCGCGAGATTACAGATATCGGCGAGGTATGCTCGTACGGCTAGCGCGCTCTCTCCACCGGCTATTTTCAACGCCGCCGAAGCGGCCGACAGGCGTCTCCGACTTTTGGCGAATTTGCGCGTGGCACCCGTCAATCTCCGCGGAGTCCGACCCGCGCCCGAGAATTCGGCCGGGAATTTCATTCGACCACCGGAGGCACTTCGCGTCCAATGAAACGGATCTAAAGCTGTACTAAACGACGTCCGCGCGCCAAGTCCCGAAGCATAGGTTCTGAATGGAATTATGGTAATGCGTCGATTAATATTCGGACCGAATACGGGGTATAAAGACGGGTCGAGCCATCGTGGCTGGCGCTCGAGATTCGCTCGATGAATTATTCGCGAAAGCCCGGCCGAGTGCGCGTCGCCGAAATTCGCGGTATATCGGGCAGCCGCGTCGAATTGCTTATAAACTGCGTGAGATCCGAGAGGGTGAAGGGAGGAGGAATGGGAAGGAAAAAATAGGAGAAGACGAGTGTTTGGGGGACATTCTACTGGGTTAGTCACATTGAAATCGACGATTATTGACCCCCTCTCACCCTATATCACACCTCGTCATTCTTATTAACGGACCCATCCTCGATTAATACGTGATAATTTTTAGTCCCTCCTCCTCCATGAATCACAATTATGCAGGCAAATAGAGGATAGCGAAATAGGCGCACGCGGAGAAAAGGGATTAGTAATTTTTACAGTGAATCCCAGTTCCTCGAGGTGAAAAATTGAATTTTTTGATAGACATGATTGCAAGGAAGAGATGTCAGATTGATGTATTAAACGATTTCATTGACATATAATAGATAAATAATTACTTGTGTGTGTGTGTGCGACCCCGCAAGTAATTTTCTGTAGATCCAACTAATTTTTTTTCTCTGTGTAACAGTATGAACTCGTAAACACCAGATACATATTAACGGAAGATTGGTCAATTTTACCGTACAAACTGATGTTTGTTACAAACAAAAAGTACGCTGTTATTTACTAAAAACTTCAATATTGAACAAAAATTTGCTTCACTCAACCATCGGTGAAGTTAAATACGACGAATCTCAAGGTACAACTGCTTCAATGTCATAAGAGTGTAGAGAGAAATAAATAGAACTAAAGCAGACAATTTGAAGCTGAGAAACAAAGTGAATATTTACTCGAAACAATTACACCGTGAGTTTCGCCGTATTCAACTTCAAAGATGGTTAAATGAAGCAACTTTTCTTTTGATGAATGTTTCACCTCGAGGAACCCTATTATTGGGACAACTGTACAAATTTATGAGTTTTCCTATGAACAATCCTTCGTCAAGTTAACTGACGAAATGAGAATACGACAGTGTGACGTATCTCATCGTACATGACCCATTCTCCACACTATCACAAATCGTCAAAAAAATGCACCTCCTCCAAGCACTCTGACGTAATAGTTGAACAGCCCTCTACGTACACAGTTCGAGTAAGAAAGGCGAAGAAGAGAGATTTTTTACGCCACCCCCACTTTTTCCACCTCTTATCTCGAGTCGAGAAGAAGAAGAGAGAGGACCCTTCTCCATTCATACCCCCGCTGCTCTCCTCCAGCCGCGCGCGAAATGAAATTAATCGAGGCGATTGACATTTTTCAAATACCCACGCAGGGGGTGAGCGTCGCGTTCCCGAGCCCCCCGTACCACGGTTCCACTGCGGGAATCGCGATTCGATTCCCATTTCGGGTCGACGGGATCGCGACGCGTCGTCCCCATTGAAGTTGTACGTGGTACACGTGAAATTTCTCGGCGCGCGAAGACACGTGCGAAGGGGGCTCGTCCTTGGAGTGTCTGAAACTGAAATACGTATGCCCCGTCTGTCCTCCGCCCCCGCATATACAATTGAGGGGATGAGAAGCCAAGGGGTCTAAGTAGAAAAACAAGCTTTTCGAGATAATCCACATTAAAGTATTTTTGTTCTTTAAAAAATAACTGCAATTCCTATGCCTCAAGTGTACAAGCTGCATTAATTATTCATTCCGTAACCGTAACCGTTTTATGAGAATCCGTCGTCTTTTTCCAAAAACGTATACCTAATCTCCTCTTCCGGTAGGTACCCTAAATTCCTTAGAATTTCGGGAGCGCTTCGGTGCTGCTCTACACTGTGAAAAGAAAATTTGTATTAAATTTAATATAATCGTAGGTATATAAAGCTATTATCCAATACTTGATTATGAAAATTAATATACTGCGTTATGAAACTTATAAGGGCAATTTCATAATGAAATATATTAATTTTCATAATTACGGAGTACACATATTAATTTTCATAATCACGCATTGGAAAAAAGCTTTATACAAAAGTATATTAAAAATACGAATTTTGTTTACAGCGCAGGGCACCAACAAAATAACGTAACCGAACAAACCTCCAGTCATCGTTGTACGTAATACCTGCAACGCGGCATCTACGGCGGTGCGATAAACTCGAAATCGATTTCATTGTCGGTAAGCGGTAATGACGTTATTGGCGTCGTAAAATTATAACAACGCGCCGCTCGACAAAGGTCGATCGAGCGCGTTATCACTGGATACCGCGCCTGTCTCTTACACGATGATACACCTTCGCAACTGTGTCGCGCGCGGAGTAAACCGCGCGGGCGTCTCGTCGCGCAAAATTTATAGGTGGAAACTGAAGACGGAGCGAGCGAGGGCACGAGAAAGGTCGCGCGTACATATGTATATAGAGAGCAGAGGAGCCGGCGACGGGAGGAAAACTGTTGCTCCCCGTTGCGTCGTCGCCGTTGTCTCGCGGGGGGAAGAACGACGCGGTTGACTTTCGACTTACCGATTAATTAGGCGCGATTAAGGTCACGCGTTGACAATTGCACGCGGCTCGAGGGCGGAACGCACCCGGGCAGCTTGGCGCGATTAAGAGGGAACTGCGCGTTTCATTTTCTGGCGCGCGCGTCAAGTTAGTTCTTATTTCTATTTCAGTCGCGGTGTGTTATCTTTCCTCGCGTCGTTATACTCTTTGGATTCTTCTTGGGGTTTTACTTTGTATTCCTTCATGCAATGCTCTTTCAGGTTTACTTTTATCGCCGCGGGGCGAAACTCGGGGCGAAATAAACGCCTCTTCCTTCCTTCGAAATAAGTACACAGTTGAATATTAAATTTTACTTTGGCATCGGTCCACATATTTTTGTATACTAAAATTAACCGATTTTTCGCGTTAATTTAACATTTTTTGCATTAATTTTCACAACAATTATTAGTTGATATTAACGTAGTATAAATATGGGTGGACCAATTCCAACGCAGAATTTCCGATTCTGTAGAATAAAAGTGGGATAGACGCTCTGGTTAAAGAACACGTTCAAAATCGATTATCTTGAGATCAAGTGTAGATATCGAAAAAAAGTTTAAACAAAAAATGTTTGTCTATATTTTTGCTATAAAAAAGCCACCTTACATTTTTCACACATCTCCACTGCGTTTCGAGATAATCGCGTTCAAAGTAAAACAGAAACAGCAGGGGCGTCCATCCCACTTTCACCTCGATAAAATCAACGATAAAATCGTTGTATATCTCCGGTCTCTCGCGAGGAACGCGCGCACATTCCATCAAAGAATTTGACGAACGTCGGCAAATATTTCCTCTCGACTCGATCCGAGCGCCGGCCCTTATCGCCGTGCCCTCTCGCTCCGCGCTCATTCCTCGCCATTTCCACCCCACATCACGAGGAAACTTTCGCCCTCCCGCTTCGCTCTTAATTCGTACTTCCCGTTTCGCCCTCCTGATTAAGCGCGGGAGGGAAGAGTTCGCCGGCGCGCCCAATTATTCCGCGAATTTCGCTCAAATATCAACGCGCGCGATTCGCGCGAGATCTTCGTCTTTTCTCCCTCCTGGCGTTTCCGCACGCGGCTACACCCTCGACCGCGCCGAAGGATCCGCAGGAGGGAAACTCGACCTCTCGCGATGGCGCGCCGTTCTCGTCGGAGTCTTACAATCCAGACACCTGGACCGCGTCCAAACGGCCGCGTCGAAAGTTTTGCAAACACCTCGTCGAACGATTTTCTCGCGTGAGTTAATTCGGGATAGAGCTCGTTCGGTCTTTTCTCTTCGGCGCTCGCGCGTTCGTCTCGCGCGTGTGTATGTATGTATATTTCAACGAGCGTCCGCGATCGCGTTTTGTTCGCCGGATGAAGCCGCGGATAACGACCGCTCGTACGCGGAACGACGCGCGATCGCGGGGAAGCGAAAACGGTGGGAGAAAGGGTGAAAATCGGTTCGTTTGATAGAAAAAACTGTAGAGCGCCCTAACGTTTTATACGGAGAAAAGTTTGGGATGCACTGAAAGAAATAGATGTGATTATGACGACTCTTTTGAACTCAATTGCTTAAGGGTGGCTGTTAGCATCAGTTTTTATAATTTTTCTAACTATTTTTAATTACCGGAACAAAAGAATTATCGCGACAACTATATAAAATTGGTGCAGATTGCGAAACTTATGCAGTCGAGTCCAAAATAGTTGTCGCAACGATTTCTTTCCTCAGTGTAGATACACGGAAAAAAATGATTTTGCAGTCTTAGCAAAACTGGGTTTTGCTTAGAATATTTTGCTATCATGATACAAATATTATGCGTGGCGACAATAGGTATGTCAAAAGTTGGCAAAATATTTATTTGGATAGCAAATATTTTTTGGTACGCCACATGTATGGTAAGGGAGTGCATATCCGTCCCAAAACATCTTTTGTACACCTTACAATATGTGAAAAGCTGATTATAAAAAATTTGTTTCCTACGTATCAGCCGCGAACGACTCGCCGTGCTATTTCGGCGCTGAAATTACACGCGAAAAAAAATTATTTGTTAGTGTAACATTATTTACGTTACCGAAACAAAAGATACTGCTGTAATAATTGATTTTCAATGTTGTCACGAAGCCAAAATTAGTTTTTTTTCGTACATGATCTTCCCATCTGGATGTGTTCCAGATAGCGAAGCTATTCTCCTATACCTGGACGATGGGTCCATTTCTGTGCAAATCCGTGCATTACATGCAGAGCGTCTCGGCAATCTGTTCCGTGCTGACACTCACCGCGATGTCCATCGAGAGGTAAGAGAGAAGCCGGACCCCTCTTCGCACTCTAAAATTATTTCCTCGAATCTCGGATTTCAAGATCAATCGAAATTAACGCACGGCACGACTTCGTCGACGGATTTCGACGGGCCGATCCATCGCTATCCAGGATATTGAATTCTCGAATAATTCGCTTCGTCCGTAGAGAAAAGAAAAAGAAGTCCCGCAGACCGCGAGGTGTAATTTACTCACCCTTATATTCGCCTGGAAACGCTTGGCATTCCTCTCCGTTCTCCGTTCGAACGATAATCGAGTCGAACGAGAGAGCGGGGCGGGAAGGGAAAGATAAGAAGGGGAAGCTGTCGATTCCTCCGATTCCGTAGGTCTGATTCGATCCGAGGGATCGCGCGCGAGGTCGTCGAAATCTGCGGAGTCGACGTTTCGCACCCCCGAAAACTCGTTAGCGCGCCTCGGCGGCTGGCCGACGCGAGTCGATAAAGAGAAAAAATAAAAATAAAGCCGAGGAGGGAGATCGCGCGTCGCGGACGACCGGGCGAGATTGAAAGGGGTCGATTCTCGCTTCGGGTGACTTTCAACGACGCCGGAGTCATCTCGGAGAAAGTACTTCGTTCTCGTTCTCGAATGCGTCGCCTGGTATTGCCTCGCTTTCCGTAACGCGATCGTTCTCGTTGTTCGATTTGAAGACAGCTGCACAGAGAAAGAGAAATACAATAGTTGTGTGTGTGTGGATCTACTGAAAATTACTTGCGAGATTTATATCAGTGAAATCTTGTAACAAATCAATTAGATATCCCTTCCTTACGATCATATGGAATAGCATGTGATTGCAAGGAAGAAATATTTAATTACAGTGAAACTCGTTTAAAAGATACGAATTTTCTTCGGTCCCTCGAAAAATGCCTAATAAACCTGTGCAAAATTACCCGTTTAAGGTACGTGCGAATGATGCGATCCCCCTTAATATACGAAGACAATAATTGGTCCTTTGATGTCAAAAAACCCGCTCAAATATACGGAACACACACACAGTGTCAGATATACGGAAAAGAAAGGGAAGCAGAGAGACAGAACAAAATGTAGCAATAATTTGTTGTTGCTGTCTTTTTCAGTTTATCAGAGGGTAATCTGTATAAAGGCATTTTTATAATATTATAAATACTAACTCAATATAATTTTGTGAAAAATAACAAAATTACTCTTTATTTTAAAATCCTGATATCGGATTTTCTTTAATAGTTAAAAACTATTATAGAAGTAGCGAAAATAAGGGTTAGAAATAGTTAAAAACACGTTAATATACGATGTGCACTGGCTTCTTACGCATTATTAGATGGGAATCTATGAAATCCGGATGAGATACGATCCCGTTTAAGATACGAAATTCCCTCGGTTCATATCTGAAACGAGTTTCTCTGCAATATGAACAAAATGTAATTATTAGTAGATCCAACTAATTCCCTTTCTCTGTATGGAAGTTCCCTTCGCGTCTAGGACCTTCTGAGGATTTCGAGAAAGAAGGGAGGCTCTTCGGGGACGCCTCAGAACATAATCGCCCCGGTAATCATTCGAACTAATGAAACAGCGTGCAAGAAAATATGGATACGCGGCTGTATCCACCCTCCGAATAAAAATGAGGGTTGCGGCCGAGGGTCGGTCGCGCGCGGGTGGCCGCGAGAATGTCACTTTGAAAACTCTCAGTCTATAACGGCACAGCCATGCCGAAGGGCGCGTTGGAGTCGGAAGAAGATTTTCCCGGGGAAACAAATGGGAGAAGTCGTTCCAAAATAAAAGGGGGTAAGCGGAGAACGGCGGGACGCTTCTTTAGCGCGATACGCGCGATGTTTCAAAGTTTTCGGATCCTCCCCGCGCGTAAAAAAAGAGGAGAAGGGTAAATCAGAAAGTTGTATCTCCTCCGACTCTCGGAAAACTCGTTTAACGATCCCTGCTTCGCGTACCGCAGGACTCGCGCGGCCGGGTAACGGCTGACGCGTTGCTCGCGACGGCTGTTACGCAAAGCGCAAGGATCCAAGGACGTGTTCGCGAGGGCGGCGGCGACGGCGGCAAAGGGATGCCGAGCCGTCGTTTCGGAAGATCCGGGCTCGCCTACATATATGTATAAATTCCTCCTCGAAGGCGCGGGGACGCGCGCGAAGATCCACCGCGAGGGCGAACCGACGCTTCATCCCCCGTCGTAGCTAATTAGAGGCGCGAGGCAGGGTGCGGTTCGATCATTTACGTGGGACGTTAATTAAACAGTTCTCGCGAACGCTCGAGCGAACGGCGGGTCGGGTTTGATGCCCGTGCGATTTTTGCGCGAGCGAGCCTCGGTAAACCGGTTAATTCTTTCGAGAAGAGGGATGCGCCGTGAACGGTTGAACGGGGTGGTACGCTTCCGTCGGACCGTGAAGACGCTGAGAGGTTGTATCGCTTTTATCGCGCGGACGCCGCGCCTTTCATCCCTCTTTCGGTGTATTTACAAAGGAATCCGCGCTCCCTCCCCGTTCCACTCGCTTCCCTCTTCCCGCGATACCGGCTCTACACTGCCACCCCCTTGAGCACGAGTCGTCACGGGGCAGACAGCCGGGCTTCTCCTCTCTCGACAGTTGCTCCTTGATTCCCTTCTAATCCTCTGCCTTCGCGCTTTCCTCCCCGATTATACATAGGCTCCTGTCGTGCCATTTTCACCTCTGACGCTATTCGAAGGTTGTTGGTGAAGGCGGAGGATCTTTGTTACGATGCAAATTTAACTCGCGCTTTAGCAGCGATTGTTTTGATGTGGTTATACGCGCGTAGAATCGCGGTACAGCCTTTATAAGCTTCTGCCTTTCATATATCGTGTGAACCTCGGCATACAACCCGGGGCGTAACTTACAGGCAAGCGACGCTGGTTGCATATCGGTTGGGGCATCCCATTCGCCGCAGCTTCCTGTAATTTCACGGTAACACCAGTGGATCGAGTCAAGCGAAGAACACATTTCCGCGACTATTTAGAAAGAACGCAAACAAGAATGTTGAGGCCAACTCAATTCTAGATCAGGAGTGGAATAGTTGATGTCTTTCGCTTGACTCGATCTACTTGGTTCTGGTCCGAGCTGTCGGTATTACTGTGAAATTACAGGAAGCTGCAGCGAACGGGGTGCCCCAATCGATATGCAACCAGCATCGCTGGCGTGTAAGTTGGCATCAGATGGTGATGTAGGTATTAAAGATTGAGTGGAGATCGGGTAGGGAAATAACCGCGGTTGAGTTCCTCTCGTAAACTTGAAAGAAAAATAGATTTGGAATGAAGAGCACTGAGTGCCGATATTCTGGCACTAAGTACCCAGATTACGGTGTTATGTGATCGACTGTGTGGCACTGAAGTGAGAACTCGAATTTTTGCAAAATATTGCCATGTAAAATAGTATTTCATTCCCCTCGTGTAGCAAAAAATAGTACAATATCATATATTTTTGAATAATTTGATATTCTTTATATTACAGCCAATAGACATACGGAGGAAAATTAAAAAAGGGAATCAAAGAATAAGAAAAACTAAGTATATTATTTTCCTCTGTATGCACGTTAGCTGTATTGCAAAAAATGCCAAAATATTGTAAAATATGCTTTTATATGTTGTATCAATTTTTGCAATACGAAGGAAATGAAATGCTATTTTGTATAACAATATTTTGCAAATATATATTCGACTTTTCACTTCGGTGCCACACAGTCGATCACGTAATGAAAAAATCTGGATACTCTCTACCCCAGAATCTGGGCACTCAGTCCTCTTCATTTCAAATCCATTTTTTGTCCGTGTAGAGATTTCCATATGCCTCTTGTAACGTAAAGCGAACGAAGAACAAGCGCACCCATCCCAGAGCACTCGATAAATGTCACCATCCTTCTTCCTCTCTCCATCGATTCAATTGAACTCCCTCAAGGCGCGACCACGCGTTAACATCGAGTACCGCGAACGAGAGTCGCGCGAAATAAAAACGTGCAGGACGAGGGTTCGCTTAACTCGACGAACGAGGAGGGAAAGGGACGACCCTCGCGTTCGGGGTTGCTAATCCTCCGGCTAATCGTATGTAGAAGGATGTAAATTCATGAATTCGGGTTTAATGCTCCTTGAAATCCCATTCGGCGAGTCGCTTTCGGCCATCGCGGCGAGGCTTATTATTAAAATGAAATATACACATATACCCCGCGTTGGGGGTATATCCGAATTTGGGATGAGCGATTCTCGCCGCGCGTATTTTCAGATACTACGCCATCGTCCATCCCATGAGGGCCCAGTATACGTGCACCATCAGTCAGGCTCGGAGAATAGTGATCGTCACCTGGACCATGTCCTTCCTGCTGGCCGTTCCCATAACGTTCGTTCAGGTAAGCGCATGGGGTAAATGCTCCAATGAAGGCGACGTTAAGCAAACGCGTGATAATATTAATTTAGGGAAACGGTTAATACTGTCGGTACAGTCGAATTACTGTTGAAATGTGAAGAAATAAGAGTATTCTCTCTCTTCTAATTATATATATTGCCGAAAATGATTAAATTTGAGACCTTTCAGTATGTATAATATTCACTTAAAATCAAGATAACCCGTAAAACGCCAATAAATTCCGGTAAGCATTCATCAATTTTTAACTCGATATTATCGAACATTAGCTTTCATTTTAATATAAATAATATTCTCTGTGCAAAGATATTAAGTGACGTCTTAAATAAACAATTTCTCGAAAGTATACACTGCGAGGAAAAATTAGTTGGATCTACTGAAAATTACTTGCGGGGTCGCAAGTAATTATTTATTTATATCAATAAAATCTCTTCTAATGCATCAATTAAAAATCTTTTCCTTACAGTAATATGTATAGAATAGTGTATGATTGCAAGGAAGATGTATTTAATTAATATGAAAAAAGAATAATTTATCAGTAGATCCAATAATTCCTTTTTCCGTTTATCAAATATTTTCTTGCACGAAGAAAACCACGACTTGATCCTGAAATTATATTAACGTATGTTCTTTATTGAAGAAAACATTTTTTGGCATCAGCAGTTATTTCTCTCAATGTATGTTTAATCACTATAGGTGGATATTTTGTTGCCAAAACTTTACATATTTACTCCGCCTTATGTGACTATTTTTGTGCGGTTGGACCTATTAAGTATTTCTTCCGTATAACCAATATTTTTACTCGCATTGATTTTGCTTATACTTTCTATGAATAAATTAGCATATAATTGAATATAATTCCCTTACTCAAGCGAATACTCATATTATTATTTCAACTAACTTAAACCAACTAAATCCTTCAACCAAATTGTTTCCTCAGTGTCGTATATCTCGCTCTCCGCGATTTTTCATTGTCCCGTGAGAAGTAAACCATACCGGGGCGTTTCCTCTTCTTCTCCCGTCCGTGCGCAGAAACACAAGGAAGTCGGCGAGAAGTATCTGGCTTACTGGTGCATCCGCGATTGGGAATCGGAGATGCTCTGGCGGCTGCACGAGGTCTACATGCTCTTCCTGGTGCTGGTGGTGCCGCTGGCAGTCATGGCGTTCTGTTACACGGCGATCTGCTGGGAGATCTGGCGCGTCGTAAAGCGAAGATATCACATGACCTCGAGACGCGCGTAAGTTCGTAACGTTGGCGCGGGCGAAAGAGGATACGACGGACGCGCGGTCGTAATACGTTGTTCGCCGACGAAGGATTTCGCCTCGGGTTCGCGTAACTTTCGGAGAACCTTTTTCTCTTTTCCGAGGGTAAAATTTCCCTACCTCGGGATTCCGCAAATCCCACGGAGGTCGTACTCTCGGTGGGTACACCTCGCCCGAGGTGCATACGCGCGCACCGCGTTCGAGATTACCGCGCGCGGCGCTATTTCGACGCGCGTCGCGAGCGTAGCGAACTCGCACGAGCGGCATAGCCGCACTCTCCTCGCATCGCGCCTCTCGAACTTGGTTGTGCAGCCTCAATTCGAGCAACGTCAGCGCCGAGTGGATACCCATGGCTCAGCGGCACGGGAACAGCCGTAACGGACGCCGCGGGCGTCGCGACGACAGTCGGACGGAGGAAGAGTCTCGCACCATGAAGCAGGTGCGTTTCTAGGATACTTTTGGAGTTGCACTCTGTGCGGAGAAATAGTTATTTTCGTCACTCAGTGCGTAAAACTCGGTTTCACGGGCGTCCTCGACCCCGTCAACCCCGTATTTGACACTTAGTGACAAAAAATAGAATTCGTTATAAGGGCGTTTCGCGTCGTTTTAACTCGTGTGATTGCCGCACTCGCTTCGCTCGTGCGGAAAACTTCACACTCGTTAAAAACGGCGCTTCACGCCCTCATAACGAAAATATCTATTTCGTTATTAGGGTGTCAAGCGCTGTTTCTAACGAGTGTGAAGTTTGCCGCACGAGCGAAGCGAGTACGGCAATTACACTCGTTAGAACGGCGGGAAACAACCGAATAACGAATTCTATTTTTTGTCACTAAGTGTCAAATACGAGATTGACGATTTCACGCACTGCGCAGGTTATTTCACGCACTGCGCAGCTTTTCACGAATTGGTGTTTGAAAGATGATTTTACATGCGTCGAGGACGCCCATGAAACCGAGTATTTGACACTGAGTGACAAAAAAAAGTGAATCGTAGCATTTACAAAGTTTGTACACCTACAGAGATAAAGAATTAGATGGATCTACTGAAAATTACTTGTGGAAACGCCAGTAATTATTTATTTATACCAATGAAATTTGTAAATACATCAATTAAATATATTTTCCCTACACAAGAAAAAAGTACCTAGTCAATAAAATAATTTGTTGAGTCAATTTGATAACCTAAACAAATATTTCTTGAATTATCCAAATATTTAGTTCTGCCATCAAAGTTTTCATAAAATCAACAAAAGAATTTTGCGATCCCAAAAAAACGTTTCGTTGGCTCGTATTCATTCAACATATTTTGTTAGCCCAACCAAGAATTCTTTCAGTGTACAATCATGTGGAACAGTGTGTGATTGCAAGGATTGTATTAATATGAAAAAATACTTGATTGATATAAATCAATAATTACTTGCGACCTCGCAATTATCAATAGATCCAATTAATTCTTTTTCTCTGTGTATGATATTTACACTTATTAGTAGTTATTTACTTATACCAATGAAATTTTTTAATACATCAGTTAAATGTCTTTTTCCTACAATCATGTGGAATAGTATACGCTTGCAAGGAAGAAATATATAATTAATACGAAGAAAGATCAAATTGATATATATAATTAATTACTTGCGACCCCGCGAGTAATTTTTAGCAGATCCAACTAATTATTATTTTTCTCCGAGTAATAAATTTGAGGTCAAGGCCAATTTATCGTTACGATAACTACAATTTTAGTACAAATTACAGCAAAGCTTGCAACTTCTGCAGATTCTGCTATAATTTTCAACTAAAATTCTAGTTATCCTAACACGCCTTGTCCCGAAACTTATCACAAACTTTGTTAATCCTACGATTCACTTTTTTCCGTGAGCGATCGCGATGTTTAAATCGACCTCGGTCGTCGTGATTCGAAGTCGACTCGACATTTCGTCAGGTGGTAAAGATGCTGGTAGCCGTGGTGGTGCTCTTCGCCATTTGCTGGGGTCCCATGCTCGTCGACAACGTCCTCACGGCGTACGGCGTCATCCGCGGTCCCGCCAAGTCGGGCGCGATCAAGCACCTCAACACCGCCTTCCAGCTGATGGCCTACTTCAACAGGTAGCGCAGCGAGGGGTGGTCGACTTAATTGAACGCGTGCCGATGGAGGCTCGACGCTTCAGTGGATCGATCGTTGTCCCCGACGGGGGAAGTTCCGTGCGCGCGCCTAAGATTCCCTTGATCGTTGCCCTTACAGCTGCATCAACCCCATCGTGTACGGATTCATGTCGAAGCACTTTCGAGCGAGCTTCCTGTCGGCCGCTCGCGGTAGCTGGTGGTGTTGCTGTCCCGGGAGGGGCTACGCGACACCGGTCAAGAGGCACCCCAGTCACAGCCAGACCAGGACGACGAGTGTCCGGTGAGTGATCGCGCAGCTGGGGTTGGCTTTCGACAGGGGGTCGCGTTTAATCGATCGCTCTCGATATACACGACGAAAAAGTACGACTAATTCGACGGGGTTTGACTGACGAGATACGATTATCTTGCTATATAATATCCCTCCCGTAATCCCCTCCGTTCCTTTTTCGATCGCTTCCCCCGATCGATCGGAAATAAAGGGGGAAGAGCAAATTAATAAAATCCCATCAAGTTTTCTAATAACGAGAAACCATTTATCTCTCGTCCGTTGCCGACTCGGACGTACTCTTAATTTCGTCGTCCCCTCCTCCCTCCTCCAACACTTTAAGATCAATTGATTCTCGAAACTCGCAGAGTGCTCGATTAATATTCCGAAAAGTTTCTCGTTCAAATCGCGTACGTCGACACTCGACGTCTTCTCTCAAATTTCATCAACACCTTTCAATCGTTCATTCTCCCCTTCCGCGTTTATTTTTGCGGGTGGCCAGCGGGTCGAAAAATTAAAGCGTTCGATTATTCTGAAAAATCATCGTCCGAGCTACTCGAAATAATTCGCAATTTCGCATTTCCATCTGTTCGCAGGTGAGAGCGACTCGTTTTCTGTGCTTGGACGACACGCAGGGACGTTAGATGAAAGACGTACAATGAAGAAGCGTCGGTGACGTCTATACCGCGACATTTTCGGAGGGGTGAAACAGGGTGGAAAAGCTAATAAAGTCGCAAAATCGCCTCGCGATTTTATCATTTTAAACCGTCCGTCGGGCACTGAATGAAAGAGATAAAGACGAAGTGGGAGGGGGTGATGATTACCCCCCCGCGAATCTCTCGATGATGGAGTTTAAAATGAATTAATTCGTTCGTTTCGATGCTCAACGCTTGCGCGTGTATATCAGCATGGTTCACCTTGTATCGTTATGTTTGGGGCGCAACGAGCCACGTCGAACTTCAAGGTCGTTCACCAATATCATGTTTAATTCACCACGGCGAAACGGAATATAGATTATGTACGATGTTTCAAATATTTCGACCGGCCGAATAAAAAATATCGCAATTCCAAATTGCTCGAGATTCTCTTCCAAATTTATTTATACTTGGGAATACTGAAAAAAAAACTTGATCAATTTAACCAAAATCCTGGAGATGATGAACAAACCATTATGGTGGAATGTGGATCCTCCATCTATTTGGTTGAACTGATTAATTTTTTGTTAGAATAACTAACCGTTTCGTTAGAATAATTAAATATTTAGTTCAACAGACCAGTATTTCGGTTAGAATAACTGAACACGTTTAACCAGATGCGTTTTGTCATTTTAACCTAATCATTTTTCTCGGTGTACCTACGTGCAAAGTACAACAGCTGCCAGGGGTAGGTTCGGGTTATCCGATATTACAGGGATGACTTTCTTTTTAATAAACAAATCTTACGTCGCTATGACCGTGAGGAGAGCCCTAAGAGGAGAGGGAGATGGCGGGGGGTGTCACGCGAGTTCTAATATATATATTATATTATGCGTGCGGGTATACCGTCTGCCGAGATGTAATAAGCTCGGGTAAAGGGGAAGTTAGAAGGAATTCTGGAAGGGGTTCGTGTGGTATAATGTATATCACGTCCCGAGGAGAGAAGCTTCCTCTCAAGACCCTCTCACTGTGCGGAATTAATTTCCCACCGAGGTCCAGATAGCACAGACACTTTGCGTATGTATAAAGAGAAATTCAAGTAACGTCTATATGTGTTGGTAGGTACGGCCCTGTAAAATTGTATCAGTCCGATGCATTTTCAGAATGCATTGATTCATAGGTTTTTGTATTTAAATGTTATATTGTACTTTTTGAATATATATGTATCTTAAAATCGAACGACAAGAGATAAAATAAATTTCACAAGTTTTTATTATCTTCCTTCGGCTAGCCTAGTATATTTGAAAGTAACAATATCTCACGGCATCGAACTGAAGCTTGCCTACGTTTTGAAACAGAAATTTCGATGCATATACCGGAAAGTTAGTATTAGTAATAATATGGCAGTTTTGTCCTGGAGAAAAAAGACAATTGTCACAGGAATTAGAATCCCTCTGAGCAGTAACCATCCAGATAGTACAGACCAACAGTAGCATAACGAAGGCGAGAAGCTTCTCGTTTCAATAATGTTTGCAACAAGAAATTAAGCGACTCGGTATAATATATTGATCTTCCTATATTTCCTTGTTTCATATATCTACCTAATGCTTTAACAACGTTCATTGCTTACATATTTAAACAGGTGGTATAATTGGAACTATCCACGAAGAGACGTCAATAATCGGTAACATTATTTTAACATCATTCAATAAATGACGAACGTTGTATATTGTGAACCATTCAATTTGAAAAGGGATAAAAATGTCGGGTCACGACCCTGATTTTATAAGGCTTTCTGAGTAAATGAAAAACTGAATAAATGAACAAATTCAATAGCTTTATACACAATTTGTCAGTAGTCCCGACGTATTATTGCCATTCATTAAAATAAAAATTATACCTTTCGGCAGGTTTTAAAAATATTTCCAATGTATACAAAATGTAGAGGAAACCGGTGTCGAAAGTAACAGGTGTCAAAAGTAACATTGACGATATTGCTACTGTCTACCCCTTTTATCTGCACCTGATAGTATATTTCGTTAGAACATTTGTTTCCCTATTAATTGTGGTATTCAGAATCAAGCCTCGAATGATTGTATTGCAGATCATGCGTTATCTTTGCCAAAAGTTAATTTTTACCTTCGATTTTTAAACAAATAATAGAATGAGCAATTAACATTTCATCAAAAGCGAAGTATTTAATCTTTAAAATGGTACCTCATTTATCGTTTTTGGATTTGTATGATAGGAGAAAAAGGGTTTGGCACAAAAAATCATATTCTAGAAATCATATATAAGATTGTACAAATAATTATTCGAGGTAAGTGTGCGAATTTGGAATTTTGCGCACGTTTACCCCCGCAACCTTTCCCCAAAGTAACAGAAGTGAAAGAAACATTAAAATCATTTACCTAATTACGGCGGTGTCCGGTGTTGAACTTTTATATATATAACGATAAATGAATGGTGACTACAGTGATCATATACCTTTTTAGTCTAAAATAATTATATGTATCAATAACTCATTGTCGAACAATCATGAAATAAATAAGGAAAATAAGAAAAATAACATTTCATCGGCTAAGTCTTAATGTTAAAGTGGAGCAGAAAACTCTCACATGTCTCTTGCAGCCACATTAAATAGCAACAAACCCCGGAATTTGTTAAGCTATCGTATGTTCGTGGAAAACTTCACCGGGCACAATTAATTCAAATGATACTATATGGCGAGTCCGTGCTTAAATAGATTTTCAATATTTATAAAAACTATTCGAACTTAAACTAAATTATTTCTATACGCTCAGAGTATAATCAAC
This sequence comes from Xiphydria camelus, assembly GCA_963678675.1. Lineage (NCBI taxonomy): Eukaryota > Metazoa > Arthropoda > Insecta > Hymenoptera > Xiphydriidae > Xiphydria > Xiphydria camelus. The sequence goes on from OY783195.1 coordinate 27,136,040, forward strand.
CTTTATAAATATTTTGGGACTAACCATTATTTTCTCCACACTTTTTTAAGGGATAGGAAGATAGCAAATTTAATTAAAGAACCACGACGAAATAAATTTTATAAATTTTATTATCTCTCTTCACTTGATCCAATATTTTTATGCACTGGAAAGTACTTATGGAATACGCTATGGCATCGATTTGCCAGTTCTTCAACGTTTCGAATTAAAATCTCTAACGGCAGTGCCAATTTTGGGCATTAGTACTGCGTGTATTACGAGTTTTACGTAAGGGATAAAAGTAGCATCTTTGCCCTTGGGGACAAGAAAACGTACAACGACGAATCGAATGTTGCCGATACGTGTTGTCCTGACTGGCCACGCTGACCGTCCAAATTGTCAACAGTAGTACGAAAAAGGAAAGAAGCTTCATATTTCAAAATTATTTTCAACTAGCAACTGTGCTATCCACTAGAATATGTGTGTCGATTCATCTTCATTTTAATGTCTTATATACTCATCGCCTTGATGACGTATACCGTTAACACATTATATTTAAACAGGTGATACGACCAGGATAACCCAGCAGAATAAATAGTTATTACACCATCTCATTTTAATTTAACTCGTTTCACTTTGTTGGTCACTACTAGTTTGGTGATATAGGCCTTTTTTCATATTTCCTAATGATGCAAATGGGTTAATAAGAGCATATGTTGAATAAAACAAAAGTCTGTTGGCGACATCAGGTCCGAACCGAGGGGCCAACTTTATAGGACTTCATACAAGGAGAAGAACCCTCGATTCGGGTCTGATTTCGTAAACAGACCATATAAAGGATGTATCAGATACGATGTCCATGGACTCTATAGAGCTATTTTTTGATTTAAAAAATAAGTCTAAAGGTGCTTAGCAATTTTGTTCAACGCGCACAGTTTAAAAGTTTTAATTAATTAAAGAATAGCTACATCGAATAGCTCTACCCTTGAAAACTCACAAAACCAACACGCAAAAAGATTTTTTAATTTTAATTCTTTGACCAATAAAATTTAATTTTAAAAAAGTTCAGTAAGCGCCGCACTCTGTATAGCTTCTCGAATCTCACTGTCAGGTGGGTGCTCCGATTTTTTTTTCTCCAGTCCTTGACTTAATTATTGTGGGTATAGAGAGTAGGCAGTTGGACCCTTACTGTTGTGGTAGGCAGTGATCGTTAGCGAGCTACTAAATTAAGTGTTCCATTTCACCCCTGTACTTTCCCCTACTGGTTACTGGTTTGAGAGATATTTGTAAAAACCCAGGCTTCGCGTATCTACTTTGTCTTTTTAATTATAGTAATTCAAGGGAGCGCAATAGCTATCATTCATCACGATGTAATTTCACTTTCCTGCGGTGTCTTTAGATACAGCTGTCGCGTTCACGATTTCAATTTTTCATTTTTTTTCAGTTATACAGAGATATAGCCGAAATCGTTTCGGCTGTATTTGATTAATCGAAAGGATTACTACCGCTTCAGAGTGCTCAAAATAAATCTATCTACCTGCTATCTGTAACTGTTTTCCCCATTTCTTTATCTTCATTTCTATTGACATTAGCCATCCTTTATCACTTTAACTTGTCCCTATGGATTTTTCTTTATGACGATTATTGACACCAAAAAAGTGGTCTATATATACCACATATATACGCGCGCGCGTAGGTCCATACCGCAGATTTTTTTTAGTGTCAGATATTTCCAGTGAAACGCAAGGTATGTACGTGAGAAATTTATTTGGCCATGCTCCTTCTAGAAGGAGCTGGTGAACATCTGAACGATGATTGCTACAAGCTTGGGTGTCGGATGCATCTCGGGATGTTATATCCCTGATGTAGACTCTTTGCACTGGAGCTTGCTGAGTGAGAACCATGGAGTGACTCTCTTGGAATGAATATGTTTGCAATCTCTTTTACTCGCCCGTTAAGGGCATTCGAATAGCGCCCGCGGTTCTAGACCCGGACGCACGCGATAATGAAGTATTTAAACAGTGTACTGAACAGTGATACAGTGAAACGCGTTTGGTGTCTCATGTAAATGAGCACAGGCGTACGAACTGCGATTCCGAGAATCGCGGGCCGTAGTTTGGGCTAGAAATTTATTTAGCACCGAGTTTTTTAGTTATTCGGAATTAGAGAGACCTCTCGATCGAAGAAGCAGCATACCGAAGAGCCGAAGAAACAATGGTAATATTGTTCTTCCATTTCTTAGATTATACAGTTGCTATGCATTTCGTTTTTCATTTTATGTTTTTCAACCATATTCGGCGTGTAGTCTAGGTAGACGATTTGGAATTTGTTTCATCTCATTGTGACAGTACTTAAATAAATACACACGGATATTATTACGCAGTAAAAAAGTGATATTAATTTGTAACGCCATTTCACCAGTGTGGACCTATAGGTATGTACACGTTTGGTCTCATTCAGTTTTATGCCATTGTTATCTAACACCAAAAGAGGTCTACATAGGTCCACGTCGCAAATTTTTTTACGGTGTACAGCTGTGACATATAAATACATAATCTGAACATTACGTCTCAACTTTTCAAGGAATCTTTAATTTTCAACTTTCCTTTACTCCCCCCCCCCCCCTTCATTTAAATCTATGAAAAATATTCCATATGTCAACATGCCCCCAACAATGTGAATATATTTTCTCTAGTACCCCACGTATTTTCACGTGTGTTACACTCACAAGAATACAAAAACTTGTTACAAAAATACAAAAAATATAAATAAAAGAATTGTACAAACTTCTTATTTTCTTTATTACTATTATTCCTTTTTAATGATAAAAATAGGAAAATAGAAAATTCAGCCATAAAATATACATTATCATTCTTAACATATTGACAAAGTCATTTGAAATAGTAACTCGTATTTCGGCTTTGTAAATTAACCTTACCTGTATGATTAATTTTTTTATAAAAATAGAGAGTAATACTCATTATGGGTATAAACACCAATACAATTTTTATATAAAATATAAATATATAAATATATTTATACTCATGATATTATATCTTCTATCAATTGATTGTATTAATATATATTTCAATATATCACGATATTTATCGCGTGAACTCTTCTAGACATTCAATTGAATATGTAGAGAAATGCGAATATGCTAATATTATAACAGTCTGAAATTTCAATCATTTTATTATAGGAAAATGGCAGATTATAGTAAATCCGAGCAATAATTGGTGGTGAATAGTTCTTTGGTGCCAATCTTAATCCAGGAAACCGATGTATAAACTCAAGAATTACGCATTTGGAGGATGAAGAGCTGGCGATCATATCTGGCGTATCAACTTCACGACTCATCGTTACAGTTTTCGTTCTTATCGTCAGCTTGAGAGGAAGTTGTGCAAACGTGTTCATTAAATAATGTAAGTAATCGCGTTCGAAGCAATTTATTTTTCCAGTAGATATGGATCTATTGGTCCGAAACGAATACGGAGTGATTTCTTAAAGAAAAGATTGTAAATCAACTACCAATTCATTAGTGAAAGCGTTTTTTGACAAATTTCTTTGCCCCCGCTTACTCAGCTGCATCCTGGAAATTACTCTTCTGCCCGGTCTCTTAGATATTGATGTAGTATTTGTACTAGACCATGAAGGTTGATGTGAACGAAGAATCTTATCGTAAACTGAATATTTTGCTCGTCGTGGCGCAGCAAAATGCCTTCGAGCTCTGCTTCAGTATTTTCGCTCCTTAGTCGGTCGATTAATTTGGCAATGCCGAGATTTCTCGCCAAACGTTGAAATAGATGTGGCGCCCTACAGCCAAATAGCGTCGCCGCCTATCTATCGGCTCTCGCGCCTACCTCCCGGTTCTCGCAGAGACACTCCTGGCGAGGCTTTGGTCATATATAGGAGCCAGGGTGATGGCCGCTTGCGAGAACCGGGAGGTAGGCGCGAGAGCCGATAGATAGGCGGCGACGCTATCTGGCGGTAGGGCGGCACATCTATTTCAACGTTCAGCGAGAAATCTCGGCATTGCCAAATTAATCGACTGACTAAAGAGCGAAAAAATACTGGTTCCTATACATATGACCAGAGCCGACCGACACTCCTGGTGGGGCTCTGGTCATATATAGGAACCGGGCACATCTTTAGCTTTTGCCAAAAATTGTATTTTACTTCTTCTGCGTCTCCCAATACATCGACATCTCTCGGTGGCTAGGTTTCTCCTTTATTAAGTTTTCCTTCATATCGTCAGATGGAGAGAAAGTTTTGTAATCGTGTTAATTAAATAATGCGAGTAATCACGTTCGAAGTAATTTATCTTTCCAGTAGTATGGATCTATTGGACCGAAACGAATACGGATTGATTTTTTAAAGATACGGATAGTATTTGTACTAGACCATGAAGGTTGATGTGAATGAAGTATCGTATGGCAAACTTAATATTTTGCTCGTCGTGGCGCGACAAAATGCTTTCGAGCTCTGCTTCAGTATTTTCGCTCCTCAGTCGGTCGATTAATTTGGCAATGCCGAGATTCTTTAACATTCTCCATGAAATCACATTTCTAATTAAAAAACCAACAAAAAATTATGACAATTTTTGTATTTTACTTCAACTGCGTCTTCCAATAGTAACATCTCTCGATATGGCTAGGTTTTTCCTTTATTGTTGATTGGCTGGCGCCGTTAGAGTGCAGGTACAAGGTGGCGTATTCCAAAATACCATATGTTTCATACCAAACGAAACAAGCTTAGATACTTTGATTGCCGATACTTTGCCGACGGTCGAGAATTTTATTGTACATACCGTATGTCCCACTCTGTACGGGCCAGTTTGAATTTACCTTCGGGGAAGCTTGGTCGGTACTTGAGTGATTTAATACCGGTAGAAGTCAAGTCGGTAGTTAGAGTTGGTGTCAATTCGGGAAACAAAAGCGTCTAACCTCGAAATTATGGATTTAAATGGAATGGAAATTACTCACCATTACTCACAAATTCATAATTTCGAGGTCAGACGCTTCAATCTCCCGAATTGACATCAACTCTAACTACCGACTCGACTTCTACCGCTATTAAATCACTCAAGTACCGACCAAGCCTCCCCGAAGGTAACTTCAAACTGGCCCGTACAGAGTGGGACATACGGTATCTATGTAGTTAGAGTTGGTTAGAGTTGGCAGAAGTCAATGCTTACTTTATAAAGTATAGTAGGCATTGCAGGACTCAAAAACGAAAATATAACCTTAATATGAATCTGTATGTAGTGAAGTGAATTGAAATAAAAAATTTAATATAAAACGGTGGTTTTGGAACCTCCGCAGCCGCTTCCCACCAGCGATAGCGGCCGACCCACGACGAGCGACGGTGTCGCCACCATCAGACGACGAAAACAGTCCTTCTCCCGCGCGAAGAGGACCTGCCGCCTCATTTGGAGATCCGCCGAATTCCTTTAACTGTTTCACTTTCATAATTTTTTTACCAGTCACATCAGATACAGTCAAATCTGCAACAGTGCAGCATTAATAATATATTATAACCGTTTTAATTTGCCCGCGGGTGTTTGGCTCGGTGGCGCCATCTGCTTCAGTTTTGCGCAGCCAACCTAATTATCGGGAAATCGGACGTTTGACACTTCGCTCTCACGCAGCACACACAGCGCACTCTTCTCAAGCCAACTCTAACTATCAAATTCTCGACCGTCGGCAAAGTATCAGCAATATAATTTATTGTTACGTGCGATTTAAACATTTTTAGAATACCAATTAAAGATACTTTTGTTTACTTTGTGTTATTATAAATACGTAGACGATAAATAAAAAGTATAGTGAGTATAACGCTGAGAATTAAGCATGCAAGCTTTGTAGATAGTTTGTTTGAACAATCAGGGTATTTCGCGGGTGCGAATTGCGAAGAATTATTTATTGCAATTCTCTCAATTTTGAATGCAATACATGGACTAATTCTTCGAGTGGTTCATTAAATACAAGATTTAATAATTAAATTTAATTTAAAGTAGCTTATTCTCTCTTAGAAGATCGAATTATTCATAAAATCTCATATGAAATTTTTCGACAATGCGCTTTGGGTTCGAGGCTAACGCTGAGCCGTTGCCGGTTGGCTGGGAAAACCCGTGAACGCGCCAAGACGCGCACGGCGGCACGCGAAGAGAAGACTAGAGTGGAACTACGCCCCGTGAGTGGAAAAAGGCGCTTTTAAAGCCGTTAATAATGGGTTTCGTGTGCCAAATCTTTATCGAGAAGTCGGCGACAACCGTTGGGAAGATATGGAGAAGACTTTCCGGGCGCACTCTGCTTCCGAAGCGTCGAATTCACCCGCTCGGCATCTCGTCTCACCGCGGGAGCAACGATAGAAGGTAAAGACATTTCTCTCTTTCTCCCCCGAGACGATGGAACGAATATCTTAATTGTCTGAATACGCCGCGTTGTGCGAATCCCTCGAAAATAACACAGCGCGACGAATTGATCCTCCGGATGCGGTGAAAATCATGATAAGAGCGAAGAAATTTCTCACAGGTGTAATCGTACGAGTGCGAGAGAGAGAAAGAGAGAGAGGGAGAGAGAAAGAGAGAGCAAACGCCCTGAGTCGACGCTCTCTCTCGCACTCGCACTATAGGCCTTCCGCTAAAATTTTAGATAACACTCGTAGACGAATGCCTGTTCTACGACGATACTCCGTAGATTTTTCTCCGTTCGGGAAAATAAAAACTAGGAAAACTTTTCATAAAGAATTGCAGGCTTCACGGTGTGTTCTCTATTGTTGTTGAAAAAGGAACCAACAGATCCTTATAAATTCCTATAGGAATCCCACAAAATTCCTTATGGAAATATGATACGTATTTAAAACAGCAATTCCAGATACCCGCCCATTAAAATCTGAAAAGGATTGATCGAAATGTATGGGATTCTATGCGCATATGTAAGAACAAGTTGAATTTCATAAACATGAACGCCATTCCATTGGTAACAACCAATATAAACGTAATTCTATTGGTAATTACCAATTGGGTCATTACCATTTGAACGGCATTTATTTTTATGGGATTTTACTTATTTCTACATCTACGCATAGAATCCAATAAACTTCGTTATCTATTCTTCTCAATTTTTAATGGGTGGGTATATAGAATTGCTGTTTCAAATATACATTATAATATTTTCCGTAAAGAATTGTATGGGATTTCTAAAGGATTTTTTTAATGAATCCATGCCTTTTTTACTACGGGAATTCCCTCTTATCCCTCTATTTTTTCAAGCTATCCCCTGTTCACTCTAAAACTCTCGATTTTCCCCCTTTTCCCCTATAGTTTGATATTCTTCCTCTGAAACCGTTTATCATTCAGCTTTTCAGTTGAATTTGTCATTACATCGTTTTATATTACGTGAATGAGTCCTAATGATCAATTTTTGTTGCTATTACAACTCCTACTTTATCTACCTGCATCACAATATTTCGTTTAAAATATAACAACCCAGTTGAATTGATGTTTCTGATCAAAAACTCGATTCAACAGGTGATTTCTTTTTCTTAAGGTGCTACATACAGCTAGACGGCTTGAAAAAAGTATTATTTTCAATAATTTTTCTTTTCATATATTTTATTTATTTAACACTCATTTATAAAAAGTTACTATAAATACACACTTTTAACAAAATTTATCAAAAAGAAAAACTTAAAAATATTGTGTCGTTTACAAGTTATTGGCCATTGAATCCGGCAAGGTGTATTATGAAAGACTTTTACGGTGCCAACAAATTCTCGTTCGGATTTCATCTGAAAGCAAAAAATGACGAAAATTCTTAAACTAAAAGGTTCAATCTCGTCCTTGTAACCGATGGTTTTGAGAAATATTTGTAATTAACAATTTTACAACAGTTTTTTAATTACGAGTGTGATTTTTCATGTAATTTCGTCCTGGTTTTGTGATTACCAAGAAAAAAGTACCTATTAATTAAAAAAATATTTTATGAGTGTCAGGGATGAGATAAAATCTTTACAAAGCGACTGAGACAATTTACATTAAAATCAGTTCAGTAGTCTTTGAAATATATTTGGCACCGCATTTGAAAAAGTAGTGAGAAAACAGCGTTTGAAGTTTCAGGTAGATCGGACTTGAAAACGCTAGGTCAGGTATATATATGTATATACTTGTAACTCGGTCACTTTAACGAATTTTTGATTCAAATTTTTTGGAATATGTAGTGTTTGTTTTCTACTATTAAATAAAAACACTTTTGAAAAATCGATTTTTTTTACCAAACTAGGTGTATGTAGCACCTTAATCACATTATGATACTCAAATTTAAGTTACATAACATGAGATATAAATTTTTAAGCTACAAAAACATTCTTCCTTCATTGAATAAAGATTAGTATTTCATTGTATATCTTAAAAATCGTTATCTCTCAAAATCACTCGACGTTTCCAATTTCTCGATGATCTCCTTTTTTATCAAAATTTCCCTTAAAATGAAGTAAATAGGAGCTGCGAAGTCCTTGTCATTGGCATTCGCGATAATACGTTCTTTATTTTTACGAAAAGGTCTCGATCGTCCGACGAGATCGGTAATCTTCGCGAATAGCCCTCGAAGATTCGCAGTCTTTTTGAAAAGGATGGTTGGATGCAAAATGTGGGGCTGAAGCAGATGACTTCAAAGAAGAGGCCGCCGTAAGTCCCGCCGGTCTCCTAGAGTAGGCCTATTTCACGTTAAATCGGTAGTCCGTTTCGTACAAATCGTAATGAATAAATTCAAGCATTTTTGGTTAGCCGATTTTCGTGGAATAGGCCTATGTGGAGGGATCTCCGGGGGCAGTGCAAGAAGATGTCAGTAAGCCGCCGTCGCCTCGACGAAGGGAATCACGCAGAGGGGTTCGTACGTTTTTGAGTCCCTCCGGTTTTCGATCATGTCGCAGGACGATTGGTCCGAACCGACACCGAAAACTGGTTGTAATTTTCATTCCTTTCGACAACTGTGCACGGTGACCACGAGTCGAAGCCGTCACCGGTTTCGGCTCGTGACTATCTCGCTATGCTTTCAATAATTTCAGGTTTAGCCTCTCATTGTTTCCTTCGCGAGAGAGAGAGAGAGAGAGAGAGATATTCGGTATAAATCTTTCTGGATCTCACGTAATTAGTTTTGAAGTCGGATGACCCTCCGACTTCGCTGACCAAAATTTCCCTCTCGCCGTTCAGATTGTCAGAGACACTCGTCGAATTGAATTTTATCGAGAAACGATGAGAGTTTGCGCGTCAGGTCGTTCTCCGCGTCGAAGTAAACGTTTCATGCGAGTTTGCGAAGTCTTTATTTAGTATTTTTACTTCTACTCGGAGAACGCCTCAGGGTTTTCAATATTAAATCGAATACTTTGATTCGAAGAATTGCTTACAATTAAAATATATATTGTTGAATATTCTTACATTATTGTATTTGCTGTTTGAAATTAGAGTTTTGAGATGAGCATTTCTTTTTTCTTCCTTCTTACTTCAATATTCCAACATTTTTATACAAAACATACATATACTACAATTCAATAGAGTCCTTAGCCCGTTTAGATGAATAAACTGCTAATCATATTCATGAAATATTTTTTCAGCTTTCGCAAACAGTAAGTGTACATTACTCAAGTGTGGTTTATTATGAAAAGTAGATCAAGCTCCGGTGACGGATGCGTCCCGGGACGTTATCCCTAGTGTAGGCCCTTGCACCGGGGTGGAATGAATGGAATTCGTGGAATGATTGTGTTGGCGAGAATGTGTTGCATCTTTTTAAATATAGCCGAGGGAGGTAGGATAGTCTTTCGGAGCGAATGTGTGTGTCTAGTTTTAAGTAGGCAGGGCCGGCCGGAAGTTCCTTCGCGGAATAACGCGCGAAAGCTCTTCCGGATCCGAGTTTCGAATGCAAGCGCCCGCGGTTCTAGACCCGGACGCACGCGAAAATGAAATATTTAAGTCGTCGAAGTGTTTTTAGAAGTGCGCGAAGTGAACGCGAAAAGGCTCCAAGTTAATTGGCTCGAACAATTCCGAGCTGCGATTCTGACGATCGCAGATCGTCATTCGAGCTTATTTACTTGGCAAAGAAATCCCTGATATAATGTCCGTTCTTTATCTTTACGAATCTTTTGAGATTCGTGTAGATCGAAGGCGGACCGAGGAGATTTCAAAAGGAAGTAAGAAGTGTATCAGTGAATAAAAGGCTCGAGGATTCGATCAAATGTGCACAAACGTTTACGGACTGCGATTTAACGAATCGCAGGTCGTCGTTTGGGCTAGTGACTTAGTTAGCTCGCGAGAAAGTCTCGTAAAGCGTCCGTACTTCGATCTCGATGAGTCTCCGCAGATTCGTCGAAATCGAAGGCGGACCAAAATGATTCGACGCGCACTCAGAAGAACTGTGATTAAAAGATTAAGTTGTCTTTAAATTAGTCGATATTAATCACACGAAAAAAATGCCTAATTGTTCCAACTGCACAAAAATAATCATATATGGCTAACTAAATATGTTGAGTTATAGCAACTAAATACCTACTCAGAGTGATACATCAGTTGCGAATGAATGGGTATTGGATTGAACACGATTATATAAATTTAAAAAATATTTCATTCCTTGAAATAATTCGAAACAAATAAATCGGTTTAACCATATTTTTTCTCAGTGCGTCGCACGGATGAACACGAATTTCCATTTGATTTCAATCGACGCTCTCTTTGAAATGGAATCAGTGAAAAACACTGGCAATCGGTAAATAGCCACTGCTTCTCAGTTCTATGACTGAGAAATCTCCAGTCTCGTATTTTTATAACTGGGAATCGGTGGGAGTTTTCATTGATTCGCAGTTAAAGGGAACATTCGATCGGTTGACGTGGAATGGCGATTTTATTCATCCGCGTGAAACTTTCGTTGAAAGGGAATGTTCGAGCCTGAAAATAAATTCTACACGTCATCGGGAGCTTTGCTCGAAGAGGCGATTTGCCGAAGAGGAGAATTCATTTGTGTATTGCATTTGTATTATGTCGTCACCGTGCACGTTGTCATTCGTATGCTATTTTATTTTTTTTTAATTCGGGGATCTCACGTTCAGATTTCCAAGTATTTTGTATCGTCGGATTTGATTTTAATGCTTCTTCAGTTTCTAGAGTATTCATTCGATTGTTTTCCTTGTGTTTGTCTAAATTAAAGTTTTACAAGAGAGAGAGAGCATGAATATAATATATCGTACGTGAGATCCTTATCTGTGCCAAGAAATACGTAGCATTCCGTTTGAATTCGAGATGGTAGCATTTATATTTGATTAGAAATCTATCGAATTTCTCAAGTGCCTTTAATTGCCTTTTATTATTTAACAAAAGACTTTCATCAACACGTTCTTTAATTCTTTGTAATAATCACATATTATTACAGTATACCCCCCGCGTTAATTATACCTTATCTCTTCAACGCGTGTTTAATTGAAAGCGGCTCGTTTTCTGTTGCAATTGCATCTGGTGTTAAAAAATGTTCACAAATGTCGATCGTTACTTGGCTACCTATTTCTTTGAGAAATTGAAGGAGTTGTTAACGAACGTTTCTCCGATAATGCTAGTTGATCGAGAAACGTCGTTCGCAGCTCTTCATTTTTTCACTCTACTCATCGGTCTCGCTGCAATTTTTCAGGGTAGCACCTTATTTTCAGCGAATTCAATTGAAGATGAATCTATAAATCGAGGATGTCGGATTTCTATTGGATTACTGAAAAATGACAATATTTGGAATTATCTCTCAGTGGATGACGATGTGATGATGACCATGATCTTGGATTCTGAAGTGAATCTTAAATTTCGGTATTGAATATATCCTTTTTTCCTTTCTAATATTACCATGAATATGTTTCTCGCAAGTAGGTATGTATGTACATCGATCGATCTTCATTTTTATTTACATTGATTCGTATAATTTTATTTGTTAGGGTAAACAAACCCTGTTATATCGGACACCTTGCAGTTATTGGATAGTCTGATTTAAATAAATGAAAACAAGATTTCTAGTTTTTACTTAAATAAATATGATCAAAAACCCCCCGTACCTGGCTTATTGATTCTTGACTGTTCAATTACTGGATTGAGTATTCCAGAAGCTAAGAACATTGTCCAATAACTAATAAGTTTTTTGACTTGATTCCAGCTTTTTATTGTTGAAGATTATATTCTTTCCAACTTAAAATTGTAAGTTATTAGAATGTGAAGCCAATATATTTTCAATTAAAACAAGCCACCACTTATATCTCTAGGTAGAAAAATATCTTTTTTAACACTGTCTCAAATTTTGTAAAATCCTGAAGTGTCCAATAACTAGGTGGTTTACCCTACCTATACTTACCTAATAGGATTCAAAGTATTATATATTCAATATTTCGGTATTGATCGTTCTCGATCGTATACGCGCACTTATATTATTACTTATTTAATTTTGAATTCTGTTAATGAGAGTCTTCGATTAAAGCTCATAAATGTGCGTGCGTACATGTACATGCAAGTAGATGTGTATGTTCTTTGATCGGTCTTCATTTTTATCGAAATTAATTCATATAACTTTATTAATCTCTGTACTAGTATTTCAAATATTCGACATCTCTATATTAACTCTTCTTCAATTAATATTATTTTATAAAAAATCCAAAAAAATTCCAAAAATCCAAAATCCAAAATTTTATTTCATCCAAATTAAATCGAACGATCAATTGTTAATTATACGCGCAATGATTTTATTATTTTTAATTTTGAATTCTGCTAATGTGTGAGAGTCTTTGATCAGGGCTTATGCACGTGCATGCTTGCACATAAAAGTAGGCGTGCATGCTTATTGATTGATCTTTATTTTTATCTAAATTAATTCATAACTTTATTTATTTATAATGGTATTCAAAGTATATTCGATATTTCGGTATGAATTCTTCTTTAATTAATACTATTTTATACACTTCTTTAAATGAAATCAAATAGTCAGTTATTAATAACATATACGCGCACCGATTTTACGAGTATTATATTTAATTTTGAATTTTGCCGATGCGAGAGTCTTTGATTAGAGCTGAATTAAAAAATTTCTCCATCTTTCAATGGTCGTGATTTGATCACGTCGAAACTTATAACTGCAAAAAGCGATAAAGGTAAAAGAATTTGTTTTATATGCAATCAATTCCTTTGTGCAAATAAGTTATATTTCTGTAGTGTTTCGTCTATTATTCAATACTTCGATCGGGAAATCAGACGTTTGACATTCTTCGCTCTCACGCAGCACACACACAGCGCACTCTTACCACCCTCCCACCCACCCACCCACCACCACAAATTCTTGACAGTCGGTAAAGTATCGGCAATGTAGGTATTTAAGCTTGTTTCGTTTGGGCCGGAACATACTATGTACCTAGATAGGTAGGTAAACACTCCTACTTCGCGCTCGCCGGGTAACTACAATTAACGACGAGTCGAAGAGATCGATAGGCGGTGGCGCCGCTATGCAGCGCTTCAAACTGCGACCGAGCGAACCTTGCTTGCGGTAATTACGCGAGCGAGATGATCTAAGAACTGATTCCCGTTGAACCGTGATTGAAGGAAAAAAGTTCTATCGACTTTTTGGTCACATCGCGACGAGAGACAGGATAATACGTTACACTAGCGTATAAGAAAATTAATTTACCGTCTCCGCTATCAGCTTCTCACGTCCCGCTTTCAGGGTCTGCGGCATAACTGCACCAAGTCTGGTATTTCTGTAAGTACTATTTCAGAAAATTTCTTACCGCCGTTTATGCTTCTCTACACTAAGAAAAATAACCTGGTTAATTTAACCAAAATCCTGAACACCATCTGTTCGGTTAAATTGACCATATTCTGATTCGAATAACTACCCATACGACACTCTTACGTATGATATACGTAATTATATAAAATTAATGTAGAAAATAGAGCTAAATGACCGGCTAATACATATACGTATACTATACGTTTATTATCTGTATACGTAAAATACGCGTATAGGTATATTACACTTATAATTTACATTTTAAATGTTCTGTAAGTATTGAAACGAAAAATGTACTGTAATACGTACAAGGAAAAATAATGTGTGGTAAATTTTCGGGACAAGGTCAATTTATTGTTATAATAACTACAATTTTAGTAAAAATTAATATATAATAAAAATTGTAGAAGTCGTAAGCGTTTGTTGCAATTTTTACTAAAATTGTAGTTATCGTAACAATGAGTTGGCCTTGTCCCGCGTTTTACCACAAACTTTGTAAATATTACAATTTATTTTTTTCCCGTGTATATTTTTTGTAACCATTTACCATATGAGGCTAAACTTACTTGCCAGGAAAGAAACTTCAATCGCTATTCTCTCATTATTCATGAACTTTTGGCCTACATCGATATAAGACTTTATTATACTGATTGAAGTTTCTTTCCTCGCAAGTAAGTTTAGCCTCATTCGATACGTATACGTAATAGGTATAGCTGTATCTGCATAAAATTCACGTATATTACACGTAGTGTGTCGTGTGGGTAAACATGTAGTTAGAATACCTAAATATTTGGTTCAACTTACTAGTATTTTAGTTAGAATAACTAAACTCGTTTAACCAGATGCGTTTTGTCATTTTAGTCGAATTATTTTTCTCGGTGTATCATCCTCGTGGAGTCTTCTACTTCCGGAACGTTGAATGAACGCTCTTCCCTCAATCTCTGTCTCTCCTCCCTTATCTATCCGTCTATCGCAATCGATCTTCCCGTCCAATTTCTCGCCTGTTGATTCGTTTCGAATTTGCGGCGTCGCTATTGAATTTCTTGTGGTTTTCGCGCAGCGATCGCTTCGTCACGTCGCCGATACATACACCATCGTCCGCCGAATCGCGTCGTTACGAACGGCCGATGCCAGTTTTTCGCGTCGACGTAAACGCAATCGATACGAATTTCCGTCATCCGCACACGGACGGTGTATCAGTCGTAGCTGCGTTGTCTCTCCCCCGACAAAACTATTTCGAAGTCGTCTCTATTGAAAAAGTATCATGGATTCTCATAGACTCTCATAAAAACCTTGTTGAACCTTCCCTATAGAATTCCCATGGGAGTTTGATGTGCTTCTGACACAGCAATTCCAGGGACCCTCTAATAAGGATCCGAGAGAGACGAATATGAATGTATTGAATTCTACGTGTATCTGTAAAAGCAAATAAAATCTTGTAAGGTTCTATCGGGGTTTTATCGGGTTTTTATTATATTTATAGTATTTTGCTCGTTTTTACGGATACACGTACAATTCGGTAAATCCCTGTTCATCATTTCAAATACACATAGAATCCAATGCATTCCTATTCGTCCTTCTCAAACTTTTCTACACTGAAAAAAGTATTTAGCTAATCCAGCTATATTTATGGCTGCCTCAGACACAACTAGACAAATATTGCTAGCGTAGCAAGAATTCTTGCTATTGCGAAGAAAATTATCACTGCAATTACTATAATTTTCTAGTTGTGGCCAAATTTTTTTGAGTGTAATGCATATCTGGAACTGCCGTGTCCGAAGCACATCAAATTCCCACGTCAATAGTCTACGGGAATCTACGGGATCTTTTCAACGGGGGTGACGCGGTCGTTACGCCTTCGAAGAATCGCGATAGCCACCGCAAAAAGACATCGGATGCACGTCGCGATGCACCACTCGAGATCGCGTTACCGCGTTGAAAACTCATTCGGCATTTGCTCGGCTCTCGCCGCGTCTGCACGTAACGCCGCATTCCGCGGGTTGCGCGAGATCGATACAGGCGTCGCGACCCGACGCCCGCCTTCCGCAGCGATCGAAATTCGTCATCGCAATTACGTCGCGCGGTTTTAATTCTCCCCGCGAGAGCTCGGCTCGCGGAGCGAGACCCTCCGCGCCGCACGCGCGGAATCGTATCGCCAACGTTTAAGGTAATGATGCACCGCTGAATTATCCCGGCCTCGGCGCTGCACCGAATGCATAATTCATACGTACGCAACGAACTTTGAACCTGCCGCCTTCTGTGTGGAAGCGATTGCGCTCTCCATCCCGTGGCGCGGCGGTGATCGTTCGACTTTTTGTTCGCTTCTCCGCGCGCCGGCAGCGTCGTCGAGCGATGCCCCGGACGATCCGAAAAATCACGATCCATCCGCGCCGCGATCCGCGCGCTTCACCTTCGCGACGCGCCGTCGGGTTTTCACGCGGCGGCTCGCCTCTCCCGACGCGGTTAGCATGTCCGATAGGGGAAACCGGAAGCGGTTGTCTTACCCGCGCCCGAGTAATTTCCCATGGCAACCATATGCTCGATAATTTCGTAGATCGATGGGAAATTTCACGCTGCAACTGACACCCGCGCGCGTTCTCGCGCACAAAGGGGGGGGGGGGGACCCCGCACGCCGAGCTTAGCTCCAGTCCGGGGGTGTTGCGCGCATTTGTTACGAGGGTGAATTAATTGATATCCATTTAGGAGGCTAATAACTTTTTAATTTACGAGCGCGATCCGACGGTGCGAAGGAAACCTTCTATCCCGAGCGCGCGCGCGCTTCGCCTGTCGAGCTTCGGGCGCGGCTCCGCGCGCGCTGCACTCTCGACCGGAGACGCGGAGACCCGTATACGAAGACTTTTGGTACTCCTGGCAACACGGATTTTGTCGCTGGTGCACCGAGAGAATAGTCGATTAACGGTCAACGAATGTAATTTGAAATACGGCGAAATAAATATTTCATTAGCACAAGAAAATACGTGTTAATTATTAAAATGTTCATTTCA
Organism: Xiphydria camelus; assembly: GCA_963678675.1. NCBI lineage: Eukaryota > Metazoa > Arthropoda > Insecta > Hymenoptera > Xiphydriidae > Xiphydria > Xiphydria camelus. The sequence continues at coordinate 27,152,820 of OY783195.1, forward strand.
TCCAAACGATCGGTTCAAAGGATCTTATTGTACCAAATAAATATCGTAATGGTTAACGAATATTTACTTGATTCAATAAAATGTTTATTCTGCCACATATGCTGACAAATATTTATTAAATATAAATCAATGGTTCTCGGTACGATTTCTTGAAGTGTCAATTTTACAATTTCAAGTTTACAATTTCAAGATGCCGAATTACAAACGAATTCCTATTTTGATAAACAAATGGATCATTTATTTGTGCAAATAAGGGAAGCGAATAGCACGTCTCTCAACAATGTGCTATAATGAATTAAAACGTTTTAAACCTTTTATTTTAACGCGTCTGAAACGTGTTATATATTAAAGTGCGAGGAAAAGTTTAAAAAGCGACTGTGAGGATTTACACACGTTAAGTGCGTTAACACACTTCCATTTGCAGTGCAGTATTTTGGTTAAAATAACCAAGCGCGTTTATTTAGGCGCGTTTTGTCATTTTAACCAAACTATTTTTCTCGATATAAACACGATTCGTGACACACTGGAAGACATCCGTGCCTCTTTGCACGGACGTCTCTTCAGCAATTTTCAGACAACTCGGTGTTACATAAGGAGGCATACGCGACTGCGCGGCGGCGCGCCGTGCGCCGCCCGCCGTCGGACTGCGCCTCGCGCCGATGCCTCGAAAGCATCTCGATCGTCTTAACGGCGTTGACCCCGATCGCTGCGCTTTCTTCGGACCAATGGGGGGTGGCTTAAAAACCTATTTGTCAACCGGGTCGCGCGCCACGCGCGGGAAAGAGAGAGGATCGCTCTCGACTCTCCGGGATGGAGATTTCGGACGCGCCTTTCCTCCCCCGCGAGGCTCTCCTTTTCTCGCTGCTCGTAAATTTGCGACGGCTAACGCGTCCACACGGTAGCGCGTACTTTTCGGGTCGATTTTTGAAAAACAACGACGCGAGCGTAAATCTTCCCCGTCGGCTCGCGCGCGCGCGAGTGAAGACCGGTGGCGATCGCACGGTGCGGTAAGGGCGGTTGCATCGGGGGCGTCGAGCCCCCGCTCGACTTGGAAGCCGGCGAAGGGCGTGTATAGCCCGCGAGCATCGGAGAGAGCCGGTGGCCCTAAATTTTCAACAAGTGTGTCACGGATTGGCATCGACTCGGAAAAGCCAGCGGGACTCGTGCTTTCCTCGCGTTCGCAACTTTCGATTTTACGGTCCTTCGGGCCAGCGTGGTCGCGCGAGCGCGCGCGTGCCACACCCCCTTCGAGAGTCATCGAGGAATAGGGCGAACGTCGACGGCCGGAGAGTGTCGTTCGCTCGGCATTCGTTGCTTTATAACCCGTGTTTGGTTTAATACACGCCAGTGCATCGGTTTGTGCATTTCATCCGCTGTGCTTTCCTGTAATTCGGTGGTAATACCGACAGTCGAGATCCGGGGTGGGATTCTGTACCGATAGCGACTATAGAATTCCATCGATACGGAATCTCAACCCTGAATCAAATGACACGTGTTTACACAGAGAAAAAGAATTAGTTGGATCTACTAAAAATTACTTGCGGGGTCGCAAGTAATTATTCATGGTATTAATTAGATATTGCACCCTTGTAATGGCATACTATTCCATATTATTGCCAGCAAGAGATATCTAATTGATGCATTAAAAAATTTCATTGATATGAATAAATAAATAGTTGCGACCCCGCGAGTAATTTTGAATAGGTCCAACTAATTCTTTTTCTCTCTGTACATTTATTTCCTTGATCGATCGAAAAAACGCAAACGAATATCGAAGCTATATCGAACCACTTATAATGAGACGTTCGATTTTTCTCAGATTCATAATTCTATGTATTTGGTTCAGATCTTGACTATCGGTATTACCACCGAATTACACACAGAGAAGAAGAATTAGTTGGATCTACTGAAAATGACTCACGGGGTCGCAAGTAATTATTTATTTATACCGATGAAATGTTTTAATACATCAATTATAGATACCTCTTCCTCTTGCAATCATGTGAAATAGTATGTGATTGCAAGGAAGAAATACAATATCTAATTAATATGAAGAAAGATCAAATTGATATAAATAAATATTGACTTGCGAGTCCGCAAATAATTTTTAGTAGATCCAACTAATTCTTTTTCTCCGTGCAGAAAACCATAGCGGACGGGGTGCACGAACTAGCGTGTATTAAACCAAGCACGGGGTATAGGAATACATAGCGTCGCGTTCGGACTCCGAGATTACGCGCCGGCACCCCCCGTTTCTCCACTCCGACGCTGCGCGCGGCAGCGGCGGCGGCGACGGTCTCTCTTTCTTCATTTCGACGAAAGTCGGGTTTCTTTACCGGGCGGAAGTGACGGTCACGCTACCTGGTAATTATAAACCACGTACGCGCGCCCTCCTCTTTGTAGAAAAAAAGTTTCTTCTCGGCGAACGAGGTGTATAACGCGTTATAGGTGCCACGGACACACCTCTCTTCCAGAGTTCCCCGAGGGCGGTGGGGTGTGATACGTTACAGCTGGTTAACCAGCTGTACGAAGGATACCCGTGACCGGAGCGGCAAATTTTTCCGAGACGTCCGGATAACGCAGTCCCACGAAATCGGAGATTTTGTCGACGGGAGCTTTTTGTTTTGCTTTTTTTAATTCGGATCGATACGACGTTTAAGTACTTTCCATCGATTGTTTCGATTGTACATCCATACACTATTCCAAATTAAGGTACAAATTCATGGTGATGCTCGACGTTTATTTTCAGCGTCAGATAGGTTACGCGATGAAGATTGCAAATAAGCAATTAATGTCTTGCGAAATTCATTTTTAATAGTTTGCATCATTCGAATAATAAAACATACGTAAAATATAACGGCTTATTTGCGAATGATCTTGATCGCGTGATCTATTTGACGTTGAAACGAAGTGTCGAGTATCACCGTGAACTTGTATCTTTAGAGGTGTGCCAAAAGTAATTAGGTAAAGTTAAGTAACTGTTGGTACATTTAGGCCGTCGAATTATCGATCAATGCTGAATTGCTACTATGATACATACTGTCATTGGCAGTAAGATATTCTCTACTAATATCAACAGTTATTACTGCCAGTTGTTATTTTAACTGTCAGAAAGGACTATAAAATCGTTCCCATTTTTGCATATTAAAATCAAACGATGCTTCGTGTTAACCCAACATTTATATATTAATATTAGTAAAAAGACGAATGCCATGCAACACAGAGAATCAGTTGATTTTTTGTTTTAATTGAACACAAAAGATGTTAAATAACCCGAAGAATCAGTTAACTTTAAAATAGAAAAAGGAATGGATCAATTCCGACTCAAAATTTTCAACTGTGTACACTCTGTACCTACAAAAATTGTATCTATTAAATTCAATACAATTGCATACAACATTTTCATCCAACGCGTGATAATGAAAATTAATGTACCCCGTTGTGAAATTTATAAGGACAATTTCGTAAGGAAATGTACAAATTTTCATAACCACGTATTGGAAAGAAGTTTGATAGAAAAATATATCTATATTAAAAATACAAATTTTGTACAGGATATTTGAAACTTAACGCACGCGTGTTGATTACACCAAAAATGTTGAAGCTTTCATCAAATTTTCTTTCGTTGTAAGATGCACCCTGAAAACATTAAAAGACACTGTAGATTCGAGGATAAGCGCGAGGTATCCTCGATAAATATTGAATCTCGATCGCCTGTAGACGGAAGAGAGAAAAGCGTTTATCCGAAGGGGACGATTTTTTCCAAATTGAAACACGTCGAGAAGAAAAAACGCGTGAAGAAGAAGGGGGGGGGGGGACTTCCGAAAGCGGCCGTAGGGCTGCAGCCATTCGAAATAGAAAGCGGATAGAGCCATTTCACGGGACTTAGCTATAAAGTCGACAGTTAGTGGTGTCGTAAAATCGCAAGCGCGTCCTTCGGTCCACCGCGCGGCGATACGCGCGCACAATTCGACCCGCGCGAGACTTTTCACGAGCGGTCCTCCGAAATCTACGGGGTTCGGGTCGTTCCGAGGCGAAAAAAACGCAGGAAAAAAAGCACCAGACTTCCCTCCAAGCGCGGGCGAACATTTCGACGCTTCCGTCCCGTGGAACGACGCCTCCTCCGGATGCGAACTCTCTCGATGCACCCCGATACGCACACATAAATTACGGCGCGATTCCCTCGGCAATCCATCATCGTCGTAAAATCGCGCGGCGTCGTCCCGCAGTCTCGACCTCGCGTAAATTAAGAGCATTAAGGATAAACGAGAGAAAATCTCCCTGGGGATTTCTCATGGTCGAACGACGGCCACACGCCGGCCACCATAAACGGCCGTAAACTCATCGGACTCCGTCAACTTTTCGTTCGCCTCGCCCAAACGACCGACGCTACCGTAAATCACGCCGCGTCCGCGTGTCGTCCACCTCGGAAAAGCTCTCTCGCTGTGCGGAAACGGTCGCTGAATATTACGCACGTCTCCCCCGGGCATCGCGGCGCGAGGGATGACGGATATCTACACAGTTGCGTGATGTAATTGCGATTTCGATTGCAAAGACGTACGAATAAGTACATCGTCGGGGAAGGAGAGTGCGCGAGGGGAAAAGTGCGTACGGTTTGTTGTATCTTGTTCCTCTTTTCATAATAGTTATAGTGTTATTTAAAAACCAGCTTGTGCTTCGAACGTATCTCTCCCACACTGCAATGGTATTATAATAGTGCTATATATTAACATGTTCAACGCGTGTAAACCTTGTAGTCCAGTTTTAAATGTTTCCAAGAGTGTGTTGATTCATCAAAAAATACGCTTTAAATGTATTGTGGCGGCCCGATACCAGGTGGCGCCGCTCCCTCTCGGCTCTCGCTAGCGGTCCGACGCGAGTTCCTATATAAGAACGCAACTGCTCGACTCTCTCGGAGGAGCACAGAGCGTGTAGTGTTACAACGCTAAGTGCCTTCCACTGGACTGCGTCATTTGCGAATGAAAATCCATATAAACGGTGTAAAATTTTACATTTCCTCTTTGAGATTCGATCAGTGTCAGTAGTTCGAAGCCGGGAAAGTCCAACCTGGAGTCGGCCTAGCCGTACTGACGAGTCTACAGGCCGACTCCGGGACGAAACGCTCCGCCGATAACATGGCGATCTCTCCTTTCGTTAGTTTAGCCACGTCGATATTTTTGAAAAATTCGATAGCGAATTTCATATCCTCTGGATTTCTTCTTCACAAAGTCCCGTGAGAACTGTGTGGCGACCCGCCACAAATCGTCGCCGCAAGGTGCGATAATCTTCACTTGCGGTACGTCATTGCCTTCGTCATAATCACAAAGTTCGCGATGATCCGAACGCGAATCTCGGTGGAGCGAAGCCCTTGTCCGATCGCCTCGCACTTACTAGCGACACAATACGCAGCCATAGATAGATATGCTTCTCTGGAAGGGGAAAAACATTATTCGTTACAAAGGGGCAACTGGTATTGGCGCCCACCAACCCGCCCCAGTGGTGTCGGTCGTTTCCGGTCTTATATATTTTTCGACCGAGTATCTGTATTCTTCAACAATTTTAAGATCAGTATGTCCTTGATTCAAGAAATATTGTATCGACACTAGCAATTATTTCTCTCAGTTGCACTCGTCAAGCGTTAGAAGCTATTCTCGCTCAGTTCGATATGTTAGTTCGAAAGTGAAACGACGGACGATCTAATTTCCCAGTGCATCCACTCGTCTCGAGCTGCAGCCTCCCCCGGAGAACCGCAACAAAGTCGTTACAAGACAAACCCGACGAGATATCGTCCATAACCGCGCGGGGAAATCTCAACGGAAGATGAGACCTCAACGAATATGGTCAGTCCGGGCGAAGGGTGTCAAAGGATCCGTCGATGGGGTGAGAAGCGCGAGCGAGCGAGAGAGCAACCTGCCACGAAACCGAAACGAACGGATGACCGGAACACCCACGGAACCAGCTCGTCCGGTTCGCACTCTACCAATGGTGGGGGATTGTCAGCCCGCCTTTAGTCACGCCCACACTTTATTATGCGGCAGGGCGTGGGGAATCAAGGAACTTCGTATAGCGCGGGGGAGATGATGGGGTTGCGCCGCCGCCTGGTGCGAGCGTGGGTGCGGGGGAGGCAGGGACAGACGCATGGGTTTCTTCTCGATCGGACGCGAATCGTGTTGTCGATACACCGTGTATGTTCTATCGCCAGTCACGTCTGCGAGTTTGCATATGTGGATGACGATAATTGGATATCAATTATAATACATATATCCGCTTACTCGCGCTGACGATCCATGCGCGATGAGTAATTTTATCTCGCGCGTCGTTGTACTTCGCGGATTTCGAAGAGCATCGATTTTTTCTTCATTTAAGATCGTTTTAGAATCAAGAGGAGGGAATGCCTCCTCGGAATTCTTCTATAGCTGCGATTCTCTAAAATTTGGTTGACTGTATACTCAGAGAGAAATAATTGCTAGTACCAAAAAAATGTTTTCTTAAATCAAAAACATAATGTAATTTCAGGATCAAGCCATGATTTTCCTCGTGCGAGAAAATATTTGATAGGCTCGAGTGGGTAATTGTTTTTTTTCACGCGAAAATAATTTCATGTTACGGCGAAGGTATTTTTGAATCAAGAATAGGTATATTGTAGGTATTCTTCGACCGAGAATCCGTATTCTTAATAGTTTGTAAGATCACGTGTTCTTCACTGCAAAGAAATATGTATTAAATGTAATTTAATTGTGCGTAAAGCTTTTATCCAATACGTGATTATGAAAATTAAACTCCGTTGAGAAATTTGTAAGGGAAATTTCATGAAGAAATATATCAATTTTCATAATTAAGGAGTGCATTAATCACATATTGGAAAAAAGCTTTATATAAAAGTACTTACATTAAAAACACAATTTTTTTTCAGTGTTGATTCAAAAGGTTTTCTTTTGGCACTAGCAATTATTTCTCTCAGTGCAAAAAAAACCTGGTCAATTTAACCAAAATTCTTATGACAATGACCAAACCGTTTCATGAAATATGGATTCTCCTTTTGTTCGGTTAGACTGACCATTTTTTTGTTAAAAGAACTAAACATTCGATTGGAATAACTCAACATTAGGTTATAACAACTAAATATTTAATTCAACTGATCAGCATGTTGGTTAGAATAACCGAGCGCGTTTAACCAGATGTGTTTTGTCATTTCAACCTAATTATTTTTCTCACAATCAGTCTGTACCCGTAAATAAAAGCGAAGAAACCTCTCGAGCGAGATCGGCTTCGAGTACGCGCTCCATTCTCGAGCAGATCCGTTCTACATAGTCGTTATCGCGTGCAAACGACTCGACGGGGTCTCCGTTTCGTCGAGAACCAAAAACCGCTAACGGGGTCACCGCACCAGATTAATCGCGGCTCGGTCGAGGTCGCGCGCCCGTTTCCCTTCGCGGCGAGAGATTCAGCAAGGCGCATAGGAGCCGCGCTTCGTGGGTCGCCGTCGTGGACGAAAAGTCAGCGCACAATCGCTGCGGGCGCACCATATCGAAATTCGCAAAAAGGATCGAGGGCCCGACTCGAGGTGGGCGTGGTAATCCCGCAGGTATTTGGCAACTTTACAACCCCCGGGAGCAGTGCGCCGAGCCCCAGGTTCAGGTCGGACTCGAGTACAGGCGCTTCCTAGTATCAACTCGGTCCCGCGTCGCATCGCCATCATTGTCACCCCCCGAGTGTTTCGTCTAATGGTGGGTTTACGCTCTCGGATAATTTGCGCAAACCTATCTGTGCCAAATAACTGCGCCAACCTGAGATATTTATCAAACAGAAATTGATTTAGCACAAGCCATGCACAAGCCAACATTTTGGACTGTACCAACCAACGAAATCCGTTTAGACCTAACGTTTTAACTGCACAAGCTGAACTGCACAGATGGGTTTGCACAAATTATCGGAGAGTGTAAACCTACCTTAACAGTAAAGAATATCGGCCATAACAAGCCCTCACCGCAGCTCGAGTCTCTCGATGAGTAATTGACAGGATGGGGTGGAAGCGGGGGCGGCTAGGTACGCGAGAGGGAAATTGCGGGATTTTCCAAGGGTGCGGCCGAACATCGACTGCGGATTAGGCGGACTGTTGTGCCCGGGGTGACTGACAATTGGCACAACTTGGAGATAATCTGTTTAAAATCGTCGTGAGGTTCCTCGAATTGTCGCTGCTCCCGGGCTTTCGCGGTAGCGATTTTCGGAGAGATGCTATAGTGCCCCGCGCGGTCCCCGTCCGACTCTTTCCATTTCCTCTTCCATTTGCGCCGTCGCGTAATATAACGCGCGCTCGCTCGTGCGTCAGGTTTGTTGCGCGGAAATTGCGAATTGGCCTGCCGTCGGGGATTTATTCTGGCTCCGGTAGGGCGTAACGATATACATTGAGAAAAATAATTAGGTTAAAATGACGAAATGCATCTAGTTAGAAGTGTTTAGTTATTCGAACAAAAACACTGGTCGGTTGAACCAAATATGTATTTGTACTCTGTTGGGAGTTGTCAAAAGCTTGACACACATTTTTGAATTAAATTTACAAAAGTAATTGTGAAACTCAAAAACAATTGGGAATTTACGATACGTATTGTGATTTTGCGATATCTTATTGTGATTCTATTATATAATGCAATATTCATCGTGATTTGTCTATAAACTGTAAACAATTCTGCGTTGTGGGCCTGTATAGACCACTTTTGGTGTTAAATAACAGTGGCAAACTTTTGTGTCTGTTAAAAGCTTCCAACATAATTTGTCAATTCAAGACAGAGTTTTTTTAACAGTGTACTTATCCTAACTAAATATTTAGTAATTTTAACTGCATGTCTATAGTTACTCTAACCAGAAAATGGTCAGTTTAACTAAACAGATGGAAAATCCTTTTTTCACCAAACGGTTTAGGTATGGTCTTCAGGATTTTCGTTAAATTGACTAGGTTATTTTTTCAATGTAGATACATTTCGATGTAGATTGTTGAAGGGATTTATAAATTTGCTATAAGTATACTTTCCATACAAAATATGATAAAATTGCAAGTCGAGCGCAGTAACGCGAATCACTATGAATTATTAACAATTTTCGAAAAGAGTTTTAAATTTTACAGTTTTTACTGGAAAGATGCTTGAATTTTGATACACTTACAGTGGTTTCGTGGTAAATTTAAATCAAATCTGTAATAAATTTAATCGTTTCATTCGTGTATAGTAATTTTAATGGACAAACTTGTATGATAACAATTTCATAAGAGTAACAGGAAGAGCTTACCGTAAAAACTTTTCACAGTACAACCGTTCGCGTTATTCGCACGTGCACGTTTACCGCGAGTAATCGGAGTTCCGATAGGCGCTGCCGAAAGCAGCAATCGCTTACTCGCTCCAGAGTTGCGCGCTTGCCCTCCAAATTAGTACACACGGTCCTAATTTCTAAGAGTGGCACGCGCGCGCGACGGACGCGGTCCCCGCGCATGGTCGCGCGTCGTGCGCGTGCTCGCGAGTACGAAACTGTCGTTTTCCCTCTTCGAGCGATAACTCAACGAAGAAAGATCCGTTTAGACACGCCAACCAATTAGACGGAAGTCCACACGCGCGACTGCTTCCCTTTCCACTTTGCGTTCGTCACTACGGTACCGCGACGTCCTTCTATAATATATTTCGTCCTCTCTTGGTCCGGCGTGTCAATTTGCCACGAGACCCACGCCTCGGGAACTTTCTTCGTCGCTACGGGGAAAGGTCGCGCGTCGTTAAGCACCGGCCGATGCCGAGTAGGTATACCTACGATCGAAACGAAAATTCCCAAATCTCGTTCGATCCGCTATCGAACGGTACGAGTCGAATCGAATTTATGCCGATAGTCGAGCGGGGCGGAGGGTCGATCGGCGATCGTCTGCCGCGCGCATCGCTGAGAACGTTGACCGAATCGTCGACCCCGACGCGATGCGAATACGCGATGACCCGCGGTTAATTACGTAGAGGGAATCCGCGAACCGCGCCTGTGGGCTCGTCCACCATTACACACTGAGAAAAATGACTAGTAATGCTAATAATCAAACGTTTGGCTGATATGGGAACAGTGAAATATTTTTATTGGGGCAAGAATACTTTTGGTTACGAAAAATAAACGTTGGTTGTGGTAACGTAATCTTTTTAAAATGTACTATAAAAAAGTGGTATTAACTTTAATACAATTGAATATAAAGCTTTTATCCAATACGTGATTATGGAAATTAATATACTCCGTTACGAAAATTATAAGGACGGGGAAATATATTAATTTTCATATTTATGGAGTATATTCATTTTCAAAATCAAGTAGAGTAACTGTTGCAAGCCCAGTATCTCGACAACCATAAAAATTCACACAGCAGATTTTACTCGGCGTTCTTATCAGTCATACTTCCTTAATTTATTGAAGATTTTTTTCCACTAGTCGCTCCTTTTTATTCCACTCAATCATTTGAATTATACTCAGATATGCACCCAGGGAAAAGGTCTAGTTGAATACGAACCTAAATAGAAAAATTTATTTCAGATGAATAGGAATTTATTCACATCGAATAAAAGCCTATTTGAATTAGATCGATGTTCTACTAGGTTTGTACTCGTTTAAAAAGATACACAGAACATGTATCCAATTCTGATAAACTTTTGTTCGGTATGAATAAATTCCTGTTTATCTCAAATAAATGTTTCTATTAGATTCGTATTCAACTAGGCCTTTTCCCTGAGTGTGTCCGGCTACTAGGATGTGTCCTGTTATTGGGACAGTTATCTTATTAAAAAGAAAAACTTTATGTAGGTATAATAAAAGCATTTATGAAGAATATACATTCTTCTACAGTGAATTTGGTTTCGACAACTAAGCACTTGTTGCCGCAGTACAAACATTTCGCTGTTTCCACATCAACCAAATTTTCCTTAACATTACCGATCATTTTTCTTGGCGCAAGAGGTCCAGCAAGACTCGCGCTGCAAACCGCGATGTCGCGACGTGGCGGCGAAGACGAAGAAGAAGCCGAAGAAGATGCCGAAGAAGATGACGAAGAGCCGGGAGAAGGCGAAGAGCGAACGCCGTGGAGGGAGAAAAACGGAGGACGAGTCATTATTTCCGGCACGCGTCGATGCTAATAGTCGCGACGTCGTCCTCCGTGTGTGGCCGGCGGATTTTCGGTTGACGCGAAACCGGTCGTCGTACCGCCACCGCCGCCGCCGCCGCGCGTGCGGCTCTCGTTGTGCCGTTCCAAATGTAATGAATCGCGACTCCCACGGACAGGACCCACACTGATAGCGGAGCGTCGCCGCGCGAAATAGGTCAGGACCGGTGAGACGCTCGACGGTCATATAGCGCCAGACGGACGCTGAGTTCCCGTCACGCGATCTACGATCGAAACGAATCGCCGGCGTTGCAGCCCTGGCCGAGCGTGTCCGCGAGCGCTGCCGCGATCGCCGATCGACCGAGACCGTTAAAAGGGGCGCTACGAATCGTACCGCGCGGGAGACTATCGACTTTCGATACACGAAAAATTGTCCGAAACCGTCTTGCTGCGCGCGCGCGCACTCAGGGATGAGAAGAGGCGAGGACGAGAGAGAAAGAAAGAGAGAGAGAGAGAGAGAGAGAGATAAGAGAGAAGCGAAGAGAAGAGCGAGAGACCCGGGCTCTCCGGCGCGGTAAGCGTTCGCAATTAGGCGGGTAGGAAGTCGCCACGGCGAGATAGGCGCGGCGAACACGCGTTACCACGGATAGGTTCCGAACAGAAACCGTATCTCATTAATTGCCTCTAATAATAGGTGAGGCCCGCGGGTTGCCGACACGTGGTTCGCTTATTTATAGCCACGACACCGAGTCTTTATCCCCGCTGGCATGCGTGAAAACGTCGTCGTACGCGCGCGCGGTCTTCGGAGCGGTCGTTCGCGCGTTTGGTCCGAATTCGCGCGGGACGACGCGCGGTTTCTTCCGGTGCGAGTAGGTAGGGTGGTAAAACCGGGAGGGGAGCGAGACCACGCACGCGTTTGGAGAACTCGGGACGCGAGCCGCGGGCTATCACGGGGGGCGAATTTGCTCCTAATTTGAGGACGAGGCGGGACAAAAAAGCGGGGTAATTTAGCGCGCAGCCGTCGGGTCCAGCTCGCGCGGGCTGCGGAGACCGAGTCCTCGCGAGAGCCGGTTTGATAAATTAATTTGCACCGGAAATGTCTGACAGGGAAATGACGTCATTACGCGCTACCGAATAAGCCCGAGAAGTATTGTTGGCCCCTGCGCGTTCCTTTGTTCGGGCCAACTCCACAATGGGCCCATCGAACGAACCACGACGCGCGCGCGGCTGCTAATGGAGGCGAATGGAGCGAAGGACTACGGTACCAACCCCAGCCCCCCGTACACGATCTTGGGGTGAAAATAATCCGAAATTGCGTTTCCGAACGACGCCCTGCCGGTTTTCACGTCGTGGTTGGCCCGCCGCGTCGGCGGCAATCTCCGCGATTCCGACTCTGAACGAACGTCGGGCCGAGACTCGATCCTGGTGCGTATACTCCGAGAAAAACGTGGTTGAAAGAACTGTAATTTCATTAGAAATCGTGGTCGATTTTAGTGTCAAGCATAATTCGATAGTTTTTCCAAGCAGCGAGATTCTGGTTACAGTAACGAGAGGTCAGAATTGTTGTAACCAGGTCAACTGGCCAAATGATGGACTATTACCGACTGCCATACGACTTGCAATGTCGTGATAATGGCAGCCATGACTGACTCGATAGCGGACAAGCGCTGGGATGACAGTTTCGGACCGATATTGGGTGTCGATAAACGGCCAGGCATGGCAAACTATATTAGTCCAATTATGGTAAATATTAGATACAACGTTCGGCCGGAAATGGTATGAATATCTGTCATTCATGATATGAATTTGTCCGAGCCATAATCCTATAATAAATTCGTAATATTAAATTAGTTCAAAATATCGGTTTTTAATAAAGGGCAAAACAAAGTATGTTCAAAATATGTAATATGTGATATCTAAATTGGGTTTTTTAAAATGGTCCTTCAATTTGGCAACGGTTCATTCTTTCGACAAAAGTTATATCTCAATGAACTATTAATTAACAATTATAGGCTCAAGTACGGCTGCTTACCGATTCCCATTACTTTACAAAAATAACGAGCGCCCAAAAATGTACCAGAGATGGTCCGATGCTACACGGAAAAACTGAAACAGTAAATTTACCCTATTCAGCAATAAAAAAGATCCACATAGCACTTTCCGGGAAATTTACTGAGCAGAATAGTACGATTTACTGTAAATTCAGTGTACTTTACTGCTATTCAATATATTTTATTATTACTGAACACATTTTACTGTTCTACGGAATACATTTTCCGGAAAGTGCTAAGTAGAACTTTTTTACCGCTGAATACGGTTAAACTTGCTATATAATTTTCCACGTGTAGGCGACCAGTTCTTGGCCCATGATTGGTAACTATCGATTGGACAAGTATTGGCCCTGTTGTAATGACTGGCTTTCTTATAATATGGACTGCTGTATGATTGGCTATACGAAAAAAAAACAGCGATTCTTACCGCTTTATTCAGCAGCGTTGAGACTCGAGATCGTTCTCAAGAATTCGTACAGAGGAAACATTTTTATTTACTGCCGTCAGTAGTATTCACAGTACAGTTTCCTCTGTACAAATTCTTGAAAATGAGCTCGAATCTCAGCCCTACCGGATCAAGCAATAAAAGTGAATCTGTCTAATCCTAAATACGGCACCAGCAACCAGGACAATTAAACCTTGCGATTACGGTTGATTTTACCACCCACTTTTCCCTCAGGAAAGACAGGAGGCGGTCCGACGGGAGACAAGAATATACCACGACGAACGTCGTCCTCCATCGTCCCGAGATATTCGGAAGACCGGAGAACGCAGGATATCGGGCAGAGGGGCGAAGCAGGAGGTGACGGGGGTGGGAGAGATCGCGCGAACGAGCGAGAGGGTCGCGGAGGAGGGAAGGACGGGGAGGTCGATCTCATTTCGAAACGTGAATGAGCCGGCGGCTACCTCAAACGAGCGTCCCTGGCTTCTGCCTCTCTCACCGTCTCTTCGCCCCCCTTTTTTCTCCCTTTTTCATTCCCGCTCGTCCACGGGTACTCCCGGAGTTTTTCCCCGACAACACAATGGGCGGATCCCTCCTCTCCCGCCGCGGCTGTAACACAGGGAGCCGCCGGACCGCGCGCGATGATGCACTGCCTGCCTATACAGATAATGACTAATCAACCTGCGAAGGAACGAGCTAGCCCACCACACTGTCCATCGGTTGACGAGAGCACGTGGATCGCGCGGCCTGTGCCCGCCTTTTTTCCTCCCGTCCACCGAGATCGGCCCTCCGAAATCATCGATTCGATACCCGCGCGCCGCGACTCCCTCGTTCCCGTTCGGCTGCGGCTGTCGGGTCTCGCGCGCGCGCGCGCGTTGATGCGCCCCGAATGTCAATCGAGTCCTTCGGGCAACGTGTATCGCCCGGGTTACCATTGTGCACTGTCGCTCGCCGTGAACGAGTCCGACTCGAGAATTCCTGGTTCGGATCGCGGATCCCCCTCTCCCTCGTCTGAGGATCGAATGAAGGTATAATCGAAATCGACACGGGTGTCACGCCCGCGTACCGAATATCTCATCACGGAACGCGCGGCCGAGAGGAATGTGTAGTGTGTCGAGATATCGATCTTCTCCGAGTGATCCTCGTGTAGGAGTATGTTAGGGGCGGCGTACGCATTCCCCTATTAGCGAGATGCCGATCGGATTCCTATCGGGCTCTGGTGACTGGATTTTGCGGGTATTTCGTGAACCAGTGACGTCACCTTCGCAACGGGTGACATCTGAGAAGATCCATAACGGATCCTGACATGGTCTTAACATTTTTAATAGGAATCCTTTGTAGTACAGAGAGAGACAAATTTATTTACACTGAAAAAAAAATTATTTAAATATAATCCTGTTTGAAAGTTGATTAGTTACAAATAGGAATTTATTCGTATCGAATAAAAGTCCATTTGGATGGAATAGATGTTCCGTGAAATTTGTAAAACATTTATTTACATTAAGAAAGATAATAATTGGACGATCGAAGTAACCGTCGACGTGAATAATGTCAAGAATTATTTATTTAAGTCAAACATATTGTCGTTGAATGAAGTATGTATTATTTGAATCATGGCGAATTAAGATTAAATTCGTGGAATTCAATGAACATGGACGTGTATTAAATAAATATATTCTTAGCACTATTCATAACGACGGTTACTTAGTTCGGCTATTTTTTTTCTCAGTGTACTCCAAATTTCTTTGCTCTCGTCGTCAATAAATTCCGATTCATTGTGAGTAAATTCTCTACTTATTATTAGGTTCGTATTGAAATAAATCTTTTATACATATTTTTCCAGATCCTCTATAAAACTCGAACAGGTACACTGTACAAAATTCTGTGGCGAGGATCTATATAGATCAATTTTGGTGTTAGGTAACAATAGCATAAGACTAATTGACACCAGATGTGGTGCATATAAGTCCACAAGATGTGAAATGCTTTTAAAAATTATCACCACTTTTTTACCGTGTAATTGTTTTTTTTTCTCACAAAAAGAATTCCTTGTTCCAACGAAGGTACTCTTAAATCAAAAATATATATTCTTCGACCAAGAATAATATGTATTCTTAAACATTTGTAAGTTCATGTGTTTTTGATACAAGCCATATTTTTAACACTAGCGATCATTTCTCTCGGTGTAGGTAATCCTACCGAATTCTTGACGAAATTTCTACACGGATCTCTTCGCTCTGCCGTAGAACAATTTTCGATAGCCGCAAGTCCGACAAAAAATCGCGCGCGCGTAAACAACATCGCGAACATCAGCACCTCTCCTCCTCCGCGAAATAGAGCAGCGAGATACACATACATACAAGAGCGGCGCGCGTGCGTGACACGCAGGGTTCGCCTCATCCCGCCGCCGGATGCCGGAGAGAACGTTAATTAAAACGATCGGTATACGCGAGTTCGGGATCGCTATATGTTTACCGATCGCGCGCCCGGGGAGAGCGAGTTATCTGGCCGCTACGATCGCGCGGCGTGTCGGATTGGAAGCAGCTACCGGACTTGACGCGCGCGAAGAAATCTCCGGGAGCGGGACGAAGACGGGGGCGCGTATACATCTCGCGTGGTGGTGTGCATGGGCAGCGGTAGGTGTGGATGCCGCGCGGTGACGGAGCAGAGCCCGAGGAGGCTGCGCGAGCGAGATGATCCAGGAGGGAGCGAGACGGGGAAGAACGCTCGCGCGCGGGGATAGAGAAGCAAGTCATTTTCAGTATGTAGATCCAACCAATTCTTTCCCTCTGCGAGCCGTCAAAGTTTTCGTGAAATCAACCAAAGAATTTTGTGATTCCAAAAAAAAAAAAAGGTTTTGTTGGCTCGTATTCATTCAAAGTACTTTGTTAGTCCAACCAAGAGTTCTTCCAGTGCAGATGTATGTACCTACGCTGGGAAAAATAACCTGGTCAACTTAATCAAAATTCTAAAGACCATAACCAAACTGTTCGGTCAAATATGGATCCTCCCATCTGTTTGGTTAAACTGACCAACTTCTGGTTAGAATAACTAGACATGTATTATAGTTGGAACAACTAAACATATAGTTAGAATAACTACACATTTGGTTCAACTTAATAGTATTTTGGTTGGAATAATTGAACTTGCTCAACCAGACGTGTTTTGTCATTTCAACCAAATTATTTTTCTCGGTGTACCTACGCGTCGCGCCGTCGAGGTTGCTATATCTCAGAGGGAGAACGAATCTCGTACGCGGGGGATATTTGCTCTGCGTGAATTCGGCGCGGAAAGGTGGCGACGGATGAAGAGAGAGAAAGGGGGATGAGGGGGAGAGAGATAGAAGAAAAGAGGGTGGGGGAGAAGAAGAAGAAGAAGAAGCTTTATTATGTACAGAAAGATACAGTAGGATAGATACGGCCGGAAAATTAATGTAAATAAGTGACATAACATAATGACGAAAATGAAGAAATATAACTTAAGAATAATATAGGAGAGGTCGAGGGGTTGAGATGAGGAAGGGAGAGAGGAAGAGAGAGAAAGCTTCTTTACGCCAAGAGCGTAAAGAGAGAAGGAGGATCGGGCGCGTGTGTGAAATCGAGCCTCACGCCCTCGTCCGGATGACTCGACGAGAAGTCCCCGCGCCAGCGGCGCGTCCCGTGAACCGAAGGCGAGGATGTGTACGCGCGTACGTAGGCGGGTGCTCCGCGTTACCGCGTGCGCGTAGCGCGGCGATCCGCAGCACAGGATCGGAAAATCGGGCCGAAACAAACGCGCGGCATCCCCCGGTACCGGTTAATTACTTCGGGACCCATTACCGACGCGCGCGGCACAATGAGCGGACCGAGGGTTCGCACCTCCGGTCTTGCATTCCACGCCGCCGATGCGGGGCCTGCGCCCGCTACGCGGCGGCTAGTATAGGCGGCACCGACCGACGGACGGCGCGCGGAGGTGTTTTGTTTTTACCCAATTTGTGTGCCCCACGGTACGAAGCCGCCGTCGCCGTCGACGCCGCGCCCCGCGCCGGAGAATCCATCCATCCCCAGATGTTGTCCAGTCATCGACGCTTGATCGAGCCGACGCGCGGATACCTGTTGCTTCTCCGCGTTGCTCGACTCTCCGCTTCTACCGCCGCCGCCGTCGTCGTTTGCGCTTCTCTTCCTTCCTCCGCGGTCTTCGCGGTGCCGTTTCGTTACGGCTACGACGGTACGTCCCTTGCTATGACCGGTATTCATAGTTGCTATTTACAAAAAAGCCTTAAATCAGCATCTGAGGTCAGTTATTGATTGAGACGGCGACTTGAGTCGTGTTTATTTATAAGTTTCGACTATGAATCTCGTACACTGAGAGAAATAATTGCTGGTGCCAAAAGAATGTTCCTTCAATCAGAAACATGATACCGTATGAGGCTTAACTTATTCGCCAGGAAAGAAACTTCAATCACTATTATCTCATTATCTATGAGCTTTCGGCTCATACTTGTATAATACTTTTTTGAAGATTACGTTTTTATCTACAATAAAGTCTTATATCGATGTAGGCCAAAAGTTCATAAATAATGAGGTAATATCATTGAAACTTCTTTCCTGGCGA
Organism: Xiphydria camelus; assembly: GCA_963678675.1. Taxonomy (NCBI): domain Eukaryota; kingdom Metazoa; phylum Arthropoda; class Insecta; order Hymenoptera; family Xiphydriidae; genus Xiphydria; species Xiphydria camelus. The sequence continues at coordinate 27,171,013 of OY783195.1, forward strand.
TTAAGTTTAGCCTCAAGTAGTATAACTCCTGGATCAAGTCGTGGTTTTCTTCGTGCAGTAAGATATTCGAATCGCGTATATATTTGCAAAACTCACTCTTTGACAAAAATTTAAAAATCGAGATATATACGCCATCTGTCTCGGAATAATTTTCTGAGACAGATGGCGTATATATTTCGATTTTTAAATTTGTGTCGAAGAGTGAGTTTTGCGAATATACGACTCATTTTTGATAGGCTCGATTAATTTTTTCTTTTTGCGCAGGAAGAATTCCTCGTCCCGACGAAGATATCCTTGAATCAAGAAAATATATTTTTCGACCAGGAATCTGCGTTCTTAAAAATTTTTAAGATCACATGTTCTTGGTTCAAGGATTTTTTTTTCTTGATACTAGCCGTTATTTCTCTCAGTATAGGGCGAGATTCGAGAGGGCTAGAATTCACGGGACAGTAGAAAATTAATTAGTTTCCACGGACGAGAAAATTGGACGAATCGAGTTAGGGCGACCGATCATCGCGATTTCCGTTGGCTTCCAGCGCGGAAGTCACGTCGCATCGTCTCGCCAGGCGTTTCGCGGGATCGATCTGCCGTCGCTGCCCACCGATCTATGGTTAATCGTGCCGACGCGACGCGGTCGCCGATATCTTTCGGGGGAACGACGCGGCCGGGCCGTTGCACGGTGTACTCCGTGCCGCTCCAACGCGCGCGCGAATGTCGAGGAGAGCCTGCGTGTATTTTATTTGGGAGCGGGTGCGCGCGCGAGTGCAGTCACGCGTGTGTGTAAAACGAAGCGGGCATCGGCACACCTCGCGCGTGCAGTTACAGGTGTCGGCGTTGGGATGATCAGTGGCGCTCAATTCGAAGAACACGCCGTAAATTCGATCCTTTTCTCGTATTTAATCGATACCTATTTACGAGCGAATTGAATTCGTGAGAAAATCTCGTGGGGGTCGAAAAAATGTTGGCAGGAAACACGAGACGAAACGGCAGCCGAAAGGAACGACGATATTGCCTGATCTGATTTTTCTTATCCGTTCGCGCGTTATCGCTGAGAGAAATAATACTTCGCTATATACTCAGAAAAAAATTTGGTGAAGCTGATCATAATCTTGGAGACGATGACCGATCTCTTGGTGAAATATGGATCCTCCATCTGTTTAGTTAAATTGACCACTTTTTTGATGATAATAACTGAACATTTGGTTAGAATAATTAAATAGTTAGAATAACTAAGCGCGTTTAATTAGGTGCGTTTTGTCATTTTAATCTAATTGTTTTTCTCAGTGCAGCGTAAATGAATATTTATTAAAGCAAGAACACATGATCTTGCAAACTTTTAAGAACAGATACAAATTCTTGGTCGAAGAATATATATTCGTGATTTAAAAATATGCACCTCTGTCGTGACAAGAAATTCTTCCTGTGTGAAAAAAGAACAATTAGGTACTCGAACCTATGAAATATTTTCCTGATTACGAAGAAAACCATGGCTTGATCCTATAATTATAATATATCATATTTTTGATCGAAGGAGAAATTTCTTTGGCACACTGAAAAAAGGATGTTTCAAAATGTAGCGATCAATCATAGAAAGTATAATATATATGGGAGAAAAATCAGGTAAGGAGTATAGTAATAAGATAGTTATGAACTTAATTAAACACTATACTGCATAGGACTTGTATTCACGTCCAACAAAGGTAAATTTTACGCAGTATAATATTTTACCGAATTCACAACTAAACCATCACTATATTTCTTACTTGGAGTTTTTCCCCCCATACTTTCCGAAATAGATTGCCACATTTCGAAACACCGTCAGTCTCAATATACCATCAATTATCTCCCTCGGTGATACGATCGTCCCAAACCGTCCCTTTCCCCCTCCACAGCGCATTATCGCCGAACCCATTACAATCTCCGCACAAACATGCGAAAGCCCGCGAAAAATCCAACCGGAGTCGTACGACTCCAACTCGCGATGCGCGCGGCCCCGACGAATGGGAATCTCCGGAGCGCGGGCCGGGAACTGGAAAGTTTAATTAATGACGCCCGGAGTCCCGGTTCATTCATGCCCGCGGAGGCTCCCTCTCGCCTTCGAAAAGAGGAACGAAAAAAACCGGGAGAAAAGGAGAGAGAGGAGCGCACCGCGCCGGGAGGAGGAAGGCGCACGATACGAGGCGACGCGGCCGTGGGGGCGCGGGGCGCGGCGGGAACGTTAAAAAGAGCGACTGCCGCGCGGTGGTGAATGGAGGGGCGGGCGGGCGGGCGGTCGAGAGGGGGCAAAAATTGGGGCGCATTGTGGCACCGGTTTTTTTCTCCCAACACGCTGGCCGAACGAACGCCCGCGGGGAAAATTTCATATTCTTCCATTTTTGACGATCTAATTCCAGAAGCTTAATTACCTTATACCTTATAACCCGAGATTCACGGAGCATCCCTCCTCCCGCCGCGGTCCTCGCCACGGCCGTCGTTCCTCTCTTTCTTTCTTTCTCTTCTCCCACGCCGAGATGCGACGGACCTCTCGCTCTTCGACATTCCTTCCGCCGTCGCGTACACAAAAGCCGGTCGCGTCTCTGTTTCTTTTTTTTCATCGGTGCGCATGATGCGGCTTAAAATAATTCCGACGGTGCGGCGAGGCTCGGTGTGGTCCGTTTACTCGCGCGCGTTCGCGCGGTTAGTGTCGAACGTACGCGAGAGATCTCGATATCGGGCGACGGGAGAAGAGCGAGGGTCGTCGCCTCGTCTTCTTCTGGAATCGCGCAGGTGAGAGTGTCGCTGGAAAATGATTAACGAATTCTCGACGACTGCATTGAGAAGAGTATATCACTGAAATCCTGGAGACAACGAGCAAACTGTTTGGTGAAATGTGCATTGCCTATGTCTGTTTGGTTAAATTGACCACTTGTTGATTGGAATAACTGAATATTTGATTAGAATCACTAAATATTTCGTTCAACCGACCAGTTTTTTATTTAGAATAAGTAAACGCGTTTAATTAGATGCGTTTTGTCATTTTAACCTAATTATTTTCCTCGGTGTTGTTAAGGCGTTTAGTTATTACTGGTCAGTTGAGCGAAATATTTAGTTATTCCACTCTCGAACAGCTTTTCTGTTTGTTTAACCCTTAGCGGTCCGCGCTGTATTCGCAATTTCGTCCCAGCCGGTCCGCACAGATTTCGCCAGTCGCTCGTCCGCTTGGTACCTCTCACTTTGGAAAATCTTTATGAGCTTACTAACGCAACATACTTACGAATAGGTGGATGTATAAAATAAAAGTTTAAAATTGTGTAGACATTATTTTTTTTATTGTTCACAGCTTATAATTTACCATAGTATGATAGCGTTTAAAACATTCTCCGACATGCAATCCCGGTTTTCTCTCGCAGGGGTTTCGCATATATATGTAGTCTCTCTTCTGCCACCAGGAATATTTCGATTTGAACATACTATGCAATCTTTGTTTACGCTGCGGATGCAATGTAATTACATGTAAGGTTCCATCTAATCGCTGCTCCTTGTCGCCGGATGACGGTCGTCCGGTTTTCGTTGTGGAACGCGAGTTCCCAACAAGTGCAAGCAAAAGTTCTTCTCTAAATTTTTTGTGGGAAATCTTCTTGTTCGAATTAGCTTTGTACAAATGTCACAGACATTCTGCCAATCACTATTCTGGGCTGTTTCATTATCATCGATACTACTTTCAGATGTATCAATAATTCTGTTCGTACGTCTGCTTCGACTCACTGTAATTATGTCCTCCGATTCTTCATCACTTTCCACTTCAAGTGCACGCATTCTTTGAAAATGTCCTTCTAAGTCCTCGTTACAGTCACTGTCACTACTCTCAAATTCATTGTCACGCACCGTTCTACGTCGTCTTTCCTGTCTAGCCATAATCTTTCGAAAAAAATTCTCTTATGGCAATGTTGACTTTGAAAATACACTGCACTACAAACTCTCCAACTGTACGCTACGGTGGGTGTGAAACTACTAAAACTAAGCTTTTGCTACAGAATGGTCACTTGGCGTCGGCAATTAAGTGAAGACTACAAAGACGAACCGCCGTAGGTATTCTGAGTTACAGCCGCGCGGTTGTCAAGTGACGCTCGACATCGGCCCTTCTGGAACGAAATGCTGTATCGAGTGCCACTCGACATAGTATCACTAAAGGTTAAGTAACTGCTGTGGTCAGTCCACATCCATATTTCACGAAACACGTGTCTAGGGACAAGAGCATTGAGTCAACGCATTCAGCGTATGGCCAGGGAAAGTCAACTATCGGGGCTCTTCCCGAATAACGACATAGCCACGACATAGCAACGATGGGAAAGCGTTCGTCGGAGCGTTTCGTCCCGGAGTCGGCCTGTGGACTCGTCAGTAAGACTAGGCCGACTCCTGCCGCAGACGCTCTGTGGTCCTACGTGAGAGACGGGCAGTTACGGTCTTCTTTAGTAATTATAACTTGCCCGTCGTCGGACCACTAACGAGAAGCCGAGAGCCGTGGGCCGGTAGCCGCGGAGTCGATGGCCGAGAGGGTCGGCGCCACCTGGCGGTAGGCCGTCGTAGCGTGACGGGTCGCCACAATGGAAAGAAAAAGCAGGAATTTTTAGTGCTTCATCCAATAGCGCCGAAACTTGAGCTCGTTTTCAAGAATTTGTATAGAGAAAACTGTACTATAACGTATATCTACTGCTGGCAGCGGTAAATAAAAATGTTTCCTCTGTACAACTCCTTGAGAACGAGCTCGAGGCTCAGCGCTACTGAATGAAGCAGTAAAATTTCTCTTTTTTGTTTTCCGTATAGTTATTCTGATCATAAAATAATTAGTTTAACCAAACAGACGGAGGATTCTTTTTTCATCAAACGGTTTGGTCATAGTCTCCGGGATTTTAGTTAAATCGACGAGATTATTTTTCTCAGTTCGCGCCTCCCCATTTTCGCTGGAATTTGAGAAATGTCCTTCGCGCGCGCTTCTCCTCTCGCGAAGCGCCGCGTATCCTGCAGAGTAAACACGAGGAAGCGGGACATTAGGGAGGAATGAATGCCCCGGGGCGTACAGAATCAGTAATCTTGCCTCTGGAGTACCCGACTTATCCCGACGCGTTATTCGCGCGTCTCTTGATGCCCGTCGCGGCAAGAAGCGTGCGATATCGCGTTAACCGGGCCCGCACCGACGGATCGGCGAGATCTTCCCGTAGGAACGGCACGGGGAATCGTGCGAGTGTAGAAAAGAGAGGGAGAGAAACGGAGGACTCGAAAAATGAGCGCACACAGACGCCGCGTGACTTATTCGATGAGAGTGACGCGCGCGACTCACCCGACGTCCGTCGGCGGCTCTTCGCTTGAACAGTTCCGCACCGATATGGAACCAGATAAGAAAGAGACGGAGTCCAAGTGGCGACGAAATCCTCGCCGTCGCTTTTATTTGTAGGGAAATAAGCATACCTATAGGCGGAAAAGTTCTATATAATTTCTATAGGATAAAACGGGGTGATTTGGCGAATGAAGTTGGCCCCTCGTTTGTATGGAAAGTAATGGAAACGGGGGGCAAACTTCATTCGCCAAATCACCCCGCTTTACCCTATAATCCATACGTGGTCTTGGTCACATGTATGGATTTTATATGATTTCTATATTAGCCATATAAGGACTAAATTTTTTAATGCTTGTATAACCCATAAATAGAAAGAATTATATGTTTAATATATATAGAAACCACATATAATCCATACATGACCAAAACCACACGTGGATTAGGGGTATATAGAAAATATATAAAACGTTTCCACCTGGGGTACCAGTGGCCGGACATGTCCCAATACCCGGACATATTTATGTAAACTGAGAAAATAACTTGGTCAAAATGACAAAATACATTTGGTAAAACGAGTCTAGTTATTCTAACTATACGTTTAGTTATTCCAACTACATGTCTAAGTAGTTATTCTAACCAGAAAATTGTTAGTCTAACCAAACAGATGGAGGAGCCATATTTCACGAAACGGTTTGGTTATGGTCTTCAGAATTTTGGTTAGATTGACCAGGCTATTTTTCTCAGTGTGTAACACAAGTCATTTATATAAACGTGGTAAAAGGAATTAATTATTGGAAAGAAATCTTCAATAAATTCGAAACTGAATGAAATCTGCTACGTACATTTTTGTTATTGTCCGGATACCGTTCTTGAAAGTCCGGCCACTGCACTAAGAAAAAAAAAGATTAAAATTTATTCTGTTAGAAGGATAATCTGAGTACGAAAGGTAAAACAGATCAAAAATTATTCTTCTAGGGTATAAAATTTAACCTTCCTTAGGATAATTTTTGATCTATTTTACCTTTCGTACTCAGATTATCCTTCTAAAACAGAGTAATTTTTCATCTTTTTTTTTCTCAGTGTGGTACGTTTATCTTACACAAAGACAAAAATTTACTTCATTGAAGTAAACGCTTATTTGAATAGTTCTAGCAGTACATTCATTCAATTACAGAACGAATATCGACTGGATTTATATAAATATCATCGGTCTAATTGAACATTATTTGTATTTATTAAATCGGTATTCAGCCGAATCGAATAAATGTGCTCTCACATGACTATCCAAAAACACGTTTACTTCGATCAAACAAATTTTGCTCACAGTGTAACGTAGCGCATTCCCGACGTGCCGTGGGCTACTGCGACGATCGCGACCGGCCGATTTTAATTTCCACCCGAGGGTGCCACGGCGTACTCCCGCGCGTTCGCCGGCGGAGGCGAAAAGAAGGAGGGTGAAAGGGGAGAAGGACCGCGTACGCGCGGAGGGACACAGGTGGACGTCGGCGATTTTTGTAATCCGAGACCGCGAATGCCGGGTCCTCGGCTACCACCTCGCGAGTGTAATTTAAAAGTTTTGCATCCGGCTCTCGAAATTGAGATCGAAAAGTAATAGGCTGTAATGTTTATACGCGCCGCGGGCGAAGCCCCGAGGGGTTCGTCCGCGTCGCGGTCACCGGAGAATACTCTGCGGCGCAGTTGCCTCGAAAATATCGTATATATCGCGAGGAGAGATCGCGCGAACGCGCGACGCGACGGGAGATCGACTCTCGGAGAAACGTTCCCTCTTTGGCATATAGCTTGGAAAGGCGGCTGTACGCTGTTAAAAATATTCAGCTGAAACTTTGGGAAAATGTTGAAGTTTTTATCGAACGGAAATACGTCTTAAACAGAGGAGGGTCGCTGAATTTGGATCGGCGCCTTTGGGTTGGACCTCCGCTTTATTTAAAATTGTAGGAATATTTTTCGTCCTTTGGTTAGTCAAGTATATCAGTGTTTCGATTTGGAGTTAGATGACGCACCTTCTTCATTATAGTTTTGAGGACTGTATTTATAACTGATATAAGGCAGTAACAGTTTGGAATTAAAATAAACACGCATCTCTTATAATTAAGTGTACAATTTCATGAATTTAGGGTGCATTATCGTATCGGAAAATTGAGAAAACTTTAAATAGTGTTGCGTAGAAAAACGAGCAGAAAGAGAAACTATCGTGCTTTGAATTTGTGGATCATCGGCGAAAAAGTAGCGATTTCATTCGATATACCGGGCGCTGATAGGCGATCGGGTGCCCCAGAAAGTTGACTTTAGTTGCAAAGTGCATGTATTATAGATGCATACCCAATACATACCTAGCCGTATAATATAGGTACTTATAAGCGCGGAGAGAGAGAGAGAACGGGTGCATTTCTACAATGTTTATTTCGAAGAAAAATGTTCCTCAATCAAACGTATACGTATTTAGCGTTTCGGAAAAAAACCCCTCTATTTTATTCGTCTTTTAAACGAACAATAATAAAAGAAGAAATATACGTAGGATAGATAAAAACGAATCGATCGCATTATTCCTCTCCAATGAAGTAATATGAATAATCGAAATGCTCATTTTCTCCACGATTTCAGAAATATAGATCTACGATCCAATTCGTCTCGGTCAACCCTACGTTTAAAAAACTAACATTATACACGTATATTAAAAATCGTATAACAATATACATCTCATCCTCATACTGAAAAAAACGATTTCTTTTGCAATTACGCTACCGTACATAAAACCGCGATAACCCTTCTATTCCGAGAGTCCAGCTTGCCCCCGAGGACCGCTATATCGTCCACCGACGGAACCCGAGCGTCGATGTCACTCGCAACACACGCCGGGGACACGACTCAATCGCGCATTCGACAACCGACTCTACTCGCACACTCGGCAACCCGATACTCGAGCCGAGCCGAGCCGAGCTACTCGTAACAGCGGCGGTCGAAGGCGGTCCGCGAGTAGCGCGCGCTACTATACAGTGGCACCGCTTCTGGCGCGGCGATAAGCACGTTATTATTATCGTTTCGCGCCTCGGTACCAAAGCTGACGTCAACGCCAGATCTACCAAAGATCGAGCGTATCGACGACTAGACGCCGAGAACCGATCAACGGATCGTCGATCGACCGGGAGACGACCCGGTACCATTTCCGTCGATATCCGTCCGCGTCGCAGCTCCTCTCCAACGCGGAGGTAAATCCGAAAGAGTCGAGCAATTTTTTACCAACTCCGCGGCCACGTTCCGGCGTGCCGCGAGCAGGAGCAACGGATTCACCGTACCGAGAGATCATGTCGCTCTCTTTCTCTCTCCCTCTCTCTCAGCGTCGAGCGATCGAGCGGTCGAGGAAGAAATCGGATACCGATTCCCACGCCTACGTGCGGCAATTAAGCAAATAAAACGAAAAACTCCGTGTCGGGGCGAACGGTTTCTCGCTCCCTATCGCTCGCCCGCTCGCTCTCGCCCACTCCCCCGCGCGTCAGCGCTATGAGAGATTCCGTTCGGGAACCGTGAACAAGTAAACGAAACCCGCCGGGGAGAGCACGTACTTCGCTCTCGTATACGTGTTCCCAGTTTCCAGTTGAACTCGGAGACGCGGATGGTCGTCCCGGATGGCATCATCGCGACGTGTTCGGTTACCATGCGACCGACCTCCGGTGAGGTCCGATTCGGGATGAGCGATCGAGGAATACCGTCGAGGGGTCTAAATCGTGGTGAAAGCCTCAGGCGAAAGGGTTCTATGTGTATTATTATATGAATACATGAATTTGGTCATATATGGATTGGGCTAGACCGAGGCGAATTGGATAATATTTATATTTCTTAAATCGTGGAGAAAATGAGCATTTCGAGTATTGAAACAAGCTGCAACGATTGAAATTCTTATTTTCAACACGACTCAAGAAATATGGATGTATACAGAAAAGAAGAATTAATTGGATCTAATGAAAATTACTTACGGTGTCGTATAAGTAATTATTTATTTATATCAATGAAATTTTTTAGCGCGTCAATTTGATATCTCTTTCTTACAATCATGTTGAATAGCATGTGATTGCAAGGAAGAAATATTTAATTGCTGCGCTAAAAAATTAGATTAAAATGACAAGAGCGTTAGTTTAAGCGTGTTTAGTCATTCTAACTGTCAGTCGAACCGAATATTTAGTTATTCTAATCAAATGTTTAGTTATTCTAACCGCATGTTTAGTTATTCTTATCAAAAAGTAATCAGTTTAACCAAAAAAAAATGGAGGATCCATATTTCCCCAAACAGTTTGGTCATCGTCTCCAAGATTTCGGTTAAATTGACCAAATTACTTTTCTCAATATAGGTACACACTAAAAAGGTGGTGTCAATCTTTAATACAATTTCACCGGTATGGACCTATACGTACCACACCTGGCGTCATTCGGTCTTATGCCGTTGCAATTTAACACCAAAAGCAGTCTGCATAAGACCACACCGCAGAATTGTTTACGGTGCGCGCGGACGAGAGACACCCACCGGGCGGCCGGTTTTTCGTCCGACCACGAAACAAATTTCCCGAATTAACGCTGATCAAACCAGACAGAGACGGTGAGAAGCGCCCACGTCGAAGGTTTAGTCATAGTCGTGACAAGGGGAATTTTCAATTGCAGGATGCGCCAGCCTGTACGAACCGAGGCTAATCCCATGAGCGGAGCGTGCACGCGGGGGCCATAAGGATTTCGAATGTACGGAGACAAAAATTAATTATCCTCCCGATCGTCCGTCGCGCGCGCGCGCGCGCGCGCTCGTCGGAGCGTGTAGTTCGACACCGCGCGGCCCGATAAAAAGGCGTCGATTGATATTCGCCGAATGTCGAAACGCCTTCGGCTCTCCCCGCGCGCGCGCGTGCACGGTTCGTAGCTCTGATCCGGTTGGCGTGTATTTTCATTCGTTTCTTGACCCGCTTTCCCGCATGTCAAGGGTTCTCGCGTTTTTCCTGCCGCGCGTACAGGTACACTCGCACCGCGTTTCCGACGTTCGACAGCGATCGTCGCGGCGATAAATTATCTGGCGATCGAGGCGCGAGACGTCGAAGACGACGACGACTACGTATATGCGCACGCGCGCGCGCGCGCGAGACGAAGGGAGGAAATGGCTCGTAGCACTGACCTACCGCAGCGTAGCCCAATTTGAGGGACCATTACCCAGCCGGGCCATACGTCAGAGCGCGGCGTCGCGACGCCCGCAAGGAAGACTCCGGAGATTCCTCCTTCCTCTCGATTCGTCTTTTCGATGAGAGGTGGCGGAACGACTCTCGCTCTCTCTCTCTCTCTCTCCCTCTTTCCCTCTCGTTATGTACGTTTTTCTTATTACGCGTACGTCGCTCGTTCTTATTTTGCGCGACCTCGAGACCACGACGAGATTCGGCGCAGATCAAAGATCCGCGGAAACGGGTGGCTGCACATATACATACACTGAGAAAAAAATATGGTTCATTTAAACAAAATCTCGGAGACGGTGACCAAATTGATTGGTGAAATGTAGATCCTCCATCTGTGTGTTTGGTTAAACTGTTCACTTCTTGATTAGAATTTTGGTTGGAATAACGTAAACGCGTTTAACTACACAGAGAAAAAGAATGAATTGGGATCTACTAAAAATTATTTGCGAGGTCGGAAAGTAATTATTTATTTATATCAATGAAAGTACTTAATACATCAACTAAATATCTCTTCCTCACAATCACGTGGAGTAGTAAGTATGTGATTGCAAGGAAGAAATATTCAATTAATATGCACTAAGAAAAATAATTAGGTTAAAATGACAAAACACATCCAATTAAAGACGTTCAATAATCCTAACCAAAATATTGGTCAGTTGAACCAAATATCAAGTTATTCTAGCCAAATGTTCAGTTATTTTAACCAAATGTTTAAATATTCTTATCAACAAGCGGCCAGTTTAACCAAATATAGATGCAAGATCCATATTTTACCAAACGGTTTGGTCATCATCGCCAGGATTTTGGTTAAACTGACCAAATTATTGTTCTCTGGCGAATAATCCCGACCGACGCATCGGTGTACAGCCCCTTAACCGGACGCGCTGCAGAAGCGGGGGTGACGATGACGCGACCCGCATCACGCACCTCTCCTACACCACGACGGCGGCTGCTGCTGCTGCTGCCGCCGCGGCGGCGGTGTCGCGCAGGATCTCTCCCGCACGAAAATCCAATTTTACAAAAATATCGGCCTGGTAATGAGAAATAGCCGCTGAGTCACGCGGTCGAGATAAAAACTCGGAGGAGGCAAAAGCCGGCTCGCTCTTCGCTCCTTACGTATATAGCCCACAGCGTCCCACGCCTTCGGCCAATGAGAAAGATCATCCTCCTTCCGATACCCCTTCGTCATTCTCTCTCGCTCGCTCCCTCCCCCTCTCTCTCTCTTTCTTTCTTTCTTCCCTACCCGCCGCCCCTCGCTTCCCCGCCGGACGCGGCGATCCACGCCGACCTCGGTTCATTGTGTTTTTCTCGAGCCGAAGATCTCTCGCGGAGAGCTGACGTCCGAGTGGTCTCCGCGATACGCGCGCTGGAAGAATTATAATACATCGCGAAGAGAGAGCCCGCTTCTCCGAACGACTCGCGCGCGCGCGCGATCCAAACGCCGCACGGGGATAATTGCGTTGCGATCCGCTCGCTCCCCCGGCTTTGATCGAAGGGAGGATTTCTCGGCCTCGTACGACACGCGTTCGCCACCTCGCGCGATGCACCTGTCCCGAAGACGCAGCCGCGCGACTGATACGACATCGCGCGGCTTCTCGAGCGCTGACGGCGAATTGTAGGCGCGTCTGCGGAGATGCACCGCGCGCGGGACGTTCGCCGCGTCGGGCGAGCGACGGCCTAGCCGGGACGCGGTAGAAGCGCGGCGCGTAGGACGGTAGCGCTGTTCGTTTCACCGTGACGGCTGCCATTGTCCGCTCGTACGCATCGACTTTTCAGCCGCGTGTGAGTGTTGCGCTGCCGCGTGAGGGGCGAAAGAGGGAGGTAGGTGGCGGAGGGGTTCAACGCAGGCATGGGACGCGGCTGATCGATGCGTTCGAGGCGGTCGACGTGGATCAAATGAGGTGCATAGCCCCTCTTCTTCTTCTTCTTCATCTTCTTCTTCGTCTTCTTCTTCGTCTTCTCCTTCAGCGTCATCTTCGTCTTCTTCGTGTAGTACGGCGAGCGAGACTCGCCTCTGCGAGCGCGTGCGCGGCAACGAAGCGGCACTTTTGCGTACAGAAAACAACGCGGCGCGGAGGGCGACGCGACGACATTGGAAATAAAACACGTACCTATAGACTACGCGTTGTTCTCAGCGAGGCGTCGAACAACGATTTGAATTCGGACGAACTAGCAGCGACTTTCATTCGGAGTGGCGCGGGTGACTCCCCAAGTGGAACAGTTTCATATATTTTGTATCCAGTTCACCACGTGGATCTGATCATTTATATGAATTATACCATATATCCGAATGCGAAGTACAGATACATACGGATTTGTAGTTTTATTTTGATTGGCGTAGGCCATTCCCAAAGCACCAATGTCGTTGGTCGTTGCGGATTATTGTCCATGCGCAGTCGAACTTTATAAAATTTCGACGCGAGTCAAAACAAAGCTACAAGTCCCCATGTATCCTTTACGCTCGAACAACGCTACTGGATGAAGCGGTAAAAATTCCTGTTTTTTTTTTCCGTTTATGATTTCTATATCAACCACATATATATAAGGACTATATATAGATTTTCAAATATTCGTACAATCCACTGTATAATCCGTATCTCTGGTTGATACAGAAATCATACGTAATCCATATACGACCAAATCCACATATGGATTATACAAAATATCGTCGGCTTCACATGAAAAGTTCATAAGTCCAAAATGACTGTTTTGGCAGTAGATTAAAGAAACTGTTTAAAATTAGTGTCTCTTATTCCAAGAAGTTCAGAAGCTATACATGGGATTATCAAACAAAAGTTCAAACTCTTTTTTAGATAAAAAACTTGACAATAAAATATTAGGTTGTAACATAAATTTGGAATAACGTTTTTGACGTTGAGTCGACATTGTTCTATATAAACGGCGTAACTTTTTAACCACGAGCCACAGCAAAACAGTTTATACCTTAAAATAACCGCAAGAAAACGAGCTTTCAAATGAGGTATAACACGTCACTGAATTTGCTTTACACACCTGAAAAAACAAGAATTATTCCAAATTTATGTTACAGCCTAATACTTCCAAAATCCAGTTTAATTTGCAAGACGGCTTGTTTCTTACATAATCAACAGTCATTTTGGACTTATGCACTTTTCATGTGAAGCCGACGATATATAGAACTTTTCCGCCCGGGTCGCCCTTATCACGCGATTCTAACGCGCGGCGAAGATCGACATCGCGTTTCGAGATCTTCACGGTCACCGCCCTATCGTCGTTAGCCGCCGCGCGCCCCCTCAAAATCATGAATACATATTCCACGTCGTTTCCTCCGCACGAATTTCAACCGAATTCGGAGCAAGCAGCTTTCCCGTGCGGCCTTCACGCGCGAGAATAAGAGCGTTTCGAGTTATTGCTATCGAATGAATCGCCGCGCGCCTCTTCGTCTGTTATCGGATCGCCTCGTCCCTCGCGATCGGATCGTCGTCGGAAGAAAGCCATCGACCAGGTTTTCCGACGGCTCTAAATCTCGCTCACGTCGCGTATCTTTCGAGAAGATATGATATTTCGTCGTTATTATTATTTTCGAAGCACGTCTCGCCTACCTGTCACGCGCGCGATAGATCGCGTCGCCTCGATCGTATAACGGAGCGTGGAATCGATCCGGCGGCCGACGCGATAACGCCGCTCGGTGGTCCGCGCCGCGCGGAACAGTTCCAACAGATTTTTTCCGCCGATAGCGGCGCACAGATAGGCACTACACACTTCGCGCGGACGCTCGGCCATCTTCGTCTTCGTCGTGGAACCGTGGGGTTCGAGGGGAAAAAAGTAGCGTCCGATGGAAATGCGAGAGGTCCGGCGAGCCGGGGAAAAAGTTCCGTGACTAAACGGGGTCGCACGATCGGGACCGGGGAAGGTCACAGTCACGAAATACTGTGAGAATGTGCTCTCGAAAATCCCCGCGCCCCGGAGAGGAACGGCGTGTACCCTCGCCGCCTTCTCCTTCTCTTCTTCTTCTTCTTCTTCTTCTTCTTCTTCTTCTTCTTCTTCTTCTTCATCATCATCTTCTTCTTCCGTGATAGGCTGTTCTGCTGCGTTTACAGGCTGCTCACTGCCGCGGCAGTGAGCAGGGAAGTGGGCAGGGAAGTGGGCAGCGCGAGTCTGTAAACGGGTCACTCGCGCTGCTCATGCCCACTGCCGCTGGCACTGCCGGCAAGCTGCCTTCGAAAATCTGCGGCAGTGAGCAGGAAATAGGGCAGGGAAGTGAGCAGCGCGAGTCTGTAAACGGGTCACTCGCGCTGCTCATGCCCACTGCCGCTGCCGCTGCCGCACATCCCTTCGGTGGCGGTATTTGGAGCGGCAGTCAAAGGACTGGCAGGATCGTCGTAAATTGTCTCCCGCAGTGCCCATTTGAAGAGGCATCGCCAGAACGCGAATACCGAATCGGCTAACCCATTTACATCATGCGCCTACTTAGCGTGCCGGACTCAGGTATCAAGGACGGTCAATTGACGACTAAGTAATCCCTATCGTCGCGGGGGGTTGATTGTACGTGTGGGAAACGAACTAGAAATGCTGATGGGGTATCACCGATACAACCCCATTGTTGCATAACATATATGAAATATATGTTCAATTCCTTCTATTATATGAAATAGTTTTTGAATAAAGGCGTGGACAAAACTGTGTCGCCAAAAACCGAATGACGAATTCAGTCGATAGACAACCGGGGAAACTTAATTCAGGTACGAAGTGCATGGGCTGAGTATATAGCCGTTCTGCACTTGTCCAAGGATAGTGCCCGTGCCCTCCCGCGAGGCTCCCGAAATTGGAGAATAGGATCGAGGCATCACCTCGCGCTTTCCGAGACACATCGGCCGCGACCAGTGTCCCGCCGTGAGGGTCCTGAAATTGGAGAGCAGGGTCGCGGCGCCTTGCGCTCGCCGCGATGAGAGCGGCGAAAATAAACATGCTTAAACGCTTTGCTTTGCTCGACTATTGGCGTATTGCTCTGCGCTCCACTATACGTGTTCCAATAAGAAAGTACAGGTTTGTATTCGCCGCTTTGTTCTCCGCTTTCATCGCTGCTTTGCTCTCCGCTCCACTAGGTGCGTAGCCGTAGAAGTAAACAAATTTTGAGAAATTGACCATTAAGCCCCGGCAGACGGTCGGTTTTTGCTACATATATGTGGTACTTTTACTATAAAAACTCAAATCTTGTATCCCGATGAGGTAACTTATTTGCCACTTGGCCGTAGGTCTAGCAGGGAAGTGAATAGCGCGAGTGGCAGCGGCAGCGGCAGCCTGTAAACGGGGCTGCCGTAAAAATATTTAGGGCAGGGAAGTGGGCAGGGAAGTGGGCAGCGCGAGTGGCAGCGGCAGTGGCAGCCTGTAAACGCCGCATTCTAATGGCTGTTGCGGGAGGCTTTTGCGCGTGAGAATTAGTCTCTCTGCATTTTTCTTTCTGTATTAAGATATAAGTCCCAAAAATACCGACCACCACCTTACATATTGAGCTCTATTACAATTGCAATATAATAAAATTACGAAACTGATGGCCCTTCAATTAGTAGACATATTGGTTTAAACAATAAGGAATAATAAAGATATTCATTTGAATAGAGTGTATAGTAACTAAATAAAAAGATGTTTAAGAATTTGTTCCATAACTGGGACATGGTCGGTAATTGGAACACTTACCTTACTTTGAATTTTTGAATCGCATGTATTGTTGTACATGTTTCGTTCTATACACAGGGAAGAAGAATTAGTTGAATCTACTGAAAATTACTTTCGGAGTCGCAAGTAATTATTTGTTCATATCCATGAAATCTTTTAACACATCAATTAGAAATCTCTTTCTTACAATCACTAGAGTAGCATGTAATTGCAAATAAGAAATAAACAAAATACATACAGTGGACACAACCAATTGGAAGTAAAAACGAGTGAATATCTAGTTGAAATAATAACTACGTGAGATTCGCCCTATTCAACCTCACCGACAGTTGAAGAAGCAAATTTTATTTTCAGTGTACTCTGTATTCTTCTTCGTGTTTGTTGTTGGGCTCTCAAGAGACTTGGTCTCAGAGCTAATAAATTCTTCTTTTTCTTTTTTTTCGTCTCCTTCTTTATCATCATCTCTCCTTCTTATTCATCATAGGCTATGCCCAGACGAAGCGATTTACGCACGATTCGAGTGGCGCGTTTCAAATCGCGCGACTATAATAACTAGAGATTCTTATATTCCGTCCAGATGCAGTCGCGCGTTTCGTCGCTCAAATCGCGCGTAAATCGCTTCGTCTGGACGTATAGTAGCCTTATCGCCTGAGGTCAACGCCGGCCTTTACCATGGTTTCGCGCGGTACGGCGGAGAACACAACGCCGCGCCAGAAATTAACGGGAAGAAAAAAAATCGACCACCGTTAAAAACTTTCGAATTTGCCGACGATTTTAGGAAAACAAACGAGGGAAAGAACACAGCGCTCGTAGCCGGGAAAAACCACAGGTTCATTATAATCGCGAGAAATCGAACGGCGACGGGACGAGCGGGATAAAAAATATCGACGGCATCTCATACACGAAAGAAACGATACGCGGTCGACGGAGGAACGGCGCAGCGGGAAACGGTGTAGATATATCTCGGCGCGCGACTTTCTACGGCTCCGAGATATACACCGCGCGCGAGAACTCGACCGTCTCCCGAACGCGCGCCCGAGTCAAAAGTCCCGAGATCGTAATGGAATCAGCGAACCGCGGTAATCGATCGTTGGATTTCCTCACGAAAGGCGAGAGAACGCGGCGGACTCCTTCGTGCAATAATTGTTTTACGCTCCCCCTCCGACCGCGCGAGAGTCGACTACGTTCGGCGTTGCGCGATCGCTCGAGGGGAACGGAAATCGGCACCGGGGAGCGACCGATCGTAATCCGCTGCGACGATCGCGGCTGCGGCAAAAAGCTGGATTCTCGTTACCGGCTGACGAAGGGAATGCGCGATGGGAAGGTGGGAAAGATGGATTGCATCGGGTTTGGCGTTGAATTGCGCAATGGATCGGGTCGTGGATGTAACGCGAAAGGGGGCGAGAGCCGGCCGGATGATCCGACCGATTCGCGATTGATTTCGTCACGACCGGCGCGCCTCGATCGTTTCGGGCGCGCGGCGGGACCCGCCCGGAGAAAGAATCGCGGACCAGACGCTCGTTCGAGTCGAACGGGGTGACGCGGAGCTATCCCGCTTTCCTATTTGCCTGGTGTGATAATTGGAATCTAATTACAAATCGACAGGAATTACCGGGGCGCTCGAGAGGAACGGAACCGGAATCTCCGACTGTTGACGGTTCGATGGACCGCCGCGTCTGCAGACGACGTTACGCGTTCGACGAATCCGAGCGGAAATCGGTTCGGAGGGCGAAGTCGGTCATCTCGATTCGGCAATTATTTTGTCGGATTTACGCGGGATGTCTCGATTTCGCGAGAGGCTAAAGGAGATTCGAGGTTCGCTGAAATTTCGGATTACATCCAGGGAAAAAAAAAAGGTCTGGTTGAATACGAATCTGATAGACAAATTGATTTGAGATGATTAGGAATTTATTCAAATCGAACAAAAGTCTCGACTCGTTCGGTACTCGAATATCGTTCGTTAGTAATAATTTGAGAATTTAATAAGATAATTGATTGAAATAATATCAACTGACGGGAGCAGACGTCGATTACAGCATAACCTCCTACAAACAACTGAACTCTAATTTAGGAGCGTATCGTTTACCGGCTGATAGTCTGGGATACGTATTCGTAGCCTCATCCTTTTTGATTCAACTTTTCTCAGACTTCCGCCATATACTTTAGCCATACTGTTTTTGTTTACGCAGGTACTTATTGCTGTGCGACCTATTTTCTCACAGAGTAGGTCAGCATTCAATTAGACTTTTTCCCTCGGTGTACGATTTTGTCTCAACCCGATGCACGAGAGTAAGGAAAAGGGCTATCGATTCTTTCTCACGGAGGACCGACCGCGAATCGTTTCGAAATCACCGCAAAGCTTCTTTCCCAGATTTCTTCTCAGGTCACTGCGATATTATCGACCGACGTAATCGCACGTAGGGTCGACGGCCCTGGAGAGAAAATCGTCGCCCGACACCGGAACGAGATCTTTTCACTTCCAGGCTCGACATCGTTCAGGGGATCCGTTCGAAGCGACGGATCCGCGGGAGGGGAATCCGTCGCTTCTCTCTCCCGCCGCGCCCGGATAACGGCGAGTCATCGCTGATAGTTTCGGAAATGCGCTTTCCCGCGCGCGAGGTTCCGCCAAAAGTTTCTTCCACCCTCCCTGCCGTTCCCCTCGTCCGCTCGCGCGCGTCGAATCTTCGAAAAACTTGGCCGCTCCGTTCCACGATGCGTTGCGCGGGGCGCTATACAGTATCGTCTTACGTAAGGAATTCGGCGCATCTCGTTCCTTCCGCAAAACGTACACTTTTTTCCCCACTGTCCGCCGAGCGGGCACTCGCGCGCCGACTACGTCGCCTATTCGTTCGGACGCTCGTTTAGTGGCTTAGCGAAGTCCCGCGTTTCTTGCGCGCCGAGATATCGGCATTTTTAGCTCGGCTCGCGGACCGATCCGTGGCCAATGTGTAATTAGAGATTTTCTAGCGATTTTCTGCCCCGTGGAGCCGCCGCGGTCGCGCCCGTTCGGCGCTATCCGCGATTCAATTCGCGTTGCGAGAGATTCCTCATCCCTCGCGCATTCTCTCGCGTTATGGATGCCCGGTGGAACCAGCGGAGGGAATTCTCCGCGGAACGAACCGACCTCGGGGAGTCTCTTCCTCTCGATGTATCACGTATCTATCTCTCGATATACCTAGGCGGAAAAGTTCTATAGATATATATTTTGCATATAGACCATATCGATATCTTACTTTGAAAACCTCGTAAGTACAATTTTTGACAAAAATGCTATTTATAGCTTACTGTGTTCAGAGTTTAAACCTTAACGCACTAAGCTATAAATGGCGTTTTTGTCAAAAATTGTACTTACGAGGTCTTCAAAGTAAGGTATCGATATGTGAGTTTCGTCATATATGGATTACCTACATATGATTTCTATATTAACCATATATTAAGTAGGGGAGACCGGGGTAAGTTCATACATGAATTTTGCCCCTCATTGCCATTACTTTTCATGGAAACGAAGGGTCAACTTTGTGTATCAACTTGTCCCGGTCTCCACTACTATTAATGGATTTTTCAATGTTTATAATATATTCCGTATATAGTCTGTATATGGTTAATATAAAAATCATACATGTGATCCATATATCATATGAGGCTAAGCTTAACTTCTCGCAAGGAAAGAAAAACTTCAATCACACCATTATCTCATTATCTATGAGCTTTTGGCTCATATTTATGTAATACTTTTTTGAAAATTACATTTTTATCATACCTACACGGTAAAAATGTGGTGTTAATTTTTAACCCCATTTCACTGGTGTGGACTTATGTGTTGCACATCTGGTGTCATTCAGTATTTTGCCATTACTATCTAACACCAGAAGTGGTCTATGTAGGTACACACCGCAGAATTTTTTACAGTCTAACAAAGCCCTATTACTGCACTGAAAAAAAAAAATTCTCGTCGGTTTAACCAAAATCTTGGAGACTATAACAAAATCGCTTGGTGAAACATAGATCCTCCATTTGTTTGGTTGTCATACAAAAGATTGCCATACAAAATAATACTTCGTTCCCCTCGAATAGCAAAAATTAATACAATATCGCATATTTTTGAATAATTTGGTATTTTTTTTTGCAATATAGCCAACGGATATATGGAGAAAAATAAGAAATAACTTTCCTCGATACACATATACACGTTGGCTGTATTGCAAGAAAATGTCAAATTATTCAAAAATATGATAAATCGTACAAATTTTTGCCATACGAAGAGAACGGAATGCTATTTCGTATGACAATAATTTGCAAAAATTCATGTTATCACTCCAATACCACACATTCGATCACATAATGCCAGAATCTAGGTATTCAATGCTCTTCGTTTCAAATTCATTTATCTCCGTGCAGATGCGTTTCGTCATTTTAATCAAGCTATTTTCCTCAGTGTATGTAGACCAAAATATCATAAATAACGAGATAAATTTAGCCTCATGCGCTATGACCAAATCCACATATGGATTATATAGAAAATATATCGAAATTTTCCGCCTGAGTATTCTCTTCATAATATCGTTTCCTCGACGATGGGCGGCTGTAGATACATATCGCGCCCTTCCACCCGATCCCGCCGCGATGTAACCACGCGCGCGGTTTTCTTGTTATTACGCGACGAAGTACCAAAACCGCCGAATCGATCTCGACGAAATCGCGTCAGCGTCGCGGCTACCGCGCGAGCGATGAATAGCCGCGCGCGAAACATGCGCGCGGCGATTCGGCTGCTTTCTTTCGTGGAAACGATTCGTCGTGGAAGGGAGTCCCTCTCGGCACCATGTCACCCTCCGGCGCTCCCGTACTTTCCCTTCAATTAGAGACGATTATGCTGCAGTTACCCGGAAACGCTTCCACGATGAATCCATCGCGTCCGATCGCGGGGTGGGAATTCCCGCCGGTCGCGTCGCGCGAGTTTTGTCATCGAGAAATGGAGCAATTTTTTCGCCTCCCGTAACCCTCTTACGACATCGGGAATCGAGTGAAACCTGCACATTATCGGGTATCGGTCGCAACGCCGATCGAATTTCCACGAATTGTCTTCTCCAACTCGTTGACGATTTTCTCGCGTTGCGCGCATACCCCCCCCCCCCCAACCCCCTTCCGCAAACCCCGCACGACGGTGGAACCACCGGAGAAACGCGCCCCGCGAGAGAAATCGATCGCTCCGAGGCGAAGGGTTGAGGGGCGAGGAAGAGAGAAGAAACGCGGGATGCCCCGCGAAATCTCGATGATCCACGCGCCCTCGCTGCAGCCGGGATCGCGTTCGCCGTTCCCACACGAGAGACGCAGCCGCGCGGCTCGACCGACTGGACCACGCGACTCTTCGTCGCCAAGCGACGGTTCGCGTGGGATGTGACGATATCGTCGGTCTTATCACGTAAGGGCGTATCTCAGTTTTGATGATTTCTCAGGAGAGCGATTTGAAATATTTTACGATTTTTCATTGTGAATAATTCCTGCAACTGTTTTTATAGCTTGGTGATTTTTTTTATGTCTAAAATTATGCGCTTGATTATTTTGAGATACGACGAAAAAAATATACGGGGAATAGCGAAAGTAATATAAAATGATGAGGTATGCCGGGTCGTGAGATAAAAATATAAGGCTTAAGAGAGAGAGAGAGAGAGAGAGAGAGAGAGCAACCCTATTGGCGGTCTTAACTGAATTTTCAAATTTTCTGAGATACGCCCTTACTTGATAAGACCGACGATATGGAAAAGCAGGATCGAAGGTTGCGCCCGTGAAGAAAAGCGGTCAACGCCTCCTTTGTAGGTAGGGAAATTATTCGAGATAGACCTCAACGATTTTTTTCATTCCGCACAAAAGAAAAGAATTATAGTTGGATCTACTAATAATTGAGGCACATAGAATAACAGTGGTCCAACTCCACTTCTTTTCAAATAGCTGCCTTTGATTTAAAATGAGTTGTCTAATGTGTATCCAGTATAAAGTTCTATTGTAGTATTTCAGTATAAAGTTCATATTGTAGAAAACTACAATATGGAGATAGACCACCTTTATACTGAAAGATACACATTAGACAACTCATTTTAAATCAAAAAGGCAGCTATTTGAAAAGAAGTGGAGTTGGACCACTCTTATTCTATGTGCCTTAATTACTTGCGGGGTCACAAGTAATCAAATAATCAGATCAATTCGATCTTTCTTCATATTAATCAGATATTTCTTCCTTGCAATCACATACTATTCCATGTAATTGTAAGGAAGAGACGTCTGATTGATGCATTAAAAGATTTCATCGACATAAATAAATAATTACTTGCGGCTCCGCAAGTAATTTTCAGTAGATCCAACCAATTCTTTTTCTCTGTGTGCGATATATCGGTAAACATTTTTTTAATGTACTTATTCGGTCATTTAAGGGGTTAGAACCACCCCTAAATATTACCTCCAAAAATTGTCTTTAATCCATCATCGAGTGTAAAAGTATTTCGTACGTTATCGTCTTTCGACGAGGAATAATGTCCTTTGTTGATAAGCAATAAGCCGCTCCTTCGTCTTCTTCCTCTTCTACTTCTTCGCTCCTTCGTCAATCGCGAAACTCCGAATTCGGCCATCCGTCCGTCCGAAAAATCGTCTCGCTCTACTTTCCACGCGAGCCACGTCGACTGCACTCTCGATCCGTCCATCCCACGAGGGTGGCGAGCCGCTCATCACGGAACAGCGGAACGCGGGGCACGCAACCCCCCGCTTCTCGGTGTCCCCGGCGCTCGATCGTTCGCGGTCCATCGAAGTGCCGTTACCGAGATCCGTTCGCGGAACGAACTAACCCGAAAAGCTATTCAACGGAAAACTCGTCGTGAAATCCGCGACGGTCCTCGCGTCTCGCGGGGAGAGCGAGGGGGAGAGGACTCATGAGAATCGGACTAATTTCGAAAGTACACGCTCCCGAGACCCCGATCGCGAGGTGCGGCGATCGACGGTCGCCGTCGCCGCGCGCGGTCCATCGGGCGATTTTCCACGAATCGCCCGCCGCCCCACGCTCCGCACTCGCGTCGCGCGATTCGACGCGGAAAGCGACCGTGCGGCGTATCGGAGTTTCCGGTTCGGGTTCCCCGCGTTATTCGGCAGCGGGTAATAACGGAGTCACGATCACCCGCGTGCATCCCCGTCGTATATCAGGCATGATGAGTTTACGGCGACGTCGTATAGCCATCATGCTCTCCTTCGTCCTTTCGCCCTCGCGGACAATGCCACTCGGGAGATTTACGATTCTGCCGAAACGCTCGCTCGTTTTCGCGCGCTCACCGTTCGGCCCGGGAGAGGGGGGGAGTCGAGCTTCGGGGGCGCGCGAAGCTCTCCGGGATTCTGTACGCTTCTCTCGCGAAGTGAGACGTACGACGGGCAACATTTGGACTTTTGGCCCGGACCGCCCGCCGCGCGCTCGCCGCTGTGAATCTGTCAACATCCTTGTCGCGACAGGGGCGCGGGGCGGGACGGTCCCGACGGTCAGCGGGAGCCGCGTAAGTACTGCGTCGAGTGCGCCTAATAAACTAGCGCGTCGGGTCGTGACGGAGTGGACGGGAGGGATGGTGAAAGATGAGGTTTCGCGCGCACGCCGGAGCAACGCTTCCGTTGATTTTCGACTGGATGCGGTGGCGGAATTTCCCGGGGTTTCCGGTGGACAAATTTTATAGGTTTTTTGTGTAATCCATATGTGGTTTTGGTCATATATTGATTATACATATGATCTCAGACGGAAAAGTTCTATATGATCCATATGTGGTTTCGGTCATATACGGATTATATATGATTTCTAAGCTAAACATATACAGACTATAGGTATATGGATTATACAATCATTCAACAAATTTATTTATAGTCCTTGTATTATAATTAATATAGACATCATAAATCATATATAATCCATATAGAAAATAACAAAACAACATACGGATTATGTACAAAATGTATCGAATTTCTCCGCCTGGGATATGAGGCTAAATTTAATCGCCAGGAGAGAAACTCTAATCGCTATTATCTCATTACCTATGAGCTTTTGGCTGATACTTGTATAATACTTTTTTGAAGATTGCATTTTTATCGACACTAAAGTCTTATACCGATGTAGGCCAAAAGTTCATAAATAATGAGATAATGGCGATTAAAATTTATTTCCTGGCGAGTCAGTTTAGCCTCACATGATATATGATTTCTATGTTAACCAGATAAGGACTATACATATATGAATTATATACGGTTAATATAGAAATTATATATAATCCATATGTGACCAAAACCACGTATGAATTATACACAAAATATATACAATTTCCGGGGTCGCAGGCAGAAAAATTCTATACCTATATTTTCTACATATAATCCATATGAGGAGCACAGTTCCAAAACTCATTTAATCCATTCGCAGTTTGTCTTATAATCGCTAAACTATTAGCAATTATAGGACAAACTGCGAATGGACTAAACGAGTTTTGGAACTGTGCTCCTCATATATGGTTTTGGTCATATATGAATTATATATACTCAGGCCAAACAACAACAAGAATCAATACACGTCTGACTTTTCGGTTCCTCTTCGAGCCCTCTAGCTCTTCAGAGACGCGTATTGATTCTTGTTGTTGTTTGGCCTGATTATTACCCAGTGAAAGTTAAGTTAAATTAATTATGAATTATATATGATTTTCACATTAACCACATGTAAGGACTATAAAGTATGAATTATACGAACACATCCGAAAATCTGTATACCTATAATCCTTGCGTAACGGTTAATATAGAAACCATATATAATCTTTACACGACCAAAACCACATGTGGATCATATACAAAACGTGCAGAACTTTTTCGCCTGGGATGCGCTTTTCTTCGTTCGACTTTTCCCCACAGCTTCCGTTCGCGTACCCGTGCGACATTCGCGCGTGGCTATTGCGACGCGCGAAACGCCGCCGTTGCTTTCCACGCAAGGACAACGTTGCGCCGTGTCGTTCGCGTGACGCAATCTTCTTTTTACGCCTCGCGCTCGTTCGAGCCTTTTTATCCCGCGACACCACTACGTCACGTACGCGCGACCGCGCCGCGCGCTGTGTGCAGCGGAGGGCGAGCACGCGCGTGTGGCTGCTCGAGGGAAAACGCTCCGCAAAACCCGTTTCAGAATTTGGTGAACCGCGCGCGCGGTACGCGCGACACTTCGCCGTGGCCGCGAAGAAAACGGCGCGCGACACGCGCAAAATGGACCGAGGTCGGCGCGACTTGGTCTCGTTAGCTGCGCGGAGGCCTTCGAGAGCGCGAGAGCCGCCTCTCGTTCGTACGAGAAACGCGAGTTTGTCGCACGCGAGTAACGAGAGAGAAGAAGAAGAAGAAGAAGAAGAAGAAGAAGCATTTATTTTGCTCTAGGGCCGCAGAGGCCCTCTGAGAGCGCGCAAAAGGTCAGAACAAATGAATAACAAAGAAAGCAACTAACAAGGAGAGTATTTGAGGTGTACCTCACCGATTTTCTTCATTCTGCGATATGTTGTAATATATCAAAAAATATTAGACACATATTTTTTTGTTCGTGCTGATTCGGCCATTTAAGGGATGAAAATCACCCCTAAACTTGACCCCCTAAAACCAATTTTCTACGATTTCTCAAAAACTACGTTGAATTTCTTAATGAAACGTTGAATATTATTCCTTATCGAAAGACGATAATACGTGAAGTACTTTTACACTCGGGGGTTACAAAAATCGTAAAAAATTGGTTTTAGGGGGTCAAGTTCAGGGGTGATTTTCACCCCTTAAATGACCGAATTAGCACGTACAAAAAAATATGTGTCTAATGTTTTTTGATATACTACAACATATCGCAGAAGGAAGAAAATCGGTGAGGTACACCTCGAATACTCTCCTTGTAAGAGAGTAAACGAGTGAAAAGAGACAAAGTAAATAATAGATAATAGAACACCCTAGATTAGGAAAATAAGGTAAATAAAAATGTTTACAAAACAAATAATACGGACTAAACTGACAAAGTAAAGTATACTAAGCGGAAGTAAATGATACGAATAAGCGCTTAAGAAGTACGCAAACGCAAAACCAAGATGCAAAGAGAGAGAGAGAGAAAGAGAGAAACGGTATGAAGCGTTGTGCGCATCACGAGGGTTGTTTCACAAAACACCGCGGACAATGAGCATCTGCTGACCGCAAACCGCATATTTTTCCAGTCGCCGACGAACCTGCATCTCGTCTGCATTGAGGTATTTACGACACTTCCATCGCGCGCGAAACCGCATATTCGTACGGGGAGCTATAGGCAAATTTTCCCCAAAACGCCGATATTTACGACGCTCCGTCGAAACGTGCGCGATTCTCTCGGAAAAGGGGTTGCCTCGGCTGACGAGCGAACGGTGCTGTGTACGCGGGGGGTTGAATATTTACGGCGTAACGGTACAACGCGGAGGTGTTGCCTCGCATAGAGAGAAAAGCTTATTTGGATGCGAACCTGGTAAAACTAGGTATTTATTCGCGATAAATGAGTAAGCAGTTTAAGATAAAGAAATGTTTTGAGATGTGGGACGAGTAATGGGAATTCTCCAAGTTAAAGGAACGCTTCAACGGTACATAAGTACCTATTAAAATATTTTTCTAGCTTTTAGTTTAGAAATAGATTTTTATAAACACTAGTGCCACCGCTCACAAAAAGTGTAACTTTACAACCTCACGATCTTAACGTTTTGTCACCACAATAAAAAGTATTAGTCTCGTTACTGAATTATTCAGTATTCTTTACAATATATTCGTGTCCTTTGACTAAAAATTCCTAAACTCATTAATCAAATTTATGAACTTGTTCTGGCAAAATTGAAAGACGTCTCCATATTAGCGAAATTTTTTAGATGAGCCGACCAATTATATTATTATTATTAGTCACAGTGAACACGATGAAAAGTTTGGGATCATCAGTTTCACTATACTGACGGGTAGAAAAGACTTTGTGGTAAGTATGTATTAAACTTCCTTACAACACACTGAAAAAAAATGTGCAGCACTCGACCACTTTAAGGTTGAATACGACGAACCTTATCGTATGGTCGTTTCAGTATTACAAAAAAGTAAGGATAAATACATAGAGTCGAGGCTACCAATTTGAAGTTGAAACAAGTGAATATCTACTTGAAACAACCAGGTACACCGTGAGGTTCGCCGTATTCAACCTCACCGCGGTTGAACGAAGCAATTTTTTTTTTCGGTACACCATAATTATAGTAACTTTAATAAGTAAACATTCCTTTCCTTTCTATACGGCAACTGTTGCCACACAAATAGTACCAAACTAAAGAGAGCACAACCGTTCCCAAAAAATCGACTATGCAGTATGAAACAGATCACCACACTGAGAAAAAAATGTACTTGATCGAAATAAACGTGCATTTGGATAGTCCCAAGAGCGTATTTATTCGATTTAAATGAATATCGGTTGGACGCAAATATTAATATTATTGAATTAATTAGATGTTATTTGAATCAAATCGATATTCATTTAAATCGAATAAATACGCTCTTGGGACTATCCAAAGGCACACGTTTATTTCGATCAAGTATACATTTTTTTCTCAGAGAGTGCACAAACTTTTCTCCGTGATCATCCCGAATCCCCGCGCGTTCTCCAAGCGCCGAAGGGTAGCAACGCGATCGAAACCCCCGATCGACTAACCGGAGCGCGCTTCGCGGCCCGGGGGGGGGGGGTGGAGTTCCCGGATACGAATCTCTCCGTACGCCGATTTCACGACACGCGCGACCGCGCGCGTGTCCCGCGTGCGTGCGCGGACTTCCGTCACTTTTTTTTTTCGGCGCAATTTCGCGCGTACTTGGACGACGCGCGGATCGGATGCAACGTAACGCGCGCGATCCGCGCCACACTCGGCTGGCTGGTAACAACAAATCGGAGCCGATCGACCGCCATCTCGCGTCACGGGAGCCCCCCTTTGTTTCGCATCCTGTGTGCCCCGTCATTTCCTCGCGCGGCAACGAGGATCGAGGCCTCTCCGCTTGAAAAACGATCGATTGGTAATCGGCAATCGCGTGTGAACGAGTGCGCCGTGTACTGCCGTGCGATGAAATAGCGCGAGTGCGGCGCGACGGTGGAGGCGCGCTGCGTGGGGGCTGGATGGGAGAGACGATCCCCCCGGACGGAGGGTGAAATTGAAAATTGTCCCTGACTCCCGCGTAAGTCGGACGAATCGTCGACGCGACGTTTTCTCGCACCACTCCAACGCTACGCTGTAAACAATTTGTGGAAATTTACTAGATATTTGCTGCACTGAAGTATTGTACATTTACAAATGCAACGTAGCAACGTAGCAAATTGCAATGAATTATTAGTAATTTTACCAAAAAATTGTGCATTTCACAAACATTTGTTTGAAGAACACTTAACCGCGTGTATTAATTTTACTAAACTCGTGTAGTAAAGGTATTGAATTTATAATTTTGCTATACCTACATTGTTTAGGATTTACTGCAATTTTTATTAAACTTACTTAACACAGAGCGAAGTAAATTTCATAAGCATGTTGTAAAATTACAAATTCGGTACAGTAAATCCAAATTACTGTACACAGTTTTTGCAATTTCGCAAATAAATTCTGAAATTTACCAAACTTGACAGTACTTACAAATGCATATTCGTTTCTCAAATTTGCTTGACTGGCATAAAAAGTTTACCTACTACAAATCATCAGAAGTTCGCTAAACATTTGTTTCCGCAACTGTCATTCGTCTGACTCACAACGTACCTACCCCGCCAGGCCACGAGATGGCGAGTTTACCGTTCCTTCTTGAAAGGAAAAGTGTCTCCTCGCGCAAAGAGAAGGGCCCTACCGGACGCCAACTAATTACTACTACCATCGGCGATCTCTGATAAGAATGTCCACCCTTTTTGGGGCCTGGTTCCATTACTTCCTGCGGATTAACGGAGTTCTCTTTTTCTCTGCTCATCGAAACCCCGCGGCATACCGATTCGTTATTAAAATCACTACACTCTCTCTCTCTCTCTCTATGGTATTATAATAATTTACTACTCATTCGCATAGTAAAATTCCTACGCTAGCTTAGTAAAGTTACCAAACACGTGTAGAAAGCTTCATACATAGGGTAAAAAGGGGTGAGTTGGCGAATGAAGTTGGCCCCTCGTTTCGACGGAAAGTAATAGAAACGAGGGGCCGACTTCCTCCGTCAACTCACCACCGTTTTACGTTTGTCGTTGTAACAAATTTCCTATAAGAATGTTTCGTAATATCGCTGCACCTGCATGTTTGGTAAATTTGCAAAGAATTTTTTTACACTCTAAAGCTCAATCCCCATTTCGCGCGCGACCGCGCCGCGATGATCGCATCGGAAACAAAATGGAAACACTCTCTCCGCGCAAAAAAACGCGACGCGCGAAGCCGACCGCGCGGCGTGTGTGCAGCGCGGTCGCGGTGTAGCCGCTGCAAGCATGGTGCTCGCGCCTCGTAAAAGCCGGGCGATCGAGTCGATTCCGGTCCGTACGAGTTGGCCCGTCGCGGGCGTGGCCTGCGGCCGATGCCACCGCGTACCGCTCCGGCCGATTGGCGGTCGGGCCGCGGGAACAGGTAGTTCGTCTTCCCCCTCCGACGAGCTTTCCGTTGCGTCGGTGCGCCACCGGCTCCCCCCTTCCGGTAGCCGGTGATCACCGAAGAAGGCGGGGTCTGGGGTCTTAGTTAGAACGGAGAACGTCACCCCCGCAAAGTCAGTCGGGATCAGGAAGCCGATCTGCCGAGATCTTGTCCACTTTCGCGCGGCTCGTCGAAGGAGGACGAAAACCGCCGACGTCGTCGCCGCCGCCGCCGCCGCCGCCGTCGGGTGCAGCAGTCGACGAGATCCACCTCTGACAAGGACCCCCCTGGGATTAGACGCGGTTCGCGGGACGAGAGTGACCGGAGTGGGGTGGTTGTGCGAGGACGAATAAAAAAAAGCCGAGGAACGACGCACGCGGTGACGTTTCGGACCCGTCCGATGGTCCCCTGCGTGATCCACGGAATCGCGTCGGACACTTCGACGACTCGCGCGTGCCGATAAGAGTCCTCGCGTCCGCGCGGGGGTAGTTTCGCCCGGGGCGGCGGGCGGACGACGGGAAGTGCTGTTCGAGGTACCGCCGTCGGGGACCGGATCGCGGTGCCGCGCGATCGTCGGCGCGCGCCCGCGCAACGGGGATCTCGTCGCGGGGAGGGCGGTCAGTGAGTGCGGTGCATTTCGCGCGGGGAATAACGAACCGTCGTCGAGTGGCGTGGCTCGGACATCGTGAGATGACGGTTACGACAAACTTCTCGATGATGCGACCCTGCTTCACCACCGGATACCCCTTTCAAGGTACGTCCGGTCGACCTACGCGCGGTCCGCGACGCGCGGCCGAGGGGTTTATCAGTTACGCCGAGGGCAGCGGCGGAAGTACCGTTCGGGAGTACCTAGAGAGGGCGAATGCGGCGAGCGAGAAAGAGGAGCGTCGCGCGTGCCGACGAGACACTCGGGCGACCGAATTCGCAGAGGCCACCGATCGTAACTGCAGGCGGGGGGTGGTGGTGGTGGTGCGAACCCCCGGCGCACGGTAGCCGATCAGCCGCGGGCGTTATTACGGTTTCGACGACTTTTGACACCGCGCGCGCTGCCCGAGCGGCTCGAAACCGACCGTAACTCTTGATATACGACCTTACCTGACCCCGAAACGACCGTAACATTTCCATTAACGACCGCCGTAAATTAGGGAGGCGTAGGTATTCTCGACGAAAGTTCCGTACGGCGCGGGGATGAACGGAACTCGCGACTGCAGCGCGCGTCTATCGGGTTGCGCGGCGATTCCGACGGGGTTTTGGTGTAGGGGTTCTTTTAAAGGTCGGGACGCGCGAGGAAGGATCGGTCGGCGGAGTTTTTCCTTCTGAGAAACTCCCTTCGCTCGCGAAATAGACTTCTCTACTTTGTATTTCGTCGCTCGCTTTGCGAGAGCTTCGAAAGAAATGTCCGAATCGCACGGAGAGAAATGTATAGGTCGCACAGCGATAAGTATAGCTATGGTAGTTTTGTTTTAACCCTTTGCAGACGCGTGGCGACTATAGTCGGCCAAATCTATTTACAACTGCCGAGACGTATCGGTAAACATGTCCAGTACGTTTATTTTTCTGAACGATGCGATACCCATGGGTCTGATACCTATGGTTGCAGACAGCCGCCCAAGCGTGTTTACAACTGCGGAGACGTATTATGAAGCAGCTCGCGTTATGTTTACTTATCCGAACGATAAGATAGGCATGGGTATAGTAAAGTTGCGGACGCGTGTCGGTATATAGTCGCTCAAATCTGTTTACAGATATCAAGACGTATTATGAAACAGCTCCTGTACGTTTACTTTTCTGAACGATAAGATACCCAATGGGTATAGTAAACCAAACAGTCACTTTTACTTTGAAAGAAATGGGACAAATCAGGATGCCCCCCATTCCAGACAAAATTGAATTCAGGTCGATATCACGAAGCCCTGTTTCACGGCTAAGTCCAAATTATGCAATATTAATAAAGTTATTCAATTCATTATTGACCGATGAAATGTGATCAAGAGATAGTTGATGAAACTAACCGGTATGCAAACCATAAAATACAGGAAACCTCTCGTCCACTGCGACGCTCGCTCGTCGCGCATCTCCGTTCCGCAAAGGGTTAAGGCTAATTGTGGCTAATCAGACGGTATAACATGTGAGGCTAAGCTCACTCGCCACACTGAGAGAAATAATTTCTGGTGCAACAAGAATGCTTTCTTTAATCAAGAACACGATATCATTCCAGGATCGAGACATGGTTTTCTTCGTGCAAGAGAATATTTCATAGGCTCGAGTAAGCGTTATTTTCGTGCAGAAAGAATTACTTATTTCAGTGACGGTATTCTTGAGTGAAGAATATATTATATTCTTCGATCAAGAATCTGTAATCTGAAAAACTTTTAAGCTCATTGTTCTTGATTCAAGAAATATTTTTTTTTCGGCACTAGTAATTATTTTTCTCAGTGCAGGGAAGAAATTTGAATCATTATTATCTCATTATCTGAGAGCTTTCGACTCGTGTTTGTATAATACTTTTTTGAAGATTATATTTTGTCTATAACAAAGTCTTATATCGACGTGGGCCAGAAGTTCATAAATAATGCGATAATAGTGATTCGAGTTTCTTTCGAAGTAATTTTAGCCTCATATAATGGGTAATATAGCAATACCAAATAGGAACAAGAGCAATACCCACGTATTGCTCAAATAAATATACGTATAACTGATAAAAAAAAATGTACACTATACAGAATTCGGCGGTGTGAACCTATATAGACCTCTTTTGGTGTTGGATAACAATGGAATTAAGACTGAATGGCACCTGATGTGGTCCACACCAGTGAAGTGGTGTTAAAAATGAACACCACTTTTTTACTGTGCATAGCTTAAACAACTATACGTATAACTCAAATAGAAATACGTTTTACTAAGTAACTAGAACTCACAGCAACCTATACAATTTCTCTCAGTACGCTCTACCATCGCGGCGATCCGTCGCGACGACTCCCCGACGCGACGCGTCGGCCGAGAATCGAGCGCCTTCCCGCTTACGCAACGATCGCCGCGAGAAGTTCGCCGATCTCCTTTCTCGCTCCGCGTCCTCGTTCGTCCTCTTTTCTTGCATCTCGTTCCTCGCGGACTGCAGTTTGGGAAGCTCGGAGGAGAAAAAAGCGTCGGAGACACTCCAGCGCGTCGTTCTCTCCCTCGTCTCGTCGGCGATTCGCTGCAACGCTCGGACCGTCGGCCGATGCGCGCGGAGTGTTCTCGTTATGCAACGATCGCCTCGAAACGTCTGGGAGCGATCGGCCTTTTTTGCTCCGTTACGCCCGGTCCTCGATTATCCTTTTCTTGCATCCCGATCGTCGCGGGCAGTTGCTCCTTGTCCGCGCGATAACGAGTGTAGTCACCGCGCGACGGCCTCCGTATCGCTCGCGGTCTTCTCTAGGATTCATTTCGCGATTGTGGCTTATAGGCGGTGCGTTCGTTTCCAAGCTTCAGCTTCCCCGAATCGTTTGATTTGACTCCTTCGTCCTCGTTCGTGTCGGGAATTCGCGACGAACTTTGGCAGCGTGTGAATTATTGCAAGGAGAAAAAGGATTAGTAAAAAGTCGTGGGAAAACCCATGAATGTTTACGCTTATCTCAGTAACAGGGCTCCTCGAGGTGAAACACTGAAATCTTTAATAGACTATAGTGTACTTTTTACAGTTCATGGTGACATAAACAGTAGTTTATACGTACGGAAAAACATCAATCGTACACTGCAATAATTCTGCAGCGTGGACCTATATAGACCACTTTTGGTGTTAAATCACAATGGCATAAGACAATGTTTGTCGTAAATTTCAAGACTAGGTCAATTTATGTTAGAATAACTAAAGTTTTAGTAAGAATGAGAGTTTTTAGTTACCTATACATTTATTATATTTAGTAAAAGTTGTAGAAGTTGCAAGCGTTGCTGTAATTTTTACTCAAATTGTAGTTATCGTAATAATAAATTGGCCTTGTCCCGAAATTTGACACAAACTTTGTAAATGTTACGATTTATTTTTTTTTTTCGTGGGGTGAAATTTATACCAATCTCCCGTTAATATGTATCGGAAACTGTAAAAAAAAACACTGTATCTTAAAAAATTCAATGTTTCGCCTCGAGGAGTCCTGCTACTGAGATTCTCTGTAAAAATTGCTAATTTTTTTTGTCTTCTCTACATTAGAACGATTTTTCCATACACATAGATCGCGAATTCGAACGAAGACTCGACCCCGTCTCTCTATATTTCTCTCAACGCGCAAAATAACACTTAACTCGGTGGCTTCGCGAGTCACCGCGTCGCGAAACCAAAGCGGAGCGCTCGATCCGCTTCATCGGCCTTGCATCACGATCTTCCCGCGTCTCGGAGTCGATCGAACGCGAGTTCTTATCGCGACTGCGATATAATGGACAAAAATCGACAAATTCGTCCAACAAGTTTAGATGAAAAGAGAAATATTCAAAGAATTCCGGTTCGGTTTCTTCCTCCAACTTCGGCGCATCGGCCGATGAAAAGTGCATGCGAAGCGAACTTCGTCGATTTTCGCGATCCCCTCAGCGCCGATTCCCACGCGACGTCGCGGTCGAAGAAAAAGTGCTCGTCACCGCGATAGAAAGTCCTTCGATTTCTCGGCGAAGGATCTTCGGCGCGGTACCGCCGCGCCTCTCACCCCGCGATGAAAATCGATTCGGATTCGTCGTATAGGACCGATAGCAACGCCGTATATCGACGTGGCGCGTACGAATGCACGCCACCGGCGAACACCGGGAGGAAGGTGCCGATCTCCGGTTCACCCGTGCGCTGCACGTTCGGCGATTCGCCTATTTCGCGATGCGAACTCGATACGCGGCGCGTCTCGCGGGGAAAATTAAATAAGCCGTGCGCGCGCTATCGGCGTTGCGCGTCGTAAAGCGCGAGATTCGTTCTCGGCTTATCGGTACACGGTTGCGGAGAGCGGCCTGGATACGACGGAGCGCTCGTCTCGGCCGCGACGCTATTCGCGTTTTCGCGTTTATTCTGGCTCCGGGAGTGCGGAGGGCGATAAATATACGAACTCAATTCCTCTCGAAAATGAAAATAATTGTTTAGAAGAAGAAATCGATACCTCAGTTCTATATAATACGTCGTATACCGCATTTAGACAATTATTCTCTCGGGAGACGATAAAAACGTTTGCTATTCTTTGGAATAATCGTTATAACTGTTTCAATATTTCTTCATCATTGACATTATCACTTGATGAAGAAATATTCAAATTGTTATACCTATACCTAACGATTATTCTAAAGAATAACAAACGTTTTTGTCGTCTCCTGGATAATTGTTTGAATGTGGGATACGACCTGTTAGGACTAAGGTATCGAAATGCATGTTATACATGCTCCGAAATGAAAGACGAAGAGGGAGACGTCTTCTACATCATTTTCCACACTAGAGCAAAAGCTTATCTCGTTATCGAGTACCGTTACGTAGCAAAAATGGTGTGTTGTTAATTTTTAACGCCATTACACTCCAATTTAGACCTGTTATGCTACATCTGGTGTCATCCAGTGTTACGCCATTGTTATCTCACGCCAAAAGTGGTCTATACAAGTCCACACCGCAGATTCTCTTACCATGCAAGATACCGTTTTCCTTCACGAGTCCTCGCCCACTATACCGAGAAAAGAACACGGTAAAATCAACTAAACATATAGTCGAACAGTCGCAATTAGACATTTTATCGCCTCAAATAATATGAGTTTGCTCCGATGAAATATTTTCTTGGCTTTACAAAAGAAAATATATGTATTTCTTAAGCTATAAAATTATTTTGTCGGGGCCAATAAGTAGATATTATTTGAGCTAATAAAATATTTAATATTTAATATTTAATCGTGACTATTCAACTAAATATTTTATCACCTCAAATAATATTAATTTGCTTCGATTAAATATTTTCTTGGCTTGACAAAATACATTTATAAAAAAAATGTATTTCTTAAGTTAAGAGAGTAATTCGCCGAGACAAATGAGTGTTATTTGAACTAATAAAATATTCAATCGCGACTATTCAACTAAATATGTGTTTAGTTCAAATAATGTAAATTTGCCTCGATGAAATATTTCCTTGGCTTAACAAAATACATTTATAAAGAAAATACATTTCTTAAGCCGAGAAATTATTTTGTCGGGACAAATGAGTACTTATTACTCGAGCTGATAAAGCTCTTAATCGTGACTATTCGACTAAATGTTTGGTTGATTTTACCGAATTTTTTTTTTTTTTTTTCAATGCAAATTCCTCCACAAACAATCCCTCCCCTTCGCCGAGGTGAACCCACACTCGATACTCTCTCTCCGCGCGCGAACCGGAACCACGTACGACTAGCCACGCACCGCCTCACCCATCGATCGCTTCCGCTTGCGAAAGACGTATCCGGTTTTCACACCCCGACCACCGTCGGACGCGGCCACGAAACTCGCACCGCGTATCGCGCGAGTCAACCATTTCTCGTCGTTTTTGTTTTAGATCTAGGTTCGATACCAGGTCAGGGCCGCGTCAACCAGCTGGGGGGTGTTTTTATCAACGGGCGACCGCTGCCGAATCACATTCGCTATAAGATCGTGGAAATGGCGGGCGCTGGTGTCAGGCCTTGCGTGATATCGAGGTAAGAGCCGACGCGGGGGTTCTCTCGGAGTCGACGAGTCGACTCAATCCTCCCCCCTCGTCGAAGACACGATCCCACCGCACGGAAAGATTGATACCAGTGAATTTTACTGTATTTATGACCGGAGAGGTACACATCAGGATTTTCGAATGTTCTTACTGTGCTGGAGAACAATTTTTTCTTACTAACTAGTAAACTATAATGAAAATTATTATGATTCAGTGTTTTTAAAAGAAAAATTATTGTATCGCCTATAAAAACTGAGAAAAACCAAGAAAAAGATTTAGATGTTTCAACCAAATTGTTTGCGTTGAAGGTTAAACTTCGTCAGACTAATCACTGTGTGTTTGGTTGGACTGTATATCGCGTGAACCTTAGCATACGTGTACACAGAGGATAAGAATTAGTTGGATCTACTGAAAATTACTTTCGGGGTCCCAAGTAATAATTTATTTGCGTCAATGAAATTTGTCAATACACATCAATTAGATATATCTCTTCCTTACAATCATGTGAAATAAGGTGTGATTGCGGGGAATAAATATCAAATTAATGTGTGTGTGTGAAAAAAGATCTGATTGATCTAAATAAATTATTATTTGCGACCCCACAAGTAATTTTTAGTAGATTCAACTAATTCTTCTGTTCTGTATATGTATTAAAAGTTGAATGGTTGAAGGGGCGAATAAATAAGTACGTTTTTGGTTCGCTATGCATTTTTTTATAGAGCTGTTGTAGAGGTATTGCTCCTTCGATCATGCAACCATTAATACGTAGAAGTATGCTAAGGTTCACTTTGTATAATTGGAGTAACTAAATTTTTTCGATTCACTTCATAAAATTCATTTCTTCGGTAGATCTAAGTCGATTCAATTTCACTGCTTTGTTAAATTAATCCGAGTTTTTGAAAGTATGTATAATGTTAAATACATTGTGTGAGAAGAAAATCATTTGATTCAACTAAATATTGAGGTTACTGGCGATCAACTAAATGTATAGTTATTTGAACAAATATTTAACTGAATAAGCAGACAAGTATCAAGTTACCTCAACTACATTTTAGTCACTCAAACTACATAATTATTTATTGAGATAGCCATATATTTAATTGGCCGGCCCAAGAGATTGTGATCGGCAAATTTTTGTCTCAGCACATCCGAAAATCCCTCATATGTACCGCTTTTATCGTAAATGAGATGAAATTTACTGACATCAGTCTTTCCGTGCGTGTTTCGGGCACAAAACGCGAATCGCTCACCACCTGCGCGATGTCCCACCAAACAGGCAACTGAGAGTGTCGCACGGTTGCGTGTCCAAGATACTGAATCGCTACCAGGAGACCGGCAGCATCAGGCCGGGCGTCATAGGCGGCAGCAAGCCGCGCGTGGCCACGCCCGAAGTCGAGTCGCGGATCGAGGACTACAAGCGCGACAATCCCGGCATCTTCTCCTGGGAAATTCGCGATCGGCTCATCAAGGAGGGCATCTGCGACCGGTCCAGCGCGCCGAGCGTCTCCGCTATCTCGCGGCTCCTTCGGGGGCCCCATCCCGAGGACGAGGCCAAGCTCGGAGACGGTGAGTCGACGAAAGAAAGAGAGCGAGAGAAAGAGAGAGAGAGAGGGAGGAAGGAAATAGCGAGGAAAACAATGAAGAGATCCTGTTGCAAAAATATTATACATTCTCATAGAAAATTTGTAAAAATCGCATTGAAACCCCATGCACTGAGAGAAAAGTGGGTGGTAAAATCAACCATAATTGCAAGGTTGAATTTTCCTGGTTGCGCTGGTACCATATTTGTGATTAAATCAACTATAAATGCAGTCGAAATAACTCTTGTCGCATGGTTATAGCAACAATAAGATTGTTGTTTATGATAGGCATGCAGCATGATTCAATTAACTACAGAAGTAGATTAATAATATTACTGCATGGTAGTGTCAATTGTTTAAAAAAAGTTTAGGTGTGTTTATCAAACAGTTGACTTGATTGCAGCAATCCTGATTTTTTGTTACTATAACTAGAATCTCACTGTTTGGAAACTAGAATTGTGGTTGACACTAGAATTTTATGTGCTTTTGACACAGCAATTCCGGATACTCACGGATAAAAATCTGAGAGGGATGAATAAGAATATATCGGGGAATTGCCGTGTCAAGAACACATCATATTCTCATAAAAATTATCCCTGCACAGAGAAAAAGAATTAGTTGGATCTACTAAAAGTTATTTGGAGGTTCGCAAGAAATTATTTATTTACAATAATTAGATGTTTTGTCATACCAATTTGATATTTCTTCCTTGCAATCACATACTATTCCACATGATTGTAAGGAAGAGATATCAAATTGATGTATTAAAAAATTTCGTTAACATAAATAAATAATTACTTACGAATCCGCAAATAATTTTCAGTAGATCCAAGATAAGTGTCCCAATTCCTAACCAGTTAAGCCCAAATCCTAACCACTTACATAGGTACTTGTTTCGATTAATAAAAGTATAACATTTTGATATACCTTCGATTAACAGAAATAGTTATATAAATATAACACAATAAGGGATGATAAAGATATTCATATGAACAGTTTACGATAAGTTAATGAAGAGATATTTGAGGATTCGATCCGGAATTGGGACATTCACCTTAATTTTTTTTTCCGGGGTGTGGGAATCTACAGGATCTTTTCAATAGGGGAAGAGGTCCGATCCGTCGCGACGTCGATAACGCGTCTCGATCGCGCGATTCGAACTCGCGAGTCGCCCGACTCGAGGTGCATGCACGATTTCACGTCGGTCACGGCGACTCGCGAGCGCCGTTAAAAAGTAGCGCGGCACTCGCGCGCGCACAGCCGCGTCGCCGGCGCGCCGCGCCAGTCGCGGGGGCCTTGAGCGAGTCCTGGTTTTGCTTTTTGTTCGTCGCCGTCGCCGCGGAGCCTTTCTGAATCTGATCGCGAACACTGCAACCGCGGATATATATAGCTTCGCGTTCGATCGATCGCTTCCCGCTCGTCGGAAGATCGAGCCCGGTAAGTATACTCGCGCGAGGACTGCCCACG
This sequence comes from Xiphydria camelus, assembly GCA_963678675.1. Lineage (NCBI taxonomy): Eukaryota > Metazoa > Arthropoda > Insecta > Hymenoptera > Xiphydriidae > Xiphydria > Xiphydria camelus. The sequence goes on from OY783195.1 coordinate 27,210,550, forward strand.
ACGCACCGATCGGCGGGCGCCGGATGTGCAGTGAAGAGAATCGCGCTTCGCGTCTCTCTCCCGCGTCGAAATCTCCTCCCCCCTCCGCGGAGAGAGAGAGAGAGAACGCGCAGATATCTCTTCCCCGACCGGACGGGGGATGCGCGCGCGCGTACGTATCCCTATCGTCGAACGCGGAATCGGGTGAACGAATAAATTAAGAGCGCGTATTAATCGGTCGTATTTCGCGCGCGGCCTCGAAATTACCGGTCTCCGAACAACCGGGTCGGTAGCGCGCGGCTCCGTTAGTCGGCGCTCCAGGGTCTGTAATTTCCTCGCCGCCCGATATACCTACCCACCGCGCGAATGTATGCGCGTGCGGTCCCGTAACACGCGCGCCTACCCCGCGTGCGGTCTGCGGCTGCGGGATATGTGTACAGACGATCGCGCGCGCATCTGCCGTTGTCGCGGAAACGCGAGATACGATCTGACGACGACCCGCGTGGTTTTCGCGGCGCCCGCGCGCGAAGTCCGTCGAGGAGCGCGCGCGTCGGTCGGGAAACGGTGGAAGCAGGGGTGATGCGCCGCCGCTCGGAGGGTGTTTCTCGACGGCGTGACAAGACAAATGAAACGCGTGACCCGCGCCCGAGAGGTCATCGCGGTGGATCGTTCCGGAGAGGCTGCGCGGGCCGGCAAAGATGAAAGGACGAGGGGGAGGGTTTAGGGAGGGAGAGAGAGAAGGAGGCTCGACGAAAGCCGATAGCCCTGACGGCCGCGACGGACGGACTCCGACGGGAGAGAAAAAGGAGGGGAGGAAAAGAGGATTGCGGCGGAGAAAAAATTTCAACCCCGGAATACTCGCGCTGGTTCATAAGGGTGGAGAACGAGGAGCTACTCTTCTTCCGCCGTCTTCGGCGCTCTTGCGCTGCGCGCGCTTCCGTTTTTCTTCGTGGACGCTCGAGTTCGATAGCGATCTCTTCGTGAATTCTAGTCGGATGCGTAAAGGTGACCGGATAATTGAAGCCCGTTTCGGGGGGTGAGTTGCACGGTACTTGCACTGAGAAAGACGATCAATTCAAAATAAAAAACACATCTAGTTGAAGGGATTTAGTTATTCTATCTGACATACTGGTCGATTGAAGCAAATATTTAATTGTTTCAATCAAATGTTTAGTTATTCTAACGCAAAAGTGTCCAGTTTACAGATGGAAACGGTTTGGTCATCGTCTCCAGGATTTTGGTTAATTTGACGAAGTTGTTTTCTTCGGTGCACGGAGACAAATAATTAGATTAAAATGACAAAACACATTTGGCTAAACGTATTATTTAGTTACCCTAACCAAAATACTGGTCAGTTGAATCAATTATCAAGTTATTCTAAAGAAATGTTCAGTTATTCTAATCAAACGTTTAGTTATTTTAATCAAAAATTGATCAGTTTAACCAAATAGGTGGAGAATTTATACTTCACCAAACAGTTTGATCATCATCTCCAGGGTTTTGGTTAAATTGACCAAGTTACTTTCCTCAGTGTATTGAGAAAAATAATTAGGTTAAAATGATAAAACACAACTAGTTAAATGGGTTTAGTTATCCTAATCAAAATACCGGTTAGTTGAATCAAATTTCAAGTTATTCTAACCAAATGTTTAATTATTCCAACCAAACGTTTAGTTATTTTCATTAAAAATTGGTCAGTTTAACAAGCAAACACAAAAAAACAGAGAATTCGTATTTCACCAAACGGTTTGGTCATCGTCTTCGGCATTTTTCTTAAACTGACCGACTCATTTTTCTCAGTGTGTGCAAGCTCTCCGGCGCGGCAGCCCCAGCGTGTCTGATATAGGTCCTCCGATCGGAAATGAATCTAAAATTATAACTCTCTCTCTCTCTCTCCGGTTAAACGGCCGGCCCCGACCAGTAATCCCGCCTTAAGCTACCCGATCGTTACTCCGCCGAATGATTGCCGGTTGAATTCAGTGTATACATACGCGATCGAGATCTCTCCATCGTCGGCAGCACCGAATGGCATCGTGCGGAGGAAACGCCGTCGCCGGAAATTCTGATCTCCGCGAAACGTCATCGAAAGTTGATGGACGACGCGCTGCGCTCGTCCTCAAAGGGTCGGCGTGGAAGGGAGGGAAGGTACGAGGGCGAAGTGAGAGGCGGCGAAGCGCGGAGGAATGGTATTTTTGGAAAGAGGATCCCAATCTCTCGCAGAGAAGCTTCCAGTGGACGTGATATCTGTGAGGTGGAAAAAAAGGCGCGTCCGGGAATAGCTTCCGTGTCGAATTTGCATTACCTCGCGGCGTCCCGACGTCGGGCGTCGTCGGCCGATTAGTCGCGGGCCGCGTTGCGGCTGACGGGGATACGGTGACGATATCTCGGAACGCGGCGAATCGAATAAGGAGGGAAGAGAGCTGCAGGGAGAATCGTCGGAGTCTCTCTCATCCCCTGCTTGAATTTCTCGAGATCCAGTTCGCCTCTTCGAGGAATCGCCAGGCTCATTCGAAATCTTGACGATATCTCGTCTTCCATTTAACTGGTAGATCTTTTAACCGACATTTAACGCTATAATCGACTCTGTTATTTCTGCTCCTCATTGACTTTTAGCTTTATCGGGTGAAAATGTACCGTGTACGCATTAGACGACGTTGCTAAAAGACCTGTTGATCATGCATGACGATGCAGTGAGAAACAAATTAAGTAGAATCAACTAAACGTTTATTTGTATATCACTCACTAAATATTTCATTGGCTCGAATAATATTTATTTGTCAAAACGCGAAACCTCTTTCTCGGTAAACACTATAATTAACACTATACTTTTTCACAGTTCGTCTGACCAAAACTTTTGTTGAAACTAGTCAACTCAGATTAATTTAATAGACCAGTAAAGTTAAATTGACTTACATTCAACAACAAAACGAATTTCATTGAATAACACGAAAAAAATTAATTATTCCAACTACACGCAATCCAATCAAACACACAATGATTCGTTTGACGAAATTTAACCTTCGACACAAACAATTTGGTTAGAACACCTAAATTTTTGCCTCGGTGCGCCTCCCGACTCGAGAACCCAACGAAGCGCGCGCACGATATGTAAATTCGCGGTTCCTTTCCTCCGCAGGCAAGACCAGTTCGGGATCGGACTGCGAGAGCGAGCCGGGGATTCCCCTGAAGCGGAAACAGCGCAGGAGCAGGACGACCTTCACCGCTCATCAGTTGGACGAGCTGGAAAGGGCCTTCGAGAGGACCCAGTATCCCGACATCTACACGCGGGAGGAATTGGCGCAGAGGACGAAGCTCACCGAGGCGCGAATTCAGGTTTGGTTCAGCAACCGACGAGCCAGACTCCGAAAGCAGCTCTCCTCGACGACTTCCGGGGGATACGTGGGCTCCGTCGCCTATCCCGCCGCGTCTTACGTTCTTCATCCCCCGGCCGCGCCTCATCCTCACGCGGGGGCGACGGTACCACCGAGTCATCCCCATCCGCACTCCCACGGACAGAGTCTACCGGACACCGCCTTCACGTCCAGCCAAGGTGAGATCTTCCACGTCGCGCATCGTTGACGCTCCTCTTTTTCTGCCCCGGAGAGTCATCGATACCTTGCCGCTCCCCTCGTGACTTCCGTAACCAGCGCGAAACGATAGGCGCGTTGGACAGGGTGATCAGCCTTCGTTGATTTCTTCGAGAAATCTCGAGGGAAGAGGACTTAACTGCTCCAGTTGTGTAATGGGTACTTACTAGTTTTGTATAGTTATCGCAACGATTCTTTAGTTGCGGTAACTAAAATTAAAGCGTGTGGTACCGATTACTAAACTTGAGCAGTTGAGTCTAAAATAGTTGTCACAACCACGTTTATTTCTTACGTCTATTTATCTCAAATAAATTTTTCTATTAGATTCGTATTAAACTAGAACCTTTTCCCTCGGTGTAAACATTTATGAGTTTCCTTATGATTTTTTACCGATCCTTCCTCTCCGTGTAGAAACATTTTCATTCCCTGTTCAAAAATCGTCTGAAAAAATCAATCGCTCGATGCTGCATCGAGTTTACACATTCGAGAGGTTCACGGAAAATTAGTTATTCAAACAGCGATGATCACCATTCAAATTATTCAACACAATATTGTCAAACCTCTCGCCTACTTACCATTCTTGCGCAATAATCGTTACCATCCCATTTTTTTCTGTACACTCCGGATAGAAAAATCCGAAGAAAAGCCAGTGAATATCTCACTTTCCGATTTCGCTATTAGCTCGCTGCAATCGCACCGTCATCGACATCGCGCTAAGCCGCGTTCCCGTCAAACAGTCGTAGTTATCACGATCTCCCGGTATCTGTAACCACCCCTCCTCCCTCCCGCACCCAAGCAGGTAGGTGTACGCGGCCCGAACAATTGCCGGAAACCGTTCCGGGCCCGACGGGATATCGAAACAATCGAGGACCGTTCGTTCGGTACGGTGGCGGTGCACCGCGTCACTCCGCGAGCCCCGCCGCTGGCGTCGCCGTCGTCGGCACCGGAGGAACCAGCGGGGCGAGTCACGAAAGAGCGGCGGCCTCGCTGCCGCGTCATGCAGGCAATATCCGCCACGGGGAAATTTCGATCGATGGAAACCTCGAGCGCAATCGCGGAGGGGCGGGGCGCGGGGGGCGAGTGTCGTCGACAACACGCGCCGGCGAACATCGCGGCGAAGTCGACGGAACGGCGAGACGAAGTCGGACGCTGCATTTCGCTTCATCGTTACGCCTTTCAGTTTCAGAACTCTACTCGTCGCACCACACCACCATGTCGCACCAACTGGCCGCGGACTCGACCCGCCTGGCGTCCTCCGTCGGTTCGACGCCGTCCTACAGTCTTCCAACTTCGGTGACCTACCCCACGTCGCTCCTGCCGCCGACCTCGTCGACGACGACGACCCACATGTCCCACCAGGCGTCGCCGGTGGCACCGGCCTCGTCCTCGACGTACCAGCAGTCCTCGAGCCACCAGCTGCCGCCCACCCCGAACTCGCTGGTGACGATGATGGGCCCCAACTCCAGCAGTTCGAACCCGGCCTCGGATCAGCTGACTCCGACGGAGCTGCCGATCAGCTCGGTCTCGCCTGTACAGCAATCCCAGCAGCAACAACAGCAGCAACAGCAGCAGCAGCAGCAGCAGCAACAACAGGGAAGCTCGTCGCCTTCGTGGAGCTTGCCGATCTCGGGAAGCGGACGCGTGGGTCTGCCCAGTCCGCCCTCGAGTCTTCAGCAGTCTCACGCTCACAACGCCCACCCCCATCAGGCGTTCGCCAGTCACTACGCCGGTCAGGGCTTTCAGCAACCGCCGCGAACCGCGCCGTACCAGCATTTCTACAGCTGGTGCTGAAATTCAGGCTGAGGGCGAGTCGAAGGGAGTGAAACTCTTCGAGGGCGAACGTAGGATTCAAGAGACATCCGTGAATTTAGGGCGAGTCTTCTCGCTCTATGCGATGCAAGTCGGTGGAGCGATAAGCGCGGGTGACGACGTCGAGGGGAAGGTTAAGATCCAAAGAAAACGAACCGAGGCGATCCGCGAAGCGCGCACGGAGAAAATTGATCGGCAACGATTTCTGTACCACGACTGTAAGTAGCTGACAGCTTCGATAATATTGTGTGTGTGTACTGAGTATATATAATCTGCAGAATATTGTTCTTCAGTTTGAAACTTCAATATTGTTCCGCAGTTTTATTCCCAATATGTTAAGCTATATTACACAGCTCTCGAAAACTGATCCAAATTTTCAGTAAAATGGGGAATAACTATAGTAATCGTCATTATTCGAATGACAATAATTATTATGCGGCAGATTATTCAACATAATATCGTTGAAGCTGTCATCCTGCTTACTATTTTGGCACGGTAATCGTTACTATTCAATTTTCTCCGTGTGGCGCGCGTGCTCCGCGCCGGGGACGACGCGAACGGGACGATCGCTCTCGGCATACCGTCCGTGCCAGTAATCCCGCAGTTGAATTAGTCGTAAGTATTAACAGTGTTTCGAGATGATTTTTTTAACGTAATTTTTTAAGAAAAAGAACGATCGACCGAGACCGCCGATCCCGCAGGGATCGTGCCTAGTGTTTTGTGGTGAGTGTACAGAGACGTCTGTAAATACAACGATCGGTGGGGACGTTGAAATCGTCGGTGACGACGATCGGATTGTAAATATCGCGCGCAACTCGATTCGCGCATCGCTTTCTCTGGTTATTGGGGTTTTTAGGGCTCTTTCTCTCTCTTCTTACCAAGCATTATATATTGATAGTTCGACCAAAAAGCTAGCATTTAATGTGTACCACAGTTCCTTGGGCCTTGGATCACGCGAGACTTTTCGCGCGACGACAGCGCCATCGGCGAGGATCGACTCGCGTCGCGCGCAAATGGCAACGATGCGTACACTGAGAAAAATAACTAGGTCGATTCAACCGAAATCCTGGTGGCGATGATCAAATCCTGAATTGTCCACTTTTTCGTCAGAATAACTAAACGTTTGGTCGAAGTAACTGAATATTTGATTGGAATAACTTGGTATTTGGTTCAACTGACCAGTATTTTGGTTAGAATAATTCAGCGCCTTTAACCAGATATATTTTGCCGCTTTCACCTGATAATTTTTCTCCGTGTACGAAGATTCGATTCGACGTGAGAGCTCTGTCGGGTTCCGATCGGAAATCGATTCTTCCTCCACCAAAATGACGTGCGATCGTTCGATTTGACGCGCGGGACGCGTAGATCGACCGAGTCGACGCGCGGACGATCGTCGCGCCGATCGAGTCGCTTCGTGCGAGAGCGATCCACGTATCGCGCGTTGTCCGGTGTGTAATAGGCACGAGACGTGCGCCTTTTGAATCTTGATATTCTTCCTCTTGAACATATCATCACGCGATTGGCGCGTGTATGATTAATTCGATGTATCTTACCGCACATGGTTGCTGAATAAAGACTCGAAAGGAAACGTGCGCTGCGATCCCGCGCAGTTTTACACCGCGAAGGGAACGTGTGGGATTCTTTTCTTCCTTCACAATCGATCGATCGCACGATCAGCTACGGGACGGGCACTTCAATCGGGGAATCGAGGCGATCGAACTTCTTTCTGCAGACGCGATAAAGTATATCGACAAACGGAACACCCGGAGAGAAATTTATTTGGATACGAACCTGGTAGAAACATTTTTTCGCAATGAATAAAGAATTTATTTACAAAAAGCAAACAGAAGTAAATAAACGCTCTGCGATGTATGCAAACATTTATTTCATTCAAGTAGATCTTTGTTCGATACACGGGAAAAAATTAATCGTAGCATTTACAAAGTTTGTGGTAAATTTCAGGAGAAGGTTAATTCATTGTTACGATGACTGTAATTTTAGTAAAAATTATAGAAATGTTTGCAATTTTCTACAAGTGTTACTATAATTTTTTGCTAAGATTGTAGTTATCACATAACAATAAGTTGCCTTGTCCCAAGATTTGTAAATGCTACGATTAATTTTGTTCCGTGTATGATTAAAAATTCCTATTTGTGATTCGCAAACTTTTTAGTAGATTCGTATTTGAATAAACTTTTCTCCGAGTATTATATACAATATATCTATACTTACCTCGTATCACGCGTCGATAAGACGACCATTATCCCCCTCCCCTTACTTCCTTTCTCGGAATTCGCTTTCTCGCCCTCCTCGAGAAGCGCAAAACTCGACCGATGATATCAGCTCAGGAAGATCTTCGCGCGAAGAGCCACGGGATATCGTCGATCGTACAGGGAGCAGCTGGACCTTGGACAGGGCGGATCGGGCGCACGGACATTTGTCGACACACAGCGAAGATGTGTAATAAACATATTTTATGCAATGTATATGAAAACTTATATAGATACGTAACACGGCATCGTCACCACCATAGTACCCTCCGTGACCAAGATCAACACCACTTACTCCTCATCCTTCGCCGAGATCTCCCCCACTGAGAGAAAAATTTGGTTAAAGGAACCATAATTTAACTAGAAATTTTGGTCGATTTTGGCGCGAAACATGATTTCATAATTCTTCTAAACGGTGAAGTTCTGATTATAGCAACAAGAGATCACGATTGCCGCAACTAGATCAACTTGCAGTATATAGAGAAAAAAGGATTAATAAAAAATCATGGGAAGACCCATGCGTTTTTTTCAGTTATTCAGTAATAGGGCTTTTCGAGGTGAAACATTGAAGTTTTTAGTATACCACAGCGTATTTTTTACAGTTCGCGATAGTATAAATATCAGTTTATACGATAAAATTTACCAATCCTTCGTTAATATATATTGAGTGTTTATGGGTTTTATGCTGCAACGAACTGTAAAAATTACGCTGTATCTATTAAAAAAGGCAATGTTTCACCTCGAGGAGCTCTGTTACTGGGATTCACTGTAAAAATTATTAATCATTTTTCTCTTTTTTTAAATATATAATATAGTTGATATTACCATGCAGTAATATCATCGATCTACTTTTCTGATTAATCTAACCACATCGCATGGCTATCACAAACTACAATATTATCGTTAATATAACCACGTAAGATAAGTTATTTGGACTGCATTCATGATCTGTTTAATCGTAAACATGCAGTGAGATAGAAAATTGGTTGAATTGATTTAGTTGGTTTGAGTTATTTCTCTAGCAATGAAATATTTTTTTCACTTATATAATATTGTGTTCAATCCACTACCCATTCATTCGCAACTAATATATGCTTAAGAATGATTAATCATTTTAAGTGGATATTTAGTTGCTACAACTTTACGTATTTAATTCGCCATATATGACTATTTCTGTGCAGTTGAAACAGTTAAGTATTTTTTTAATATGATTAACATTTACTTACATCGATTACTCACAGTGAACAAACGAGTATCGAATTAAACATAATTTCCTTAATTCAAACGAATATATTATCATTTCGACTAATTTAAACCGACTTGATTTTTCAACCAAATTTTCTTCTCAGTCTGGTACTAGCAATCAGGAAAATGTAAACTTGCGATCAGGCTTGATTTTACCACCCACTTTTCTTTCATTGCATACGCTGAGCTGATAGCCATGCACCATGGTTGAATTAACCACAAAAGTAGATCAATAATATTACCGTATGGTAGTATCGACTACGATAAAAAGAGCTTGGGAACATCATTGACCATGCTGCAAATTCACCTGGTTGCAGTAATCTTAATCTCTTATTACTATAACCAGAATCTTATTATTTAGAACAACTATGGAATCGCGGTTGGCGCCAAAATCGACCACGATTTCTGGTTAAATCGTGGTTCTTCCAACCAGATTTTTCTCCGAGTGTATCCGCGCGAGAACGGGGCAGGGGAGGACGGCGAGATCCGCGCGGTCGAAGGATGCGTTGCAATTATCGACAAGGTGGTGGTTACAGGTGGGCAAGGAACGGGGGGAAGGGAGAGTAACCCAGAAATCTCACTCGCCCAACCAGCTTTTACGTGATACAAATCAGTGCGCCATCGCCGTATAATCGTATCGAATCCAAGATTATCATATATATACAGAACAATCTTAAAATGTAATTCGAAAGAACGCGAAAAAACCGTTCGTCGTATTTCTTTCCGTTCTCCTTCCCTTCCAGTTCGTCCGCCGGATAACGAGACGCGCGGAACGGCACGGGGAACTCGTTCCTCGGACTTTCGGCGTTCTTCCCCCGTCCTGACGCGACGATCGGACGAACCGCGTCCCGGCGTCGCAGCGCGATTCATCGTGCGCCCGCGCTGAGAAAAATAACTTGGTCAGTCTAATCAAAATTTCGGAGACGATGACCAAATCGTTCGGTGAAATATGGATCCTCCATCTGTGTTTGATTAAACCGACCATTTTTTGGTTGAAATAACTGGAGATTTAGTTATAGTAACTACACGGAAAAAAAATTTGCGGTAAGTTTCGAGATAAGGCCAATTTTTTTTAGTAAAATTATGTTAAAACTTGTAGAAGTTGCAAGCGTCAGCTGTAATTTTTATTAAAATTGTAGTTATCGTAACGATAAATCGGTCTTATCCCCCGTTTTACCACGAACTTTGTCGAGATGTTACGATTTATTTTTCCCCGTGTAAATATTTGATTCAACTGACCAGTATTTCGGCTGGAATAACTAAACGCGTTGAACTGGACGCGTTTTCTCGCTTTAATCTAATTATTTTTCTCAGTCCGCGACGTCGAGAGGAACGAGGAATGCTCCGAAGGGGAAGAGAAACGTCTCTAGAGAAATTCGGTGATTGCGTGCGTGCAGAGGCTCGCTCCGAAACGAGGTGCGGATCGAACGCGAATGTGATGCCACGGGAGACTTCGAATCTCGTCTCGCGCGACGTCTACGACACTCGGATTTGCGTTCCTATCGCGCGAAAATATTTCCATTTCGATTCGCGTTTCTAGCACCGGAGGAACGGCGTCGCCACCCCGCCACCGTCGCGGGGCAGAAGGACGAACGATTTCAGGAGCCGCCCGGCCAAAGTTGTAATACTCGGGTACGTCTAAATTCTGTCAGCATGCATGTCGTAATTACGTAATGTCGTCCGTCAAGCGAGGGCGGAACTTTTGCGACGACCCCCCCCCCTCTCTCTCTTCCTCCGACGCGATTCGTGCCGTCGGTGAACTTCCGGAAACGCTCGACGATCGGCCGGAAAAGAGGCTGGAAAACGCGGATTCCCTTTCGCTTCGCGGACTTTGCGGTAAAAATGCGATACATCTAAGGGGTGCATTCGCGCGCGCGGCCGACTACACGTGACGAATAATGGATCTAATTGTAAGTCGTAAGTAAGCCGTCGGCGTCTCGTCTCGAGACTGCGCTCCTTAATATGCGTACTATCGAATATCGAGTCGTTAATTCCTACGGATACTGAGCAAAAGTGAAGAGGACGCGAACGAAATGACCCGGCAGCTTCCGGCGGGTCCACGGATGATTCGGGACGACGACCCGCCGGAAACGGGAGAAAGATTAGTCGAGAAAAAGAGCCATACGCGTGTGTGTACGTTCGAGTAAAGTTCGAGAGGGGCGTGGTGTACGAGTACAAAATTATACGGTATATATACATACAGGCATACCCCTGGTCGCGTAACTATGATACGAATGTATGTACTTTCGTATGTGCGCGAGCACGCAAGGCGAAAGGAGACGCGTCACGTATCGCGTCGTCAATAAGATTCGCTTCCTCGGTAACGTGCGATAAGTTTCGTCGCAACCGTGACCCGCGTTTCGCCTCGCGCGATCACGCGAACATATCCTCGCGTCTAATTCGATATACTTACGCGTGCGCGTACGTACGTATAGATACGTTCGATACGTGCACACCGAGGGAAATGATTGCTGATGCCAAGAAAATGTTTTTTTCGATCAAAAACACGATGTAATACCAGGATTAAGCTGTCTCTGTGGTAAAAAATCCATAGATCCGTATTAAAATCTTAGAAATACTGTACAATTTATTACAAAAATATGACGTGTATTTGAAACGGAAATTTTAGATACAATTTTAGATGAAAATATGAGAAGAATAAATAGAAATTTATTGGATTCTATGCGCGTATGTAGAAACAAATAAAATCACATAAAAATTTACCAATTGGTTATTATAAGCAGCGTTCATCTTTATGGGATTTTATTTATTCTTACACATGCGTAAATATATTATAGAATCATATATAAATTCCGATTTATTCTTCTCAGATTTTAAGGGGGATCGTAATCGTTATCATATGTTGGCAAAATTGACACAAATAAGTAGCCTTGAAATATCTTCTTTCCTGCTTATTCGTATGCGCCGAAAATAATTTTAATCGATCGTATCAAACTATTATTATACAAATCCGGTAGCGTGTGGTTTTTTATTTCAAATCGTCAAAAAATTTATTATTAGATATAAACTATCGCAGATGATGCCCATTATCATTCATGATGGTCGCGCTAGCGGGTTTTAGATGAATTCGTTGAACCCAAGAAAATTTCTTTCAGCGATTTAGCTGTTATCCACGTAAAGTTATTTCGGGATATGTGAGAGATATGGCATATTTTCAATTTTTTGACTTTCAAGAAATATTACATTTTATTTAAGGCACACTAGTTTAGCAGATGTGATTCTTCAGTGGGAATTCGATGTTTATCGGATGACATTAAATATTAATCAACGAGGATCGAAAACTGATTCAGCAATTTTCTTCTATTGAATAGCTGTATCCTGATTATCAACTGAAAAATTCCTATGAACTATTTTCAAGTTCCCCAGAATTAAAAGACGCCCCTTAATGAGCGGGTATCCGGAATTGCTGTTTCAAATACTACACGCCATGTTTCCATAAAGAATTGTCTAGGATTCCTATGGAATTTTATAAGGATCTATTAGTTTATTTCAACACGGGTGGTTTTCTTCGTACAAAAAAATATTTGATAAGCTCGAGTAATTGCTTTGGTCGCGCAGAAAGAATTTCTTACTCCAACGAAGATATTCCTGAATCAACTACATATAGTGCTGTCTTCCTAACTTTATCACTTTGTAACTTTCGCTTCCCCTGAAAGTTCGATAGATGAGCACCGGGGAATCATTCCCCACTAATTTCTATATGCGTTGATACACGATAAATGCTCTCCCCCCCCTCTCTCTCTCTCTCTCTCTTGGGACTGCTCCTTTAACCGGAGTGGGAGCATTCTGTAAGCTCCGAGCGCGAAAAATTAGGGAGACAGCACTGTATATTCTTCGACCACGAACCTGTATTCTTAAGAACTTGTAAGATCATAATATGTTCTTGTTTCAAGACATATTTCTTTGACACTAGCAATTATTTCTCTCAATGCAGAGACACGTAGGGGAGAACGGGACAAGTTGCAATACGAGTAGGTTACAACATATCAATTTTTTCTAACAAGATACCCTCCAGCGGAAGATATATTACAAGATTATTAGAGTCGTAGTTTGACCGCTTATCAGTAGAAAGCACTACGGTATGGACACAATCCTGCCAGTTTTGTAAAAGAAATTGTATTCAGGGTGGGCACATTCTTCGTGTGCCAATAACGACGCTTATTTTATTTGTAAATATGTATTAACTGCGTTTTAGAGTATTTAAAGGAGTTCTATTAATTAATTATATGCCAATAACTTAATAAGCATTGAAAAGTTCTTCAAAAAGTTAAGTGGTTCAACGTGCCCGAGCACTAACACAACATACCCCAAGCATGGGGCACAATGCAACGCGCGCACAGACTATTGTTTTCCTTTATAACTCCGTCAATTTTTTAAGTAACTTCAATATTACTCCGCAGCTCTATTCCCAATAGGTTAAAGTACATTACATAGCTCCCGAAATCTAATCCTAATTTTCAGTAAAACGGGGGAAAGAGAAAACATCAAATTTGCTGCAACCTACCCCGGTCTCCCCTACGGCACATCATGTCGGGGTTACTCTCGCTCTCTCGTATCCTCCGCACTTCTCGCTATCCCTTTCCGATTTCCTACCGTACGCGCTGCACCATGCAACTGGCCGCGTTCGCTCCATCGTTGCATCTAAGCTGTTCCTCCCCTTTAGCAGACCTCGCGTTCGGCGGCGAGCTAGAAAGGCACGAGGGGTGAAGGACGAAGGAGCCACGGGCATTTCGTTAAGGAGAGCGGGAGAAAGAGAATTATCGCGTGAAAGAGTCGAAATAGGCTTCGATGCGGAGGCGCGCGGCTCGGGCACGCGCGTAAGTTTGACAAGTTCAGAGGAAGGATGCGAGTGGATGCGATTGGCTTGTCGAAATAGTCGCTCGGCCCGTGTGTGGTTCTCATTGTTACGTATAGCGGAGAATTTTGGAATGATTTTTCGACGGGCGAGGGGAGACGAGCGCGAGGGGTTGGGGATCGAAACGGTACCGCTGGCGAGACCGAAGGATCGACTGATGATGAAAAAACGAGGTCCGAATCTCGGAACCGTACTCGCACGCCTCGTACCGACGCGCGAAGGATGTGATCGGCTTCGAAATCGCGTGTCGTCCCTCCGTCTTTTATCCCTCCCCGCCCCGCGTGACGGCGATCCACCGAAGAGCAATGATCCGCTCGATGCTCGGGACACCGAGAAAGAGAGCGTCGAGCTACGATTATTTCTCCCGATCCCGTCTCCTCCTCTCTCGAGCGCCGAAGCAATACGCGGCGCGATTCGAAGAGGTTCGTCGCTCGTACTTTGCCGCTGCTGCGACTACACAGCCTGGCTCCCTAGATACGCTAGCGTCGAGAGGCAGCGATTTCGCTTTAGACGAGTCTGTCGGAACTCTCGCTCGATCCTACGAGTCTCTTAACTGCCGTGATCCTGATCGAGCTCGTCGAGCGACTCGAGCCTCGCGATCGGCGCCTCGTTAAGGGTGAACTCCCAGGACATGTCCTCGCTGGTTCGCCTGGAGGACTCCTGCCGCGGCGCGCTCGACGGTGCGTCGGGTTGCCTGGTCTCGGGCTTCTGGCCGGCGGTCAGCTCGCTCGAGCCGCGGTGCGGCGTGGATTCCTTGCGGACGTCGCCGCTGCGCGGACGGTGGAGGGCGCTCCTGTCGGGGACGGGTATCGCGCAGCTCCAGGGATCGTCCGTCTCCGCTTCCGAACGCTTGTTGAAGGAGCTGTACCTTACGCGTGAAAGGGAACGAACAGAAGAGGGAATCGTTTGAATTTCTCTCTCTCTCCTCTCCCGAAAATAACTATAAGATTCAGTGTAGGATTTTGCTGGAATGTTATAAGATCGTACCAGGTCAGTGAAAGAATCTTGTAAGATTGCATACAAAGGTAATGCAAGAACCTAACTGCGAAAAATCGATTCAACCGATTGTTTTTCTCGGTGTGCAAATTCCTCCTGCAACTATTTTCTTGCAGGAATTTTCGAGAGGGTACCCGAAGATCGTGAGAAAGCGAGTTCGCTCGCTCGCAGACTCGCTCACCCGGTCCTGAATTCCCCGCGTCTGAAGGCGGCCGATTGGCTGTGCCAGGCGTGCGGCGGCTGGTGGGCCTGTTGAGCGGACAGCGGGACGGCTAGGTCGACCGGCTGACTCTGCGACCTCGTCGGGGCTGCCCTCCCGTTCAGCGCGGTCTGCAGCGCCGTGGCCAGCATCGACGCGTCCGACGTCACCGTGGAGCGCGACGCTCCCGACGACGCGAGGGTCTGCTCCCTCGTCGGAGGCCTGCGTGCGAGGGAGACGAGACTTACACGGGCGAGAGACGACTATTCGCGTACGTCGGGCGATCGAAGCGCGTAATTATTTACAGCGGCGGATCTCTACCGGGAGATCACGGAATAAAATAAATCGGAGCTTTTACAAAGTTTGTGGTCAATTTCGGGACAAGGCCAATTTGTTGTCACGATGAGTACAGTTTAAAAATTACAGCAACGCTTGCAACTTCTGCAAGTTTTATTAATTATTGACGGTTTAAGCAGACGAAATTATGTAGTAATCGACGCATTTGTTATGAGAGGTGGTTAATCACTGCGAGGGAGTCAACAGTTGTGTGCTTCACCCTATAATTTTTACTGAAACTGTAGTTATCGTAACGATAAATGAAGGGTACAGGAATAAAACAGGGAATGTGTCCACTTTTCGTCGAAAATTGGGTTTTCATCGCTATCTATAGTATTTTATGTGTACTTTTTGGTGGTAGGGCTGTTACAGGAATAAAACGATAGATGTCCACAGAAAATGCAAATGAAATATTGGTATACAGGCGTAAAACAAGAGATCTCCAAGCTTAAAAAGCTTAATTTCTCAAGATTTTGTTTTTGTGACATTCCCTGTTTTATCCCTGTACCCTTCAAATTAGCCTAATCCTGAAATTGACCACAAACTGTGTAAATGCTACGATTAATTTTTTTCCGTGTGGGGAGCAGGGGGCAACGAAACTGTGATTGTGAACGTCACCTTCGAAACTCGTCCAACTTTTCCAAAATAAAAGACGTCGAAATCAAATGCAACTGGTCCATGGATTTCGAAAGAAAGCTTTCGTGGAACAAAAAAGTTTGACGGTTACTTCGTTACGGTTGACCCATCGTCCCGGGTCGCGCGCCCTCGCGAGATATCACCCCTAAACGAGAGGGTGAAGGTGGAGGAAGCCTACCTGAACAAACCGTGCGAGGAGCTCGGCTGGATCTTCCCGTTTCCGCTGTTCGAGGCGGCCGGAACCGTCGGGGGCTGGGGTTCGCTGGCCGACCTTTGAACCAGAGCGGGCGCCCTTCCGGAGGGCCTGGAGGGCGGTGCGGCGGGTGCGGTCCCCGGCGTCATTTCGATGCTGGAACTCTCACGAGAGGAATTGAGCGTTTGCTGAAGGAGGGCCAGGATCAGACGAACGTCGCCGACGACGGAGTGTTCCAGCGAGGACACCTGCCGCGACAGCAGGTCTATCCTGGCGTTGATCTCGTCGAGGGGTCGTCCTGGGCCGCTCTGAAAGTCTCCTAAAACGGACGCGACATTTGTTGACAAAGCTTGAGAGAGACTCGCGAAGAGCGCCGACGGCTGTAAAAACTTGGTTATAGAATTTCCTGACTATTTCCTGATTTTTCCCTGATTTTTCTTCGACTATTTCGGATACAATTTTTTAAAGTATTTCCTGATATTTTTGTTAATATTGGGAGTTTTCTATGATCAAATCAACAAAGCTATAAATAATTGTAATACAAGAACACCAGGTTGCAAAAACGTTTATATGGTAAGAAAGTAACGTTGATGGAAAAAACCTTAATTTAAGTCGATGTAATGTTAGAAGGATTTATAAATTTGCTATACATTTTCTACACACAACGTAATTATAAAATTGTTAGCCAAGCGCAAAAATGTGAATCGCTATGAATTATTTGTAATTTTTGAAAGGAGTTTTGAATTATACAGCTTTTACTGAAAAAAAATTTCAATTTTTTGGTACATATAAAGTCGTTTTGTGGTAAATTTAAATCAAATCTAAAGTAAATTTAATTGTTCCAATCGCCTATAGTAATTTTAATAGATAAACTTATATGATAAAAGCTTCATAAAAGTAACACGAGGTTTACTACTACAGATATCTGAAGCAGCAGCGCAAGCTTCATTGTGCAAAATTAACTCCACATTATTCATAAATTCCAGTACAAATTCAAAATTCCCTGACATTTTTCGGTTTTCCCCGGTTCTCCAAGTCTGCATTCACTGTGTGAAAAGTTTTTGTAGTAAACTTCATGTTCCTTTTTGAAGTTTTTATCGTACAAGTTTATGCATTAAAATTACTATACGTGATTAAAACGATTAAATTTACCACGAAACCATTTTAAATGTACCAAAATTGAAGCACCTTTCCAGCTAAAATTATAAAATTCAAAACTCTTTTCGAAAGTTACAAATAATTAATAGTAATTTACATTACTGCGCTTTGCAGACATTACTGCGCTTGACTTGCGATTTTATAATACTTTTGTATAAAAACTGTATAGAAAATTTACTGATCCCTTTAAACTGTACAGTCACCCTGGCCGATTCACCGTCTCACCTTGAGAGTGCGGATGCTGAGGCGGCGACGGTGTCGTGTAGTGACTCGAGGTCGTCGACGCGGGATGCGCCGCCGAGTGACCGAGGCAGCTCTCGCCGACGGCCGAACTCCTGCGAGCGGGTTTCGTCAGTGGCGTCGTCACTGATGGACACGAACGTTCGAGCGTTAGATCCGACGTCGAGAGGATATCTTCGCAAATCGAAATCGGTCGTCGACCGCGTCGCGTCCAACGCGGGCGATCGATCCGTGAGGACGGCATGAGAAATCGAGTCTCGGCAGACGGGCGACGGCGGGAACACTGGCGTACTCGGTCGAGTTTACTTACTTTGCTTGGCGAGATAGTCGTGACTCGTCAGCGGCTGCAGGTGGATCTTGTGCTGACGCAGGTCCGGAATACTGCGCTTGAGATGGGTTAGCATGCCTGAACAACCAGGTTTCAAGGTGTTAAACGACCGGGAGACGGATTCGAACGTCGACAACGTGGGAGAGCCCAGATAACACGTCTGTCCCAAGGGTGTCTAGAAGACGTCTACTTTGGGATGTCACAAAAAGATGACTATTTGGATTCACCGAAGAGACGTTTACCTCGGGATGCCTTTATGGACGTAGGAAAAGTTTTCTGAAAGACGCCTTTTAGACGTCCCAAAGAGTCGTCTAAAAGACAACTTAAGCTGAGAAAAAAAAGTAGCCAACAAAATAATTTTGTCGAGTAAATTTGATAACCAAATGTTCAGCTCTGCCATCAAAGTTTTCGTGAAATCAACCAAACAATTTTGCGATTTCAAAAAAACGTTTTGTTGGCTCGTTTTTATTTAATACATTTTGTTAGCCTAACCAAGAGTTTTTTCAGTATACGCGAAGAAAAATGAAGCCGAAGTGACGACGAGCATTCCCAGACAACACAATCCAAAAAGTTATTTTGAAGTCATCAGTAGGAAATCTGAAGTCTCACTATTTGTTAACTTAAGTTTCATGTTTTCCGAAAGGCGACTATCGGATAACTCGAAATTTAAGTTATCAGAAAGTGAGACATTAGACTGCCTACGGATGAATAAAAAACTGCTCTCTGACTTGTGTTGTCTGAGTCGGATGCCCGAATTGCAGCACTATATGCCCTTTGTCTAGTATGACGTACGCTTTATATGACACCGCAGTGACGACACCGTAGTTTGTGGTAGCCATATAGACCATGGTTATAGATTTATCACAAAAGTAGATCAATAATATTACTGCATAGTCGTGTTAACTACTATACCTATATATAAGAAAAAGTTGGGGACATCTGTCGATCACGCTGTAGGTTGACCTGGTTGCAGTTATCTTAATCTTTTGTTACTATAACCAGAATCGTATTATTTACAACAACTAGGGACTCCTGGTTGGCGCCAACATCGACCACGATTTCTCGTGAAATTATAGTTCTTTTAACCAGATATTTCTCTGAGTGTATCGTACATATAATGCCAGAATTCGAGCATCCAATGCTCGTCACTTCAACTTAATTTTTCTCCGTGTACGGTCACGTAGCAGACATAAAAAAAATATCTTTTTCGCCTGTCCAAAAAATAATTTTTAACCGTGACTATAAGATGCCCTTTAGACGTCCCACAGGAGTCGTCTAAAAGACAACTTTCGGAGACGCCGGGGACGTCTAAAAGCCGGAATATCAGTCGCGATTTGCGGCACGGCCACTTTTAGATATCCGTGACTCTTTAGGGACGTTTTTTCGGCAACTTTCGAACAACTCGGTGTTATCTGGGAGGGGTCGCGCGCGCCAAGGGAGATCGGCGGGGAGTTACAAATCGGCGGAGCGGAGCTACGGGGTGTGGGGACGATGACATGTACATAATACGCCATGCGCGGTCGATCGCTACGAGAGCCGCCGATCGGGAAGCCGGGACGCCGCTACGATGCAATCGATACGAGAACATAGCACACGGGGATCGACTCCCGCGCTCCGTGGCGCGGTGCTACTCGGGCGGTGGGCGCCGCTTTACATCGCTGCGTCGAAAACGCGACTCTAGAGGACCCTCCTCGAGAAAGAGAGTGAGAGAAAAAAGAAAACTCACTTCCAAAAAGAAAATGGAAAACCTCCGAGGCCCCTCGTCCGTCGGGACCGAATCGAGAGACGCGCAACGGGGTCGTGCAGACAACGTCATTCCTCGGACAGTGCAAGAGAAGGCGGCGCCGCGCGTGACAGCAGGCATAGCGTGGCGGAAAGAAGCGACGAACAGCGGACAAAGCGTCATCCAAAATCGCTCCCTCCGCCGAGGGGAGCTGAGAGAGGAAGCCCGCGCTTCTTTCCTTTCCTTACCGGTTATGGAATTCAGGGTGGAGCTTCTCTGCTTCGGCTCGTCGAACTGCAGGTTCAGCGGCGTCACGTCTTGGCCGGCCTTGTCCGTGCTGAACTCGAGGATGCCGTGGCCGCTGCCCTTGTCGCTGCGCGAAGGGAGATTGGTAAATTTTACCATATAAACTGACGTTTAAACTATTACGAACTGTAAGAAAACGTTTCACCTCGAGGAGCCCTATTACTGGAATAACTGTACAAATTCCCGCACGAAGAAACTCAAACAGTAAATTTGACCATATTCATTAGTAAAAAAAAAATCCGTACAGCACTCCGGGAAACTTACCGAGCAGAACAACATTCTTTACCGTACATTCAAAGCACTTTACTGCTGTTCAATGGTATTTTACAGTTACTGAACACATTTTACAGTTCCACGGAATAAATTTTCCGGCAAGTGCTATGTCGACTTTTTGTTTACCGCTGAATACGGTAAAATTTACTGTTTGAATTTAATTCTTCGCATCACCCTACGGAGATTGATCGACGCGCAAAAGAGACTCACTACTCCTCTTGTTCGTCCTGGAGGGAGTCCCGTCGGCCGGTGGGGACGAGGTTGGTGCCGGGCGGTCCTCCCGGGCCGCGACGATATCTCGGTGGACGGAAGGCGAATCTCCTGGCGTCCGTGTCGACGTCGGTCGGAGTGCTGACCGGGAATCGCGTCGACATCGGATCGACTCCCGCTTGCTCCTCCTGCGTGAGAACGAGATTGTAACGCGATGCGCGGGAAGCTCGCTCCGGAGGCGATCGCAAACGACTCACGTCGCGCATGTTGAAGGTGATCTCCAAGTTCTGGCTGAAGTGATTGGAGAACTCGGGATAGAGCTCCAGGACGTCGAGGAGATCGTCCCGGTGGATCTTGTGGAGGTCGCAGTAAGTCAGTGCGCGCACGTTGCACGAGGACTTGCCCACCGTCGGGTATATGCAGGGATTCTCGCCGAAGATGTCGTCCTTCCCCAAGATGGCCATGACGATGTCGTCCTTGAGAATCTCGATGCTGCCGCGCGAGATGAAGTAGAGGGACGTGAGGACGTCACCGCGATGGACCAGCGTGTCGCCTGGAGGGGCGTGGGTGGTCTTGAACTTCAGGGACAGCGCCCTGAAATGAAGAAAGGCGACGTTGACGCGATTTGGCGATCGTCGACGCTTCGCGCAAGCTTCACAGCCGCTACAGTAAGAGAATAGTTTATTTACAATTAATAAATATATACTTGATTATTGCGAAAGAAATATTTCATTGGGCTGAATAAATATATGTTGATTGTTATGTCTTTTTCATTTAAAGAGAAATAGAGTAATAGCTAACGAATATTTTCTCTTGGCCCAAATAAATATTTCTTTCGCCATAATCAAGTATACGCATATTAACAATAAAGAAACTATTTTCTGAGTGTATTTATTTTATTTTAGATGAAATAGGGGCAATTTTAGCAAAGAAAAAGGAGACAATTTTGATTAAAAAGAGATCTACTAGAAATTAGAAACTTCCAGTGGTTTTAAAAAGTAACAATTTTGAAGATATACAATGAAGCCCCAATATTTATTACGCAAATGAAGGATGTTTTCGTAACTTAAAAATTTATAAGTCATGTCAAATAACTTGAATAAGAGTATCGCGATCTGATGTGAGTCTAATTTCCGGTAAGAAACATTAATTCAACTAGGCTTTTATATTTCAAACAAAATACTGATGCAGGTGGATAAAGTATGAATTAAAGTACAATTTTATTAATATAATAAAAAAAGAAACGAAAAAAGAAATTGCTTCTTTTGACTCTTTCAACGTAATCCGAAATGATGAAAAGATAAACTCAACTGAGAAGCTGAATAATAGGTGGTTTTCGAGGAAAAATATTGAATTATAGATGAAAAAAAAAAAACAAAAATCACGAGTTTTAGAGTAAAAAGGGCAAACTTAAAAAAAAATAGGTGAATAAAGGGAAATAGAGGACACACAGTGAAGCCTGTTCGCATGTTCGATTCGCACCTCAAGCATCCCGGACTGGCTCCCTGAAAGGCCGAGCAATTGTTCAGCAGGTTCCTATTCAGATGAAGACAGATGTCCGCCTGAAGACACTCGGGAAATCCCTTCAGCACGCTGTTCATATCGATCCCGTTGGTGTAGGTCCAGGCGTGCTGGAAATACTCCTCCAGCCTCTGCCGCAGGGGATTCGGTATCTGGTGAAACCTGATGAACTCTCTGACGCGCAGCATCTGAGTGTGGTAGCGCGCGGTACCGCTGTACAGCCGCTGAATGATGGCCGAAACGTTGCCGAATATGCTGGCGTACATGAGAGCTGCGAATCGAAAATACAGAGAGGATCAGCGAGGCTCGGGGGACGAATAAAGTCATCTTTGTCGTCTCGTCGCAGCGCTTACATCCGATCAGCATGACGACAATGGTGAAGATCTTCTCGGTGTCGGTGTTGGGCGCGACGTTACCGAATCCCACCGACGTCAGGCTGCTGAAGGTGAAGTAGAGCGCGGTGATGTAGCGACTCTGAAGCATGCGTGGGCGAGGGGAGCGTTAGAACGGATATCGGACGCGTTGTGATTGACACGGAAACACTGGTACCAGTATATTTTACTGTATTCATGATAAAAGAGGTAAACATGAGGGTTTCCGGATATTTTCATTGTGCTGAAGAACAATTTTTTCTTGGAAACTATTACATCTCGATTTATGACGCTGTTCTGTACAAAACTATAAGCTCTATAAGATGCTACATTCTATTAATGAAAGGTACACTAAGAATAAATGATTCGTAATGTTAATCAAATTTTAGTTGATATAGGAACAGCGTAATATTTTTATCGCGGCAACCAACATTTATTTACATCCACAGAAAAATTTATTTGAAGACAAACCTAGTAGAAACATTAATTATTCGCGATGGATGACGAATTTATTTACAAACTTCAAACAGAAATTTGAAGTAAATGAATGTTCCGTGATGATTTTTAAGATAATGCTTCTGTTGCCTGTAGTAAAATTAAATTAATTGTTCCGTGATGTGCACACACAAATATTGATTTCATTCAAATAGATCTTTGCTTGATATGACAAAAATTCCTATTCGTGACTAATAAACTGTTTAGAAAAGGTTCGTATTCGAATAAACTTTTCTCTGAGTGTGCCGTAACCAAAAGTTTTGTTGTCTCAACAAAAATATTTCGTTGTTCCCATAGCAACCAAAGTTTGATTCATACTACTTATAACTTTTCTCAGTGTACACCACTTTTTTGTGACTTTTTAGAATACAGTAGATACCTTATAGAGCTTACAGTATCGTACAAAATAGTGCCATTAATATTTTCAAAAGAAAAATTACTATACCGCACTGTAAAAATCTCCGAAAACCTTCATGAGTACCTCTCTTACTGTAAATACTACAGTAAAATTTACCGGTATCAGTCTTATCCCAGTGCAATATCGGAAAGCAACAGTCGTCGCATAGCGTACCTTGATGCTCGGTCCTCCCGTATTGTTGTGATAATAGAACTGATGCGTGTCGTTCGCCAAGATGTCGAGCCAGCCGACCTTGCTCTTCAGGGACGGTCTCTCGGCGTTTCCTATCGCGTACCTTCGCGCGCGGCGACACAGAGAAAAGAAGACGTTTGCACCCGCGATTCTCTATCAGTGGAGGGAGGCGCGCTGCGCGATCAACGGGGAGTAGTGTAATCACTCTAGACTTCGTACAAGAATTTGGACTTCAGAGGGCATGAAAATTACTCCAATCGATAGCTGGAGATCCCAATATTAACATATCAAAATGTATCATCTGTCAATTCCCGAGAAAATTTATAATTAATTAAAAACTATCGAAGTTCTGGCCCTGAGCCACTTTAATCATTAATTTCTCCTATATTATTTACACAATCAAAAAAATAAAGCTACCAATTTGTAGCGGGGAAAATTTACTATAAAATTGATGCGAGAACCTACATGACAAAATGCACGGTTAATTTATAATAATTTATTGAAAGTCCCGTTGTACGAAAGTAATTTCTGAGCATGTTTCGCCAAGCAATCAGCTGTTCCCATGGCGACCACGTGATACGCTCCGTGCGCAGCTTATTGAATACTTCGATAGTTTTTAATTAATTGTAAATTTTCCCGGGAATTGACAGATGATACATTTTGATATGTTAATATTGAGACCTCCAGCTCTCGATTGGTCTAATTGTCATGCCCTGAAGCCCAACTTCTTGTACACCATATATCCAATGTCTAGATTGATTGCACTAGAGACGACACTCACCAGATACAGGCCAACCAGTGCGCGATCAAGGCGAAGCTGGCCATCAGCAGGATCAGCACGGCCGCGCCGTACTCGCTGTACCTGTCGATCTTGCGTGCCACCCTGACCAACCGTAGGAGGCGAGCGGTCTTCAGCAACCCCATCAGCGTCGTCGTCTGCAAGCAAGCCCGACCCCGTCGTTCGCGGATTCGAGTATACCGCTCGCGTTCACGACTGTTCGCCGTTCCGTCTCGGCGAGATCGCCCTGCGAATCGCATCGATCGCGAGCGTCGGTCGACCGCACGGAAAAAAATAAATCGTAGCACTCTTGTAAAGTTCGTCGTAAATTTCGAGACAAGAGCAATTTATTGTTACGATAGCTAAAATTTAAGTAAAAATTACAGCGACGCTTGAAAGTTCTACAAGATTTATTAAATTTGTTACCAAAATTGAGCCGGCAGCTGGACTAACGACTTGACTTAAAGCACTTTAAGCAGTTTTTCCATATTTATAGGTACATGTTCATAATTTAGGATATTTATGTTATATTTCATATTAATTTTTATAGTAGTATGTGCATAATATATCAATGAACGAGATGACTCATAATGACGCGCGCTTCCTATGACACTGAGCACGCTGACGCGGCAGCGCCGTGCACTCGGATAAATGAATTAATAAATAATGAAAAAATAATTATTTCAGGAAAGAGACATTTCAATCACTGAAAGTCGATGATTCTAACTGACCGAAATATTGTATAAAATTGCTATTTTTTCATGTACGCATTTTTTCCTCCAGGTTTGAATCGCATATTACTCTTCACACATGAAAACAGTTTTTTCGAATCTGGGGATAAATTGTTATATCTGGAACACAACGATTTAAGTACTATTTTAAATATTCATCAATATTACGAGTACTTTATTGTCTCAACGCATCTCTTATTTTCCTCATTCTCTTTTCTCTTTGGCATATGAACGCACAGAAACATATTACGTATAACACATATAGGATTTATTCTGGAACAGACAAAATAATTTATTAGGTAAGTATTTAAAACTTTGAATGAAAATTTGCGGGCTCAAAGTCGTTAATCCAGCTGCCGGCTCAATTGCAGTTATCGTAACAATAAATTTGCCTTGTCCTGAAACCTTTTACAAACTTTGCAAAAAAATGTTACGATTTATTTTCTTCCGTGCTTTTTCGACGGCGACGCGACGCCGCGACCGATCGCCGCTCCGAGGGTCGTCGTTTCGGGAAGACGAACGGATATCGGACGTTATCTACCCGATCGATCAGTCGAATCGGGTCGGGGCTATCATGCAATCTCTCTAGGTTTCAATCGCAATCAACCAATTCGCCTAAATGGATAAATGGATGGCATCTGAGTATACGCGTACACAATGAGAAACATACGAATTGTATATATATAGAGGAAGACGAAGCGCTCAAGCGTTGGGATGGTCGCGTAAGCGTCGAGACAGTGAATTACCGATCGATCCGTTGCCGTTCGATCGAACGTTCGACGGATACGTGATTACCTGCATACATTTGTACAGCTTGCAACGAAAGTGTAAGAAAAGAAATGAGAGAGAGGCTCGAACGAAGGAAGGACAAACTGAACGAAACGGAATTCAGAGAAAAATTCAAAAGCTTACGTACAACTCGAAAATCGCGTTATATATTTCTCGAGTTTTGCGTGTGTGGTTGTGTGTGCGTGTGGTGTTTGGTATGCGTATACCATATGAGGCAAAAACATACTCGCCAGGAAAGAAACTTCAATCACTATTATCTCATTATCTACACGGAAACAAATGATTTTGCAGTCTCAGCAAAACTAAGTTTTACCGAGAACTTTTGACTATCATGACAGAAATATTATCTGTGGTAGCGAAAGATATACTAATAGCAAATATAACTACCAACACATTGAAATTTTTTTTGGAAAAATATTTGCTATTCCAACTAATATTTTTACTGTTATAGAACATATATTTTGCTGCCACAGATAATATTTCTGGCATGACATTAAAAAGATCTCAGCAAAACCTGATTTTGTTAAAACTGCAAAACCATTTTTTTCTGTGTATGAACTACTAGCTCATATATTTGTATAATACTTTTTTCAAAATTTCATTTTCATCTACAATAAAGTCTTCAATATCGGTGCAGGCCAAACATTCATAAATAATGAGAAAATAATTCTTTCAGGAAAGAAGCTTCAATCACTATTATCGCATTATCTATGAGCTTTTGGCTCATATACGCATAATACTTTTTTCAATATTACGTTTAAATCTACAATAAAGTCTTCAATATCGGTGCAGGCCAAACATTCATAAATAATGAGAAAATAATTCTTTCAGGAAAGAAGATTCAATCACTATTATCTCATTATCTATGAGCTGTTGGCTCATATACGTATAATACTTTTTCCAAGATTACGTTTCAATCTACAATAAAATCTTATATCGATATAGACCAAACATTCATAAATAATGAGATAATGGTGATTGAAGTTTCTTTCCTGGCGAGTAAGTTTAGCCTCACACGATACGTGTAGGTACGTGTGTTTGCGCGGACGAGTGTTGCGACGTGAAAACCGAACGTCAGTCGAGATGCGCGCCGCGATCCGTTTACTTTACGAGTATTTTTCACTCCTCGCCTCGACGCCGCGCGATTTCAGGGTCGCGATCTCGTCGAAGCGAGGCCCTGAAAAACATTTGACCGCTGTCGCACGTGCGTTCGTTTACGGGTCGTGAGAGAGAGTACGGTGTTTCCACTTGCAGGGGAGGAATCGGTTCGCCGGTGTGTCGTTGGAATCGATCAGCTCGATGGGTCGAACCCCGCGATTGCGAATACTTGTGCGAGATAGTTGAGAGAACGCGGTGTGATGTGGTAAAGCGTATAGATGGAGATAAAAGTTCTGTGGCGGTGGAATTACGGTAAAAATCGATTATCTTATCAAATTTGCGTTGAAACGTCAGGCTGTGTGACTAACCTCGTCCTTGTCCAAGCCGAGCTACGAAAACACGTTAAACTGAGGTTAAATCGTTTCGCCTTCTTCGCTTTCTCGCGGTTCGATTTTGTTCTTTCGTATCATTTCTCCCCGTCGCATTCTTTCGAGCGTTTCGATCGACTCCAAGTCGGTTTTCTCTCCTCCAAATTTAGAGCTCGGGGTCGTCGAAATTTCTTTTCATTTCTCTTTCCCCTCCTCTCACTCTCCCTCTCGCTCTCTCTGCCTCCCCTTTTTTCCATCTCGATCGCGACGACCGCCACGTGTAATTTTCAGGTTCGCGAAAAAGTCGAAAAAAACGCCGCTCTGAATACCGAACGAGTCGGGGACGCCCGGCCGTCGTTGGAACGGGGGACGGGGCGGGGCGGGGCGATTGAGAGAGGTAACGGAAACGATAATTATCGAATCGTAAAGTAAAGTGAAAGTAAACGTAATACGTAAGGGAAGAGAAGAGAATCTTGTAAGGAACTGAATATCTCTAACACTTCGAGCATTATCTTTTACAGCGAGAGCCTAGATCGACGTGTATACCATACACGTATGAGTATTATATCGGTACCGAAGGACCGGAAGTTCGGGGGTTCAAGAAAATCTCCATGTCTCTCGAATTTCTATCTGTGTCGATCGTTAATCGACATCGAGTAGACCCGATTCGCGTCCGAGGAGATTTCTCTCGTTACCCCGATCGACTTCCGTCGCGCGGTGCGTGAGTACGTACACTGAGAAAAATGATCAGGTTAAAATGACGAAACGCATCTAGTTAAACGCGTTTAATTATTCTAACCAAAATACTGGTCGATTGAACCAAATATTTCGTTATTCTAATCAAACGTATAGTCATTCTGACCAAAAAGTGGTGAGTTTAACCCTCTGTGGTCACCAAGGGTCTACATGATCAAGGCTTCAATTTTGAAGCTGATTGTAGTTCATTTTTTACAATCATAACTACACCCTCCTCAGATCTCGGAATAAATAGCTTCTTCTTAAAACTCGTACTACGAACCTTTTTCGGACTTCGAAAAAAATCGTTTTTGAAACGTGCACTGCAGAACTAGGTATTTATTCCTTCAAAATACCATATCTTATGAGAATCATCCGCAGACTTTTTTAAGGAAACTCGAAAAATAAAGAAGTTATGACACTCCTAGTGAGGCAGCTCATTTTCACGCGTCAACATATTCACTATCGTTTTCTAATATGTCATCATTTCATTTCTTACATAGACACGATGATTAGAACACGGTGTCTTCCGAAATGTGAAAAAGAAATTCCCTGACCTTTTTTTTTCTTCAGATTTTCCAATCTATTATAAAATAATCAAATTTGCCTGACTACTATGGGTGTAAATCTATTACACTATAAAGTGTTAAGCATCAATAATTTTTCGTCGAATGAACAAATTAACTAATATTTATAGAACGGGTTATGAAGACTGAGAAATAAATATTCAAATAATTAAATTTTGTCGAATCATATTATTATTTAATGGCTTTTCTTTTTAGAACAAGAGGGAACTTTTGTTCAGAACGATAGAGATTTCTACATAAATTCTTAAAAATTTTAACAGACTAAAAGTCTAACTATTTGTGAAATTTGAGTATTCTCAAAAAATTCGAGAAAATTCCTCATTTTCCCTGACCTACATAATTCTCTGATAATTCCAGGTTCTCCAAAAGTCTCTGGCCGCTGTGTGGACACCGTAAAGATATTCTACAACGTTCGAAGAATATTCCACAATTTGCCGGTCTGAATTAGACGGATGTTGTTCATGTTGCTATTATTTAAAAATCGGTTTGATCTACTTTATCCTTATGTGACCATCGCGAAAAAATACGCGGACGTGCGACCACGGAGGGTTAACCAAACAGACGGAGAGGATCCATATTTGACTAAACAGTTTCGTCATCGTTTCCAAGATTTCGGTTAAATCGACCGAATTATTTTTCCCAGAGTGCATAAATATTACAGAGAAGTATAACACGTACCAACAGATTACCTCTAACAGTGAGACACAACGACAAAACTATAGCGTTCCCGCGCGTTATTCGGAGCGCGCGTGGCGGCGCACTGAAAAAAAGAAAAAACGTTCGCGCGAGCGCAGCGATAATTCCGGCCGCATCGTCGCTCCGCCGTGACGGACGAGATACAGTCGCGACGGAAATACGCGCTTCCTCTCGATCCCAGCGAGATTTGTCCAACCGGAAACGTATCGCCACCGAATCGCGGCGATTTCTTTCAGTGCGTCGTCCCGAGTCGAGCGAGATCCGCGCACGCGCGGGGAGAAAAAGATCTCTCGACGGTCCAATTGTCGATTTTCGGGGAACAGGAGGAAAAGGATTGAAAGAGATCATTCTCGGCACATCGATAAAACGCACGACGAAGAAAGGAGAAGACAAAAGAATCCGAGTGCCGGTCCCATCGATGGAAAATAATCAGAGACGTCGATGGAACGCGCTTTAGTCTCGGGCTTCCTCGCGCGCGGCGGAGTCTCGGCCGATCGTCGATCGCGCGAAATTTCCGACCGACGCGTTCCGACGATTTAATCGTGATCCGATGAATTTGATTTTTAACCAATTTTTTGTATCACAGATTCGAAAAGTGTGGGCAAAATTATTTACCTCGCGTTTTTTCATTTTTTATTTTCGACATTATCTAAGCTGGAAAACGACATTTCCAAACGTGACTACGTCATCGTGCTGTAAGTTTATCTCTCTCGCACTCGTTACTCAGCATAAATGCGTTTGGCTGGCGTTACGATGACGTCACGATATCATAGCTCGAAACGCATTTATAATATTGCGAATAATTATTTTTTTCGGATATTTTCCTTTTCTTGTGATATTGAATATGAATGCAGATTACAATAATTGAATTGAAAAGTATGAATATTTTTTTTATTTAAATATCGAATTACAGATATATCGGCGATCAGTGAGACTTCGCTGCACGTATCGAGCTTACGAATTAACACTGACTCTTTCTATAGACTCCTCGAATCAAAATTGGTCTCGACGAAGCTCGAGCTACACGTTTTCATAATTTTGAAAGCACTCCGCGTCAATGAGCGAGATCGACAACCCGTTAAAGCCATCGGCGAGTCACACGCGAGATCAATTTTGATCGAGAAACAATTAATTCGAGAAAATTCCAGAGCGGAATAGAGGATAGGCGCGAGGAGGGAGATCGTACCTCGTCGGTGTCGGATCCGAAGAGGAGCAGATCGAAGGGGATGGCAGCCACCAGATCGATTATGAACCACCCCTTCAAGTAATGGACGGCTATCTTTCCAGGGTGAGACACGACTTCGTCGTTGCTGTTGACGAAGGTCGTGCGAAAGTTGATGATTATGTCGACGATGAAGGTGACGTCAACTGGAAGCAAAAGAAGGACGATCCTCGGAGTGCTCGGAGGAGATGGAAATGTTGTGTTTGAATTGATCCACTCGTTTCTGTATGTTAAAATCAACCGATTTTTCGTGTTAATTTAACATCTTTTGCATCTTTTTTATTTTATTAGTATAAAGAATGTCAAAATTAGCACGAAGAATGTTAAATTAAGCGGTCATTTCCCTTTGATCTCCCTATAAAAAACCGCCGTGTGTTTCCCTAGAATTTCTAAGTCCCCTTATTTCGAAATAAAGAACGTTTCACTTATAAACCATGGGTTTCCCCAGAACGTAGACCTTCCCATTGTTACACATGATCTTAGTTTTTTAGAGATAGTATTCTCGCGCTACTATATGTGTGAAGAGAGATTTTAATAGATCTTACCATATTCCCGGTAATCAAGGGGCGGGTGAATGATTCTAACGAATGTGGTATTTCTCGATCTTTACTATATTTTAACGAAACGAATATTTCTAAAAAGAAACTAAGACCACATGTAACAATTCGAAAGTCTCCTTCGCGGGAAGAAATCATGGCTTATAAAGGAAATGTTTTTTATTTCGAAACGAGAGGACTTGGAAAATCTCTGGACAAACATGACGACTTCATAGGAAAATTAAAGGGATCTCACTCCTTAACACGAAAAATCGGTTGATTTTAACATACGTCACCTATTCCAAATTAGAGGTGTGCCAAAAGTAACTAGTTGAACTGCTGGTACTTTTAGGCCGCCAAGTTGCCGACGCTGTTTCATTTACCGTCACATTGGCAGTGAAATATTCTCCACCAATAGTACCAGTTATCACTATCAGCTGTCAAAATAACTATCAGAAACGAGTATAAAGTCGTCCAGTTAGTTTTGGCACACCTTTAATTTGGATTAGGGTACAAAAATAGGTGGACCGTTTCCAGTACAAAATTTTCAACAATATGAATGTGCGCGAAATGAGAAGAAAATCAGTGCTCCCCCCGCTCACCTATGAGATCGATGATGACGAGCAGGTCGTCGCCGTACTTCTTGCTCTTCCTGCTGTTGTAATCCGGCTCCGACAGCACGAAGGCGGCGACGTACGGGGTGGAGATGGCGGTGTATATGACGAGGAGCAGGATCACCCAGTCCCAAACCGCCTTGAAGGGCGAGTAGTGGAGTATCGTCCAGTTGTGAATCCGCGGCGATTGAAGTTTGTACTCTGGCAGAACGTCGGCTCCGAGCGACAGCACCTGGAATGAGAAACGAACCAGGGGGCGGCTCGGTCAAGGTACTCTTCACTGTACTAGGCAAGGGAATCGAAAGTTCGAGCGCATGGTTTTCCTCTTTCTCGCGTTCTCCAAAGCCTGATAGCCTACCCTAATAGACGACTCCTCGCTGCACTGAGAAAAAAGATGGTATGTTTAATTAAATCGGTAGTTACGGGTGGTGGAGCGCAGAATTTAGTTGCTTCGACTGATAACTTAATCTTGTCGATAAATTTCGTTGTAACGATTAAGGGCTATTTGGAGGAAATAAGCTGCAATCTGCTCAAGTCAATTTATCAGTATGAGTAACCAATAGCGCTATTCTGTACGAAAATGTGAGCTCTATAAGATGCAACAATCTATAAAGTCACACAGTTTTCTTATGTGATTTTATAGAGCCTGTTAGAAATTTTCGATAGTAAACGATGGAATATAGCAAGAACGTTTCAAAAATACCACAGAGTGTGAAATCGATAGTTTCTTATAATTTTCACATTATATACAGATCTTATGCCGATCTTATAATGTTTTTTTATGGTATTCAATGTGAAATTATAAGGAATGATAGAATTTTTCATTCTATGGTGTTTTTGAATCTTTTCTACATTTTTCTATCATTTTCTATCGGAGCTTATAGTTTTGCACACAGAGAGAAATGATTACTTGTGCCAAAACAATATATTCTTCAATCAAGAAAATGATATAATTTCAGGATCAAGCCATGGTTTCCTTCGTGCAAAAAATACTTGATAGGCTCGAGTGATTGTTTTTTTTACGCAGAAATAATTTATCGTCCCCGTGATGGTATTCTCGAATGAAGAATATTCAAGAATATATTCTTCGATCAAGAATCTGTATTCCTAACAATTTGTAAAATCATGTTCTTTTCTGTAAAAAAATTGCTATTAAATTTAATATACTCGTAATTAAAATATAAAGCTTTTATCCAATACGCGATTATGAAAATTAATATAAGTACTCCATCGTGAAATTTTTAAGGGCAATTTCATAGGGAAATATATTAATTTTCATAATCACTTATTAGAACAAAGCTTCATATAAAAGTACAATATATTAAAATGCAAATTTGTTCACAGTGTTTGCAGACGTATTTTTTTGACACGCAATTATTTCTCTCAGTGTACACAATAGCGCCATAAACCCAGGCGGAAAAGGTTTATATACTCGTAATTTGTACATGGTCCATATGTGGATTTGGTCATATATGAATCATGCAAGATTTCTGTATTAATATAAGAACTATATTTGGATTTTTGAATGTTTTTACAATCCATATATAGTCCGTACACATGGTTTATATAGAAATCATATATAATTCACATATGGATCACATGTAACATACATATAACTTTTCCGCCTGCGAATCCGCATTCCCCCACCCGTAACCATCGATTTACTCAAATCCCCTACATTCTCTCCTCAGCGACGGTCGTCTTACCATCTTCCCGTCGCTACTTCCGTTGTCAACGAGCCGGGCGACCAGCTCCACGAAACATTCGATCGCCGTTTCGCTACTCATAGCGATCAACGCGCGTCATAATCTCTCCTTCGCTCCCGATCTTCTTCACCCGGCTGCAGCCGCGACACCGCGACGAACGCAATTCGAGACGACCTCTCGGCGACACCGCGCGAGCGCCCTTCCCCCGCGTCAAACGCGTCGACGCTCTCGCCGCGCGACGAGACGAACTCGCGCGAACGAACGACGCGGAGGACGCGAAGAGTCCCGCTGCCTCGCCCGATTTACACTGATGCAATGCGGATCGCGACGAGAAGGAGACCCCCGTTCGATCGGCATGGCAGAGGCCGAGGTATATTCCCCCCCGGCAGGGTCACACCCTTTCCCACATTTCGCATCCATCGCGCCTATTATCCTAATAGACGCTCGTCGACCTCGCCCGCGCCGCTCCGGGCCGAGGATTTCCCGCGAAACGACGGCGAGGCGGAAGTTTCCAATCTCGACTAACGACCCTAACAGCCGCGGCTATAGCCGCGCGCGATTCTCGCGGTGGCGTCGGACTCGTGCCGGATCGGGGTTGGCTTCCTCGAACCGAGCGAGGACCGCCGATTACCGTGGACAGCGTCGAAGCGAACGTCCGCTTCCTCCAGTCTCCGAAAAACGAGCGCGCGACTGTCGCCGACATTGTCGCGAAGAAATCCAGAGTCATCGTCGGCGGAACGGGGAGATCCTCCGTCTCGCCTCGCACCGCGCGCCCATCGGTATCCGACGGGGAATATCGCGCGCACCGATCGATCGTGCTCGATCACCACCGCGCGCCCGACGCGACGACCGGCTTTCGGGCGGATCGGAAACGTCGCGTACTCGACTACTCGCGTCTCGTGCGGCCAGCGCGCGCGCGAGAGAGCGGCAAAACTAAACGGGAGCTTTCGTTTACGGCGCGGCGGAGCTTTCGAAAAACATCCGCCCCCGCGCGGTATCGGGAGCGCGCGTGGTGCGTGCGCCGCGCGGTCGGATATCCGGTTGGGATGGCGATGAAAATCAGAAATAGGACGAGCTTGCGGGATTGAGCTTTATGGCGAATCGTTGCTGGGCGATTTGCGGAGCGGGTGGGAACGCGGTGTGACGGTTGGGGGTTGATGCTGCACTGATAAAGAAATGCGGTTGAATCAACCGAATATATTGCCAACCGACTCTCCTTTAGTCGTCTCGGATGATATTTTTATCGAATTGATCATTGCTTCGTCGGTTCGATGAAAATATCATTCGTGTCGACTGGCAACATTCGATTGAGATTCGATTGAATTTTTCTTATCGGTGCAGCGTCATCCCTTGTCCATTCCGTTCGTTTCGACTGACTCTCCTTTAGTTGACTCGAGCGATATTTTTATCGAATCGACGATGCGATGATCGATTCGATGAAAATATCATTCGAGTTGACCAAAGGAGAATCAGTTGGCAACGTTTGGTCGATTCAATTGTATTTTTCCATGAACATGGAGGCTTCAAGATTCGTTCGAAAACGGCGATAAGGATTCGATTTGATCGGCGATATATTTTTATTCCAGATCCTTATAGGATAAAAGTGAAATAAGCGCTCCCCGGTTGAAGAGCAATTCCAAAATTGATTATCTTGTAACCGATTGCAGATATCGGAAAAAAGCTTAAATAAAAAATGTTCATCTACATTTTTGCTATAAAAAAGCTGCTGAACATTTTTCGTACATCTTCACTGCCTTTCGAGATAATCGCGTTCAAAGTTAAACAGAGACTACAGCGTCTATATATCCCCCTTTTTATACCCTGCAGAAAACGACTTCCGGATTCGGCACATCTCGACTTCAGTCGCGCGCGTAAAACCTGAATAATAAATACGACCGCCCCTCGCCGGTCGACTTTTCGCTTTTAAATCGCCAGTTTCCACGCGAATGTGTACGTCGATATTCCGAGTTCCGGCCGCGGAGCGACAGGAAGCTCCGCTCGCGTCCGCCCGAGGCAACAAACAGGATTTAACGCCAATTGGACGGGCTCGCGACTATCGTAAAATCGTGATCGTTCGGGGTACGTGTAACCGCCGCGATGGCCAGACGGCACGCGCCGCTGTATTTTCAGGCGGCCGCGCCGAAACTGTGTAAAAATATCGGTACTTCGCGCCGATCTCGCCGACGAAAGGCAGAGACGATCCGCGCAAATATCATATCGTAAAAGCGGCGACGCTCGCAATTTGGACAGAATATATCGCGTATACTAATGCCAAAAAGTCGTATACGCGACCTTACGCCCCTTTGCTTGTAAAAATAATTTATTCTCGCAATTGATAGAAATACGTAGAAATGGTCCGAAAATGTTAAATTAAAAATTTGAAAAACTAGAACCAAAAGGGTGTATGGCCGATACATCCTTTTGCCTATACGTCCTGAGTCTTAAAAATCGCGAAAATTAATACTATAAGGGCGTATCGGTAGAGAAATTTGTATACGGAAAAAATTAATCGTAGCATTTACAAAATTTGTGGTAAATTTCGGGGCAAGGCCAATTTATCGTTACGATAACTACAATTGTAGTAAAAATTACAGCAACGCGTGCAACTTTTGCAAATTGTACTATAATTTTTACTAAAATTGTATTTATCATAACAATAGATTGGCCTTGTCCCGAAGTTTACCACAAACTTTGTAAATGCTACGATTTCTTTTTTTCATATTATGAGCCTAAGATCGATATGCCCTTATGGTATTACTTTTCGTGGTTTTCCGAGAAATTAATACCAAAAGGGCGTATAGACAATACCTTACACGCCCTTTTGATTTTAAGTCTATAATTTTTGTTCACTTCATTAATTCATATTTAAGTGAATAAATTTGAATGAATAAAAAAATTGTTATACTCCCATTCGTCTTTATAAACGCACTTTTCGGCACCTTTTGGAATTAGTGACGCGATATGAAAAAGTCCTCTACGGTGAATCGTACTCGCAATTGACAATTGCGACGAGCAGCCGCGTAACGTCGCAGCCTCCGAGCGCATCCCGGATGGAATTACCCGCCCTCTTCCCCGCGGCGTCGTCCGCGCGACGTTTTCACTCGAGCTAGTAGCTTCCGAGAATGCGCGTGCCTGAAAATAACTCCAACGCGAGAATTAAAACGGCCGCGTCGAGAGGAGTCGCCGAAAGTGCAGCATTCGCATCACACCGCGCTCCGTCTCCGTACAGCATCCCGCGGCGGGTATCAAACAAGCGCGGAGTGCCTCGACGAATGGCGACATAGCGGGAAAGCGAGGGCGAACGGTAGGGGTTGACGCGTCCAGCGGGTAAAATATTGAAACGGCCGCGAGTGGCGACTCCGCGAAAGGCGTCGCCTTTTACGTTTCACGGTGGAACGGGTGAATGAGGGAGTGAGAAAAAAAAACAAAGTAGGCCAAGCGAGCGCTCAACGCTAACGAGAGGGGTGGACTTTTCTGCTTTCGCGTCGAGATTTGCACTCCACGCGGGTGCGCTATGTGCAGTTTAATTAGATCCGGAGGTGGATGACGGTGCGATAATCGGTTAGCTTTACGGAGAAAAAAGATTTAAAAAATCATGAGAAAATCCACACCCAGGGTAATGGTCCAGTTGAATACACTGAAGAAAAAACTTGCTTCATTCAACCATCGGTGGAGTTAAATGCGGCGAACCTCACGGTGCAATTGTTTCAATGTCGTAAGAGTGTAAGGAAAGATAAATAGAGTTGAAGCGACCAAATTGAAGTTGAAGCACGTGAATATCTACTTGAAATATGTCATTACAACGTGAGGTTCGCCGAATTCAACCTCATTGATAGTTGAATGAAGCAAATTTTTGTTCAGTTTACAAACGTACACACACGGAAAAAGAATTAATGGGATCTATTGAAAATTACTTGCGGGGTCGCAAGTAATTATTTATTCATATCAATGAAATCTCTTAATACATCGATTTGATATCTCTTCCTTACAATCACGTGGAATAGTATGTGATTGCAAGAAAGAAACATCTGATTAATATAAAAAAAGATTTCGTTGATGTAAATAAATAATGACTTGAGAGTCTGCAAGTAATTATTAGTAGATTCAACTAATTCTTTTCCTCTGTGTGTAGTAGAAAAATTTATTTAAGATGAATAGGAACTTATTCACATCGAACAAAATTCTATTTGAATTAGATAGATGTTCTTTCTAGGTTGGTACTCGATTCAAAAAATTTGCAAAACATTTCTTTAATTCAAATAGACTTTTGTTCGATACGAATAAATTCCTATTTATCTCAAGTAAATTTTTATTTTAGGTTCGCATTCAACTGAACATTTTCACACTTATCCCAGTAACAGGACTCCTCGAAGTGAAATATTGAAATTTTTAATAGTCCACAGCGTATTTTTTACAGTTCATAATAGTATACAGAAATAAATTTTCGTTAAAAATTACTGCGAAATTCACGTAATCATGGGACATGATGTCAACGACTAAATTATTACGCATGGTTCAGGGCAAAATTGACTATTTCTTCAGGAAAAAAATGACTGAAATAGAGCGAGGAATAAATGAATTGTACCGTGGTCTATAGTAAAAATTTGGTTGTTGACATCACGTTATATGGTAATGTGACTTTCACGATAATTTTTAACAAGCAATTTCCACCCTGTATAAACATCAGTTTATACGGTAATATTTACCAATCTCCCATTAATACGTATCGGGTGCATATGGCTTCGTACTGCAATGAATTACAAAAAGTTCGCAGTATCTATTAAAAAATTCAACGTCTCACCTCAAGAACCCCTGTTACTGGAATTCACTCTACAAATTACCAATCCTCTCGCTCCCTGATTGGTTCGCAATTCGAATGAAAGTAGATCCGTCCGGACGAATCGTCCTTCATACACGAACTTCTGAATTCAGTCGATCGAACTCTTGAATAAGAAATGACATCGAGGGTACACGCGAAGCTCCGATCGATATCGAGGCACGCGTAGCGGATCGAAAGTCGACGGGGATGGCAGGCGACGTGGCTACCTCCTTCCTAATGCCTCCTTTGATGGCCGTCGGTTGCGGTCCACCGTTCTCCAGCAGCAGGCTCTTGGTGCTCCCACCCTTGACTCTGACACTGCTCCACCGCTGGCGCGGCAGCTCGCACGCCTTGTCCGGCCTGTCGCTCTCCTTGAGCGAGCCCCCCTTCGTCCTGAAAGCCCCCATGAGGACGGTGGGCGTCAACGGCACGTCCAGTTGCCCCAGGAGATGCTCCGACATCGCTCCGGGGGACTTGACGCACGTCATCGTAGTCGGGGCGAGCGTGTTGGCCGACGAGACGTACTTGACCAGCGAGTCCTTGCCTTCCCTCGTCTCCGCGGTCGATCTTCGCCCGACGCGCAGCGTCGTCGGAGCCGAGACGGCCGCTTTCTCCGCGGCGCAGCTCTCGTCGACGCTTATCCGCTTCCCGCGTTGAACGTCCGGGGCGTCCGAGTTGGTCCCGGGTCCGCCGCGAGAGGACGAGCTCGAAGAGAGGATCCTCCCTGTCGCCGAGCCGAGCGGGCGCCTCTTTCCCGCGATTTTACCACCCCCGCGCGAGATCGAGACGTCCCTCTCCCCCGAGGAGACTTCGCTCTCCGCGGACAGGTCCGACGAGCTGCGGCTGTCCTCGCTCCGTCGCGCACACGTCCTTCTCGCCGACGATCTCCCGCGCCTCCTCTCCGAGCGAAGGAAGCACGTCGTCAGCGCGGTCGTGGCCTCGGGTCTCGTGCTTTCCCCCGCGTCACCGGCGACTCCATCGGACGAGGAGGACTCGACGGACGGATGCGTTCCCCTCCTCGGCGCGCAGAGCCGTCGTCTCCCGCCGTACTCCGCACCGGAGGACGAAGAGGTCGCGACGGCGGTGGCGTCGTCGTCGCACCTCGCTTCCGCGCCGAGCTCCTCCTCTCGCGTGTCGGCGCGCCGCGCCGATATCCGCTTCCGGTGGATCACCACCGGCGGCGGTGCCCGCGGCTCCGCTTCCGCCGCCCGATCTCGCGGCACCACCGCGTACGACTTCAGGGCGATCTCCCGCCGCGGAGATCGCCGGGGCCGGGACTCGGGCGACTTCTCCTCGAACAACTGAATCTTGGCGGGGCGGGTGAGCCGCGTCGCGTATCGTAGCACGGCTCTTTCGGGGATTGCTCGCGATTTCGGAAATATCGGTGGATCGCTTCCAAAGCCAATCGCGCCCTCGGCTCGTCTTCGCTGACGGGTAAATATGTAGGTATGCGGAGAGCGGTGGACGACGTGGATTCGATTTCTGCGATTGCGCCTACGCTCCTCCTCTCGTTTTCCACGTACAAAGGACGGGGGACTCGCGATACGGGCGACTGTGGTTTTGTGCGATTTGTTTTGCAGGAACGACTATCGATCGGTCGTCGAACGGGGTGCGCGCGGAACTGTATAAAATCGTTGGGAAAAATCGACGAGAGCTTTACCGTTAGATACGTCGAGAGGAAACTGTCCTTTTTTTGGCACAGACTGATAACTAAGATATGCGAAGATATGGACGAACACATGTACGCGGACTCTTTTCTAAATTACTATCCGCCCCTTCGTCACTTCTTTCTCTCTCTCTCTCTCTCTCACTCTCGTCCTCAGTTTCGAAAGCGTGCGACGTTTTCCTCCGACGTCGCCTCGTCGCGCCGCGGGGACGCTCGCACCCCCGAGAGGGCGTGGAGAAATTCTCCCGCAAAAGTCCGTCGATCCACGCGTCTCTGTCGAGCTCTGGTCCGCGCGGACGTCGTCCCTCTCATCTCATTCGCAGCAGCATCCCGCGCGGTCCATCCGCGCGACCCTCACCTCGCTGCACTCGCGTCGCGCGACCGAGGAAAACACCGAAACGCTCTCAGGCACCGTCGCGACGGCGAGTAAACGGCGAGGATCCTCCCCGGGCGCAAGGAAATCGTCCCACGCGCGAACGAAACACTTTCCTCCCCTTTTGCACGGACGGCGAGGGCGGACGACGCGCTCTCCCGCGCGAGACGCAAGCGATCGCCCTCGATTCTCACTGCGCGCCGACGAGAGGGGCGTCTCGCACATCGACGGCCACCCGCCGCGTCGCCTCGCGTATCCCCGGAGTCGCGACTCCGCTAAGGACGGAGACGACGGACGCCGCGACGCGTCCGACGTTTGTCACTCCGGACGACATTTTGCGGATCCGGTCGCGTTCCGCTCGTCACCCCCTCTCGGCGGGGTTCTCTCGCTCGCCGCGCGTCCTCGCGTCCCGCTACGACCCACCTGTACCCCGCTTATTGATTCGGGTGGCGCGCGCGTGCGCGAGCGTCTTGGGCGCGCGCGCGCGGTGCACTGTTAAAAATGTCTGTTTTGAATTGGCAAATTGTGTTGGAAGCCTTTAACGAAGAAAAAAGTGCGGTAAAACTGTTAAGAACTTTATGCGAAAAGACAGATTCCGTGAAGAATGTGTAGGGAAATCAAAATATGTATCGTGTAAATTCCCAATTGTTTTTGAATTTCGTAATTAGGTTTTTAAATTTTATTCGCAAGTGTGTTGGACAATTTTAACAGCTTCTAACGGTGTAAACTATTACAAATTTCTGTTTTGAATTCGCAAATTGTGTTGGAAGCTTTTAACGAAGAAGAAAGTGTTGTAAAACTGCTAACAATTTGATGCGAAAACATAAATTCCATAAGGAATGTATAGGAAAATCACGATGAATTTCGTAGAATGGCAATAAAATATCGTAAAATCACAACATGTATCGTAAATTCTCAGTTGCCTTTGAATTTCACAATTAGTTTTGTAAATTTAATCGACAAATGTATTGAAAGCTTTTAACAACTTCTAACACACTGTTAAAACTGTTTGTAAAATCACAATACTTTAATACACAAAAGTATTATCAAATTATAAACCAGAGTGTATTTAAGATTATTAATACAATTGTTTCTTAAATTTAACATAAATGTTGTAATTTTCGTATGGATTTTTAAAACTATAATCAAAGATTCTAATTTTTAGAACATTCTACATTAAAATTAAGGTAATTCATAATTTCCAAATGTATTGTGAAAATAACAAAATATGCTTTCGAAAATTACAACAACGCATATTAATTGTACAATACGATGCATTCAAATTACAAGTGTATTATTACGAGCGTACTGTGAGACGAGCAAACGGAGAAGGCTGTGAGGCAGCAAGGTGCATAATACCAAACTTTAGTCAATCAACTCATTTGCCGTTTTTTTACGGACGAATATGGTGTACATATATGTCTAATACATACACCGAAAAAAATTAACTGTAGCATCTACAAAGTTTGACACTTGTAACTTCTACCAGTTTTACTGTGATTGTTACTAAAATTGCAGTTATCGTAACAATAAAATGTCCTTGTCCCGAAATTTATCAGAAATTTTTTTCCCGTAAATGTATTGTTTGTAGTTACAATAAATTGATAGTAAATTTACAAACTATGGCTTACAAATTTGATATAAAAGAGTTTCTTAAATTTACAATGAATCTTTTAGAGAGAGAACTTTAGTGCATATGTATGCCACATTTAAAATACAAAAGTGTCGTAATCTTAATACACATTTGTATATAATAAAAGCCTCCTACACAATAGTATTAATTTCACCATAGATATTTTTAACAGTGCAATGTGGCGCGGCGCTTTCTCCGCAATTTCGATCCGCGTGCCTCCGATCGGGAATTGAAAACGTCTCACCTGCTCGGAGCGAGGCTTGTTCTTCTCCTCCTGCTGCTGCTGCTGCTGTTGTTGCTGTTGTTGTTGCTGCTGCT
Source organism: Xiphydria camelus (assembly GCA_963678675.1). Taxonomy (NCBI): domain Eukaryota; kingdom Metazoa; phylum Arthropoda; class Insecta; order Hymenoptera; family Xiphydriidae; genus Xiphydria; species Xiphydria camelus. The sequence goes on from OY783195.1 coordinate 27,252,559, forward strand.
GTTTCGCGAGGTCCTCGACCATCTCGTGCAGGAGCTTTATGTCCTGGGGGCTGGGGGAGTCCCTCCTGCCAGCCCCCGCGCTCATCGCACTGTGGGGCGCCAGTTCGCGCGACTCACCCCCTTCGCTAATCCCCCGCTCGCTCGCGATTTCCCAACTGTCGCGAGACGACGACCACCGCCGCCGCCGCCGCCGCCGTTCGCCGCCGGTCACCTCTTCCTCGTCCTCATCGCTCATTTAGAGCGCATTCACAGCGAACCGCGCGACCGGATCGCGTCGCGGGAGGAGGGCTGTTCCCCGCCGGTCGCCGGAGCCACGATCCGCCGCGAGATCGCGGCGTGTCGCGTGCGACTTTAGCGCCGGTCGGTTGTTATTATTATGAATGTTATCGACCGCGGTGCGTACGTCCGTATATCATATTATGCGCTATAAAAGATTTTTATTAAATTTAATATAATTGTGTATAAAGCTTTTATCCGATATGTGTGATTATCTGATTATGGAGGTTAATGTACTCCGTTATGAAATTTATGTTCAATTTAATATACAATTACATTGCGTGATCCTTAGCATACACTGAGAAAAGAAATTTGGTTGAAAGATTGAGTTGGTTAAAATTATTCGAAACAAAAATATATGTATTCAGGAAGTTTCACTAATAAGAATTCCGAGTAAAATCTGCTGTGTGAATTTGTATGGTTGTCCATGAAAAAAATAGAGTTGAAGCAACTAATTTGAAGTTGAAAAACAGGTTGGAATATCTACTTGAAACAATTACTACGTGAGGTTCGCCGTATTCAACCTCACCGATGCGATGGTTGAATGAAGCAAATTTTTGTTCAGTGCATATTAATCCGCTGAGGACCATCTCCTTGCATAGCAGCCCCCTTCGAAACCGGTAATCCGTAAAGACGAAGTCCTACTATGGGTGGCTCCCAGAGGATCAAGCTCAACAAATATTTAACACAACTTTCATAAAGGAATACAGGCTGTAACAAAATAAGTGTAAAACATTTCAGGGGGTGATTCCTCATCGAAAAAGGGATAGGGTCTTTCATATAAAGACACTTCATTTGAGCATCCCTTGTTAAGATACAGCCCCTTAAAGGGGGTACATAAAATTTGTTTTACAATTGTTTTCACAGACACTAAAAAAGTTACAAAATTGAAATTAACGTGACATTTTCTACTATCAAAAAGACACTTAGCCAGTAATTTATTGGGTTTACCCCATGGTTGTAAGGGGTGGAAAACGCAACCCCTAAAATTGATTTCCAACTTAACAAGGGATCCTCAAATGAAGTTTCTTTATATGAAAGACCCTATCCCTTTTTCGATGAGGAATCACCCCCTGAAATGTTTTACACTTACTTTGTGACACCCTGTATATTAATTCCCGTAATTACGCGTACTGGAAAAGGCTTTATACAAAAGTATATTAAAAATACAAATTTCTCTTACAGTACGCCAAAGCCCGGATCGATGACACGGACTCGAGTGTCCGGCCACGCGTCCGCGCCTAGGGCAAACTCACCGGGTGGTACACCCCGAGTTTCGTCTTCGTCGCGCGCGCGGGAGAAGCTTTTCCGTTCACCACCTCGTCACTGCGTCAACACTTTATCGGCGCCGCGACGCGACGACTCTTCGGTTCCTTCGCGAATATACCAGGAAACTTGGGACGAATTGTATCATCTCTGGAGGAATATCGTTATTCGTATCTTCGCGGAACGAGGATCGAAACCGATCCCGACGCCGCGACAGACTCGAAACACTCGCGCGTAACTGTCGCCCGGTCCGGTTCGAGGCGCATCCACCGGACGCGATCTACCGCGTGGAAAGACCGCGCGACGAGGGCGCGAGCCATTGATTGGAGAGACTCATACGTACGACCTTGACTGTGCATACCAGCAGTGCGAAAACACGCGACTCGACGAATCGTGACAAAGGAATCTCGCGAAGTCGGTCGATAACAACGTCGCGACGCGCGAAATATCGCGCGATGCGAGAGGGTTGCGCGCGGTCGTCCGACTGCGTCGCCAAAAATCTGGCGGACCCGAGGAATTCGGCGAAGCGAGGATCCCCCTCGCTCTGGCCGAATCGCGTTGGCATCCGGCCCGAGAATCGTGCCGCATCGAAGGACCGTATACCGATCGCTCTCCCGCGCGCGCGCGTGCAACACAAGGTATCGCACGCGAGAAATGCGAGGACATTTGGCACACGCGGTGTGGTTGCGGGTGTACCCGCTCGCGCGCTCGTTGCCGCTTCGATCCGAGTAAACGCGGGACTGCCGAGACTGGTTGGCGTCGCGCTTTTCTCTTGGCACCATTGTGCTACATCGGCCCTGACACGCGGCCCGAAATCGGGTATTGGGATTTTTCCGAGGGGGTGGAGTGAGGGGACGGGCGTCGTTGCATAAAAGCTACGGAGGAACGTCGGAAATCGTTAGTTCGAGTCGGACGTCGGGAAACGATTTTCGGCTCGAAGACTTGGCGTCGAATCTCTTCCTTTTCCTGTCGCCTTTGAACTCGCGCGAAGCTATCGACGTCGGCTGTTCGACGATCGGTCATTCTGAGAATAAATGTCACTGCGCGTACAGGGAGAAAATTGAATGGTATAGTGAAAAAAAAGTTGATTCCATCAAAAGATTTTGTTAATTTATAGGAATGCTTGGTTTCGAATACAAAGTAACGATAATGCTTTTTTACGTGATAAAAGTAATTTCGACCAGTCGTTTTGATAACGTAACAAAGTCACTTACTTATTTCGTTGGAATAATAAAATGATTTAATGCGAGAAAAAAGAATTATTATACCCGAACAAAATCATTTTGGCGGGATAACAAATGAATCCTTCATCACAAAAAAAAAACGATTTTCATGTATCAATAATTTTTGCTAATATATTAAGGAACCTTTAACGAAACTATTTTGCCATAGTAAAAAAATACATTTGGTTTTGGCTCGTATTTATCCGCATTATTTTGTCGAACATATCAAGAGTTGGATGGTGGAGCAAAACTTTTTTTCTCAGTGTAAGAATTAGAGTAAAAATGGGATGACGTCCCAATTAAAGAGCAAATTCAAAATCGATTATCTCGAAATCGATTGTAGATATCGAAGTAAAATTCAAATAAAAAATGTCTCTTGATTTTCACTATAAAAAGCTACTGCTACGTTTTTCGTACATCTCCACCGTGTTTAAAAATCATCGTCTTCAAAGTTACACAGAAACTGGGGCAGCTGTTCCACTTTCACCCTACATATTACGTATGCCAGAATAGTAAGTAGGTGAAAGCTCCGATAACGCTGTGTCGAATAATCTACATAATAGTATAGCAATCATCATTATTCGAACAGCAATCATTACTATTCCGCATATTATTCAACACATCATTATCGAAACTGTAACCTACTTGCTATTCTTTCCCGGTAATCATTACCATTCGATTTTCTCCATAATACACGCGCGAGAAACAGTCCTCAAAATCAACAACAAATCGACTAACGAAAAATCCTCGAACCGATCACCGGCCCTTGACATCCCCGTTCGAAGTAGAACGATCGGACGGCGTCCTCCGATCGTCGAAACGACGATCGACTCGTCGGGGGTTCGCGCGGAAACGACGTGGAACGATCGATCGTCGCCCGAAGCGAATCCGGACGTACGCATCGCTTCCCACTTTCGGCACTGATCGCGTCACCTCGTGAAAGCCCACGTCGAGCAGTCCACCGCTGCACCCCTTGGTATCGTCCTCGTCGTCATCGTTATCTCGTCGAAAGCGGTCTTCCCCCCTCTCTCTCTCTCTCTCTCTTTCCCCACCAGAGCCCGCGAGGTGAACGATCGGTGAATTTAGGGTGAGTGAGTCTGGACGCGGCGAGGGGTGCGCGGGGATCCGCGGCGCACGTATATTATCGCGTTTGATCGGCGATTTACGGTACGGTTTATCGCGCGGCTTACATATGTAGGATTCTCAGCGAGAGGATGTGGACGGAGTGACGACGGTGTCTGATCGTCGGCTCGATCGGCGGAGCGGGGAGCGGAGGGGGACGCTGCGACACACTGACGCTAGCGCCGCGACGCGACTCGTTGTCGCACCCTTCTCGAGCCCGCGGGGAGCTCGAGGATAAGAGAAGCGAGGACGCGGAGGAGGGTGGCGAACGATAACGTGTCTCCGGCTCTGTACGCGCGCTCTACACTGAGGGAAATAATTGCTGGTGTTGAAAAAATGTTTCTTGAATCAAAAAAATAGATGATCTTACAAATTTTAGAGGTTTTCGCGCAGAAACGAAGAATTCTTTCTGCGCGAAAAAAAGAATTACTCGAGCCCGTCAACAATTTTCTTGCGCGAAGAAAATCATGGCTCGATCCTCAAGTTATATCGTATTTTTGATAGAATACACTTTTTCTTGGCACCAGCAATTATTTCTCCCAGTGTACTCGTTCGATTCGATATCGGTGTGAGCCGGCGATCGTATCGAACCTCACCGCGACGAAGGAGAACCGCCGCGGTGCGGGGTTCGCCAGTAGCGAAGTGCTCTCGAAGCGCGCGGGGCGAGAGGGCGCATCGGGGAGGGTTCGAAGAGCCGCGGGGGGTCGTCGCGCGTGATATTTGAACTTTGGCGCAAGCCGTGCTCTCCTCGTATCGCGAGCACTCGAGGGGAGACTCTATCGGCGACTGGCTCGTGAAGAAAGCGTCTCGGATATCCTTCACCTGCGCTTGGGCTAACGACGGCGTCGGCCGGCGTCGGAGCTTTTAATCTTTGATGAATCGCTCGACGAGGAGCGGTGGATTAGAATTTCGCGGAGGGGATTAAGCTCGAGATTAAAGGCGAGACGAGCCGACTCCACCCTCGAACGTATCGCTGTCTATATACTCGGCGTCGACGAAAGCTCCCTTCCGAGATCGAAGACGTCGTCCCGACTATTTTCCGTCGCCGCGGTACGAGACCTCCGAGCGGACGAGTCCCACTGAATTCGCGCGACCGAGATTCGCCGCGCGTTGCGCCGCGAAAAATTGGCATGCGAAGCCGCACGATCGCGAGGCGCGTCCGCTTCGTTCGTCCGTACGGAGCGAAACGCCGGGATTACACGCTTGTCCGGCGGAGTGACATTTACGGGACACGGCCCGTGGTTTGCATTTGCGAACTAGATCGGGGGGTTGTGAAGTCGTCGGGGGAAGGGCGGAGCGCAGAAGTGCCGTGTCAAAGTTCTCCACTCACCTGAGCGACCTTCTCTCCCATGTTCGGTGTGTGCATGGCCCCCTGGAAGTACTTGGCGGAGCCGTTGTCCTGCAGGGAGAACTGGAAAGTGGAGAAAAGAGGGGCGATTGATGCAAATGATCGGAAATGAGAGAATCGAATGGTGCACGAAGGAGGAGAATGGATAATTTTTACGGTGAATCTCTGTAACAAGGTTCCTCGAGGTGAAACATTGAATTTCTGATAGATACAGCGTATACGGAATGAAATGGTTTGTGGCCAATTTCAGAACGAGGCCAATTTATTGTTACGGTAACTACAATTTTAGTAAAAATTATAGTAAAACTTGTGGAAGTTGCAAGAGTTTCTGTGATTTTTTCTGTAACAGGCCTTGTCTCTCGAAATTTACTACAAACTTTGTAAGTGCTACGATTTATTTTTTTCCATATACTTTTTACAGTTCGTAACAGTAGAAACCTATAAACACCCGACACACACACACATTAACGGGAGATTGGTACATTTTACCGTATAAACTGACGTTTACACTATTACGAACTGTAAAAACTATGCTGTGGTCTGTTAAAGACTTCAGTGTTTAATCTCAAGGAGCTTTGTTACTGGACTGAGAAAAATAACTCGATTAAAATGACAAAACACGTTTGGTTAAAACGAGTTTAGTTATTCTAACCGAAATACTAATAACCTGAATGAAATACTTAGTTTTTCTAACTACGTGTTTAGTTCTAACTACATATCTAGATATTATAACCAAAAAATGATCAGTTTAACCAAACAGATGGAGGATCCATATTTCGTTTGACGAAACGGTTTGCCGTTTGATTATGGTTTCCGGAATTTTGATTAAATTGACCAGGTTATTTTTCTCAGTGTGGGACAGCTGTAAAAATTCATCGGTTTTCCGATGATTTTTTACCAATCCCGTTTCTCCGTGACAGGCGCTTGCGTCGCGATCGAATAATCGCGCGCGGGCGATTACCTTGTGCTTCATCGAGTCGGGTCCCATTTGGCTGAGGGACGGTGACTTCCTGTCGCGGCAGGAGGTACGCCATCTCTGAAGGTCGCTCTCCGAAGCGACGCCGGGGAAAATCTTCGAATGTTTCGCCGCTAAAAGAAGAAACGGGAGAAGGGGTTCACGCAACGCGACGTATGCATATGTCGTGATCGAAGTTCGAAAGCTTCTCTCTTCGTGACGTTTGGATCGTCCTAAAGTCTAATTCAGAGACTCGGGCTCAACCGATCGGTTCTACTATACATAATAAAAAAGTAGTTGTAAGTGTTAACACCATTTCACCAGTGTGGACTTATATGTACCACATCTGGTGTCATTCGGTCTTATGCCATTTTTATCTAACACAAAAAGTGGTCTATATATGTAGGTCCCCATAGCAGAATTGTTTACAGTATATGAAATTGAGATCGTCGCGCGTTGCTCAATCGTACTTTACAGCGGAAATACGCAAAGCATTCGGTCAAGCTCGAATCTCGATCTAGAAGCGTCAAGACAGATTTGATAATGAATCGGTTAATCCGCACTAGAAGCTGCATACCTGTGAGAAAAAGAATCGGCAGCTCGTAAACGCGAGTCGCGTCGCCATGAAGAGCGTTAAATTGGTTCACCCCAGCTAATTTTTTGTATTGTAGATTTGAAAAATTTCGACCAAATTTACTCTGTATTTTTTTCATTTTTCGTTTTCAACCTTATTTAAATTGGAATGCGATATTTTGAAATGCAGCGTACATCATGGTATTATAAGCCCAGACAACGCAATCCAAAAAGTCATCTTGGAGTCATCCGTAGATAGTCTAATTTATCACTTTTTGTTAACTTAAGTTTCAGGTTATCCAAAAAATGACTGTTAGATAACTCGAAATATTAGACTACCTACGGATAACTAAAAGACAGCTTTCTGCACAGGCGGGAAAGTTTTATTATGGTTTGTACACATATACTTCAAATATGGACATATATGGATTATACCTGTATGATTTCTATATAAACCATATACGGACTATATATAATTTATTTAAATCTTTTTAATGTTTGTATAATCCATATATAGTCCACACAGGACTATACATAATCCATAGAGAACTTTTTCGCCTGAGTGACTTGTGTTATCCAGGAATCTATCTCTTTCACACTCATAGCTTGGCATTAGCGCGTCTTTCATGGCTTTTCGATAATGTCATAATACAGTAAATAGAAACGCACTTACAACTCAGCGCGAGTGATTATTTTCTCGGACATTTTTTTTCTGCGTAACTGAATATGTATAGAGAATACAAATTGAATTAAAAAAGATGAATAATCAGACGCGCCACACGCGTTGTACGAGAAGCCGCTAAATAAGATATTCGTTTTGTCGATGATTTTGTACAATGAGTTATGATAAATCAGCCGTCCGCTATCTCCGCCTTCTTCGCGATCGTCGCGATATCCTCTTTCTCGTGTTTCCTACTTTTCCCCCCTCTCTTCTCCTCCTCTTCTCTTCGGCGGTCGTACTCGAACCGTACGCAAGCTCTGCGGTGTTAATCGAGTGGAGAAACGGATGAAAGTGAAGATTCGATCGAGTTAGACACGCGAGTAAATAGGTGGTGAATTATAAACAAGCCTATTGAAGCTCAGTCGGAAAAATACGTAAGATTACTGTTATACGTGTGTAGTATATCTCTCGAAAGCTCGCGACAAGCCTGCAAGCGGTTGGTAAGTTAGAAGTGCAAGCTCGCCGGCGCTCGGTCGGTCGAACGCCGAGCTTTCGTGGTTCTTCCTTTTTTACCTTCGGTGAGATTATCGAGAGTCGCCGGTCGTCGCTCGAGGGTGACGTGGTCGCTCCCTCGACCCGCTACTAGAATAGTTTTCTCAAGTTTGATTTTGAATTGTCGGGCGAAATTGTCGAGTTCGACCCTCCCCTCCTCCCTTTCATGACGGGACGCGCGAGGGGGTCGCTTCTCGATAATTTCGTGGTCAGGAGGTCGCGTGACTTTTGATCTTTCCAATTTTTTGTCCGCGTCAACGTCTGATCGTTTCGACGAAAGCACGCGCGCGCGCATACATCGACGTACGCGAACTTGGAGACGCTTACAAACGCTGCAGGTGAGACTCCGGCACGGCGCCCGGGCGACTTCCGCTTTCACGACCCTCCTGGAGATCGCGTCGAGACTAGCGGCGTGCGAGACGCTCCTCGACGGTCCCTCGGCGGTGGCGGCGGCGGCGGCGACGGCGACGGTCCCCGACGGGGCGTTCGTCGGTCCCTCCCAAATTCCGGACTTTTGGGAAACCTGCAACGCGAGTACGCGTGATTAAGATGAACGTGTACTGAGAGAAAAAACGCTGTATTCAATTGAATCCGTGTTTAGGGGTGAGGGAATGCAGAATTAGTCAGGGCTGGCAGTGATATGACAATTCTAAATAAATGAGAAAAGTGATATTCGCCATGGAAAAAGGTGCCGGAAGAGTAACCGAAAAGTGGGAAAAAATGCGTAAGGGTAGAATACTAAAGTAAGTATTTTTAGGGGCATTGCCAATATCTTCATTGTTACATTATTGTTATTATTACATTATTTTGACAAGCTTCTTAATATCACGACAAATAATGAAATAGCAAACAAAGCAAAATGTCGTTTTCCAGCTCCGATAGGGCTGAAAGTGAAAAATGAAAGAACACAGAGTATATGTAATAATTTTGCCCACATTTTTCGAAACTGTAATAAAAAAAATTGCTTATAAACCGAATTATTAGTCCAAGTAACTAAGTCTGCATTCCCCCGCCCGTAACAGCTGATTTAATCAAATTAACTACATTTCTCTCTCAGTCTAGAGGCTGAAGGAGGGACGCAGGAATCGGCGGAACGCGACGAAAGCTCGCGAAGACGACCGGGCCTCTCCGGAAGGCGCGCACGACTCCTTCGATCCTCCCGCCGCGAAGCGGGATCTATACCTATATGCGGGGGAGAACGCGCCATTCCGGGCACAGCCGTTTAATCCCATTAGCCAGGTTCGATCGTACGGCGTGGCCGGCCATTACGAGCCGCGCACGATCGTCGTCGGCGTTGGGAAAGCTCTGCGAGACAACGCGGTGAGAAGGGGTTGCTCGTCTGTCCGGAGAAGGGCAGCGCGGTGTAAATTAAACGCGGACAGTTACGATCGCGTCCTCCGTACCGACATGCGTGCAGAGTAACGCGCGTACCGAGGACGAGCCGGCGCGACGGGACGATCGATAAGGGAAACGAGACAACGAAAGAACGATCCCGCGGGACCGAGTTTCGGCTGGGCGACGCGTCTCGCAAAAAAACGTCGGGAAATCTCCTTTCTTACGTCGCTCACTACTTCGGGACTGGCGATGGGGGCGGTGGCACCGGATCGGGCGACGTTCGCGATTACCACGGACGTCGAGCCTCCGTTGTTGGCGAGGGAAGGGGGAGGCGTGGCGGTTCTTCCCGGGCTCCACGACTCCATCATCGTCGGCGAGCCGCATGTCAACGGGCTGAAAGGAATGAAGAAATTGATGAAGAGAGATTGATTGATTGATATTAAATGTATTGTCCATGGTGGAACAAATGCGCAGCGTGGCTACGAGAATAGCATACTGAAAAGTTGTAACAAGAACGCATAGTCTGAGAGTAGTAGATAAGAATAGAGTGGTAGAGAGCGCTCTCTCACTCATAGAGAAGAGAGAAGAGAGAGAGAAGTAGAAACGTTTATAATGGCTCTAAGACACAGGCATCTCCTAAGAGCATAAATGCAAGGAAGACAAGAATAACAATATTAATAATAATAACAGTATCTAAAAATAATAGCGCTGATGATTTTTCTAAACGGGAGGCCAATTTCACGGAGGTATCGAACGCAGAACAGAAGAGATAGGCGACGAAGACGTGCTCCTTTTTTTGACCGGAAGCAGCGCCGATCGTCGCGTTGCCGCAAAGGCGGGGAAACGATCGACGAATAATCGCGAGCCGAGGTCAGACCTCGCGGCGAGTGAAGTGTGTCAGTGTTGGGTCGGACTCGCCGATCGATAAGGGTAACCTCAACTCGCGGCGAGGTACACGCGAACGCGGTCGGATCGCGTTAAACGTCGTTGTTCCTCGATCCTCTCGCCGCGTCGCCTTGTACCACCCGCCGCTTCAAATGTCCCTCCCTCTCGAACGCGACGGGGGGCGGTAATTCGCGGAGAACAGAGAATTCGAGGTTCGGTTTCGCTGGAAACCCGCTTCCCCACCGAGCGGTATACGCGCGAGTACGCGCTTATATCCGTCGACGAAACGAACGGCGCTTCCGCCGCGGGCCGGGAAACCAATTCATCTCGCGTCTGGCTCGATTGCGGTTTGAAGAGTTTACGAGTTTTCATCCGACCCGTTGTACAGGGTGCGCAATTTCGTTGGAGCGAGCGAGCGCTTAGCCGTTGCGTGCCGACCCCGAACTTACCCCTGAAATACACTCTCCTCGCCTTGAAATACGCCCCCTCGATAACGTTCCGTCTCGCGAAAATATATAGGACTTCCGCGCTTGGACTCGAGTAACTGCGATTGTTGTGTCATGAAATGTACAGGGACATCCGTAGTGTTCTACGAGACTGTCGAAGGAATCGTATGGGAAGCCGACAGAAGTCGTCGCGTTTGGCGCCTGTTGCGCGCGTAGCAGCTTCGCGGGGAATCGGCCACGTCCGTCGTACGAATTCGCAGTAGAGAAAAGTGCGTAATGGGCAGACGCGCCGGAGCAGCGGGCGACCTTTTCCCTGCAGTGAGCGGTGGCCGGTACAGCGGGCAGTAGGGGGAGAGTGCGTGTGGTCAGACGCGCGCCGGAGCAGCGCGTGGCCTTTTCCCTGCAGTGGAACGAACCGACGTCGCGGCCGTCCTGCGGCACCACCAGGAGCCGACACGTCGATGCGGTTTCGCGTCGACGCCTCGCGTGCCGCTCGATACGAGCGACGGAGCGCAGTCAAGGAGAACGGCGAGAACACGCGACGCGACAGCCGGCGGGAATTATTTCTCGTCGCTTGTCGCCCGCGGAAAGGCACGAGTAATTCGACGATACTCTCGTTCGAAAGTTTGCACACGATGTTGCAATTATTGGCACCCTTTGATGATGACAGTTAGATAGATAGAGAGAGAAAGAGAGATATGCCAATGACTGTAGGGTAAAAGTGGAATAGACGCCGCAGTCTCTGTTTAACTTTGAACGCAATTATCTCGAAACGCAGTGGAGATATTTGAAAAATGTAAACTAGCTTTTTTATAGTAAAAGTATAGATAAACACTTTTTATATAAACTTTTTTTCAATGTCTGTAATCGATTTCCAGATAATTGCGATTTTGAACTTGCTCTTCAATTGGAGCGTCTATCCGCACTTTTACCCTACAATTTCGTCTGCTTTAGTGCACATAAAGATGGGATAAAAGTGGGATAGATGCCCCAGAAATCAATTGCAGATATCGAAGAAAAGTTTAAATAAAAAACGTTTATCTATATTTTTCCTATAAAAAGCTCCTTCACATTTTTCATATATCTCCGCTTCGCTTCGAGTTAATTGCGTTCAACGTTAAACAGCGACTGAAGCAGCGATCCCACTTTTACCTTATCAGTTATTCTATATAAAGTGAACCTTAGCACACGTCTATGTATTAATGGTTGCATGTGATCGAAGAGGAATACCTTTACAACAGCTCTACAAAACGAAAACGAGTAACAGATCAAAAACATACTTATTTACTTTTCCTTCAACCATGCAACCATTAATACATAGACGTACGCTAAGATTCAGGCGATATAATACACGGAGAAGAGTTTGTGTTCTTCAGTTTCACACTGGATAATAGAAAAGAATTTTTCGAAAAAGTCGTACTCTCTTACCTACGTGTGGCAACAGTTGCCACACAGAAGAAGATACGTTTATTGTGGTTCTGAGACCTGGGCCTCTCTTAAGACCATAAAAAAGTGTGGTATACAAGAAAAAAAGTAATAATAATAGCAGTAACAATATTGATTATAAGAGAAAATAAGAGAAAATAAAGACACGACGATGACGGAATAATAACGTTGACGAGAAGAAGCAGCGAACAGCAAGTAAATCAGGGAAATAGTAGAAATAAATAACGAATAGTAAAATAAATAAGAGTAAACCAAAAGTAAATAAAAGAAAGGAACGTACATCTCTTACTACCATTACTACGCGATACAGTAAAGAAGCGCATAATTACCCGAAAAATCTGTTCTACTATTCGACATAACGTAAAACAGATAACTACAAAATTCAGATATCGCTTCTCCAGAAGAACAATGACTCGAGTGCAAATTTTGAAATCTTTTAATTAAACCCCTCAATAGTCTTAAAAATGGCTTTTAAGCCTATTGAGGGGTTTAATTAAAAAATTTCAAAATTTCCACTTGCGTCATTGTTCTTCTGGAGAAGCGATATGTCAATTTCGAGCGTCTTACGGCATCCAACGACAAATAATTCTTTCCCGAGTTTCGAACTCACCAATTTTCAGAGGCCTCTTCGTCGAGGGTGGTCCCGTCGGTCAGTCGACGAGGCAGATTCGACGAGGTCCTGGGTCGATTCCGGACGCGCGGCGGTCCGACGACTCCCGTCCTCGTGAGGCCCGCTCGAAACGACGCCCTCGCCCTGTCGACTGTTCCCGTCAAGGTCACGGCATCACGTTAGTCGGGGTTAGTGCGGAGAGCGGCGCGACGAGTTAATACGGATCGTTAGTATTGGGATCGGGTTCACGGGGGTGGGTACAGCCGTTCCGCCAAGGAGGGCGCGCGCCCGCGACACTCGTTCCGAAAACTCGCGTACCTCGAGCGCCGCGACGCGATCGATCGAACGCGAAGGATCGATGGCCGCGCCCGCAGCCGCTTTCGCTTTCCGAACCGATCGCGATCGATTCGGACGTCGCCGCGGAGTGCCGCGGCGTACGACGTTTAATACCGGGTCAGGGTTAACGACGACGACGGTGGCGGCGCTGCAGCGTCCGCGCAGCTCTAAAAATAATCGACACGAACACTCCGGACGCGAAATGCACGCGGATCTCGTCCCGCTGCAGCGAGTGTCCTACGCGCGTCACATTTTAGCCTCGACGTCGAGTGTCCGTCGCGTATGCGTCCGCGCGAACGCACCCTCCTTCGCGTATACGAAAAGGCGAAGGCGGGAGGCGAAGAAAATAGGGACGATCGATGCAACGCGAGGAACGGAGGAAACGAGGCCGAACGAATTCGGGGTAACGAGTCCCGTAGAAACTCACAGCGGGTTGCGAGCCTGTTGTTGACGTTGCTCGGCGGCGGAACAACGGGCGGCGGCGGTGGCTGCGCGCTCAGGTCTTCGAAGTTTATGATCAGCAGGCAAATGTCGTCCACCTCGCTCCTTATCAGCGCGATCACTTCGCTGCACAGGAACTTTGTCCCTGAAATGAGAAATTGCCGGATGACCGAAAACGAGCATCGCGTCCGGCCGGAGACGGCGCCGCGATCGAGATCGATATCCCACGCGGTGAAGGGAGCGCGCGACTGCTCCGGGTGGCTCGACTCTACGCTGACGACGCGCGCGCGCCCTGGCACGGTCCCAAACGACGCCGCGATCCACGAAAATACACTCGCGCGGGCCGCTTTAACGTCGGGGCGCCGAAATCTCAACCGCGCGCCGGTCTCGGGGCGATAACGATTTACGAGGGATCCATCGATCGCGCGCGCGCGACCGGCGCCGATTCGTGGAGCCTTCGATCGCGCGCGAGGCCGCCCTGTGCGACGGCGATGCGGTTAGCGGGTTAACGGCCCTCTTCGATTGGTCGATGACGTCGCGCGGCCCGTCGTAGCCGTCACCGAGTGCAATGCCCCAGTGACGCGACGCAACGTGCGCGCGCGCACGCTGCAGTCTCGAAAATAGCACGCTCGTTTCAAAGTATCTCTCGCGCGCGGTTCGCCTCCTCCTCTTCCTCGGGCGCTCCCTCCTCCCGTGAATAAGAACGGGGCTGCGCCGAGAGGGGGAACAACGAGGACCGCTGTTCAAATCGTCGGTTGAGGAGAATACTGCCCTATGTCCACAAACATGAAACGTGAAACATAAAACATGAAAGAGTGTGTCCCAATTCACACAGGTAACTATCTACATGTGTAGGTTATATGAGGGGGTTAGAATAAAAGGGGTACACAAGTGACTTTTCTTATATATAGACTTAAGTGCCAATTTATTTAGTACAAAGAGATTTCCTGCTTTGAGCTTCATCTATCACATGAGATCACATGCATAGATCCTGAATTTTTTAAATCCAAATAACCTAAATCTGCACTGAAGTCCATATATGAGAAAAGTCACTTGTGTGTACTCCTTTTATTCTAACCCCCTCATATATAAATTAAATATAATATTTAATTTATATATATATTTTAATAAAATCCATACCTCGAAAAATTGCCCAGAATTGTCTTCGTGACAGGGCAATAAAACTTTCAAATGCGTAATACTCAAAACTAATAGAAAAAGACTTAAAATAGTATTCTTCTCAACCGACGAAATATCCATATGGTGCGCCTGGTTCCCCCGGAACCATTCCCTCCCTCGGTTCTCTCGCATACCTATTTCTCCGCAGCATCCGATCAACGCGCGTTCTTTCCGTCCCTCTCGCAATCGGACCCCGATCGATCGCGACCTGCCGTCTTCTCGTACATCGCAAGCACCCCCCCTCCCTCCAAAGAGCGCGCGATTGCGGGGGTGTACGGTCTATTTTTAAAGGCCCGCCCAAGAATCGAATCGCGGACAAACGGCACTTTGCTCGACGAGTTCTACCCTCCGTTCCCTCTCTGTCTCCCTCGAGCTTTTACACCCCCGTGTGCGTCGCTGTCGCCTCGCCTACTTTCCTCTCCCGTCGAAATCGGAGCGCGACGACGAGGGAACGCCGCCGGCGCGTTCCGCACGCGGGCGGTCCGCGATCGATCCGCGCCGCGCGCGTCGAGAGGCGCACGCTGGAAGCCACCAGTCGAAGGGGCATTGTCCCGTGACGCCAGCCGGCTGCGGAGTCTGCGGCAAGGGCGGCGCGCGCGCGGCGGTGGGGGATCGCCGTGACGTCACTCCGCGGAGTCCGAGAGGGGCGCGGATGAGGAGTGATGTCATTGACTAGAGGACGCGCGCGGGATACGGGGTGCAACGGGGGTGGAGGAGGCGCGGGTAACGCCGAAGCGAAATGTCATTCTAGCGGGTGGCGCGGGGGTGGCGCTCCGCGTTCATCCTCTCCCTCTGTTGTCTATGGAGTTGATAAATCATTTCTTCGTCCTGTTCTTCTTCCACCTGTACGGTTGCCCCGTTTCGCGCGTCGTGAACGAAACGCGAGACGGTGCGTGCCGTAAGGCGAGAATGCGAAGGGGGATGCGGTTGGGTGCTGTAGGAAAGGAATGTAGGTCGAGATGCCACACGAGGCCTGATAAAAGTGGGCTCCGCGTACGCGATTATAATATGGATTATATGTGATTTCTGTGTAAACCATATGTATATGGACTATATATGGATTATGTAAATATATAAATGATCCATGTATGAGGAGCAGACTTTCAAAAAGCAGTTTGTCCATATTCAGGAGAGGCCAAAAACTGCACTTCTTTTGGAAAATAACATTAGGCTTTCAAACTTATGCAAGAGATTGCGAAGAAATATAATATATTAAGCTTAATGTTATTTTCTAAAAGAAGGGCAGCTTTTGGCCTCTCCTGAAAAAATTCTAATATGGGCAAACTGCTTTTTGAAAGTCTGCTCCTCATATAGTTCATATGTAGTGTATATATAGAGACCGAGGCATCTAGACATCTGGACATGTAAATAAAATTGAAGTGTCTGTCTGTGATCTCGAAATAAATGCCCGTATATATATGCATATTATAATACTTTAATTACCCAATATTTAAGCATAAAAAATCATTCTTTAAACATTTATCTGTCTGTCTGTCTGTTCGTCCGGATTTAACTCAAAAACAACCAAATTAATTGTAACAAACTTATCTTTTAGAAACATTAAAGCGTGACAGTTTGCATTACAATTTACTAGTTTGCGACAAAAAATTGCTCTTCAGCAGAGTAGGAACATCCGAGAATCCTTATGTGTAAACAGAAATGTGTCCTCTCTCTACAAATTCTTGAAAATGAGCTCGACTTTCAGCTTCATTTAATGAAACGGTAAGAATTGCTGGTTTTTTCTCATTTAGGATCGGGGTGGGGGGGAGCGATCGAGCGAGAATGCACCGCGGGTCGAGTCAACTAGCACGAGGTGAGCCCGGAAGGCTTCGGACGGTCATAAATTATTACACGGCGCGGGGTGACTATCGATCTCACCGCGCTTAAGGTCGCACGACGCTACGGCGGGGCCGCCGGGAAGGTGACCCCGTCGATCGAAAAGGAACAATTCAATCGTTCGAGCTTTTCGGGCAGCCGAACGGGAGAAACTGATTGCGAGGAGCCGCGTCGGAGTCTGCGGACACTCGAGAACGTGCCGCGCGGGGATTCGTCGTCGTTGAAATCTCGGCGGAACGAGAAAACGACGCGGATATACCGTACCGTCCTTCCTGTAGTAGAGAATCTCGAAGTGCTTCTCGGCGCCGGCGGCGAGGGCGTCGCGCAGCGCGGCCACGGCATGGGGCGACGTCATGGAGCCGTGCAGAAAGTCGCATATCGCCGGCCTCTGCATCACTTCCGCCCGGGAGAACCCCGTCAGCCGGCAGAACCCGTCCGAGCAATAGATTATGTGACATAGTCCGTGTTGAGCGTTCGCCACCAAAAAGCTTCGATCTGGAAAAGAAAACAGTAGTAAAAACCCGTAAACGCCCGACACATATTAGGTAACGAGAGATTGATTAATTTTACTGTACAAACTGATACTTATACCATCACGAACTGGAAAAAGTACGCTGTGATCTATTAAAAATGTCAGTTTTTCATCTCAAGATTTGTTACTGAAACAACTGTAAAGATTCATGGGCTTCCCCATGAGTTTTTACTAACCCCTTTTCTCTATGTGCGTTTTGCACACAGAGACGAATAATTTGTTAGTATAACATTATTTGAGTTACCGTAACAAATATTTGAGCTAAAATAGTGATAACAAATCAATATTTTATCATGGTAAATCCATTTGTTATGGTAACGAAAAAAAAAAATTAAAGAAAAACTATGATTTTCACTGTAACCAGGGAAACCTGTAAAACATTTTCATCCCAACAGCAAACTACATTTGTTACTGTAACAATAAATGCTGCCATAACAACTGATTTTCGATATTGTTACCGACACAAAATTAGTTTTTTCCGCGTACCTATCCATTCAAACTTTCGATCGTTCCACTTTTTTCCACGATCCCCAATTCGTCCTCACACTTTATCTCTCCCCTCGTTTCGAAACGCGCATACCGAGCGAATTAAATTCTCCATCGCCTCGACCTCCCTTCATTTAATTCACAGCGGCGGTCATTTTCGCTCTCCTCCTATCCGCGTCACCGAAAGGCCGCCGGACTCTCGTTTGGCATAGCTGGGCGCCGCTCGTAGCTTACGCGCGAGTGTCGTTATTTATTATTATTATTATTATTATTATTATACTACGCGCGCTTCCTCCGCCCCTCCCTGCCTCTCACTCCGCGTTCTCCCGCACCACGAGAGACGCGGTTTTAAAATGTTTCAAGAATTTGTCCGCGTCGCGTCTCTAGAAATAGGAAGCCCGCGCTCGTCCACGACTTCTCACGCTCCAGGCACGCGCGTTGGACTCGGCGGCGATGGGCCGCCGGCCAACGATGTCGCTCAGCCGCGCGCACGAGAGAGAGATCCGCGCTCGCCGTTTTCTATTTCAGCTAAGCGACCGTGTACGCCCTTATCTCGATCGCGGCGGCGGATAGCCCGTGCTATAAGTCGCGACACGCCAAGCGGGGCGGGACGATCGTCCGATGACATTTCTCGGCCGCGGGTTTTCGCGACCCGATCGTGGGAATCGGGACGAGGGGAGAGATCGGCCTCGATTCGATTTCCTTCTCGCAACGACCCATTCAAGCGCTACAATGCCGCCGCGTGAACGAGTTCGACCCGCGGTTGCCGCGCAAGCAACTCGCGCGGCGAACTTCCGTCGCCGGAAATAAAGAGCACGCGTTTCTCGCCGAATGTATTTTCTTTCCCACCCCTTTGTTCGTTTTCGACCTTGTCCGCCCAGCCTGGCGAACGGGCCGCTTGACGAGGGAGTTCGAACGGTGCGCCGCAGGGGTGGGGATGAAAGAGGGCTCCGAGAGGTCGATATGGGGTGCTCGCGCGAGAAATCGGCCGATCTACCGTCGAAAAGACAGAAGAGACAGCGACGCAATCATCGCGGGACAAATATTTTCCAAAAACTCGTCCAAGAATACCTCCACACCCGACGGAATTCTCCGCGACCTTGGCACCTACTCGAGCCGATTCTCCCCGCACCCCGTGCGGCGTGTACGAAGCGAGGAACGCGACGTCGCGTGGATCGATTCGTCGAGAATCGCGGGTTGGTTTATATCGTGGCGGGCACCGCCGCGGGGGTAGTCCTTCGCGCTGCAGGACTGCACGAGGAGCTATCCTTGAAGCCGAGACGAGGATACGCGCGAGTTAACGCGACGATGCGCGGAACCATGTATAGGGTTTTAAAACTGACCGAACAGTGGGCTCTGTCGTTGGGTGCTGGACGTCCGATAATGGCGCGATAATGGTAAAGATTAGTGGTTCAGCAATGGGAAAAAAGCTGGATGATAACTCCGTTGAATGAACTGTAGTTTGCAATGGTCCAACTACGGCATTTGTAAATAACGTCGATGGCGGTACTCTAGAAAATTCCACGATCACTGTATTGCAAAATGCCAAATTATCTTAAAATATACCGCATTAAATTAATGTTTACCATGTAGGCAGAGAATGAAATGCTATACGGAGAAAATTGAACAGTTACGATTGCGATAACGATAAGCCAGAATAGTAAATAGGTGACAACTTCGACGGTATCGTGTTGTATAATCTGCAGCATAGTAACGATTACCATTTGAATAGTAATGGTTACCGTTCATATAGCGATGATCACTATAATGCAGATTATTCAACACGATATCGTCGAAACTGTCATCTTTTTACTATTCTGGCTGGTATTCGTTACTATTCAATTTCCTCCGTGTATTCTGTATGGCAATACTTTTCATAATTTTACGAGTATGCATACATGTTGTCACTACAGTGCCATACAAAGCATACGTAATATCGTACAAAAAGCATGTAGGGTAAAGTCGGGAGAGATGGCGCAGCAGATGAGACGGTTCAGTCAAATAATTTCTTTGTCTGTGTGGCAACATTGATTCAGTTGGCGACACAGATGATTAGTGCACATGCGCAGTAAGTGTGTGTTACCGAACGGCTGTTTTTCTCATCAAAAGGTAAAACCAATAAAACTGTAAATAAGTAAAACTGTAACTATAATAAATATAACTGTATATTATATTGGCCCTGATTATTTTTGTGTGTAATAATAATTAGGCATCCAGTAAGTTTTTATTCTGATTTGAATGTATTTGGTTTGGTCATTTCACTTAGTAAACTTTTAAATATTGTTCCTAAACTTAAATTTCGTTCCGTGCTTCATGTACAAGAATTCAGGCAGAAAAGCGAAATAACTTTTACGTGTTATTATTAAGATTTATTATTTCTTAAAAATGTTTTAAGTTTATGTGATTGGAATAATCAATACTTTGGTATTTTTCTTTAAATTTAATTATTTAAGATGATTTTGTATTTCTGTTTCTGTTATTTCGCATTAAAAGGAGTTGCACTTTTAATTTTGAAGCCTATTCTTGGACTGCGCCATCTTACCCATACTAGGACGGGTGAGTTGGGGGGTTTTTGGTATATTTTCTTTTGACAAATTTTTTACAAAACTCGATAACACTTTTGGTCGTTCCTTTACAAATGCCTATATTTTATTGTTCGCTCTATCCACATTATCAATTAAGTATTGCTTATTCTACAAATATAGTTTTTATACCACTTTAAAAAAAGGTGCGCCATCTCTCCCGACTTTACCCTAGTAACAGAATTCGGGCATCCAATGCCCGTCATTTCAACTTCATTTTTCCCCGTGTGCACTTCGAGATAATCGCATCGCATCCCTCGCGCGAGAATTTAGCGGTCCGACGGGAAAAGTGGTATAAGTCTGAAATTGTAAAAAATGAGATATGTGTATTTTAAGCTTCTCCTGGCTTAGTCAACATTCGGGAAAAGCTATATAAGTTATTAACTTATATCGTTTTTCACGAATGTTGACTAAGCCAGGAGAAGCTTAAAATACACATATCTCATTTTTCACAATTTCAGACCTATACGTACCACTTTTCCCGCCGCGGACCGCCAATTATCATTCCGAACCGTGAACCGCGTATCGGGGAAAATTTCGAACGTCTCGCGCCTGGCAGCTCCCCAAAATTGTGTACAAATTTATCGCGCGCGCGCCAAACCTGCACTCTCTATATCCGCGTATAGTCCACGACGTCGCTCGCCAGCAAATTTCGTGGTCGCGCTCATTGTGTTTCCCATCCACCGCGGAAAAGTCGAACGCGGAAGGAGGATCGGTCAAAGTCAAGCGCGCGCGCGTTTCCCGCGATTCTATATTTTTCTCGTCGCCCTCCATGCGACACCGAGGGTATTTCGCTCCGCGAACGCCCCCGTGAGACGAGCGCTCGCGATCTCGCGCGAGCAGAGCGAGAAAGGAGGAATCCGGAGCGCGCGAATAGGCGAGGCCAATGCGCGCTGCGGAGGAGACGTCGGATTAGAAGCCAAGGCTCGACGCGAACGGCAGGCGCTGCCGCTGCTGCCACCGCAAAGCCCCCGATGGTTGTCATACATATTTTTTATTATATAAAGTGACCTTACTACGGTTTCCCGAGAATTTATCGCGTTAATGCCTATTATCGTTGACCCTTCTCCGCGCCCCCTGGTGAGTGGCAGCCCGGTGGGGTGGATCTCGAGCGCGAAAGGGGGAGGGGGCCTCGCGGATCAAAGAGCGAGCGAGAGCAGCTTTCCGCGCGACTGCGAGCAACACGCGACGCTCTTCGGCGTTTTTCGCTCCGCGCGATCAATGGGGTCGGGACACGAACAATTTTTTTACGGAAAAATAGTTTATGCTTAGATTGTGACGCTTATATAAGAGGATTTTGCTTAAAATTCATTATTTCTGTAGTTATTAACGAATTATGAATAGGGAATTCAAATGGAATACGGAAAGGAAACGACGTAGGATGTGCTTATCAGTGCCGTATACAAATATTTTCTTACTTTTGGATGATGAAGTTTTTTGTTACTTATATTAGAGTTCAAATTTTTACATAGAACGTACACGGAGAAAAGAAATTAATTAAATCTACTGAAAATTATTTGCGGGGTTGCAAGTAATTATTTATTTATACCAATGGAATTTTTTAATACATCAATTAAATATCTCTTCCTTACGATCACGTGAAATAGTACATGACTGCAAGGAAAAATATTACATTGACATAAAAAAGATTTAATTGATCTAAATAAATAATTACTTGCGGCTTCGCTAGAAATTGTTAGTAGATTTAACTAATCTCTTTCCTCTGTGCAGAGTACATTAAGAAATGACTATGCGTGAAAGTGCATTTCAATCGAATAGAGATCATGCGAATATAATTAAGAAATGTGATATCAAATTGTCTACATAACCGCGAGAGAGGTTCATGATTTTAAAAGTATACGGGCCTAAATTCAGCAAATGCGTAGAGCGTTTGCGGTCTACTTCCGATTAAGCGTCTTGTTCTGGTTGAATTAACTAGGAAAGCCGCAATATTTTTTCTAAAATTTTATATCCCTTCTCATTTCCAGATAAATGTTTCTTTAATAGAAACATAACTTCACGAAAAAGTCCCTAGCACTCCTCGAATTGCACAAATCATTAATTATTACTAGACTGCAATAGTTTACCGTGAAAGACGAAGGATACGAGTAACAATTTCATGATCTTCTTTACCGCAAATGCCATAGTTCATATAGTCGCGTTTGAAATTCAGCATTTTAAATGCATTTTGTCATTGAGTAACGTTACCAAAAATTGAATATTTATGAACACAGAACGCATCTACGTGGTTACTAAAAAAATGTTTTCCAAGTGTCCTAACTCCATCGCAAACCCCCCGCGCGCGCGCGCGACGACTTCAGGCGCATTCCGCGCGCGCGAGTGATATTGCCGGTGACGCGGGCATTGTGTCCCCCATTGTCGGAACCGCCCGAGCGCATCCCCCGCCGCGCGACTCTTCCTTTTCGGGGGAATATTTCAAATGATATCGAAAATGGAACTCGCGCGCGGCTGGCCCGATGCCTGGCGCTCCACATTCGAACCGGCCAAGGACTCTTTTAACTCTTCTCTCCATCGCCCTCTCGAGTTTCGCGGCGCTCAGACGCTGCCGTCGCGGTGAGTACCATCGCGTCGTTTCGTCTCTCCGGCGAGGCCTTTAAAGACACGTACATATATATCGAGAATGGCGCAGAGCGAAACGCTCGCCGCGCAAAAGCCAGGCCCGCATTGTGCGAAGCGGGCATCGTTTTCCGAGAGCCGCGCCGCTATACTCACGCTACTCGGGAGCGTGTCGCGACGAAACTATGTATTTACTCTTCCGCGCGTCGATCGATCGCGCGCCTCGCGCGCTGCACGCGGGGACGAAAAATGCGACGCGACTTCGAAATGGCGCACACGTGTCGACGACGGCCGAGGCGATCGCGTACGGCTATGCGGATGTATGCCAATCCATTGAAATCATTTTCTATTCCCGGGCGAGCGCTTCCAAATGCCTCCCCCTCCCTTTTTCTTCTTATCGACCGACCGACCCCGCGCGATACATCTCGCCCGCGGCTTCGCGGCCGATCGAAAAACGGTGCGTATGTGTGTGTAGGTACGGTGTGATTCTCGGGTCGGAGGTCATGAGACGGTAGGCTATGTGGTGTTTTACGGATTACAGGTTGTATGTACGCTATTGGGGACGAAGGACCCCGTATAGGAATCTTCAACTGGCCCAACGCTGGACTGTTACTTGCCAGCTGCAACCATACGAGCCGCAATGGGGCGACAACGGCAGCCATGACTGGCTCCGTGACGGTCGAGCGCTGAGACGATAGTTTCGGACGAATATTGGGTGCAGATAAACGGCCAGACCATGACAAACTATATTGGCCCGACCATGGTAAATATTATTAGGTGTACAACTTTGCTTCCGCTGTTTTCCTGTAGAAGACAATTGGGAGAAACGGCGGAAGCAAAGTTGTACACCGATTAGGTACAACATTCAGCCAGCTGTGGTATGGAAATCTGCCATTTATGATTTAAACGTCTCGAGCCATAACCCAATAATAAATGTCTACTATTAGTATGAATTAGTTTAAAATATCTTTAAAATATGTAACATGTGATATTTAAATTGGGTACTTAAAAATAATCCTTTAATGGTGGACCGAAGTTATATCCTGATGAACTATTGGTTAACATTTATAGGGTCAAGTACAACCGATTATCGATTTCCATTACTTTATGTACCAAAGATGATCCGATGCTAGGCGGTAAATTCTTGGCCCATGATTAGTAACTATTCGACAAGTATTGGCCCTATTGTAAGGACTGGCTTTCTTATATAGGAGTGTCTGATTGCCTACAGGGTATGAACTTGGATCTGCAACGTAGGAAATATAGCGTAGACGATTTTTTAGAAATATAAATGACGATGTCAGTCCTGCTTAATCTCTCCTACTCCGCACATTAATCAACGATAACGCTCATCGTCTATACTTCCACAAAATCGTATACACAACATTTACTATGCTGCAGATCCAAGTCCAGATGTTGTATAGCCTCCAAAGAGGCTACACAGTATATCGTCCCATGACCTCCGTCCTGAGAATCTCTCTGCATGTATACGCAAAGACGACACAAAAGCCTACGATAAGCAATACAGTCGGACCTCCCTAATTTCGAAGCACCAGGGCTGAATTCCCCAAAGTAAAAGAAAGATTGGAGACCGAAACGACTTCTCCCACTCTACTACAGTAGAAGGAGAAGGGGAAGACGCGCGCATGTCCGTTCGCTCTCTTCGGCGTGCGACGGAAGGGGAAGTGCGCTGCTTCTCCCCGCGGCGGAGAAGTACTCAAAGTCAGGGTGGTGAAACTCAGGGAAATCCGACTGTATCTCCGCTTTCCGATAACCCCAGCTCAACCGCCCTCTACCGGGCGAAGCTTTACCGTGAGTGTCGAATTTCCTGATGATGGTTTCGATGATCGTGGTCCTGGGCGCTACGTGACCCCGTCTAACAGGCATCTCAGGAGTTCCCAGCGGCCCGGGATCGGCGCGGCTCTTCGCGTTTATCGTACTGTGCGACGGCGAGCTACACCGGTGGGTCGCGTCGCTCGCACTGTATCGGCGCAGCGCCGGACACCCGTGTCGCGCGATGCGATCGAAAGGGAAAGCCGCACGGCGGCGCGTACACCGAGCGTTGCGCCGCGCGTGGAATGATCGTTGCTCGTCGACGCTGCAGTCTCGCACGCAGTGTGGCCCTTCTCAAGGGGGATCCCCTAACGGAGCCTCTCTTCCACGCGGCAGCAGCCCTCACGATCGTCCCGCCGGCGCCGCTGCTGCATGTCTTCCCGACGAGCTTCGCACGCCGGAATTCGACGAGGAATTCTTCTTACGACGTTATCGCCTTCCCAGGGGCGAGGAGGGGCTTGCGATCGATCGCGTTCGCGCCACTCTCCGCTGCGGCCCCCGGCGCGACGGGGCCTGTGAAACTTCGTCCGCTGCTGCACCGCGATTCGGACGCCGGGGTCCCGCGACCCTCGGAACGCGCGCGCCGCGGAGCGCGACGGCCCCGATACGAGCGCGAGCCGTATCGCTGGAATCGGCACGGTTGCCGGATACGTGACGTCCACCGCGCCGCGCGATTTAATCACACGGGGCACCCCCGACGCACGCCGCCGCGGAAACACGCCGATGCGACACGCGCGCGTCCTTGCTCGCGCGTCGACACGCCCGCGAGCCCGATCGACCGGCGAATCATGTCCGAGTGCGCGCGCGGGAGCCGCGGAGGGATCTCCGCGCGATCTAGCGAGTCGGAGGGTCGGAAGGATCGTCCGCTCCTGCGTACCGCGAGCGCGGCTCGCTCTCCGCGCGTCACCTTCGCCACGCGAGGAAGCGGAAACGAAGAATTCGACGCCACGCCGCGTTGCGGTTCTCCCTCTACCGACGGAGCGCTCCGTCGTCCCGATCTCTCGCCGTGCGGCGCTCCGCGGGGGGATAGAGCCGCGACGCGGAGGGACTCGCGGGACCACCACCACCACCACCACCACCACGACCACCACCACCACCACCACCACCGGTACCGAAGCGGTCCATCCGTGCGAACCGGAAAACGAGGCACGTGGAGCGGAGTGTCGCCGCGGATCGAGATATCGCTCGGAATTAAACTCGGACGTTTCCGCGTCGTTGAGAACCTTCCTTCGAATGCGTCATCCCCCCTTTGACTCGTCGCCGGCCGTGCATTCTCGCGTCGACCCCTCAGGGACAGTTATTTTTGTACTTCTTCTTCATCCTCGGCGGTAGCCCGTCGACCGACGGCAGCGCGTTCTCCGGCCTCGAGGAACGTTTGACCCGCCGCGCGGCTGTAACCCTTTCCCTTTTCCCCTGTGACGTCCGAGCGCGTAGAGATCGAAGGTCCGCGGACAGCCGCCCTCCCGATCGTCGACGATTCTTCCGTTGGACGCGAATCGGTGCTCGAATCGCCTCCGCGGTCCGCTTCGAGGACGAACGATCGGATCGTCAGTGTCCCCCCTTCGCCCCCGATTCGCACTCGGTCCCGATATCAGCGTCGCGAATCGCGGGCGACTCGCCGATCGCGCGATGGCACACCCTCGCGACGCGCCCGGTTCGCCGGCGTCGCGCGTCGCCTTCCATTCGTCGCCGATTGCCCCGGGTGGAGGTGTCGTCGTTGCGCGGCCAGCACGGGTGGAGGAACGACGCGGACTCTCGCGCGACACGAGAGTTTTGCGCGTTTGGCGACTCGCCGCTGTACGGTCGGGGTTGAACTGAGAGGACGTGGAGCCGCGACGTCTCGCGCTGTGGACCGCACGACTTCGCGGCGCAAGCGCCGGCGCCGCGACATCCCCTCCACGGGTCGGCGTGCGCTAGACTGGAGCCACCCCCCGGTTACGTGCGATAGCGCGGTTGATAACGCGTACGCGCGAGCGGGGTGCGTACGGGTGGTACACGGTTTTTGGGTCGCGAAGGGTATTTCGCTCGGACTGCTAGAAATCTTTCCTCGTCGTCATCTCGTTACACGGAACGATTGATAACGATAAATTTTACTGTATTAAAAAGGTATGCAGAACATTTATTTTGTTTAAATAAACTTTTATTCAATGTGCATAAATTCCTATTTATCTTAAATAAATATTTCTCTTAGGTTCGACTAAAAAGGTATGCAAAACATTTATTTTGTTTAAATAAACTTTTATTCAATATGCATAAATTCCTATTTATCTTAAATAAATGTTTCTCTTAAGTTCGTCAAATAGTGAATAGCAAGTGGCGGTGACTACTACGCTGAGAGCGGCGCAAAGTAAAAATCATTCGCTCTCTACCTAGATACCATCTGGACCAAACCAGATGCTGCGGATTCTAAATCAATCGCGGAGAATCGGAGACGACTCCACGTGCTCTCCATTGTGCGTATTGCGGTGGTTGTGCCTTACGCACAATACAAGTAGTCGGCGCTTCCGGGCGGCAGGTTGTTTGGAGAGGGGATGATCGTCGGTCGGCCGAGGGGAAGAGAGTTCACGCGGAAATACGAAGTCGTACCGCCGGTTCCCTCTGGCGACGTTGGAGCACATGACATCGGCATTGTAGCAATCCCTGTTATCGTTCTCGATTGATACCTCGTTGTGCTCTAAATGAGCGTAAGTCCGCTGTAAGTACAAAATTGACAAGAAACGAGTGGATTTCCATACCTGAATAGCCACACTCGACTCCTAAGAAAGGATGAAAGTAATAATATTATAATTAAAATGAGACTGTCATTAAGTGCAGAAAGCGCGATTCAAAGAAACGTTGTCTTACAACGTAACTGAGAAATGTATACAGTAAAACACGTTATTCTTACAAGAACGGTACACGAACTTCGATACGCGAACTAATAATTATT
Source organism: Xiphydria camelus (assembly GCA_963678675.1). Lineage (NCBI taxonomy): Eukaryota > Metazoa > Arthropoda > Insecta > Hymenoptera > Xiphydriidae > Xiphydria > Xiphydria camelus. Next base: position 27,279,988 of record OY783195.1, read on the forward strand.
GCAATAAAATAAGACCATTATTGAATAAAAAAAAGTGTGATACGTAATAACATCGTTTTACAACGTTATTGATATATTTATACCATAAAACACGTTATTTTCGCGACATGCGCGATACGACCATCGATACGAACCGAAATTCGAAACTAATTTTCCAATGTGAAACTAAATTCAAATTTAGCGGTCACACGATTAGAAGGCAGATGGCGCCAATGCGCTCGGCCATTTTCGGCCGTCCCCGCCACCGCTACGGAGCCCCGAACACGGGGTCTACGGAACTCGAACCAAGGAGCCCCGCCCTGCCGCCGCCTGCCAGCCGCGATCGCTGAGAAGCTCCGCTTCTTCGAACAGTCCGTGTCTCCATGAAAACAATTAGGTGACCGAGTGCCGTGCTCTCTCCGCTATCAAGTATTCCGGTGATTCAGACGCTTGCGTCCGACAATCGCGCGCGTTCGTCCGACCGAGCGACGGTGGCCGCGTCATCGAGCATTCGGGAGAACGGGGGCGAAAGTGCGCGGAAAGTGCCAGGCTCGATGTGAAAGTCGGGAAAAGCCGCCCGCGGGACCGAAGTAGCGAGAGCCGTTCGCGCGACGTAGGACGACGGGGAAGCGAGAACGGTGTAGCCGATCGCCCGGATATTCGTCGAGGCACGGCTCCCGTGGGAGCAGAGCAGGTACGCGCCATGGATTATTTCCGGGATTCGCACGAGCACGAGCCGGTGGGCCCGTCGCGCCCTTGCCGGAGGGACGAGTGCACGCGCGGGACACGGTCCTTGCGGAGCGACATACCGGGGAGCAAATATGGCGGTGCTCCGCGAGGCGTACGCTGTCAAAATCCCTCCTCGCCATTTTTTGTCGCGGCTCCGCGCTTATCGCCGGTTTTTCATCCGAGTCCCCGGAATTCTCGCCCCCTCCGCGGTACGGGCGCCCGAGTTCGCGAAATTCGACGGGCGAGCGGGCAGGTCGCGCGCGCATCGACGAGGCTTCTGGGATCCGCGAGCGATCTCCGCTCGTGCGTACCGGTCCCGGCGACAGGCCGAATTCTGTCGTTTCGCGGGGGAGAAATTTCGAAAGAGCTTGGAGAGCCTTCGCGAGATACACGAGTCTGTCAACGAGCGGTCGCGCGGGGATCGTGCGTTCGACGGGAAAAATTCGTATCTCGCGAACGGTGAGCCGGATCGGGATATGTCTCATTCGATTCGTTGGAATGTCTGCTAAAAGAGATCTCCTTTACACTTTGAGTTTATCTCTCAGCGTTTACGAGTTATTCGCGCTGAAAGATCCCGCGGTGCGACGACGAATACAATTTCCTGTTTACCGCTTAGAAAGCACCGCTCCGATTGCGCTGCCAAGTCGTGTGGTTTTTATCGACGAGATTTTTTTAACGAAATACCCAATTCCCCTGTTATTAATTACTTCCTAGTTTTCGGAGCACTCGACCGTACTGGTGGTTCTCTCGTGCGAATCGACGAGTACTCGTAAACCGCGATGACTCGACGTCCCGACTTTCCTGGATCGTCGGTAGTGAAAAATGGCGATGTATAACCTGGATTTGAGCGCCGGCGAAATCAAACCCACCTGCTTTTCAGACCAAATAACAGCCTTTCCAAAAGAGTCGCTGAGAGGGGCGGGGGGGGGGGGGGGGAGAAAGGAGCGAAAGGGTTCTAGAGGAAGAATTTTATTTTTACCGTGGGACTCTGAGGTTTCGATATCGAGTCACCGAGGCGAAGAACCGAGATGAGTCAGCGGAGTTGATTTTTGCTCTACGATGTCCGGTGATTGAAAGAAACGCTTCTTTTTAACGAACGGACGACGCAATACCGATCGAACTAACGACCCGAGCATGACGTGCGATCCTTGAAAAGGAAGAATTCGCTCGAGGGAATCACCCTATGCAAATTTAGCGGAAAGTCGACCCATCGATTCACTAGCGCGGCCGACCGTTTGGTCCTCCGATCTCTCCGCGGATGAATTCTTACTTCACTGCGATCTCGCGGCTCGTCGGACGCGGCGGTTGCGTCACTAAACGACGTCGACGCCGTCTGCCAGTTGTACACAATTAGGCTTCCGAGTCGCTGTGGCGTAAGTCAATCGGACGAACTTTCCCGTTCGGGAAGGGAGGCAAAGAGAGAAACGATCCTTTCGACACTGCCTCGATGAGAATTTCCCTGCTTTTTCTCCCGTATCTCGAGGATATTTAGAAAACGAGTCCCTCCTTTCGCTGTACACCCAGAGAAAAGTTCAAGTTGAATACGAATTTGATAGACAAATTTATTCGAGATGAATAGGAGTTTATTCACATGGAACGAAAATCTGTTTGAATTAAATCAACGTTTTATATATCTTTTTAATTGATTACGAACCTGGTAAAGCAAAAATCTATTTGAATGAAATAAATGTCTATGGAACACAAATTTATTTGAATTAAATCAATGTTTATAGGTATATCTTTTTAATCAAGTACGCTAAGAATAAATTTGCTTGATTGAAATAAACATGCTTTTGGATAGTCCTAAGAGCACGTTTATTCGATTTGAATGAATATCGATTTGATCTAAATAATATTGAATTGAATCAATAATATTTATATTCGTTCAATCGATATTCATTCTAATCGAATAAATATACTCTTATGACTATTCAAAAATAAATTTATTTCGATCAAGCAAATTTTATTCTCAGTGTATGAACCTAGTAGAACAGAAATCTATTTGAATTAAAGAAATGTTCGACTAGGTTCGTACCCGATTAAAGAAGTGTATTAAACATTTATTGCATTCAAATAGATTTTTGTTCTACTAGATTCGTACTCGATTAAAAAGTCATGCAAAACATTTATTTCATCTAAATAGGCTTTCGTTCGTTGTGAATAAATTCCTGTTCATCTCGAATCAATTTATCTACCAGGTTCATATTATTCAACCAGACCTTTTCCCTGAGTCTACAGCGTCCCCGTTGAGCAACCGCGCCTTCCTCGAAACATCGAAAAGAGGGAAAGGAAAAATATGTTTGTCTCGTCACCGTCGCACGTCCTCCCGGGTACGATTTTTATAGATCTTCCTCGTACGCCTCTCTCGCGACAACCGCGTGAAAGTTGTTGATCGCACGACGCGCAGCTCTCGTTGCCTCTCCATCATTTGGCCGATGAACGTGACCGGTAATTCGTTATCCGTGTTTCCCACGCCGAGATATATCAATGATCGTCAAATTCTGCTCGTCTCAAATCAAAACACGAATATTTCAGCAGGGATAATTACGATCGACTGAGCGTTATGGAATCTTTTGGCAGTCGCTAAACTCCATCCTATCGGTAAACTATAAATCATATATGAGGCTAAATTTACTCGCCAGGAGGAAAAACTTCAATCACTGTTATCTCATTACCTATGAGCTTTTGGCTCATATTCGTATAATACTTTTTTGAAGATTACATGTCAATCTGTAGCAGAGTCTTATATCGATATAGGCCGAAAATTCATAAATAATGAGATAATAGTGATTCGAGTTTCTTTCCTGGCGAGTAAGTTTAGCCTCACGTGTGGAATACGAAGCGACGGTCCCAGCGATCCATACGACGAACCTGTAGGATCGATCCGATGCAGCCGGTGTGCTCGCCGCGTTCGCACATACGTGCGGAGCCGTTGTAAAAAGGCCCCGCTCGCGTTTTCCGGTTAGGAAACACCCGGCCGGCAGTGGAAGCCGCGTTTCGTCGAACGGTTAGTAGGGCGCACCAGTTAACCGCGATGGAAAGGGTCAACGTATTTGAGTCGAGCGATCCCCCCTCGCCGACTTCCTCTTCCCCTGTCGACACAACGCACGCATGCACGGGGCCCCGGCGTACGCGCCTCGTATCGCGTTCCCCCGTACGCGTAACCGTCGCCTCGCACGGAGAAAAATGAAGTTGAAATGACGAGCATTGGATGCCCGAATTCTAGTACTGTATTATGCCCTTTGTATGACACTACGCCGACAGAAATAATTGCTGGTATCAAAAAAAGATTTCTTGAAGAAAAAACATGATCTTACAAATTTTTAAGAATACAGATTTTGGGTCAAAGAATATAAATTCTTGATTCAAGAATTCCGTCGTTGGGACGAGATATTCTTCCCGCGTGAACAAAATAATTATTCGAGCCTAACAAATATTTGTTTGCATGAAGAAAACTATGTCTTGATCCTGGAATAATATCATATTTTTGATTGAAGAAAACATTTTCTTGGCACCAGCAATTATTTCTCTCAGGGTGCATGCGCTTCGTATGGCACTGTAGTGACAACTCAAAACTATTATATGAAAAATATTGCCATACCAGAATAGCATTTCATTTTCCGTGTATATGCAAGCTGTAATATAATATTGCATGTTTTCAAACGATTTGGAAGGATTCACCGTGATGATACCGTGGTGATATTATAAAAGATGCCAATGTAGAAAATGCCACGATGACTGTATTGCAAAATGCCAAATTATCTTAAAATATACCACATTAGATCAATGTTCGCTGTACGCAAATAATGAAATGCTATTCTGTGTGACAATACCTCTCATAATTTTAAATTGTCATTACAGCGCCATACACTGAGAAGTATAACTTTGTTGAAATGATGAAACGCATCTGGTTAAACGAGTTTCGTTATTTTAACCAAAATACTGGTCAATTGAACCAGATATCAAGTTACTCTAACCAAATGTTTAGTTATTCCAACCAAACAGATGGAGGATCCATATTTCACCAAACAGTTTGGTTGTGGTCATCAGGATTTTGATTAAATTGACCAGGTTATTTTTCTCAGGGCCGGTTTATCAATGTCCAGTTAAATGTCTTAACTGGTGAATAAAATTAAAGTGGTAGCTAAACTGTTTATCAATATACGACTAACGTTTACTAAGAACTTAAATTAAGATAACTGGAAGTAAATTTAACTGGAAGGTACTGGTGCCAGATACTGAATAAACTGGCAGTTATCGCAATTTATATAGGTTAGAATTCTCTCTGGTTTTGTGTTTGTGTACAGTCTAAAATGGATAATATTTGAGATAATATTGGAGATTTTTTGGAAATTAGCGACGATGAAGAAATTGTTGAATTCGTACAACACGAAAGAAGAACGTACAGAGTTTTACCACGGGAAGAACATTTCGTCCTGCGCTGGCGAGAGAGTTTTCCGCGAAGGGACCGTAAGATGAGCTTCTCGCTATTCTCGGGCCATGAGAACGTCGCAGCATCCCCTCTTCTCCCTACCTACCCTATCTCATTCCTCGAGTGACCTACCTTCTACAGGAATATACGCATAAAGAAAGAAATATGCCAACGACGAGGATTTCTAAAATGCATGAGTTTTAATTTGAGGGAGCTTTGAAAAGCCCGCGTTCTTTTGCGGAAATTAAACCAATCGGAATGCTTCAAGACAGTGTTCATAACTGACAGATAAAACAGTATTGAAATACGCTACTATTCGGATAACTGTCAGATAAGAATAACTGTTAGATAGTTATCTGACACATTTAACTGGACATTGATAAACCGGCCCTCAGTGTACAAAGCATACGTAGTGCCATACAAAGAACTTATAGTGTTAGAATTCGGGCATCTCCAATGCTCGTCATTTCAACTTCATTTTTCTCCGCGCGCGCGTCGTTCCCGCGTACTCGTCCGGCCGAAAATTACCGGGGCGCGTACCGTCCCGACGCGACGCCGCTTCCGAGCTCGCCCCGTCTGTACACGACGAATATCTAAATTCGAGAGTGGGACGACCTTTGCGCCGGCCGAACGTCCTTCGCGCAGCGCGTCGGGATAAATAGCCCGAGGAGCCGAGACTTCGAGACGTCTCGTCCGCGGAATTGATTTCGGGAACGCGTCGCGCGGGGTTACGAGTTCGCCGCAGTCGGCTCATTGGAAAGTCGAACGGTTCCAGTCAACATGCGGCGCGGGATGCATTTGGGTCTATCTGACGTCACGTCGAATCAAGCTAACGTCACCGGCGTGTACCGTCGTCCCTCTCCGGCTGCCCCCTTCCGCCGCGACGCGTTCCGACGACCCGAGCGACGCTCTCCTCCCTCGTCCCGAAGGAAACTCGTATCTGCGCAAAGATACGGGGTTTCGGGGTAAATTGACTCATCGCGCAACGCTCGACGCGATGCTTTCTATTATTATACTTAATACGGAAAGTCGAGCTCGAAACAGAATTTCTCGTTCGGGTCAAATCGGTGGTTTCTTTGTGAAAAATATCTGTACTGATAAGAAAACATCAACATCTAGGCGGTGCAAACCGCTTCGAGTTGGCGACCTCCATAATACCCTATTGTATCCGCGACCTATGTGCTCTATGCGCACGTAATATCTGTTATCAGTAGTGGCGAACGTTCGTCTTAACACGTGGATCACGCGATATATTCCTCAGATCGATAGCCGTTCGATGCGTCGTTTATGCTCCGAAATATAGGCTTCACAGTGTGTCCCCTATTCCCTTATTTTTTTAATTTCTCCTTTTTCACCCTAAAACTCGCAATTCTCCCCATTTTCACCTATAACTCGATATTTATCCTCTAAAACTCCCTGTTATTCAACTTCTCATTTGAGTGTGTTTTTTTATCGTTTTAAATAACGTGAAAAGGGTCAAAATCGTCATTTTTTTTAAACTAAAATAGTACTATAACTCTTAGTCCATCTATCTGCATCAATATTTCATTTCAAATATAATGAACTAGTTGCATTAATATTTATTACCGGAAACTAGAGATTTGACAGATAATCTCGTTTCCTTAAATCAGATTGCGAAGCTCAGATTTAAGACGCGTAACATGAAATTTACATTTTTAACGAGCAAAAACACCCTTCATTCACATAGCTATACATGTTTCGTTGCATATCTTAAAAATGGTTATTTTTCTCAGTGCAGATCTACCTATAACGGTCAGGGAAATGGGCTATTTCGGGCTGGAAAACCTGGAAAAGTCGGGGAATTTCTTTCTCACATTTTGCAACACACATTGCGTTTAATATCTCACTTTTTATTAACTCAGATTCCATGCTATCCAAAAGATAATCATCGGATAACCCAAAATTTAAGTAGGTAATCAGAGAGTGAGACATTAGACTGTTTACGGATGACGAAACGATAGCTTTCTGGCTCGTGTTGTCTACCTAGTAGGTACCTACTCGCATCCGCACGCGCGCGACTCGCCAGAAGGGAAAGAAAAGCGAGCGACGGAGACGTTGGTAGCGAGCGAGGGGCCAGAGGCGCGCGGCCTCTCCGCGCGGGAGAGAAGCAGCGGTGGCAACCTGTCACACGTTGCACAATGGCGTCGTCACTGCCAGCCACCGTAGGGCAGAGCGTCGCGGCGCCGGCGCCGCCCTCTTCCACCCTCTATATCTCGCTTCCTCTTTCTCTCTCGCCGTCGCTTCGCTCGCTCCGCTCGACTCTTTGGGTGTGGTCTAGACTCTCGACGACCGTGGAATCTCCTCTTCGCTCTCCTCGCGCTGCGACTTTCCTCCTTCGACGTATTCGCGGGGTGTTAACGCGATCGCAGCCGCGCTCTTTCTCCGTCTCTCCGACCTGAGTCGTTTCGATGTTTTTCCACGGCTGCCATCCTGCTCCGGGGTGCTCCGCGTATCGGACCGTCGGTCTTGACAAGGGACCCTAAAGTCCCGGGCGGTGGTGAATAAAAATCGATCTTTTTCTCTCTTTCTCGCGCGTCGAACGAAGCGGTGCGCGCTACGCGGGGCGAAAGTGATCTCCGGGAGGTGTGCGAATTGCCACCTGTGAGAACGGCGGATAGGAGCGATCGCGTTCGGCCGGCGTAGCCGATCGACCGAAAGAAGGAGTGGCGGACGAAGATTAGCGGACCCCGAGCAGAGTCGCTCCTCGCCTTCTGTCACAACGCCGCGGGTCGTCGTCACGTCGTCGACGCGAGCCGTGACGGAGGAGCGACGCGCGACGGAACCCCCGACGTTTCCGCAGCTGTGCAATATCGTGCCGCGGTCGCGCGATAAACCGCAGTGCAAACTGGCTTTGTGTCTTCGTCGCTCGCTCGCTCGGACGCGTGCGTTGCCGGTCGTGTCGGTGTGTGCGTGCTCTTCGCTCGGGCCGCTGGCCTCGACCGTGTCCTCTCCTTGCTGAGAAAGAAGGAGAGAGAGGGATCGTGCGTGCGTGCGTGCGTGCGTGCGTCAGCGTGCATGCAAGAGTCGGAAAAGCTTCGCGAGCCGCGGTCGCGACGGCAATCGCCCCGCCCCCTATCGCAACGTGGCAACGAACAGCTCATCCGCCGGTGTTTTCGCGACGCTCGGCGATTTTTCTCATGCGACCACGCGAGATCCGGTCGTGAGCGCTTCCGGGGAATCGCGTCGAGGGGGACGTGTCCTGGACGGTTCGATGATGTTCTGACAGAAGTGGGAGAGGAGGAGAGCGCTCGCGTGAGAGAGATAGATTGAGCGAGAGGGAGAGTAAGTACGATTATTACTCTTATAAATGATCGTACGTCACCTGTGGATGTATTTTTCGGAAGGAGAAGGAAATCGGCGAAGATTTTGGAAGCTTTTACGAATTTTCTCGCTCTACGTCGTACGAATGAGCGAACGCGGGGGAAGCGTGCGGATATTCGACGTCGCTCGTAGCGGTGCCGCGCGCGCATGCTCCCGGCGATTCCGCACGGTGAACGACGACGTTATCTCGCGTTACGCGGCGCGACCACGAGATTCCCTCCGCGTCGGACCGCGAGATAACGGCGAAACGCTTTTCCAGGTGAAGTGGTTCGCGGTTATCTCGCTATTCGACGCGGGTGACGTTTTTAAAACGGAATTCTCAGAAATGAGTATTGGAGATTGTATTCTTATTCGGCGTTTTCAATGCGGACGCTTTTCCACCGGAACGTATAGCGGTACAAGCCTCCAGGGATGTGTTTAGAATATTATACAATTTGCTCTCTTTCGCGATCCGAAGCGCGATTTTTTCGCGTCGACAGAAAGAAGTAAAAACGTTCGAACTTATATTTATGCATCGCATAGTGTAATCGCTTTGAGAATTACTCGCATTGTTATCGCGCGATTCGTGCAAAGCTTCGATTTCGGAAGGCCCGCCGCGCTCTACTCTCCATTTCACGCCGCACGCAGACGACGATAAGCTCGATAATCCCGCGTCACTGGCGTGACGCGCGAGGAGGAGCGAGAACTTCTGCTCCGAGTAATCGCGTCGTTACGCGCGGGGGAAACGTACAGTCCGCCGAGCCGCGCGATACGAATTATTATCGGCGAAGGCGAATTCGTTCCGAGGTCCACATGTCGCGTCTCCGGCAGAAATGGACAACCGCTGGCTTCGATGCGTGCGGAATGACCGGCAACTAAACCGTCTTCGCACTCTGCAGTACCGTTGCATCGTTTTTATCGCGCGAAAGCCTTCGAGTGCAACATTTCCAAGCGTGCACCTGAATGGAACGCGCAATTTGTATATACATACTTTAAAACCTTTATCAATTAAATTAGTTAATTTACATTTACATTTAAATCTAAAAATTTCATTTAAAAATTCATTTCTAATTTCATTTATTGTAATTCATCTTCATTCATGTCTATCGCCGGGAAGCCGTTATCGCGATCGAGTTCCACTCGCCAACGTATCTTTTTCTCTCTTTCGCAGGGTTCGGCGAGGATCTCGTTGGAAGGTGTCGCGAAGCTGGCGCGAAGGGTGGAGAGCTCAGCGGAGGCCCGGTTTCGGTCTTGGTCCTGGCTGTGGTAGCGTCGGTGGCGCGCGAACTCGAGGAAGCTGCGGGAGAGGGTGCGGGAGCGGCTATCGCGACGCAAGAGAGGAGGGTCGATCCACGCGGGGGTGACAGTTCGAACGTGGCCGCGAACCATCGGACGAAACGGCGGCGTGACACCGGCCCCCCGTAACGACCAACCCCCCACCCTCCAGCCCCTGTGGCGAGGAACGACCTCCGGTGATATCGCCGCGCGCGAGCGACGCACGCATCGTCATGAACGAGTTGGACAGCCTTCGCCAGGAGGCGGAGACGCTGAAGAATGCCATCCGGGTGAGTTTCTCGGACGAGCGTTGGGCCCGTTACTCGATAAAAAGAATACACTGCGTGGAAAAAAACAGCAATTCTTACTGCTTCATCCATACCGAAAGAATTCTTAGTTGAGCTAACAAAATATTTTGAATGAATACGAGCTAACGAAATGTTCTTTCGGAATCGCACAATTCTTTGGTTAATTTTAAATCGTGAAAAGTAAATTTTAGAGTATCAAATACATTTTATTATGTAGGAAAATTGAATTCCACGAAAACTTTGATGGCAGAACTAAACATTTGGATAATCTAACAAATATTTTTTTTAGGTAATCAGGTTGATTCAACAAGATTATTTTGTTGGCTCCTTTTTTTTTCTCAGTACACTAAGACTCGAGCTCGTTCTTCTCAAGAATTTGTACAGAGAAGACATTTTTATTTACTGCTGTCAACAGTACATAGTACAGTTTTCTCTCTGCATATTCTTGAAAATGAGCTCGAGTCTCAGGGCTACTGGATGAAGCAGTAAATATTCCTGTTTTTTTTTTTCATCTGAGAGAAATTTTATACATGGAAGAAAATGATTTTGCAGCCTTAGCAAAACTAAGTTTTACTGGAAACTTGTTGCTATCATGACAGAAATGTTATCCGTGACAGCAAAAGATACATTAAATGATAGCGCAAATGTAACTACAAACACAGTGAAATTTTTTGTCGGAAAAATATTTGCTATCCCAATAAATATTTTTACTGTTATTGAGCATACCTCTTGCTGCCACGGATAATATATTTGTGATGATGGCAAGAAATTCTCAACAAAACCAAGTTTTGTTAAAACTGCAAAACCATTTTTTCCTGTGTAGATTATACGACAATGCTAGTAGTTTATTAATATAAGAATAAGTTCTAGTTAAACTTAGCAATACGCATTTCTACTTCAGCTATAATACGTATAGTTATTTCAACAATACGTATTCCTCCTGCTACTATTTGGTATTGCTATATTACCTACCATGTCAGGCTAAACTTACTCGCCAAGAAAGAAGCTTCAATCACTATTATCTCACTATTTATGAATGTTTGGCCTATATCGACTTTATTGCAGATAAAAGCGTAATCTTCAAAAAAGTATTATACAAATATAAGCCAAAAGCTCATTGACAATGAGATAACAGTGACTGAAGTTTCTTTCCTGGCGAGTAAGTTTAGCTTCATATGGTGTACTGTTTAGTTATTAGCCTTAAAGTATAGCTATCATAGCTATACATATTGCTGTACGACCTATACATTTCTCTCAGTCTAAGGAATAAGAAATAAGGAATGAGGTTCCGACTTTTTGATTGGAATCTTATTCCTTATTTTATATTCCTTTCATTGTTTAAAGGCCATTACTCCTGTAATCACGATGCGTTTCGATAGCGCACGACTCGACGCAGGATCACAATCGTTCTCCCTTTCGGATCACGCATTCGACTTCTCCTCGCGCTCGATCGCATCGAACATCCCCATCCCCCTCGATCGTTGGTGCGAACGACGTAGCGCGCACGCCCGCGCGTCCGAACGCCGTTCGCCGCGGCATCGATCAGCCGCTCGAAGGCACGGAGGACCGCGAGAAGCGCCGAGCGTTGCCCTCGACGTGTTTGACGCTTCCGCACCTCCTCGCGCTATTCGGCTCTCGCGTGCGAACGGTGCACCGATGCGCCTCGATTCTTACGTCATCGCCCGTCGTACACGCGCGCGCGCGCGCGAATCAGCGAAGCGCGAGAAGGGGACGTGGAATGCCGGGCGCGCTCTTCGGGGTCAATTTCCAGCTCCGAGCGGAGTCATTCGTCTTCGGCGTTTCGATGCTGCTGTATTAACAGTTGAGGCATCCGGCTTTCGCACGGGTCAGGGAGAGGGAGGGAGGAAGTACTCGGCGTCGTGCCGTGGCAGACCTCTGGCGGTGGTGACGGCAGGGCGCGGCGTAACCGTCGTCGCCGCCGCCGTCGTCGCAACCCCGATCAATACGCTAGAGTTCCCCTTGCTCCTCTCACTCTCTCGTACCCCCTGCCGCCCCTCGCCACGTACTCCCGGCGAGAGAGAGAGGAGCCCTTTAACCCTCGCGTGCACGCGTGCGCGATCTCGCTCGACGTTTTCAAGTGCGTCGAGTGTCTTTCGCTGTGCGAATTACTTCGACGCGACGAGCTTCTAGGTAATGCGAGGCGCACGGGCGTGCGTGCGCGTGCCAACGGAGCGAACGCCAGCTGGCGGAAGCCGGTTCCACCTCGCCGATCGGGGTGACATTCCCAAGGAGAAATTGCAAGTCAGGCTGACGTCCAAATGACGTCCCCGTAAATCAGAATGACATCATTTGGACGTGAGCTCGAATTACCATTTCTCCTTGGATTGGCGAACGTCGGATCGACGCGAGCACGTTTCGGTCTTTTTATTAAAAAAAAATATATTTATGTTTTAAGCATTCCATCCTAGTTGGATTTATCAGGCAAGATGCCATGTTTTTTTCCAAGCTTCCATGGTTTTTCGAAACCAAAACACGATCCTTAAATTCAATTTGTAATCTGTATACGTATTTAACGTCACACGAAAAAGAAAATGTCCGAGAAAAAGAATGATTCGCTGAGTTATAAGTGTGTTTCTCTCTACAACTTTGTGACGTCATTGAAATGCAAGAGAAAAGCACTTGTGCCAAGCAACAAGTGCGAGAGAGATAGGCGTACAATACGATGACGTAGCTGCACTTGTAAATGTCACTTTCTAGCTGAAATGAAGCCGAAAATGAACAAATCCAAGGTACATAATTTCGTCGAAATTTTTCGAATCTCTGCAGTAAACAAAATTTGTGAGAAAACCGAACTTTGATAGTCGAGAAGAGAGACTCGACCGGCTCTTCTTCTTCCCTTGTCTCCTTCGCGTGATCCGCTGAGCGGGAAGATCGAAATAAGACGTTCGGACGATGCCTAACGTCAACGGGTGTGTTCGCTTTGTTCGCAGGATGCGAGGAAGGCGGCGTGCGACACCACTCTCACCCAGGCCACGTCGGGTATGGAGCCCATCGGCCGGATACAGATGCGAACAAGACGCACGCTTCGCGGCCACTTAGCCAAAATATACGCCATGCATTGGGGTAGCGATTCTAGGTATAAAACACTGTCGATTAATTCCACCTTCACGCATCCGATCGCTTCTTCGAAATTACTGATGAAATTCCGTCGTTCACGAGTTCCCCGACGGAATATGTCGCTTCGGTTCCCTGCCCCGTTCATCGCCCGACAGATGGCTACTATATACAGTGACGTTTCTGTCAGTAGGAATCTTGTATCCGCCTCCCAAGACGGCAAGTTGATCGTCTGGGACAGCTACACCACGAACAAAGTGCACGCGATTCCTCTGCGCTCTTCCTGGGTAATGACGTGCGCGTACGCCCCGTCCGGCAGTTACGTGGCGTGCGGCGGGCTGGACAATATATGTTCCATCTACAGCCTCAAAACGAGAGAAGGAAACGTTCGAGTGAGCAGAGAGCTGCCGGGGCACACCGGCTACCTGTCCTGCTGTCGATTCCTCGACGACAACCAGATCGTCACCAGCTCCGGTGACATGTCCTGGTAAGGCGATCGACGCCGGGCGATCGGGGAGAGCGATTCCGAAGGAGAGGAAGAGGGAATGCTCTGTTCTCTCGATAGTCTGGAAAGCGATCGCTGCGATCGTAACGGTTTCCCTCGCGTTTTTTTCAGTGCTCTGTGGGATATCGAGACGGGGCAGCAGTGTACTTCCTTCATCGGACACACGGGCGACGTCATGTCCCTTTCGCTGGCTCCGGATATGCGCACTTTCGTCTCCGGCGCGTGCGACGCCAGCGCAAAGCTCTGGGACATTCGCGAGGGCTCGTGCAAACAGACCTTCCCCGGACACGAGAGCGACATCAACGCCGTTACGGTAAGCGCGCGCGTCGCGCGGCACGGGCCGCTGTGATTTGCTCGCAGCGTCAAAGACACCCTTCCCGCAGTTCTTCCCGAACGGATACGCCTTCGCGACGGGATCCGACGACGCGACTTGCCGGCTCTTCGACATCCGGGCGGACCAGGAGCTCGCGATGTACAGCCACGATAATATCATTTGCGGTATCACGAGCGTGGCTTTCAGCAAGAGCGGAAGGTTGCTGCTGGCGGGATACGACGACTTCAACTGCAACGTTTGGGATTCCATGAAGGCCGAACGAGCGGGTACGTTTTCCTTAGGGAATGCCGCGGCGCGAACGAGCGTCCTCCACCTGGCCCTCGCGTCCCTCCCGAGAGAAGAGAGAATCCACTTCGAGTCCTTCTCTCTTTTCGCTTCGTTCCCCTCGCGCCGCTCGTCCGAACTACCGCGTCCGCTCTCTCATCGCGAATCGTGTCCTTCGCAGGTATCCTCGCCGGGCACGACAATCGCGTGTCTTGCTTGGGCGTGACGGAGGACGGGATGGCCGTGGCGACGGGTTCCTGGGACTCGTTCCTCCGCATCTGGAACTAACTTGGGGCGCACCCCAAGACGTTCCTCCGAAGAACCAACTGCAGCCAATCAGCATACAGCATAAGTATCAAGTACCACCACTTGACCACAGAGCATGTCAGCGCGCCAGTGACAATGGCGAACGATCTGCCAATTATACCCGAGTCGACGTTGATCAGAAGCTTCGGACTTCCGAGCGGCAACAGCAGCGACAGCGTTAGCAGCTGCAGCAGCGGCAACAACAACAGCAGCAGCAGCAGCAGCAACGGCAAAGGCGGCAGCAGCAACAAATGCAAGGACGTTTTGGGTTGTGGTGGTAAGAAGGACTACGGGCACCGGAAACGAATCGTTGTCGATTTTACCTGGCGACGCGGCAAGGTCTACGATAAAGTCAACCGCGAGTACCAGCGTTTCTAGCTGAACGAGTCGCCGGACCTTCTCTGAGAATGTCCGACGAGAAAAAGGAGGCGGGTAGAGAAGAAGAGAGCGCAGGAGTTAAAGAGACACGGAAAATGAAGGAGGAAGAGAGGGAAGGTAAGAAAGAACGGGATAAACGTGGCAAGAGGAAAAGTTCCAACCCGAACTTGAGGGCCGAGTCTCCATCGTCTTGTCCTCTTCTTCCTCCCCCTCCGCTTCTTCATCTTCTTCTTCATCTTCTTCTTCATCATCATCTTCTTCATCATCTTCTTCAGCATCTTCTTCATGGTCTTCTTCTACGTCTTTTTCCTCTTCTTCCTCTTCTTACCTCTCTTTGTCCTTCATTTGTCGTCAGGAAAACCCTCCCGAGGGAGACTCGAGCGAGCGCCTCGTTTACACGACGCGTGAGACGCTCTTCGCCGCTTCTGGATAAAGAAGCATTCCCCCCGCGGTACGCAATGAAATAGGGTTCCAAGGGTACATTTTTCGGCTGCCGATCCAGCCGTGCGCACGCACCACGCGTACGAGCGTCAAAAGAACCCTTTCCGAGAAGTCGAGGAGGGAAGATTCTCGTTCGCTCGCGAACACTTTCGCGAGAATCCCGTCATCCACCTTGACGAGTCGCCAAATCATCGATGTATAGCTTGCTCCGGACGTCGTTTTTAAGTTTTTCTACTCGCACAAAGCAAGCCATCGTACACACAATGACGGAAATTGCGCGAGGAAACGTCTAAGCAGTCATTCGCGCGCGTTAATTTCGGGTCACGAAGAGTAAAGCGCACAGGTCGCTGATGCGCCAATCGAGACGCCGCGTGAAGAAATGTACCAACGCGCGATTCCTAGTAAAGGGTGAAGGTTCCCCGCGCGTTGCAATCAACATTACGTACACGCACAGTATATATACACAAAGTAATTGCAAAAGAAGAAAAAAACAAGCAGCCATCGGTACACGCACTGTTGTCGCGCGACTGTTTGCGAGCCACCTCCAAACGAATCTCCCCAATTTTCTAGCCCTTGCGCACGAATACGATAACGTCGGCCGACGTGTAGACCAAAAAGAAAAATGAACGCGTGCGCCCATGCGAAAGTTTCGAAGCAACGGGCCGCGTCCCTCTTCTCTCATTACGTTAACATCGCACATTATGTTAATTTTTAATTGTATCGTTATTTATTTTGTATAGTCAATTGCCATAGGCCGCCCTTGGCCCGTGACGCGAAGGTGAATAAACAGCAAGAGCGAAAGCGAGAAAGAGCGAGTGCGAGAGAGAGAGAGAGAGAGAATGAGTGAAAGAGCTAGAGCTAGAGTAAAAAGGGCTCGAGAGGCGGTCAAATGCCAATCAAAAAGAAAATAAGTAAAATCTTCTCGTGAAAATCAAAGGCGCTCCTTCGCGTGTTTTTGTAGAGATTCTTTCTTCTTTTATCCTTCTCCTTGGAAGATTAAAGAGATCAGCAAGTGCAAGAGCGAGAAAGAGAGAGCGAGCGTGAACCTTCGCGAAGGAGTGAATGAAAACGGAACGGAGCGATTGGCAAAAGAAGAAACAAAAATCTCAATCCCTTCCAGCACCGGGGCGATCGAGCTGTCCTCGCGCGCGAAAGGGTAGTTTAAAATATTTAATGTAACGTATAATCGTTTAGTTTGTAGTCTACCTTTTGAGAAGCAAAAGAATGAAAGAGAAGAAACTTACTGCTGACTCGCCCTCCCCTCCCCCCCACACACAGACACCCATCCAACCAATCGACCTTTCGAAAGCGAAGAAACGACGACGGCCAAAGCCCGTCGTCACAGGTTCGCGACCCTCCTTCGAGGGGTCCTCTCGGAAACGGACCCAGAGACCGCGAGTATGAAGAGAGGGGCCGCGACCCCTTTTTCCATTTTTCTTCTTTTCTTTCGGGGGCAAGGGGCTATCACACGACGTCACTACTGAATTTTATTCTTTTTCCATTTTTTGTCGACTAGGTGTTTAAACTGTGTATGCATTTAAAATAATAATATAATAATAATAATAATATTGATAATAATTGTAATTTATAATTATTAATATTTAATAAGTAAGTGTGACGTGAGGAGGTATCGAGCATTGTTAACCCTGCGGAATACGTTTTGCACACGTCTTCCGGCAACCACGCTTCTCTTACACGGCGCCCCCTTCTAATTTCTTTCTCCCTCTTCCCTTCTCGCTCCCGTTTCTCGTCTTGTTCCCCCGATCATCCGCACGTCGTCTCCTCGTCATGACCGCTTGCTTTCGCAATATCGCGCTTTCCTATCTAGCCTCGCGTACATTCGCGCCATTCGCCTGCTATACTCGCGCGTTTATATTTCGAAGGGCTTGTCGGGAGGGGGGGGGGAGGGTGCGCTCTCATCGTCCGTGCGATGTGCGACGGTAGAGACCGTGTATAAGGTCGAGCCAAAAGGAGCGCGGAGATTCGCGAGAACGAGAGTGGTTGCAGATTTCAGTTCCATCCCCCGGCTGAATACGTCACTCACGATCGGTCTCCTTTTTTCCTTCCGAGTTCACGACGTTTCGAGCGCGACTCAGGCGGGAGACGCGTTCGCCGCTTCTTCGATCGAGTCGCCTTCGTTTCCGACGCGCGTGAAAGAGCGAGCGTGGTTTCCGGAGAACGGAAGGTTCAGGTTGAGTCGCTATCGCGCGTACAGTCTACGGGAACGGACGGAACGTTTCGTCGGAAGAGATCGCGCGGCGAGTTCTAGGGAGGGAGAGTAAAGGACGGGAAAGAGGGAGCGTCGAAATCTCCCCGCGATCCGGAGAGTGTGAGTCTGTTTCTTTTTTTTCTTAACGAAACCTCTCCCCTCCCCGCGAGTACCACGCCACCGAAACCAACCACTGCCCATCCTCCGGACGGACATCCCGGGAAAACCTCCGCTCCGGCGAAAGGGAGAATTCGCGTTCCCTCGTATTTCGCGCGCGAGCGCCTCGCGACGCCACGAGGGACGGAGGTTTTCCCCTCTTGTACTTTTCGAGAGAAGCGTAAAACCTCGAGAGCCTCGGAGGCCACGATTTTTTTAATAACGATCGATCTGTACGACCGGCTTAACGTTTAGCGAGTTAGGAACGGCAAAGTTGGCGCAATTGTCATGTCTCTAGTCACGCGGCGCGGCACGAGAATGGTGAATGGTACGCACGCGGTAAGGAGCGTTTCGCGGCCGAAGGGCGACGACGGCAGTGCGACATTGCCGGCGCGCCGGCTCTCCTAGGAATATCGTGTCGTCGATAGCAAACCCCGTAACGATAACAGCATACGAGAACGAGAAAGAGAGCGAGAGAGAGAGAGAAATGAGAAGAAAGACTTCTGAGAGCCGTTATACGAGTATAAAGTGAATAAAAGTACTTGGAAAGAAGAAAGTTGTATTCTCGTTATAATTTTTCTTCGCTGCATCATCATCATTCGCCTCTTTCAGTTGTTTCTTTACGTTCGCGACCCGTTCGACCTTCAAAACGGAAATAAATACCCCAGTTACCCCAAGGAGCTTCGCTTTGCATGGGCGACAAACGCGCGCGATGCGTTTCCCGTCCGATTCTGCGAAGGTGGAACCTGAAGAGGATAAACGGGTCTCGCGCGATCCGAGGTACAAAGAAAAGCGGACGGAGAAACGCGCCGGGATTCGAGGGTGGGACGAACGCGCTGCGTGAGATCAACGTGAGAGAATACGAACGCGGCGGTGACTCCTTCCGGCGTTGGTGGACGCCGATCGCGATGAAGCGCCACCGAGAATACTGCCTCTTTCAGATAACTAAACGGATATACGAGATGTAACGCATAATTATACCGTAACATAGCGTAATTAACCGCGCGCGTGGTAATACAAAGTGTTTCCCCACGATGCGACTCATTTGCCTCTGCCTTTTGTTCCGATCGCCGTCGTTTCCTCGACGAGAGAGGGGGGAGGATGGAAAGAACGTTTCACCGAGACGCGCCCCAACATTTCCGTAGCACCCACGATTCTAGATTTTTCACGAACTTTGATACCGAACGTTTCCTTAGTTGGATCGCCTATCGAGTCTCTCGCGGCGAACGATAGACGCACTTGTTCGCGGAAATGTCGTTTCGAAGGAAGATCTACGAACCGCGCGAGGTACGATTGCGATCGCAAAAAGAATTGTTGTGGTCCGAGTGGAAGTTCCCTCAAAGTGACGGATTCTTCGAGCGATCCGAAGTATCTCGTCTCGCGGATTCGTGTTATCGCGTCCGGATGTTTCTCGTGGGGTGATTATCGCCCTAACTGTACTGGAAGCTTGCGCCGTGCACCTACACGCAAGAACGAAAGAGACGGGATAGGAAGCGCGGGAGAGTACGCGATCTTGTGGTAAAAAACTCATAGATTCATATAAAATCCTTTAGAAATTCGGTACAATTCTTAATGGAAATATGATGTGTAACAGCAATTCCAGATACCCATACATTGACATCTGAGAAGAATACATCGAAATTTATTGGATTCTATGCGCGTATGTTGAAACAAATAAAATCCCATAAAAATGAATTGGTAATTGACCAATAAAATGACATTTATATCAACCAATCGATTATCAACAATAGAACGGCGTTCATCTTTATAGGATTTTATTTGTTCTTACACTGAGAAGAAAATTTAGTAGGTTTAAATTAGTCGAAATAATAATATATTCATTTGAATTAAGGAAATTGTGTTTAACTCGATACTCGTTTTTTTTCACAGCAGTTATAAGCATAATCAATATGAATAAATATTAATCATACTAAAAAAAAATACTTAATTGTTTCAACCGCACAAAAATAGTCATATATCAATTCAATCAATTTTTTTTCTCAGTGTACACATGCGCATAGAATCTCATAAATTCCGATTTATCCTTCTCAGATTTTAATGGGCAGAAATCCGGAATTTTGTTTCAAATCCCCATCACGTTCCCGTAAGGAATTGCACAGGATTCCTGTA
Organism: Xiphydria camelus; assembly: GCA_963678675.1. Lineage (NCBI taxonomy): Eukaryota > Metazoa > Arthropoda > Insecta > Hymenoptera > Xiphydriidae > Xiphydria > Xiphydria camelus. The sequence goes on from OY783195.1 coordinate 27,299,830, forward strand.
CGATTTTATAAGGATCTATTGCTTCTTTACAACAGGGAAGGGAACGCCCTCGAGGAGATGCTTGATTTACAAGTTTCATTCGCGCGTCTAACGAGTATTTAACGCGCACGCGACGTCTTTACCCTACAATATTACCCGCATAACACACTGTACCGTATAGATTAAGAGAGGTATACGTATAGATAACGATATAGCAAAGATGAGACGTTTCGAGATCGCCAAAGAGAAACAAAGGGATCCGGACGGGCGGATTCGATACGCCTGCATCGTTCGTCGGAGGATGTCGACTGTCGAACGGTCCACATCTCCGGACGCCGTCACCGCAACGTCGTCCTGACGCTACCGGTTTCGTCTCGCGGGAGAGAATTTCGGAAACATCCGTCGCGGGCGAAATTTTCGATCGAAAAACGGACGGTAGAGAATTTCGGAAACACCCGTCGCGGGCGAAATTTTCGATCGAGAAACGGACGGCAGGGATAAAACGTCAGCGTCGTGACGACGTTGCGACGCATGGACGCGATAATCGCTTCTGTGTCTCCCGCGCCGCGCGCGGATGTGTACGTCAACCTTCCGATTCGACTCGGGGGGGAAAAGAGAAATTCTCTTTCCGGCATCCGCGTGACGCGCGTCGCGAGCTGCTCTCGTTTTCTTTGACACCCCCGATACTCCAGCTCCGGGAAGAATCGCGACGATTTCGGCGCGCGGCCGAGGGACGCGCGAAAGACGAACGCCGATTTCCCGCGCTACGAGCCGCGCCCGCGAAACCGACGCGATTCGCGAACTGCGAAACGACACGCGACTTCCCATTTTTAAAAGCTCTTTGACGTATAAAGGTGGATAAGAATTCTCTGTAATGTAACTGTAAACGATACTATTAATATGCGATGTAATACGTTAATAATAATTATTACATATAACGATAATACGAATAATACCGACGGTACGGAGAATTTGTCGACGGACGATCCTAGATCGTTCGCGGGGTGTCGATCGCCGCGAATCGCCGTTTCCGGGAAACGGCGATTCCGCTCGCGGGTCTCCGATTTCCGCGTCGCGCGAGCGCGTTACGAAGCGGCCACCGCGCGATTCGAGGAGTAAATATAAAATTAGGGAGCAACGCGGAGGTAGCGCGACGGAACTAAATAAAATCATAGCGGAAGAGTGACATTTGTAAATCTATTGTTATTACTAGAGAGAACGAGAGAGAGAAAGAGAAGCACGACATACGTGCACGTTTCCTTTACACTTTTGGGAGTGAATGGTGCGGGGACCATCCCCGTGGCGTCGTCGACGGCGCGGCGGGATGACGAGAAAAGTGGCAGCGGAACGAGAGGAACGCTCGCGAGTGGGTGAAGGGGGCGAACGGGAGTGAAACTTTCGGTCGTAGCGAAGCGCGGGTGCTTGTCCCGGGGAGGAAGGGGAGGAGCGAAAGATAACTCGATTTTACGCGTGCTCGCGCGCGGATTTTCGTGGAGTGGAGCACGCGTGTGCGACGAAGGACCGACATACCGCAGCATCCCACGAAGGAGTCGCACGCGTGTCGTCCCGAGTGACTTTGAAAAATACGGGAGAACGAGGAAAGGACTATTGTTTTGCAGCAAATCGATCATTACTACTTATGGATTACTTGTCATTATACTTATAATTCATGTGAGTGTGGAAAATAAAGTATATACGTAGTATAGAAAGTGCCTCACCTCTCCGCCGTCCCGCTCTCGACGTATATATATATAGGTACGATTTTTAATCCCGGGGAAATGCGAGACGACCGTGAGGCGAGCTACGATGAAAATTTAGAAGAGGATCGGAGGATTTCGCGCGGTGATTTTTTAAATTTTGTTATTCGATCAAATGCACTGAGACAAAAATTTAGTTACTTAGAATTAGTCGAAACAACAATATATTCATTTCAGTTAAGGAAATCGTGTTTATTTCGATACTCGCTTATTCACAGCAAGCATAATCAATGTGAGTAAATATTAGAAACGCGAAAAAAAATACTTACTTGTGGTTGGTCCAGTTGCATATAAATAGTCGTATATAGCGGACTAAATACGTAAAGTTGTTGCAATTAAATATCTACTTATATAGTGATTAAACATATATTATGGCATTATTCTGTACGAAACTGTAAACTCTGTAAGATGCTGTAATATATTCTATAAAGTTACACAGCTTCCTTATGTGACTTTATAAAATGTAGTACATTATAGAGCTTACAGTCGCATACAGAATAACGCCATTAGTTGTGAATGAACGGGTTCAATACCCGTACAATTGAACACATTTATCTGATTTAAGGGGGGTCTGTCAAGATTATTGCGGTTGGTAACATGTTGAGAATTCCACGTACCACTATCATTTAATTCTTAATGACTTTTACGCAATAAAATACATCGTGGACCATTTAGCATGATCGATTACGTACCGAATATAGGTTTTCATAAAACATAACTGAACATTTATTAGCGAGTTATTAAAATCCCAGACGATTTTCACTGACAGCTTTCACGGCTGATAAGATTTGAAATTGATTTGACAAACACTGACACTTTTCGTTATATCAGATATGTTGTGTACTTACAGAGAATGCGAGGTACGCAAAAATGCGCAGGTCTCGTAATTATCAGTATGTGGTCTACCACACACCATCGGTTCCAGTGCATTTCAATGCAGCGTTTTATCCTTAGAACGAATTATTTGTCAGCGCGTGACTGACATAAATAATAACGGATAATTTTTTTGAAATGTAGTAAATATTTTGTTTCAGACCGTCCGCGCAAGCGCTACTTGTCACTCACAGGCGTAATTATCATTTTTTACCCTGATCTGCATAGTCATTATATTCAGCAACGATATGCTCCTCAGTCAATGCGAAGGAGTTTCAATATTTCATCGACACAGAGATCATTCACAAATATCGCTCGAAAAATTCCTGTGATGGATTTTCAAAGTCCCTAACACTGACAAACCCCACTTAGGAAAATATTTGATTGCTAGAAATAATTCAAACTAAATAAATCGATGCAACCAATTTCTTTCTCAATGTGCGAGTAGACGCGCGTAACGATACCGACGAACGCTCGGTTCCTCGCTCGTCCCTACTGCCGAATCGCTCGCATCTCCAACGTCTTCACCGCCCTCCTTGTGGTCACGACGCTTTTTCCTTCATTTGTCTCCGCATCGTCCTCCGTTGACTCGTCGACGTCTTCCTTCTCTCCACCGTCGTCCTGCGTCTCTCCGCTTTCCGCGAGACGTGATACCGCGTCATTTTGCTCATCCATCCCTCGAATCTTGACGCATTCATCGCCAATGTCCCCATCGCCGGCGCTCGGTCGATCCACCGCGAGTGTCGTCGAGCTGGCGACTTCCGGAGTTACCTTCGTCTCTTCTCCGCCTCCCATTGCAAGCCCGCCGAAGAATGCGGCGGTAGCCGCGCGCGCGCTCTCGTACGACTGAAAAAAATTCGATACGATTGCGTCACTGAACAACGTAGAGCAGGTACTCCTAGCGACAAGGATTCCGTCACTGGGGACTTTTTGAAATGTCATTTTCAACCGTACATGGAGAAAGAGGATTAGTGAGAAAGCATGGGAAAACCCATGAATTTGTACAGTTATTGAGGTGAAACATCAAACTTTTTTTCATAGACCACAGCGTGCTTTTTACAGTTCGTAATAGCATGAAAATCAGTTTACAGGTAAAATTTACTAATCTATCGTTAATATGTATCAGGTGTTTACAGATTTGTACTGCTACGAACTGTCAAAAGAGTACGCCGTGTTTATTAAAAAATTCAATGTCTCACTTCCAGGAGTCCTGTTACTGTGATTCACTGTAAAAATTACTAATCCTTTTTCTCCGTGTACCAACCAATGATTAATCGATTTTCACGCTTTCATCATCCAGGGCGAATGCCGCTGTAGCCAACAAGAGCATGAGAATTAATTGTTCATTAGCTAGTATGCTTAAAAATTACATTTTAAAAAGTTTAGCGGGGGAGTACTCACCCCACTGTCGTCATCGTAAATGACGGTGACGTGGCCAGGGGGAAGCTTCCCCTCAGCCATGGCCTGCCTGGAGATTTTTTTTAAATTGTCAGCGGATCTCCTTCCCCTCTCTATTTGCTCCGCGGTCTTCGGCGCGCTGACGTTCCTCGAAATCCTCGCCTTCAGATTGGCGTCCGCCGTTTCAGGATCGACCACCGGAAGCGGTGCCACGAAGGCGACGGGTCGTTCGGATTCGTCTACGACGATCTGTTTCGCGTTTTCTTCCGCCCTTGATCGACCATCTTCACGCCTATCCGGTGGATCCTCCGTGCATCTTCTGTTATCCAAGATTATCCTTCCCAGTCGCTTCCTTTCCGCGTCACCGGCGAGGTATTGCGCCACGTGGTTGTCTTCCGTCGGGTTCGATGGTCGGCGCTCTTCGTCGATCGAAAGTGAAGAAGGAACTGATAACGGAAAGCCTTCGCAAGTGGTATCGACTGCCGGGGTAGTTATTTCGGTTATTTTGGGGACGCTTAATGACTCCGATGCTGCGCTCCTTTCGTCGTCGGACGATTGATTCTCGTCGCTCCTCCCGGCGATAACTTCATCATCATGCTCTTCGTCTTCACTTGACTCCGAATCCGACTTGGATTTCGCGACCTCGATCTTCAGCTGCAACGTGACCCCGCGTTAGAGTGAAAATTGCATTCGAAAAAATTCTCCACATGCACTGAGAAAAAAAAAGCAGTAGATTTGAGTAAATCGGCAGATTTAATTACTCGGACTAATAATTGACTCGAATGGACTACAGCCTGTTTCCTTCAAATAGCTTTTAATCGCTATAATCAACTTTATTAATCGGAGCAACTAATTCTGCATCCCCTCACACATAAACGCAGATTTCGTTAAATATATTAATTTTTTCTCTCAGTGTACATAGACCAGAACACAATCTCACCAATTCGGAACTGGTACCGACGCTGCTGGTGCTGATAATCTTATTTTCGCTTCTCCCCTCTTCGGGTAAGGAAGCCGCAGCGGTGATTCTTTTTCTCCTGTCGATCAGTGCTGAAAAAACGAAACCCATGTGCCACGTTATTCCTCTCAGGACATATGAGGAGTAGACTTGAAAAACGCGTTTAGCGACAATACATAGTTTAGCGATTATAGGACAAACTGCGAATGGACAAAACGCGTTTTGGAAGTCCGCTCCTCATATGCGATCGCCTCTGACGCACTTACATCAAGCTCACGCCTCACCTTTGACACTGTCGTTGATCCTGTTGCGCTCGGCCTGCATCCAACGTTCCCTCTCGGCCGTTTCCTCCTCGTGACCGCCGCGCAACCTGGAATTCGGTCTCTGCATAAAAAAATATTCATATTTTTAAATGTAATTTGTAATCTGCTTACATATTCAATATCACACGAAAAAGAAAATACGGGAAGAATAATTATTCGTTGAATTATAAATGCATTTCTCTCTGTAAGATTGCAACGTCATCGGAACGCCAGAGAGACGCACTTATGCCAAATAACGAGTGAGAGAGATAGTCTTACAAGACGATGACGGAGCTGCATTTTTAAATATCGTTTTCCAACTTACATGAGGCCAAAAATGAAAAATGAAAAAATACGAGGTAAATAATTTGTTTGCAAATTTTTTTAATCTAAAATAAAAAGAAAGCTAGTTATAAAACTGAAATACGTCGAATAATCGACACTTGCGACCCGAGGGGCTATGCACTCAGGAAATTGAAGGAAATCTTTCTGTGATTTCCAGAGATTTCAAAAGATTTCATGGGAGTTCACCAGGGATTTCATGTGATTTCCGAAATCACAGGGCAGCCACTGATTTCAAGAGTTTCCAAGAGATTTTCAGAGATTTCACGAGATTTCCGAAGATTTCGGACGATTTCAAATAATTTCCAGCGTGTTCATGAATTTAGCAGTCGCCGAAATCTCCTCGGATTTCGGAAGTGATTTCAAGAAATTTCAAGAGATTTCCAGAGATCTCAAAAAATGTCTCACATGATTTTTCTATGATTTCAAGCGAGATTTCCTGAGTGAATAGCCCCTCGGTGCGTCCCCCGTACGCAACGACGCGCACACACGATTCGCGCCGCCTCCTCACCAGGCCTCGGCACAGGCGCGATCGCGCGGAAACACCGGCCTGTCGTCCAGATACTGCAAATTCTTGCAGCCGAGTGTGACGGTCTTACGGTACATCTTGATGCGCTTCATCACCGGATTCCCCGTCAGCGTCAACACCCGCAGATTCTTCATGTCGCCCACGATCTAAAAGCAGGAAGACCGTCTATCTGCCGCGGGGAACGCTACGGAAAGGACGCTTCGCGCTCGCTCACGTCGACTACGTCGACGGTGTCGATCCTGTTGTGCGATATGTCCAGGACGGACAGTCCGTCCAGTGTCCGCAAGTGCTCGATGTCCGGCGTGTCCTTGAGATAATTGTGCGAGAGATTCAGTGTGTTCAAGTATTTCAGACCGTCTGGAAGAAGAAGCCTGTACTGAGCAAAGTGATTGGTAATATTAACCAAACTTTGGTTGATGCGTGGGAACCACGAAATATTTTTATCGGGACACTAAAACTTTTGGTTGCGACAAATAAATGTTGATTGTGGCAACGAAATATTTTTACTGGGACAATAAGACTTTTGGTTGCGACAAATAAATGTCGGTTGTGGTAACGAAATATTTTTATTGCGACAACAAATATTACGTTATCCCCACATCGACCCCAAAGTTTTGTTAAAATTACTCATAATTTTTTTCCAGTGTGCGATGTTCGCATTGCGAGTGACGATCACACACAAAAATACTGGTACCGGTAAATTTGACTGTATTTACAGTAAAAGAGGATATACATCGACCGGTACCAGAAAAAAAAAGTACGTATCTTTTCACTGTCATTGAGAAACGTCGTAACTCGTTGCTACGTGAGGAAGCATCGTAAGTCCTTGTTGTCATCGATGTGTCTTAAGACTTTCCTTTGCAGGGCAACGAGTTGCGATGTTCTATAATGACAGTAAAAAAAGGTGCGTATTTTTTCTGGTACCGGTCGACACGATGGTGTTCGGATGTTTTTACAGTGCTATGTAATATATTAAAACGTTAAATTTTGTGATAGCTTACATTACAATTTACTAGCTTTTAAGGTAAAATTGCTCGTCAGCACAAAAGGAACATCCAAAAAACCCTGATCTGTACCTCCTCTATATTACTCGAAAATATAGTAAAATTTACTGGTATCAGTGTTTTTGTGTACGACAGAGATGAGTCGTGATCACGCGAAACAAGATCTCACCCAGATTCTCGATTTTTCGGACCATATTGTGCGAGAGATTCAACGTGTCGAGCTTCGTCAGGCAGTCCAGATTCTCTATCCTGTCTATCAGATTGTGATGCAGGAAGAGACACTTCAGCTCGGTTTGATTCTCCAAATTGGCGATCTCCCGAATCCCGTTGTTCTCCAGCCACAGACACCTGAGCCCCGTGTACTTTCCAAGGTTCTCGATGAAGGAAAAGCCTGAAATCGGCCGCAATCTTCAACGCCATCGCCGACGTTCTCTCAAACTCTTGTTTATCTCTGCGAAGGCTACCTTTGTAATGCAGATACAGCACGTCGTTCAGATACGGCGTCATATAGAGATTGTTTTCCTTGCAGTGCTTCTTTATCAGGTCCTCGGTCATCCTGGTCACAAGCCGGACGAGAGAATCGGTAAGACCAAACCATCTACGTCACGAGTAACACGAGATTCACCGATCGTCCGACGACTCACCTCACCCCGTGCTTCTTCTCGTCGAACTCGTAAACTTTGTCCTCGATATAGCGTCTCTCTTCCGGTTCGTTTGTCAATTCCTCGAGCAGGGAATCCCGGAACTCGTCGTACGCCGCCTCATCGGCGATGTTTTCCAAAGTTTCGTCCTTCTCGCGTCCCTCCGCGCTGTTTGCTCGACTTTTAATGCTCTCCCTGACCTGAGCCTTCGTCAGAGGCACCTCGAGATCTTCGAGTTCGTTCGTCGAGCGCGTCTCGTCGTCCGTTTCGCCCTCGAGACTCTCCGCGACGACCTCCCGAGCGTCTTCTTCGACATCGACGCTCGTCACGGACTCGCGGCACAAAATTTCGTCGAACTCGATGGACAGGTCCCTCAAGGCGCGCTCCTTCTCGCTCTCTATTCTCTGCTTCTCTTCCGCCACCTTCTTCGCGGTGTCGGGAATCGTTACTTCGGAAACAGGTGAATTCTCGTCCGCGGTATTGGACGGCTCTTCGAGGTCCGCTTCCGCCGTTCCTCCGATATCCTTTGACACTGTCGCGTCGACGTCTCCCGCGCCGATCTCTTCGATCGCCGTCAGCGGCGTGCGATTCGCGGATTCTTCTCTCATCGGGTCACCGCGAAGCGCGTTATCTCCGATCGTCGTCGCGCTCGTCTCGTTCGAATCCTCTTCGGGTTCCACCGTGGCGAACGGCGCTTCCGGTTTCGGGGATCGAGGATCCTCGGGCTCCGTGGCCCCGTGGCATCGGACCAAACTGGAAGGGCACTTCCGCTCGTCGTCTTGGCTCTCGGCAGCTTCCACCCCGACTGAGTCGAAAGGATCCATGGAACGAAGCGCTTTGAAATGGACGATCTCTTCCGCGTGAAAAAAGGCTAACGCGAAAGTCTCGGACGGACGCGAATCCGTCGAGTTTGCGTCAACGTCGAACGAAAACAATGCCGACTCGCGTCATGGCAACGGACGTCGCGACTCGTTTGGTCGATCGGAAGTGCCTATATCTGGGTACTTTCGCTTTCCGAGCTCTATAGGTACATATTATCATTCGATTCAAAAGTTACGATTCAATTAGTCTTTGGATGCACTTACGAGGTGCCGTGCGAGGTTGCCGTATCATAGATTTGTTTGCCATTAGACGAAAAGACTGATACCAGTCAATTTTACTGTATTTACGATAAAAGAGGTGCATACAAGGATTCTTGAATGTTCCCATTGTGTTGAAGAACGATTTTTCCTTAGAAACTAGTACATTTTAGTGTAAACTATCATTATTTAATGTTTTCAAAAAAAATTTCTATACCGAAAACCTCCGAAAACCCTCATGTGTACCTCTTTTATTGTAAATACAGTAAAATTTACTGGTATGAGTCTTTCTGTATGCTTATATTGATTATGCATAACTATGCGAGTGATAAGAGTAGCCGAGAACCCACACACTTCTTGAAACGTGTACACTGAGAGAAATGATTACCAGTACCAAAGAAATATTTCTTAAACCAAGACATATTATGATCTAAAAATTGTTAAGAATACAGACTCTTGGACGAAATGTGTACCTATAGGTATTCTTGACTCAAGAATTCCTTCACTGGAACAGATTCTTCCAGCGCGAGAAAAGAATAGTAACTCGAGCCTATCATATATTTTCTTGCGCAAAATTATATCATGTTTCTGATCGAAGAAAAAATGTATCGGCACCAGCAATTATTCCTCTCACTGTGGCAATTCGCTCTTTGTTCTCAACGCCTGCATACCGGAGCATCGATATAATTTTCTCATTCCTTTTCCTTTTTCTTCTTCTTTTCACCCCAGCTCCTTCCCCTTTCCCACGTCGAATGCGCGTTTTTTTTCTCAGTTCCAACCAATCGGCTACCTTCCGATCGCCACCATCGACCGCCAACCTTGACGAGCGTGATTGCTATCGACATACGAGTAATACACAGAGGGAACCCATACAGGTAACCCGATTCATCCGTCCCATCTCGGGGGAACGCTCGCGCGCGCGACGGATCGGGGGAGACGGGAAATTGCACCATTCATCCGCCCAACTCTCCATTTATTTGTTCGCGAGTCTCCGGCAGTCGCGGTCTCCCCTCGCGTCGTGACCTTCTCCGCGCGGAGACAGCGGCAAGCGGGGTACCGGTGCTCCTCTCTCCGTCGCCGCGCGTTACGAACCCGCTTGGATCGCGTCCCTCGCCCCGCGCGCGCGCTTCTTCCGGTTCTCCCTGCCGGCGGAAAGGATAAGTCGTACGCTGAGTGTGCTGGGCAACGCGATTGATCGATCGAAAGGGATCGAATCCGCGAAATGTATTGGTGCCCGTTACAGAAAAAAACACGGAAGAAACGAGAGAATTTCACTACGAGACAAATATAGGTGTCTCGACGTGATTTTGCGGAGCGAAGGGGAAGTGTTTCAAACTGACAACAATGGGAGAAAAATTTGGCCAATTGGACCAAAATTTTGGAGACGATGACCAAGCTGTTTGGTGCAATATGGATCCCCCATCTGGTTGGTTAAACTGACCACTTTTTGGTTAGAATAACTATAAATATTTGTTTAGAATAACTTGATATTTGGTTAGAATAACTTGATATTTGGTTCATCTGATCAGTATTTTAGTTAGAATAACTAAACGCGTTTAATTAGATGCATTTTGCCATTTTAACCTAATTATTTATCCCGATGTAAGAGCACATTTATTCGATTCAAATGAATACCGATTTGATGCGAATAATATTGAATCAACCCTATAATATTTACATACGACTGATCAATATTCATTCTATAATAATTGAATAAGTGCAAAAACACATTTATTTTGATCTAGCAAATTTTTTTCTCGGTGCATACGAGTACACTCAGAGAAAAATCTGATTGAAAAAACTATAATCTCACTAGAGATCGTGGTCGATTTTGGCGCCAACCGCGATTCCATGATTATTGTTCTAAATAGTAAGATTCTAATTATAGTAACTAGAGATTAAGATTACTGCAACCGAATCAACCTGCAGCATGGTCGATAGATGCCCCTCAACTTCTTTTTATACAGTTAACACGACTATGCAGTAATATTATTGATCTACTTTTGTGGTTAATCAAACATTGGTCTATGGCTACCACAAACTCTACAATCTTATTGTTACTATAACCGTGCAACAAAGTTCATTTCGACTGCATTCATGGTCTGTCAAATTGTAAATATGGTACTAGCAACCAGAAAAATTCAATCTTGCGATTATGGTTGATTTTATTACTCACTTTTTTCTCTCAGTATAGAATACGCAGTCGACCGAATCATTGAAGAACCACCGCGACGTGACGTCCTCTTGGACATACATCTTTTTACCGTCCGTTCACGCGATTTCTATACGGCTTTCAAACGCGTGGATAATTTTAAATTCCACGCGAATTCCCACGATACGCCTTCGTACGCTCTCGAGCGCTATTGCGAAATCACGAGAGATGGAATCGATCCGCGCGCGCGGATGCCAGGGAGGGAGGAAGGAAGGAAAAGGATCACGCGCGGGCAGGCGGCGGAGAAAGAAAATGCTCTCTGTCGGACTTTGGACGCGCGCGAGAGAAAAGAAGAAGAACAAGAAGTCAATTTAATCCGAGAGAGATTTTATAGATTGCCCGCACGGAGAAAAAGGAACTGCGCGAATGACGACTTGACTATAGCATGAACTACGATTCCGCTCAGGAAACTTTAGAGAATTACACAGTGAGTAGGAATTTTTGCTGGGAAACCGATAGAAATTCCTGAGGAACCAATAGAAAATCCCATGGAAACAGATATTATATCTCGTTAAACTAGTATTTGTACAGTTATAAACTTGTAAATAAAAATGCGTCCTCGGTACAAATTCTTGAAAATCAGCTCGAATCTCGCAGCGCTACCGGATGAAACTCTAAAAATTGCTGGTTTCTTTTTGCGTACGGATATGCCAGTAGTTTATCAACATATACAGAGAGGAGGAATTAGTTGAAGCAACTAAAAATTACTTGCGGGGTCGCATTATTATTTATTTATATCAATTAGATCTTTGTTTATAATTATGAAATATTTCTTCCTTGCAGTCACATACTATTCCACATGATTGTGACAACGAGATATCCAATTGATGTATTAAACAATTTAATCGATATAAACAAATAATTACTTGCGACCCCGCAAGTAATTTTCAGTAGATCCAACTAATTCTTTTTCTCCATGTAGGAATACATTCGCCCCTTAGCGATATTTATTTCTATTTTATCAGAACAAACAGCTATTTCAACTATACACATACGTAGTCATTTCAGCAATACGTGTTGCTCTTGTCATATTTTTATTGCTATTTTACCTATACTGTTTCACTGACCTGTCGCTTAGCCTTAAAATGTATCAATCAGAGGTACACTAATTGCTGTGCGACCTAAACATTTCTCCCGGTGTCTTTTGGTCGGAATCGGTACCATTCCACGTGACGAAGAAAAACGAAAAGGAAGATCACTGCTACGCGCGAAAAGAAGAAGAAGAAGAACGGGACGCGCTTGACTCGCCGCACGAAGACACGGCGGCCGAACCGTGAAGAGAGCGGATCGAAGGAGAAGCGAGGTTCGCGAGTTCTGAGAATCTTCACGAGAAGAGCGAGAACAAGATGACCGAGTCGACGATCCCGCGCGCGCGCGCAGCCCCGCCGAATCTTCTGCCGCGGTCCGTTTCGCATTCTGCGAGACGTTTCGTGACCGTGACCTCGGCGTATGGCATACATATATATACATCACACAGCCGCGCGGAGTGTGCTGCCGCTCGAAAAACTCCCCGGCATCGGCCGGCGGCAGATCTTGATCCGAATACATTATGTAATTGACGGCGGACGCGCCATCTTCCCCGGGTTACTTTGAATGGCAAATTCCGTGGGTGGCCTCTTCGAGAATTCAGGATCAGCGCGTGCCGCGCACTGTGGGGGAGGGTGGAATCGGATTTGAATACGCTTTGAATCGATAATCGGCAGATGCCAACCTCCCGAATCGGGTCCTCCGCGCGCGGGCGGGCGCGCGCGCGCGAGCGCACAGCTCGCTTCGCGATTTCGGCCCGATTTCGGAATTGGCGCGCGTGGGGCGAGCGCGAGTCCTTCGAACGCGCGCTTTGCTCCCCTCCCGCGGGGATGGCGCGCGCGGTGCGTTCGCCGGAAGACGACGTGCGCGACGGGGAGGGGGGGGGGGGAGGCTCGACGAGACGCGAAGGGGGCGCGGTTCTACAACGCCGAATCGCGCCGTGCGTGGCCGTGGCTCTTCATCGCTCGAGCGCGCCCGCGCGCGCGGAAGCTGCGGCGCGAGATCGGGGACATCGGAAAGTACTTATCGCGCCGGTAGCGAGAGGCCGGTGGCGGCCGATAGAAAATTCATAAATAATTGATATTGAAGTGGATGCCGTCCCTGAGACTTTCGATTCGTTTATTGTTTATATTTTCACTGATTCTCCACGACGATAGGTAACTATAAATTGTAGCGGCGAGTTTTCCATACATTTGAATGGCATTTTAACTTCCTGCGCGCCACCGCAGTGCACGCTCGGTGTGCCGCTGCAGCGCGCACAGTAGCGATGACCTCGCCCTTAGAAAGAAAGAGTGTGCATTTGATTGAATTCGATCGCGCATACCATTGAGTGTCCGTTCGTTCCGTCGTCGGCTCGCATCGAGGCTCTTCCTTCGCGTCCGCCGCGTCTCCGAGCGATGGTCGTCGGCCACGTCCGAGCGAAAGGTGGTCCCCGCGCGATTTTTCCGTGAGACGCTGTCGGTCGACGCGGACCACCCGTCGCGAGAGTGAAAATGACGAAACCAGCGAGTGACGATGCACCGCAGCCGAATGAAATTATACGGGAATCGTCGCGCGAGGCGGGCGCTCGGCAAGAGCCTCGCTCCGCGCGTAACGGTACGCAGCCTTCGTTCGACGCGTTATATGTCGATATGATATTGAATCGATTCGATTGTTTACGGAACCGAGCGCCGTTCCACGAAAGTCATTTGAAATTCGATCCGCCGATCAAGTTGGCAAAACACACGCAGATAGGTTTTATTTCGTCGCGTCTCTCTCTCTCTCTCTTTCTCTTTCTCTCCCTCTCGTTTCTCCGAGAAAATGAATCAAGAACTTTCAATGCTCGGAATTTTAAATGTAGTTAAAGCTGCTGTATTGGTAATGATACAGAGCAGACATGGTCAGAAAGATGATGAGAAATTGAAAAATAGGAAATGTTGGTTGAGCCTTAGATGGCTCTACGCGGGACAATCATTATACTTATGCCTATACAGAGAAAAAGAATTACAGTAGTAGTTGTGTCTACTGGTAATAATTTTGTGCGGGGTCGCGAGTAATTATTTAATAAACATCAATTACATTTCTTTCATATTAATTTCATATTTCTTCCTTGCAATCACATACCATTACACGTGATTGTAAGGAAGAGATATCGAAAGATTTCGTCGATATAAATAAATAATTACTCGCGACCCCGCAAGTAATTAGCCTCTAAAATTCGAAAGAATCAGACTAGATGGGACCAGCAATCGTGGCGCCAAAGTTTCACGAGTGAGAGCACTCCCATTTTTTCATCGATCGTCAGTGGGAAACTTGCTACGTAATCAAATTATCTTCTCCACTTCCACTCTCAACTTACATCTCATTTACATCGCTCCGATTCGATCTCCTCCTTTTCAACGTTCTCTTTCAAAAAAACGCGGAATACCAAATGCACTCGATACAGCACCGAGCGAGGTGGACCGTGTGTACGCACCCTTATACACGCTCGCTCTCGCGCGGACTCTTCAAGCTCCGCGAGATATTCCGATATATAGGTTTTAGCTTTACATATTGAATTCGTGGTTTACAAGTAGAATGTGCTCTCACACGCGGCGAGCGTTGCCGCATCAAACCGCTGCTTCTGGTTTCCGAAGCGGCGCCGAGAGAGAATACCTACGAGCCGTCGTCGTTCCACTTTCGGTCCGGGCGAATCGACGAGATCTACACGGGCGGTTTCGGCGTGGAAACCAGATCCCTCGATCGCCGAGCGATCCGTTTCGCGCGGTGTAGGCGCGCGGTACCACGCGGCTACGACCGCGATCCTCCGCGGCGGCAGCGGTATCCGGCTCCCCGCGTTCGCGCACGCCCGATGCGCGTTCTTGCTTTCTCCGTGCGCGCATGTGCGTTCGATCTCGTAGACGCGCGATGGTGCCGAGGGGTTGCCACAGATTTGGAAAACCAAGAAAAGTCGGGACATTTTTTTCAATGCAGTGGAACTTCGATTTAACTCGAATCTCAACGGGGAAACGAGAAATAGGTACTTCTCTCGAATTATCGTGGTTTCGCATTATCGCGGTTCGAGTTCTAGAGGCTAATAGAGAGAAAAATTCGACTTATAGAGAGTAATGTTTTATTAGAACAACGAAATATGTAAGTAGATACATAGTTGTTCATATATGTAGCATACGTGATGTACATATATACGTACACACATGTGTTATATGCAAACGACGTGTACATGCATGAAATATAAAAAAGAAATGAGAAATGTCAAATCTTTCGATTCGAATTTATTTTATTGTACAATCAATTTTGTACATTAGTAAAGGCAAGTCAAGCATGAATTTGCGAATAACCCAGGATGCAAATTATGACGTGATGTTCCTATAAAGGCCAGGCTTAGATATCAATTCAAGTTATAGAGGCTAAGGTCGCATGACTTTGAATTATAGAAGGTAAATTCGAGTAATATAGAGGTTGTGCTGTTCAGAATTCGAGTGATAGAGGCAAAATACTGTGTCTGGAGAGCGTGCAAGTGATTCAAGTTATCGAATGTTCATTTTTCGATTCAAAGAGTTTTTGGCCTTCCAAGATCGAGGGAATCGAAAAATTCATAGTCTTATTCAGGTTTTCGGCTTATAGAAGCTCGAGTTATCGAAGTTCCACTGTATATGGAAAACTTGGAAAAGTCAGAAATGAAAATAAAATCTCTTGAAAAAGGAGCATCGTGCCATATATCAAGTCATCGATGTGACATTAATTTTCAGTGCATTATGCTTGAGGAATATTCAACCAATGTTTCATGACAATGAAATATAAGTCGCCTCCGGACAGGCAAAAGGTACAAATTTTGTATCGCCTTTAAATAACTTTTTAAAAATCGCCATCTTGTTCTACTTGGGACGCGTCAGCAGAAACGCCCAGAAAGAACGGTACTCCCACGCGCGATGCCCCGCGTTGTCGTTCAAAATGGCGCCGGACCAAAGTCGCACTTCCGTGAGTCCCGCTGACTTCGTCATCCCCCAATATTCCGTTGCAGAACCGGCGTGAAAAACAGTCGCCTCACGTGGTCCAGCCTCGCGCGCGCGAGGCGCCGCATCGGTCGCGCCCCCATTCGAGCGTGCGTCACTACCCACGCGCTCTCGATGCTCCGTCGCATAATCCGTCGCGATGACTCCCCCGCGTGTTTTGATTCCCTCGTAAATACAATACGCGCGAGCGGCGGCGAATCGCGGGATGCCCGCGCCAAAACATCGGTCGTACGGCGCGATCTCTCGCGTCTGCCCCCCCTGACCGACGTCACGGAAACAAAAAGAAAGTACCGCTATTCTTAGGCCGGTGATCCATATCTTCGGTGTCGGCGGCTCTTTTTACATTGGTAATTTCTTTTACGACGAATTTGCTGGCGCGCCACCGGCTTCGAGGAAAGGTAGCGCCGGAGGAGGAGGCGACCCGATACCGGCCGTCGCGCGCGCGCGCGCAGTGATCTCAGACGTCATGATGGATATACCGCTGCGAGATTCCCGGAAGGTATACTATAGAGACTCGTGGAAGACTCGCGAATGAGGGTTGCCGCGCGCACGATTCGAGTGCACGGATAAAGAGGATCAGTCATTTTTACAGCGGAGCCCAGTAACAGAGCTCGTCGAGCTGGTGCATTGAATTTTTTAATAGGCACAGCCTACATTTTTTGCACCGAGAAAACAATTTATTTGTAGTTATTAAATGTTCGTCTGAATATGACGAAACGAGCATTTTGTTGAATCAAATAAGTATTCGTTAACTATTACGATATTTATTTGGCACGATTAGATCCTTTGGGGCAACCGTTTGAATCAAAAATAAACGTTGCAATAATTAACATATTTTTTCTCGACCTAATGAGATATTTATTTTGCCATATTTACAATTACATTTACTAACTGTTAATAAACTGTTCTCTCGGTGTACAGTATAAACCCGTAAACACCCGTAATATTAACGGGAGATTGGTTAATTTTACCATAAACGAAGAAGAACTATTAGTTTGATCTACTAATAATTACTTGTGCGGTCGCAAGTAATTATTTATTTATATCGATTAAATCTTTTTCCATGTGTTAATTAAATATTTCTTCCTCGCAATCACATACTATTCCTTATGATTGCATAAGAAAGCGATATCTAATTGATATATTAAAATAAATAAATAATTACTTGTGCGACCCTGCAAGTAATTTTCAGTAGATCCAACTAATTCCTTTTCTTTTATTAAAGTCT
Organism: Xiphydria camelus; assembly: GCA_963678675.1. Lineage (NCBI taxonomy): Eukaryota > Metazoa > Arthropoda > Insecta > Hymenoptera > Xiphydriidae > Xiphydria > Xiphydria camelus. Next base: position 27,317,150 of record OY783195.1, read on the forward strand.
ATTAAAAACTTGTGTTTAGCCTCGAAGAGCCCTGTTACTGGGATAACTGTATTAATTCATGGGTCTTCCGATTATTTTTAACACTAATCCTTGTTCACCGTGAAGGAATTAACTTTCGGTCATTCGTGCGGACTCCGCACGATCGTCGTCGATCCGCACGCGGCGCCTATATGCACGCGCAGGGAGAAGACGGGGAATTCTCATTTCCCCCGGCCTTGATTTTTCCTCTGCACCGTCCGAGAGCTCGCCGCGCGGTTGGCTTATATTTTATAGAATCGGTGTCTCAGATCCTTAGATCTCCATCGCATCACGCACCATTTTTCGACCTCAAATGTTAACGCGCGATCGCGCATTCAGCGGCCGGCAAATGCAGGCTTTCGGCCGGCTCGTTACGCCACTGCGGGTGACATAATTTCATTCCCCCGCTTTGAAATTCAACCGCCCGTCTTGATTGACCGCGGCGAGCCGCGCGCGAGTAGCCCTGTTCGCGGCTTCGCTTCGCGAAAAAGTAGGAGAAAAGGAATCGTCGAGCCCCCGCCAATCGCGATTTCCTCTTCCGGTATGCGATCGAATCCCGCGCTCATCCCACGACGAACCCAGGCGGAAAAGTTTTATATATTTTGTGTACCACGTGAGGTTAAACTTAATCGCCAGAAAAGAAACTTCAATCACTATCATCTCATTATTTATGAATCTTTGGCCCACATCGATATAATACTTTGTTATAGATAAAAATGTAATCTTCAAAAATATAAGCCAAAAGCTCATAGATAATGAGATAATAGTGATTGAAGTTTCTTTCCTAACGAGTAAGTTTAGCCTCGCATGATATAGTTCATATGTAGATTTGATCTTATATGGATTATATATGATTTCTATATTACACTGAGAGAAAAATGGTATATTCATTTAAATTTACAATGAAAAAATGAAAAATGCAAAATTAATTGCTTCGACTAATAAATTTGGTTATAATGATTAACGACCATTTAAAGAAAACAAGCTCTAGTCTTCCACTCGTAACCGCCGATTTAGTCAAATTTATTACATTTTTCTCTCAGTGTAACCATATAGGAACTATACATTTTTGAATGTTTGTATAATCCATATACAGGGTGTTCACGCCCAGATTCAGAGAGTGAGTAGAGCCTATTTCGAGTTTGCCGCATACGCGAACCAATGGTGATTTATGCAGTTTGGTCTTGAATTGATAGATAGCCACAGTGACAACAGAGAAGGTTGGCCGAGCCGCTAATTGGTTCGTGTATACGGCAAATTTGAAATAGGCTCCACACACTCTCGGAGTCTGGGCGTGAACACACTGTATACTCTGTATAAAATATACGGATATAAAATAATATATGATTAATTATGATCAATATAGAAATCATAACCCAATCCATGATTAAACCCACATTATAAATTATATACAAAATATACACAGAACTTTTCTGCCCGGGAAGGCCGACCACCCACGGACGGAAAAACAGCCTACGACATCGCTCGGAAACGGAGGAGTCGCCTTTAAAAAATAAAACGACGGTAGATGAGCGCGCGCTCTCGAGTCCTAACTCACATCCATAAACGAAGGCTGACCGTGGCCGCAGCGGCGGCGGGGACCGTGAAAAAGCTGTACTTTTTTTTTTCATCTATGCAATTGCGCGCCAACACTCGCGCGAAGCCCGTATAGAGGAGGAACTACATATCTTGACCGTGTAACTGTATCGTTTTTTTTTTCCTGCCCGAGCAGCCGCGCCTCGTGGCCTCTCATAATACTACATTATACCATTTTCTGCCACGGATCTTGAATAGAATTGAATTCGTAATGGGCCCCGCTGCCCTGGCTAAATGACTGGGAGCGCCATTTTTTCCCTTGACCGTGAGCGGGAAGGTCGAGACATTTGTCAGGATTACCACCGCGCGAAGGATGACGGGCGGCTTCTTCCTTCGAGGGCACATCGCGCGCGACGTGTGGTGGTGCAGCGCGATCGAGGCGACATCCGAGGGAGTCCTCCGCCTGGCCGCTCGATCTCGCCTTGGTCCTCTCTCGCGCGTGGAAATCGAAAGGGAGAGACATCGCGACCGCGCGCTCTCTCTCTCTCTCGCGTGGACGGCGAACACGTGCTCGTGGCGATCCACGTTATACACTCGCTCGCCGCCACGTGTTGCACGCGTACGAAGAGAGAGAGAGAGAGAGAGAGAGAGGCGAGGTTCGAGCGCGTACTCGCGATTCTTTGCGTATGGAGACCCGCCAGAAACGTTGGACTAGTTTAGTGGGTTGTGTTATGCGCCTCTGTCATACGAGTCGAGAAACGGCCGGGAAAATAATGCCGGATAAACGAATGTGTCGCGATTGTTATCGTTCCTCAATGCCGCCTTCCTGAGAGTATTAAAATTCCCGAGGAGACTTCTCGGGCGGAAAAGTTTTATATTATTTCTATATAATCCATATGTGGTTTTGGTCATATATGGATTATGTATGATTTCTATATTTGCTATATAAGTTCACATAAGCCATAAATACTCCTTGTATACAATAATTAATATAGAAATCATATATAATCCATGCACGACCAAACTACATATGGATTATATAGAAAATATACGGAATTTTTTTCCGCCGTTGTTTCAGACCTTTAAGAACCTCTATGAGGTTCTGCATTCTATAAAATTATATAATACAGTTTTCTTATTACGTGAGTTTATAGAATGTAGACTTATACGGAGCGTTTCGTTTGAGATCGTGCATAGGATGATATGCAATAGAGGGATAGGCTATACGCGCGCGTCATGGGCTGCATACCAGAGGGTGCTATATGATTGGTTCCGTCGATCGACTGAATGGTATGCAGTCAATATCTTATAGTTATCGCTTATCCCTTCCCAAGTGGAAAAGTTCCATATGGATTATATATAGTTCATATACGAATTTGGTCCTGTATGGATTATATACCATATGATCCGTGTAGAAATTCTCTTAGGGCTGTAATGAGGGCCTGATTATTTGGTCTTATTTATAATCGGGCCTTGATGGAAATGCCTTAATAAGGCCTTAATTGTATGTAGCTTAGAGTTTAATAATAAGGAAGCCTTTATCAGGGAAGTCCTAGTTCAGCCTTATAAAGGCCTCTTTTTAACTAAGGCCATCCTTAACTAATTTCTACACAGGGAGACTAAAATTACTCGCCAGGAAAGAAATTTCAATCACTATTATCTCATTATTTATGAATTTTAGCTTACATCGATGCAAAAGTTTGTTACAGATAAAAATGCAATCTAGGAAAAGGTATTTTATAAATATAAGCCAAAAGCTCATAAATAATGAGATAATAGTGATTGAAGTTTCTATCCTGGCGAGTAAGTTTAGCCTGACATGATATGATTTACAACTACAATTTTAGCAAAAATTATAGTAAAACTGGTAGAAGTTGCAAGCGTCTGCTGTAATTTTTACTAAAACTGTAGTCATCGTAACAATAAATCGTCCTTGTCCCGCATTTTACTACAAACTTTGTAAATGTTCCGATTATTTTTTTTTTCCTGGACTACATACAAACTACGTACATAGAACCTTTCCGCCTGGATTTACCGCTTATCAAACGCTAGAAATGCCCTCGGCCGCACCGTTGCGTCGCGTAGAGAAATCGTAGAGTAGAGCACCTCGAAACACACACCCAGAGACGCTCTGAATTTTCTCTAAGTGTATCGACTCGCGCAGCGATCCGCTCGCGTGCAATCTCTCACGTTCGTCGCTATATCGCACTTTCACCTCGATATCGGGCCACCGCGTCCCCGCTCTCGTTCCCCCGTACATAACTTTCCCCTTTGACGCGCGGGGTTCGCGCCAGGCGAGTAGAGTAGAGGGTGAGTGAAAGGTAAGGAGATTCCACGGCGCGGATTTCATCTCGTTTCGCGTTCCCGCTGCAGCTGCGTCGTCAGCCGGACACGGCCGTCACCACGAGGCCAATACAACCCCCCCGCGAAGAAAAGAGCGGACCGGAAGACGGTCGCTCGAGCGCCTCGCTTTTTATTTCGAGTCCGCGTGCATGTGCCCTCCTTTCCTCGTGGTTCGGTGGGGAGGGCGGGGGAGGGAAGGGGACGAGCCACGTACAGCCGCGTGCAACCGCTCCACAGATCGCTCACGCACGCACGCACGCACGCACGCACGCACGCCTCGCCCGACGTGTGCACGCGCGCCGATAGTACGGCCCGCGTGTCGGTCTTGACGATATATATGCAAGTCGGAATTTCATTATGCATGGATTGACCCCAGCTTATGTTCCGATACTACATCAGCATAGATTGGGATCGGATCGGGGTTTTTTGGATGACTCCTTTTTTGTACGGTCACTCCGCCCGGCATAATCGGGTCGCGCGAGCCGGCAGCGGCCGCCTGAGTGCCCGCGTAGCTTCGTTCTCTCGAGCGCGTTCACGGAATCCGCGCCGCATACCTCGCGGTGAACGCCGACGGACCCGGTCACCCGTTCGTACGGCCGGTTCCTCCTACGCGCGCGAGGTGACGAAGCGGAAGCGGTCGCTTCTTTCTCGCGCGTTGACCTTGACATTTCTCGGCGGGGAGGAGAAACGAGGAGCGCGCGATAACGATCGCGCGAAGAGCCGAAGAGACGCTCGGCTTTCCTGGAATCCGCGCTCGCGTAGGTGACGCAGCGTCGGCAAGGGTCGCGTCTACGTCGCGTCCTCCGGCGTCGCGAGGCTGCTGGAAAATCTGCATCGCTGAAACATTCCGCGTCGACCGTCGGAAGGTGAGACGGAGGAGAGAGAGCCCCGTCGAGGAGGAAGGACGCGCGTCTCGGCGCGTACTCGCGCGCGCGCGCGGCTTCCCATTCATGCGCGGCGCGACGGCGCGCGGGCAGCTCGCCGTGTTTTTCGCACCATGCAAATCCTTCATGACGCGATCGGCGCGGACAAAACATCCGGAAGCTCCAACGGGACAGCGCAGTGCGCGCGCGCACTGATAATTCGCCGGCGATCGAGAGCGCGTCTTCCCGCGGCCGTCCGGGATCGTGCCCCGATCAGGCGCGGGGCACGCGCGCACCGAATAAACGCCGATCCGTCCGTCCATCTGTCGATTTATCTCCCGCCCACGATCCGACCGTTCTCTTTTCTCGCTGTGCGTTGTTCGCACTCTCCGACCGGTAAACACGTCCACAATGCCTCGCGCTCGAACTCCGTAACTAAGCGATCGGCTCATCGGCCCCTTTCCCGTTAACGCGCGCTCGCGCATCCTGCTCGGAGGATTCCATCCGATCGACCCCCGCGGCGATACAGCGGTCCACGCGTCGAGAAGATTTCGCACGACGGTGAAACGGAACAACACAGTTCGATTTTTCCCTCCGTCCGCCGCGCGGGGTCTGAGTTATGCGTCTCGCACCGGCGCGGCACGCGCGCGCGCGCCCGTAGCGTGTAGCGGTCGACGCGTGACGCACCCGCTCGCTCCGTTGCCGCGCGAGACGCAGTTACGTTCACGTAACCGCGCGTGTACGTTGTTTACGCGGTGCCGGGTGAAAGCAGGATCGAGTCACGGAATCTTACGATAAGGGAACGACAAAACGACGACGACGACGACGACTACGGCGAACCGTACGTTTCGACGAATCGCTCGGAGGACTGACCGATCAACCCTCTTCGAAGCTGAGCGGTCCCTCGCTCGCTTCGTCGAAATCCGTCGGTCGATCTTTTCGCCGTCCGGTCGGCGAACCCGATTTCCGGGGTGAGCGCCTCGCGTTTCCCCGCGAACAAAGAGCGGGGGCTCCGCCTCCGCTCCCTCCTCCTCCTCCTCCTTCGCCGCGATAGTTGGTCAAGGCCGACATCCCGATGTCGAGCGGGGCCGTTACCCCGAAATCGAACGGGAAGATTCGGCGTCCTAAAAATACCAGAACCGATCGGCGCGGCGGTGCGAAGGACCGGGGCAGTGGGGGGGGGGGGAAGGAAGCAGAGATGAGACTCATCTCGCGCTCGTTAAGAATGCAGGAATGCCGTCCCTGTGATACCGATTCGTCGCGGTGCGAGGTGTAACGATCTCTCGCGCTCTCCCGGCGACGTGATGCAACTCGCGGTCCACGAACGAAATCATCGAGATGTCTGACGTCATCCCACCTGCCGATCGACGTCAGGCGGCACTTAGAGCTCGCATGTGCCGCGCGCCGCGTAAGCGCATACTCGCGCGGGATTAGTTTCCCGCGCTCTCTCGGAACGCGGTCACGCGTCGCCCCCTTCGACGGGCGCGCGCGATCGACGTCGAATCCTTCGATCGAAGGTGAGGCGGGCGCGCGCGCGCGCGCGCGCTCTCCTCGCTCTCGATCGCCGCGCGCGCGTCTTGGCGAACGAGGCGCGATCTCCGTGGAAGCCGCCGCGAGGGAGAAAAGAGGGCGAGGGAGGCACGCGGCCGGCGCGTCGCAGTCGCGTTCCAGCCCCCCTCCCCCCGCCTGCCGAAAGGCGCGGAGCCGAAAAGCAAATTTCGCGGAGGCGACAAATCGCCGCCGCCGCCGCCGCCGTGCGCGCGCGTCTACTCTGCATGCAGCGCGGGCGTCGCGTTGCATGCAAGTCAGATCACCGACTCCCGCGCATCGCGCGGCGCTCGGCTGAATTATGTGCATGCTGATGCGCACTTGTCGCGATAGGCGATGGTACGCGTGGGTTACAGCTAGGCTGGCGCGCTTATACCCACGTGGTGGGTCCAGAGGGGTCGCCGGCCCGCGACGAATTCTCACCCCCGTCGGATAGGCGCGAACGCCCGGCGTTCGTCGATGCGCCTCGCGTCCGGTTACCGTACTTATGCGCAATCGCGATCGAGAGCGGAGAAGCTGATCGCGATTCGGCGAAGAGCGGATATTCGCAGTCTCGCGCTGAGAGGCGCGGGAGAAACAAAATTAGATGTGCCGGCGTCGGTGGAATAACGAGCGGATCGTTGTATACAAGCACGAAAATACTGGTACCGGTCAATTTTGCTGTATTTAGAATAGAAGAGGTGCTCGGATGCTGGAGAACAGTTTTTCTTTAGAAACTGATAAAGTGTGATATAAACTACCGCGCTGTAGAACAATTTTTCCTTAAAAATCAGTAAATTTTAATGTGAATTACTGTGCTAATTAATTTTTCCTTAGAAACTGTTAAATTGCAATGTAAACTATCAGGGTTCGATGTTTTCAAAAGAAAAATTACCGTACCGCACTGTTGTAAAGACATTCGAAAGCCTGCATTTGCACTTCCTTAATTATAAATACAGTAAAATTTACCGATCCTTGGATACCAATTGACTGTAATGTAAACTACCGTACTGGAGAACAATGTTTCCTTAAAAACCAATAAATTGTAATGTTGATTACTACAATTTAATATTTCCAAAGGAAAGATTACTGCACCGCACTGTAAAAACACCCGAAAATCCTTTTGCGTACCTTTCTTTTATCGTGAATACAGTACAATTTACTGGTACCAGTCTTCCCGTGTACAAGTGCAGTATCTATTTTTTTTTATCAAAGCCTTGTCTGTTTTCTCCTCGCAACCCGAAGAGAGCGAGTCTACCGAACGATGCAGGAGGTTCAAAAGGAAGACGAAGATAATATATTACCAGCCGCGTCGACGTACATATATCGGATCCGCCGTCGTCCGGAGTTGCTGAGCTTCGATAACGGCGATTCGTAATCAGCGACCTGGAAAAAGAAATCTTTATAAATACGAGGGGCCCGATATCGAATTCCGCAATGCTGAGCTCGATCGACTTTGCCCGATATCGGGCGCGCTCGCTCGATCGAACTTGACCCGTGGCGCGTCGCGCCGCACGCGGCATTGCGAAACGCGCGTGGACCGGGGCGGGGGGGGGGGGGCAACGCCGGCTTGCGTGGCGAGGTGCAGCCGCTCGGTTTTTGGTCGCGAGCTACACAACTCCGATCTTTCGGGTGGATGCACCCGGGCGACTCGCCGATCTGACTCCCAAATCGTGGCGTCGCTGCATCACATTCGGCCGTGACGATGGAGTCTGAGGCCGCGACTGCCCGTGCGTGTACGCTTCGTGCCGCGTACATATGTATACGAGTAGGCATACGCGACGCATCACGCGATGCGCGTACCGATACTGACCGGGTCCCCGAAACGATCTCGTATTCGCGTCTAGCCGAGCGCGATATAATCGATCGCCGGTTGAGGAGAATTTTCCACCGATGCATGTATCGATTGTGAGAACGATCCAGTGATGGGACAGGATTTACATCGGGGCAATACAGGAAGAAAAGGGTTTAGCAAAAAATAATGGGAAAATCCATACATGTTTACAGTTATTCCAGTAACAGGGCGCCTCGTGGCGAAACATTGAAGTATTTAACAGGCCACAGCGTACTTTTTACAGTACGTAATGGTATCAGTTCAATAGACCACAACATACTTTTTACAGTTCGTATCGGTTTATGCGGTAAATTTTACTGATCATCCGTTAATATGTGTCGAATAAACAGATGTTAATGCTGTTGCGAACTGTGAAAAGTACGCGGTGTCTATTGAAAATATTCAATATTTCGCCTCGAGGAGTCTTGCTATAGGGATTCACTGTAAAAATTATTGCACTAATTTTTTTAGGATAGACCGAGGCGAATTGAACCCCACACGGGGAAGAACTGATACAAGTAAATTTTATTGTATTTGTGATAACAGAGAGTGCATACGAGGGTTTTCGGATTTGTTTACACTGCTATACAGTGATACATTAATCTTTCTTCTCGAAGCATTACATTGTAACAGTTTACATTACAATTTACTAGTTTCTAAGGAAAAGTTGTCCTTTAGCACAATGTACACATCCGAAAATCCTTATGCGTACCTCTTTTATTGTCAATCCAGTAAAATTTACCGGTACCTATCAGTCTTTCCGCGTATTTGAATCGCGAAAGAATTCCAATACGAGGCTCGATCTTCCGTAGTTCGCACTTTCATTCAACTTTGTAATATATCTCGATCGACGATCGAACCACGTCGAAATCGAACGTTCGAAACCTACCATCGCGCGCCACGTGCATGCGTCAGCGGTACGGCAGAGGTGGAGAGGGAGAGCTACGAGTGCGAAGTGCACGAGCTACTTTTTACCGTTGTCACTTTTTCCCGCTCTCATTCCCGATTCCGAGTTCGATCCCCCGTTACGGCGCTGCTAATTCCCAGCGACATCACGAGCGTCTCCGCGCGCCCTTCTGCAATCGCGGCGATCTTTCTCGGCGAGAAGATATTCGCGATTATCTCTCGACGTGCGGACCCCTCCCACTTTTACCGCGCGCGGCACGTGGCGAGATCGCGGCTCCCCGCGCCGCTGCCGGCGCATCGCGATTAAATACGAGGGCAGAGTGAAAAGTCCGATACTTTTCCAGTAGATGGTGGTGCGCCCCAAAGTCTGTAAAGTAGCCCCGTGCTGCGGCGATGTCCTCTTCGTTTGATGAGAATTTCTTTCCTGCCAGCCATTTTTTCAAGCCTGGGAAGAGAAAGAAGTCGCAGTGAGCCAAATCCGGTGAATAAGGTGGATGCGGCAGCAATTCGAACTTCTGATCGACCAGTTTCGCTGTTGCAACGGCAGACGAATGGATAGACGCAATGTCGTGGTGGAACAGAACTTTTTTTTTTTTCGCCAAATGGGGGCGTATACTCATCTTCGCGATCGCACCACCATCTACTCTAGAAGAGTATCGGACTTTTCACTCTGCCCTCGTAGAATCGGAGCGAGCGCGGGCCGCCCTAGACGCCGCGTCGTTTATTATACAAAACGCCGCGGATCATTCTCGATCGCGGCAGCCGTTATGCAAGACCGCACGTTGTCTGTACGCGTAATACTCGGCGGCGCGCGACGCCGACTCGCGTTTTCCCTTACAACCGATCGAACGAGGAAGCGGCGGCGGCGGCGGCGACGGCGGGTGAGCCACTTCGAAAGCTCTGGAACCGATCGATCGATCGATCGATCGCGCGTTGGCCCCGATACGCCGGCGGCTCGCCTCCGATCGGGCGGGTACACGCGCGCACCACTGCAACGCCACGAATGATGCGTCGATACGTGTCGATCGACACGAGCCACCGGTATCGGGAATACGATCGGTTCTACGAAAGTAATGACGTGTTCGCTCGGATCGCGCCGTATACTCCTTTCCTATACGCAACGTGTGGCTCTCGTTTCGAGAGATCGTGGCAGACGATCTAACAACGTCGCATTTAAATGTGTGTACGTGTAACGGTAAAACTTTATCTTCGTTGCGTACGTCGATTAGGACCGCGCGGGAGATTTATCGCTTCGCGAATATCGCAAGACGTGCGTGGGTATCCTGATTGGAAATTGGTCGTTTCCCACGGATGACCAGTTTCGCTTGACCCCTCGCCTCCCGCTCGTCAGGATCAATTAAAGAGCGACTCGCGATCGAGCTCTCGATCCAAGCCTCGCTCGTATCCAGTGATAAAAAAACATATTTAAGGGGCGTCTTTTAGCATTAAGTATCGTATGTTGGCAAAATTGACACAAATCGGTATAGGTAGTCTCTTTCTCTGCTTATTTTTATGCGCCGAAATTAATATTAATCAGTCGTATCGAATTATTACCAGACCACAAGCGCGTGGTTTTTTTTTCAAATCGTTTAAAAATTTATTATTAGATTAAGAAAATCGCAGGCGATGCCTATTACCATCTATGATAGGAAACAAAATTTGAAAGACGACGCTATTTCGATCAGAATTAGAATTATTTGTATATTTATTGTAATATCTGCGTAGAGTTATTTCGGGACGCGTAAGAGATATGGCGTATTTTTGATTTTTTGGCTTTCAGGAAACATTACATTTTATTCAAAGTACACTAGTCCAGCAGATTTGATTACTCGGTGAGAATTCGATGTTTATTGGATGGCATTGAATATTAAGCAATGAGGATCGGATACCGATTGACCGATTTTCATCCGTTGAATTGGTTTATCCTGACTAATTACACTAAGAAAAATGACAGAATGAGAAAATTCATCTGGTTAAAAAACGAGTTTAATTATTCTAACCAAAATATTAGTAAGTTGAACCAAATATTTAGCTATTCTAACTACGTGTTTCGTTATTCTTATCAGAAAACGGTCATCTAACCAAACAGATGGAGGATCCATATTTCGCCAAACAGTTTGGTTATGGTCTCCAGGATTTTGGTTTGATCGACTAGGTCATTTTTCTCAGTACATCACCTGAAAAATTCCTATGAGCTATTCTCAAAGTTCCCAGGATAGAAAAACGCCCCTTAAAGATACTGTCTTAGTTAGTGAAGCGGCCATCTTTCACATACCCTCTTACGTACAGTCTACACCGAGAGAAATAATTGTAGTCCCCTAAATAATGATTTGTTTATTCTGGGGAGTGCCAGGAACTCTTTGTGAAGTCGTGTTTCAATTAAAGAAATATTTATTAACAAAATTAAGATCACGTACGCCAATTTGAATGTCTCCTTTATCGGAAAAGCCGTGGTTCATCAGCGAAACATTCTTCATCCGCAATTGATAGTGGATCTAAAATGTAGGACAAAAAGTGGCGGCTTCCCCGGTGAATCCTACTAGGATAAAACCCTTAAGTCGTTAAACCTTTCGCACCGCGAAGACGACGAGACAAAAGACGATCGCAACGGCGCGTTTCGCGCCCATCGGAGCTACGTGCCGCTCGTCACCCCTCCGGCTTCCATAAATGTATCGGTAGCGAGTTTTGCAAGTGCATATTTTGCGGCATGTGTGCCAGTTCGCTCCGAACCGCGTTATGCGCGGTGCTCATGTCGCCATGCAGGAGCGGCGAGCATGACCGTTAGAGCGCAATGCACTACCGCTACATGCAGATCGGCGCGTCTCACCGTCGGTATCCCTCTCGGTGTATCGGCGCCGTCGCATTTTCAGTGTTTCCTTACGCAACCGTGCGCGCGACCCGGGGACCACTGCACCCCGTCCCCGCGCCGCACCGCGATTCCGGAGATCCTCGAAAGGCGCGACCATCCGATTATGCGCGCGACGGCTCGCCCGGGCGATCGTATACCCGCATCTCGCAATCCCTTGCATTCGATTTCGATTTGAAAGTAATTTGCGATCGCTTACCGATCAGCTGTTTGAACGCGCGATTCGCAGCATCCCCGCTGCGCTCGATGTCTCGATTCGGGAACATCCGATCGATGCACCTACCGATCGCACCTATACCGATCCCACGCGGCGGGAATACTTCCCGAGGGAGGAAAGGCGCGGTTCCCGGCCGTCATCGAACTCGCGCGAATCAGAAGCAGACATCCGGTCTGGCCGAATCGTTGCTAATCGAAGCAACCTTGATTTTGGCGCGGGACCTTCGAATCTGGCATTCGATTACCGATGGGACCCGGCTGCCCGTGGGTCCGCCGGTCTCCCCACCCCTCTTCCGTCCTTCTCTCTCGCGCTCTCTTCGATGATCTCGCTCTCAGCGCGCGGTGGTAGCCGCGGCGTTCCCTCTCCGGCGCCCGTGACGGAGCGATCTTGAAATCGCGCGATGGAGCCTGGCCCTGCCGTATATCGGCGACGCGATCGGCGCCGCCGCGATCTCGGCGCAGAGAAAGGTCGTCGATTCGCGGGAACGTAACGGCTCTGGCGTCGCTCGCGATCACGTTTCCACTCCGCCGGGCTTCCGGTCGGCGCGGCGAGCGTCGCGGGGCGACGGTGCTCGTTGGGGTGGGTCCGGGACCGGCCGCGACGGCGCGCGCGCGCGCGGGAGGAGGGACGCCGCGCGTACGACGCGCGTATAGTACGAGAGAGTTCCGCGTCCCGGCCTTAATCTCCGCGGCGTGATTTTTACGGCGGCCAAAGCGCGCGCAACGGAACAGTCTCGAAGGCGATTTCCCGTTATTTTCCTTTGGAATATATTTCCATTCGTCTCTCCGCCGCCCGCGTACAGTTCTACGCGCGCCGCGCGCGGGCGCGAGGACCGCTATGTTCCAGGAAATCGGTTTCAGACGGTGCGCCTCGGATAGAGCGATCTTCCCGCGGTTCCGGCGAGAAAAGGAAAAACAAATCGCGGCGCATGTTTTATTCATCGGATCGCCGCGGACGAATTCGAGGAACTCGATCGACATCTTCAAACGGCGACGATTTCTCCGCTCTTCTTCCGTTTCGTCGATCGACCTCTCTCCGCATTTCGCCGCGCGCTTTTTCCGCCGAGGTACGATCCGAGGAAGAGGCGCGCGACCGGAAGGGCGTCTCCGTTGGCGACGCGCGAAGATCGCCGAAGGCTCTCGGCCGCCGGTAATGCGCGTCTCATCCTCCGTCGATCCGTCAAGTACGTCCCGAGGCCGGACCCGTTAATTTTAGACCTGACTCGCGTGGGTCGAAAATCCGACGATATTTTTTTTCCTCACTCCGCGATAACCGCGCGCGATCGGCCTTGATTTTGGCGCGATTGCGGCGCTATCTCGCGAGTCCCTGACTTTGAGGGGCCCTGCCGATATACGCCGACGGACCTTTGTCGTTGCTAATGTCGAGCAGCCTTGATTTCGTGCACAGCGAGACGCGCCGACGCGAGATGCGTACAGCGCGCGCGATGTCGAGTTCTCTCGTACTCGCGAATTCATTGAGAATCAGCCTAGTTTTTATCGGGACCGGCTGCTCGCGCGCGATTCGTACTCGTTCGATCTCCTCTTCGGGGCTCGGAAAGCTCGAGTCGTCGTGGACTTGTTTTGAGTAATCGAGGGAGAGGAGGGAGAGCGGGAGGAAATGAAGAGGGAGGGCAGATATCGTCGCTGTGGGAAAGCATCCTCGTCCGCTCTTCAGCTTCCTCCTCGTCATCCTCTTCGTCATCTTCTTCATCGTCCTCTTCATCATCCTCTTCATCATCCTCTTCGTCACCCTCTTCATCATCCTCTTCATCTTCTCTTCTCTTTCCCTCGCTCATCGCCGTCACAACCGAAGAGACCGCGACGGTTCGCATCGACTTAGCTGAACAGCTCGGTCTCGCGATCGGTTGCATAATCCATTCGCGCATCCTGTCGCAGCCCAGCGCGCGTCGAAAGTGTGCGATCGCTCGAGATTGAAATTTAAATTCGTCACCGCCATTGGGACGAAGCGCCGCTGTACCGGGCGCGCGAGGACGTCGTGGTCCCCGCGAAGAGGGCGACGAAGAGAGCCACCTGTGCACCGCCGCAGATCGGAACGAGAAGAGGCGGCGCGCCGCGTTGTTTTCTTCGATGACTGTCGCGCGAGGTACTGGAAGCGGCGCGGGGCTGTGGGGGTATTGCGTACGAAGGAAAGAGGGAGAGCGAAAGAGAAAGGAATAGATAAAATGTGGTGGATAGTTCTCGAAGCTTTTACTCGGCGTATTCTGGGGGAGAGCTGAAAAAAAAGGAAATTGTATTTATCAGGCGCTCCGATGTGTGACGTGATCTTCTAACGGTAATAGTAAATAAAGAGAATGATATTTTTTGAAAACGAAAGAGAAAAGATTAATAGAAAATGAATGGTAAGCGTACTTCTCTCTATTTCTGAATATGTAAGAGAAAAAGAGAAAAAGAGAAGTCTCGACGAAATTCTTCTCTTTCCATTTCCGACTCGGAATTCCTACGTACATACATATATACTTCACCTTCTCCGCGTTACCCCCGATCGGCCCGTAAGCCCGCGCGCGCGCGCGTGGCCACCGTTCGAACGACGCAAACGCGCGATCGCTCCAGAAACCCGAAGAGCCCGAACCCGAAGATCCTCGTCGGCGAGAACGGAAGAGAAGTCTTCCTCCGGGCACCCCTTTACCCGAACTCCCTCGCCGATCCTCTCCCCACCGCGTACCCCACGGTGCCGTTTCTTGAAATTCGTCTCCTGGGGTACACTCGGTCGTCCTGCCCGAATCCATATGTATGGGGTGAGGAGCGACGTAAATGTGCTGACTACATTACGCCGCTATATAAGATAGCCGGCCACCATCCTATCCTCAGACCGAGTCAGATCGGCAAACGGTTTACAGAGACGGACGGACGGGACAGGATATACCCGTTTATCGTACGTACGTGCGTACACGAACCGCTAACGACGCGAGATCGGGGCGCGCACTTACGCCGCACCGCACCGCACCGCACCGCACGCACCATCCACGTGAGGAATCATCGCGAAACCAGTTACGTCGGATCATCGTCGACACCGACGTTGAAGCGAGCCCCGAGGAAGACGGAAGGAAGCGCGGGAACCGGACGATCGAGCGGGACCACGTGAAACCGGCGCGTCCGAAGGGTCGAAGTCGTGCGAGGAGTCGCGCCATCCGTCGGTGGAGCGCGCGAAGACCGAAGAGGAGCCACACAGAGCGGGGGAAAGAGAAAGAGGAAGGCAGGCGCGCGCACGCGAAGAGGTGGGGGTGGTACACGGCTCGAAGAGGAAGTCGAGCGCTACCGCGAGGAAGTTTCGACGACCTTCGGGCGCATTCGGCACGAATAATCGAACGAGCTCGTCGCTGTCTCACGACGAAAATGGCGCAAGTCGCCTTCAGCACCACCACGTACTTCCTCATCGCCGCGTCCCTGGTGGCCCTGGTCCTGATCTTCGTCGATTATGCGCGCTCGCGGAGAGGCGGCGCCAGCTGCGGCGGCCCCAGGAAGATCTTCGACAGCGAGATGTCCCTGCTGCCCGATCCGCCGGGACCGAAGCCGTGGCCCATCCTGGGCTCGCTCCACATCCTCGGCCAGTACGACGTGCCGTACAAGGCGTTCACCGATCTGGCCAAGACCTACGCCAGCCAGATCGTCAAGCTGAAGATGGGCTCGGTACCGTGCGTGGTGGTGAACGGGCTGGAGAACATCAAGGAGGTCCTGATCGCGAAGGGGCAGCACTTCGACTCGCGGCCGAACTTCGTCCGCTACCACCAGCTCTTCCGCGGCAACAAGGAGAACTGTGAGTAAACAATTTCCATTTCGAAACGTTCGCGAGGACGAGTCGCGTGTTAACGACCTTGCTTTCGTTGCGACACGTGAGCGTGAAGCGCGCGAATTCCTGCGCGACCCGTCGCGCGTCCTACCCGCGTCTTCGCGTCTCGGAAGATCGTCGAGCCCCGGGGACCCGGTAGAGTCTCGAAAGCGTCTCCTTCGGCGGGTGTTATCGTGTCGCCCGGCCGTGTTTTCGCCTCGTCGACTGCGTGTCGAACATCGCAGCGCGTGTCGAGTCGACGCGATCGTCTTTCCGCAAACTCCGCGCTCCTTCCCACGAGCGCGGTCAGCCGACCTTGCATTTCCGCGTACGTGCGTGCATTGCGTGCGCGCGCGCGAGCGAGCGAGCGAGTCGGCCCTCCTGCCCTCGCGATGCCTAGGTGCGTCTCTCGCAGCGATGAAAAAAAAAAACAGCCGGAATGCGCCCGCTCTCGCTTTTCACGCCGTCTGACCCGTGGCGTCTCTTCTCTCCTGCAGCGCTGGCCTTCTGCGACTGGTCCGAGGTGCAAAAGTCCCGCAGGGAGACGCTGAGGACGCACACCTTCCCGCGCGCCTTCACCGCCAAGTACAATCAGCTGGACGCGATCGTCTCGAACCAAGTGGAGCGTCTCGTCGACCACCTTCGCTCCCGCTCGGACGCGAGCGTCCACGCGAAACCGCT
The DNA here is from genome assembly GCA_963678675.1 of Xiphydria camelus. Taxonomy (NCBI): domain Eukaryota; kingdom Metazoa; phylum Arthropoda; class Insecta; order Hymenoptera; family Xiphydriidae; genus Xiphydria; species Xiphydria camelus. The sequence continues at coordinate 27,333,727 of OY783195.1, forward strand.
GATACTGCACACCTGCGCCAACATCTTCACCGAGTACTTCTGCTCGCGGCGCTTCGACCTGGAACACGAGGCGTTTCGCGGGATGGTGGAGAACTTCGACAAGATCTTCTACGAGGTGAACCAGGGCTACGCGGCGGACTTCATGCCCTTCCTGATGCCGCTCCATCAGAAGAACATGACGCGGATGGCGCAGTGGAGCCACGAGATCCGGGAGTTCGTCGAGGAGAACGTGATCGGCGATCGCTTCGCCGCCTGGACCGCGTCGGTCCCCGAGGAGGACTACGTCGACTGCCTCGTCAATCACACCAGGACGAACTCGGAGCCGCGCATGTCCTGGGACACGGCGCTCTTCGCGCTCGAGGACATCATCGGCGGCCACTCGGCCGTGGGCAACTTGCTGGTGAAGGTTCTCGGGTTTCTCGCGACCAAGCCGCTGGTCCAGAAGACCGCGCAGGGGGAGATCGATCGCGCGGGAGTCGCGAGCGCCGCCGTGGGACTGGAGCATCGCGGGGCGATGCCCTACACGGAAGCGATCATTCTCGAGGCCATTCGAATGATCGCGAGTCCCATCGTGCCCCACGTGGCGAATCAGGACAGTTCCATAGCAGGTAAATTGACGAGTACGCTTGTGCTGCGGCGCGCCGAGGAGAATAACTCGGTCAGTCTAATCGAAATCGGTCGCGGGGTCGCGAGTAATTATCTATTTATATGGATGGCATTTTTTAATACATCAATTTTTGATATCTCTTCCTTACAATCGTGTGAAATAGAATATGATTGCAAGGAAGAAATATCTCATTAATCTCTGAAAAAAAAGAACGGCAAATTGATGAAGATAAATAATTACTCGTGACCCCGCAATGAATTAATTTAGTAGATCCAACGAATTCTGTTTCTCCGCACTGAGAGAAAAATGTGATAAAATTGACTGAATTAGCGGTCGCGCGGGCGAAGGAACTATAGATTCGACTACAGCTTATTTTCGTCAAACAATTTTTAATCGTTATAACTAGGACCAAATTACTTAATTCAAGTAACTTGATTGATTTAGTAAAATCTACTATTTCTTTCTCCGTGTATGTATGATCCTCCATCTATTCAGCTAAGCCGACCACTTTTCGATTAGATTAACTAAGCATTTGGTTGGAACAACTAAACGTTTCGTTAGAATAACGAGATATTTCGTTCAACTCTGATCGGTATTTTAGTTAAAATAACAAAAGGCATTTAACCAGATGCGTTTTGTCGTTTTACCTGATTATTTTTCTCGGTGCGCGACCAACGTTCGTCCTCTTCGAGGCGACGGATCGAGGTCCCCCCTCCTCCCGGAGTCTTAAATCAACATTTCCACTAAACATTCGCGCTCTTTTCATTCTCGCAGGATACAGGGTCGAGAAGGACACCTTCATCTTCCTCAACAATTACGACCTGAACATGTCCGAGGACCTGTGGACCGCGCCCACCGAATTCATGCCGGAGAGATTCGTCCAGAGCGGTCGGCTCTCGAAACCGGAGCACTTCCTGCCTTTCGGGGGTGGCCGAAGGTCGTGCATGGGGTACAAGCTGGTGCAGTACCTCGGCTTCGCGACGCTCGCCAGCATACTGAAGAACTTCACGATCGTGCCGCTGGAAGGCGAGAGTTACAAGGTGCCGATCGGAAACCTCGCCCTTCCGGAAGTCACCTTCAACTTCCGGTTCGAGAGGCGGTAGAGAGTCGGATCGCCGCGCGTGTAACACGGAGGGACGAGAGCCTCCGCCGGTGTCCGTCGTCGTCGTTGTCGTTGCGACTCGACAGGTGGAACTTTCCGAACGCCAAAAGCTTTACTCGACATTACTAGATTTGTAAGGTAGACAATTCATCGTTACTTCCGGGTGGGATTATGGGGGGAGGGAAGTCGCCCAGCGAATCGAGAGAAAATCCCAGGGGCGAGAGAATCGAGCGGTGAGAGAGCGCGGCTGTAATGATATGTCGAGAGGGGCGCGCAATGATTGTTTCCGCGTTTTCTTCTATACGTGGGAAAGTGAGTGGATGAGTGAGTGATTGAATGAGAGAGAGAATGTACGAGAGAACGAGCGCGCTGGAATGTTTCGTCGGGGGACGCGGAGAACAATTTTCGTCCAATTCTTGTCCCCCTCCCCCCTACCCACCCTCATGTTCACTCGACTCGCCCGCGAATGTGTCCGCGTTTTAAATGCTATTATTATTATATCATTATTATTATATATTTTCGGAGTTCTCGCGATCCGCCACTGCGAGAAGCCCACGTCCGCGATGTTTTTACTTATTTTGTTTAATATTATCATTATTATTATTATTTTTCACAATCGACAAACCGATGCGCGCACCAAAGGGGGAGTCCGGTACGGCGTGTACCACCCCCCGAAGGGCGCGCATCACGCCATCCATATACGCGTCCGTTCTTCGCCGAAGGACATTATATAGAGCTGGGTTGCGAGACGAGGCGGAAGGAGAGCCCGACGGAGGGGTTGAGCGGAAATGTGCACATCTCCCTTCGCGCGCGGACATGAAGCGGGGGCCTGATGATAGCGATCCTCGCTCGCGGATCGACCGATCGCTCGCGCGACTGCGTTCAGCCCCTGCGTCATTCGTTCTCGTTCCTCTTCCTCCGCGCCTGTGTCTACGTTGTAAATTTTCTGTTTGTTATTTAATTATCCTGATTGTTAGACCCCTTGTTAATTTATTATTTAAGATTTTAATAATAAAAACTCTAACGCGAAAGCGTTATTATACTTACTCTGTACTTATTCTGTGCCCGCATCTACACTGAGAAAAATAAGCTGGTAAATCGAACCAAAATCCTGGAGACCATGACTAAACCGTTTGGTGAAACATGGATCCTCCATCTGTATGATTATGCTGATGATTTTCTGATTAAAATAATTAGATATGTTGTTAGAATGACGGAATATTTGGTTTGACTTGGTATTATGGTTAGAATAACTAAACTCGTTTAACCGGTTACGTTTTTCCATTTTAATCGGATTATTTCTCTCGGTGTACCTTTGTATTTTACTCGCGATGCATCATTATGCACTGCTGAAAGGGGAAAAACTCCGCGACGTACATTTCATGAGGCATTGGGTAAAAGTGCACTGAGAAAAATACCTGGTCGATTTAAAAAAAAAATCCTGGAGATCATAACCAAACCATTTGGTGAAATATGAAGCCGCCATCTGTCTGGTTTGACTGACCATTTTCTGGTTAGAATAACTAGACATGTAGTGAAAATAACTAAACCTATAATTAGAGTACCCTAATTAAATATTTAGTTCTTCTTACTAGTATTTTGATTAGAACAACTAAACTCGTTCATCCAGATGCGTTTTTTCATTTTGACCAAGTTATTTTTCTCAGCACGGGATAGACCCGGTTTCTGTCGAACTTTGAATGCGATTATTTCGAAACGCATTGGAGATACGCGAAAAATGTAAAGCAGCTTTCTTATAGTAAAAATATAGATAAACATTTTTTATTTACACTTCTCCCCGATATCTGCAACTGATATCAAGATAATCGATCTTTAACTAGCTCTGCAAGTTGAGGCACTTTACCCCACTCGTACCTTTTATAGGAAGAGATTTCGGTAAAAAAATAATTTATTCCTATCCTCATATATACACGTACGGACGTCAACGCAATCTCGTATCGCGCGTCCGCAAAAATCTCGGGTTCTGTTCTCGGGAAAAATACACCCCTGCGAGAAGGACCCACATCACGCGGGAGCATCGCCGTTCGTCACCACGATGACGGGCGCCTTCTCCTTCACCTCCAGCAAGTCGGCCATCTCGAGAGCCGACCTCTCCTCCCCCTTCCTCTTCTTCTTCTTCATCTTCTTCTTTTCGAACAGCCCCTCGATCTCCAGCAGCGTCTTGCCCTTGGTCTCCGGCAGAAGGAAGTACACGAAGACGGTCCCGAGGAAGGAGAAGACGGCGTAGAAGAGAAAGACGCCGGGCGCGCCCATGATCGCCAGCATGTCGGGGTACACCTTGATCGTGACGAAGCTGAAGACGTAGCCCGCGCAAGTGGTGAGCCCCGTCAAGACGTCCTTCGAGTCGGCCGGGTAGATCTCACCCATCATCGCGAAGGGCACCACCAAGAATCCCATGGTGCTGGTGAAGATGTACATGACGATGCAGACGATCGGTATCGCGCCGCCGTCGTCGATCCGGTAGCACCTGCTCGCGAGGTGGACGTACAGAGCGAGCCCGCCCATGAAGACGGTCATCCCGACGCCCGAGCCGATCGAGGGGATGCGACGGCCGAACTTTCGCGACGCGTACGACATCAGGACGCTGCCCGCCAGCCGCGTGAGCCCGATGAGGATCGCCGCCAGGTAGGCGTCGATCGTGATGCCGACCTCGCGAGCTATCTCCACCGCGTAGAAGACGACGACGAAGAGGCCGGAGAACTGTTGGAAGAAGAAGTAGCCGAGCATCACGCCGAACGAGCAGAGCGCGTTTCGCTTCGGCAGGCGCGGTAGCTTCGACGACTCGCGCGTCCTCGCGGGCCGCTCGTTCGTCTTCAGCTCGGCGAGCAGCTCGGCGGGGATCGGCCGATCGGCGGGGACTCCCCGGAATCGCGCGAGGACCTTGCACGCGTCGTCGAAGTGTCCGCTGTCGCGCAACCAGATGGGCGACTCGGGCATGATCGGTACGACGAGCAGGACCGACGCGACCGGGAAGACGCCGCAAGCGAGGGCGATCGCTCTCCAGTCGTCCTGCGGCGAGAAACGTCCTTTTTTTAGAACGCGTTGAAGGGCCTAGGCGACGGCCGAGCTCGGCATACCTGGAAGGCGTAGCCGAACACGTAGACGATCAGGACGGCGAGGGCGATGCCAACGCTGGTCCAGGTGACGACGATGCTCCTGAGCTTCGGGGTGGTCACCTCCGCGGCGTAGACGGTCGCCGGAACCGACGCCAAGCCCGACGATATCCCCGTGAGAATTCTGCCGGCGACGATCTGCTCGAAGTTGGCCGCGAAGTATATGACCGCCCAGCCGATCGTGGAGACCGCGGACAGGACGATCAGGCTCGTCTTTCTGCCCCGCTTCATCGCGAGGCTCGAGAGGACGCAGCCCACCGGAGTGGCTATAGCGGCTGAGCTGGCTGCGCGAGGGATCGGCGAAGAGAATTATAGCGAAACGAGCGCTCGCTGCGACGTCGCGCGCAACGAGGCGAGCGGTATCGGCGCTTACCGATCCAGGAGGCTTGGCTGATCGTGATTCTTAATTCGCTCGAGCCGAGAGCGGGCAGGGCGACGGCGCTGTAACCCAGCGACATGAACGGCCCGAGGACGGCCGTGTTCGCGACCACGCACATGAGGATCTGTGAAAGCGAAGGGACCAATCAGAGCGCGGAGAAATATCACGAGGAATTTCGCGATTTGCTGAAATGCTATCTCGACGGGCGGCTGCCTTGAATCGAGATTTGTATAATGCTAAGAAAAAATGAATCGTTGTGGACACTAGAATTTTTCTGCCTGTAAAGATATTGTAGGGCAACTATATATATATATTGTGATTAGGTACTTGATTAGTATATGTATGCATTTCAATTGGTAGCATATCTGTACGCTGCACTGAGAAAAATAATTGGGTTAAAATGATAAAACGCAACTAATTTGACGTGTTATGACACTTCAAGCAAAGCAGCTCATTTTTCACGCATCTACATATTCGCGGTCGTTTTTGAATATGTCATCATTTTTCATTTTATACACATTGACACGGTAATCAGATATTCCACAATGTTCGAAAAGTGTTCCATAATTTGTCGGTCTAAATTGGACGTATGTTGTTCATATGGTTGAGTCCATTCGACCCATGTGTGACCATCGCGGAACTATACGGACATGTGACCACTGAGAGTCTATTAACCCTAGAATACTAATATGTTTTTCTTTATACGTTATTCCAATGGATGCGTCGCAAAAATTACGACATATTAGTATTCTAGCGTTAAATAACCTCGCACATCTCGGAAACTCGTTAGCGCCGCTATTATAGGATACGTGTTTTCCCAAAGTTTCAAATTTGTACCATATCACGAGACGTAAGATTACGCTCGAAAAAAGCGCGTCACTTATCGCCCCGATAAGGATACAAAATAACGCCTACCGATAGCGCCGGATCCCTCGGTGAATCGAGTTCCCGCACCCTTTTGTCTCGAATATCGCGACGACCACCGGAAAACCATTGTTACCGGTAACGCCAATTATCGCGGATAACGATTAATCGGAGTTCATTGTTTTCGCGAATCTATAGCGCTTCGACGCGACATTACGCGCATCGTGTATTTAACACACGAGACGGCGGCGCGTCGTCGATACGGCAATGTGTAATTAGCGTCGCATATGCGCGGGATAAATTCGAGCAATAACAATTAGCGCGGAGCGGGCGATAAACGAGCGAGGTTGGCGCGAAGTTCGCAATAGCGAATGATTGCGCGGTCCGTTGAACGAATATACATAATAATAACCATTCCGATTGCGCGAGCATCTGGAAAGTTACCCAGATAGCACGGAGAATTCTAAAAGAGTTCCCCTTGAATTCTTGTATATTTTGAAGTGAGTTTCTTTAACATGCATAATAATTCATTTTTATTCTTATTCTTACCGCTTAATAAGAGAATTCACTTTATATCACCGAATGTGAGTTCATTTTCATATCCAGAATTCAAGCCTCTTTATAAATCAAATGAAGTCCGAAAGTCTTCAGAGACTAGTGGCAGTGTTCAAAAAGTTGTTTAAAATAATTCCTTTTTGATCGAAATCAAAGTGCGGTGCAAGATTGTTTTGGAATCTGATTTTACTGCCACGAAAATATAGAAATCTGAAAAGTATTGCACTCTGCGGTCTATAAGAGAGGTGTGAACGAGGACTAGTCTCATGTCCGTGTGCTCTTTATCGTATAAACAGAAAAGATCAACTTCTTTGAAGCATCCGTAAGAAGTCTAAAAGTATTCTCGTATTATAATCTTTCCGCATTCTAAAATACAATCCTCTTTCAACTCTGCATGAGCAAAAATAACGAATTCCTCAAGAGGCCCGCGAATTGAATTGTTTTAGAACTCTGATACTCGTGTTATCTGGGTTACGTATCATACCTGATAAACGGTTCCTCTTCGCCGCTGCCTTGGTCCATTGTCATCGAGGGGGGAATCGATCTGAAACGAACGCGCGTGCGGCTATATCCATCCGTCGATTGCCCAATCTTGCCCCCTGGTCAGTCGGCGATACATGCGTAAACATTCCACGCGGGAGGACGTCATTTCGCACGGATCGCTCTCGTGATATACTCGGCATACACACGCGCGATTTTCATCGGCGTGATGATAATTGTCAAAATTAACGCCCCGAGATCGTTGACTGAAGGCGCGTAGGTACCTTGATCTCAGTCGCTGCAACTCGACCGTTCATGGTGCGCCGTTACGTCCCTTCACCGCAGCGGCGACGAACTTTCACCGCGCACACACACTCGTCGAGCTGGTCCACCTGTGATAGAAGCGAATCGATGTACATATATGATTAGATTCACTGCGGAAAGTTTGTGTACTAAACTTGGTTTTACATTTATGCAGTTTTTATCATACAAGTTTATCCATTAAAATTGCTATACGCGGAATTGAAACAATTAAATTTACTACAGACTTGATTTAAATTTACCAAAAAAAACCACTCAAAATATACTGAAATTAAAGCATCTTTGCAGTAAAAACTGTAAAATTCGAAACTCTTTTTGAAAATTATGAATAATTCATGGCAATTCACATTACTGCGCTTGATTTGCAATTTTATAATACAATTGTACAGAAAATGTATATCAGGTGTACAACTTTACTTCCGCCGTTTTTCCTATCTATCATCAATAGGAAAACGGCGGAAGCAAAGTTGAACACCTAATAATAAATTTACAAATCCTTTTAACATTATTGTTAAAAGCTTCCAACACATTTGTGAGTTAAAGTTACAAAAATAATTGTAAAATTCAAAAGCAATTGGGAATTTACGATACATATTGTGATTGTACGATATCTTATTGTTTAATTCTATTCTACACAATTCAATTAATTCTACTCAATTTATCGTGATTTTCTTTATACATTCCTTATGGAATTTGTGTTTTCGCATCAAATTGTTAGTACACTATTAAAATAATTTGTAAATTTGCTATATACACTTTCTACACAAAAGTATTATAATATTGCAAGTCAAGCATAATAATATAAATCACTGAATTATTTGTAATTTTCGAAAAGGGTTTTGAATTTTACACTTTTTCCTGGAAAGACGCTTCAATTTTGATACATTTTGAGTGGTTTCGTGGTAAATTTACAGTAAATTGCATCGTTTCAATCTCGGATAATAATTTTAATGGATAAACTTATATGATGAAATCTTTATAAAAGTAACATGAAGTATACTACAAAAATCTTTCACAATGTAGTTGTACCATGCTTTTGTGTTTGTTAAAAGCTTCCAACACAATTTTCGAATTCAAAACAGAAATTCTTAACAGTGATATGTACGTTTAGAGTACCGTCAATGGGAGAACGTCGATGACGTTGGCATCAATGGAAGCGAACCCTCTAATCTCTGCACCGCGGATAAGCGCGCGCAACAAGTGGTTCGAGAAATCCGTAGTACGTATACCTATATCTACCGCCTTTCCTCGACGTCACGTAAATACGCTATACGCACGATATATATATATATATATACAAAACCCGCCGGAAAGGTCAAGGAAATCATTACATCGGCGCGCGGCGTAAGCTCGAGCAGCGAACCGCGAAGGATTTAACCGGTTCTAATCCCCGAGACGAGTAGGTACTCGAAACGCACGGCAGCTGGCGCGATAAGAACGCTAATCTCCCTCTCGTCTGTACCTTCGATGATATCGAATCGCATCCAATTAAACATTGACGGCTATAAGGGTCCCGCGCGATGATCGTTCAATCTCCCAGATTATGAGGTACACACTGAGAAAAATAACTAAGTCAAAATGACAAAATGCATCTAGTTAAACTCGTTTAGTTATTCCAACCAAAATACTGATGAGAGATGAACCAAATATCAAGTTATACCAACCAAAGGTTCAGTTATTCCAATCGAACGTTTAGTTACTCGAACCAAACAGATGGAGATGACCAAACGGTTTGGTCATCGTCTCCAGGATTTTGGTTCGATCGACCAAGTTATCTGTCTCAGCGCAGGTAGGTACGTGAAAAAGTCATCGCTCAAAAGTCCATTCAAAAGTTCGCTCCTCGCAGCCGATATACTCGAGATAAGATTTCTCTCTCTGAGAGATCGCGATCTAACATCCGCGCGACGTTATTAAATATTACGTTATATTATACACTCATTAGTCGCCGTCCGATTCGAACGCGGGGAAAAGGTCTTTACTGCATATCTCACGTGACGTAGAGGGTACGTACTTTTATGACTCGGCCGTGTGCGTGCGCGAACCCCGCGGTAACCCCCGGCTCTTCGTTGCCCGAGGATGTCTCCAACGCGCCGGGTCGACCCGACCGGGACTCCGGTACACGCGTGTCGCTGTACGAGTACTTCTGGCACCCCGGTGGCGGCGCGACTGAGCGCGTCCTCCTCCGGCACGACGCGATGACACCCCGGAATGCTCTGCCGCGGTACCCGAAGAAGGCGATGCCGCGCGGACGCGCCTTATCATCGGCGCATGGGAGAGGAAAAATATGACGACGTCGGCGGATGAGGGCGATGATGAAACGCCGACGACGCGGCCGACGGATCCGACTCGCGCTTCGGGACGATCGGGTGACAACCGATCATCGAGCGCGCCGCAACGAGAGGTGCCACCGTCTGACGACGCGATCCCCGCGCGCGTGCTTTCATTTATATCGTCGAATTCCGCGCAACGCGCGCCGCACCTCGTCCCACCGATCGATCGCGACGTATAGATCTCGCGGAAGAGGTAAAATTCCCCGTGAATGAGCGAACGGCGCGATGTCTTAAGCGGAATTCGCGTCGACCGCCTTTTTTTCCCGTTATTAGCCGTTTATCCGCCGCGTTTAGAGATACCGATCACCGAAGAAATTCCTTTCCGCGGACGCGCGAGAGGATCTCGGCGGACTTATCGACTCGGATCAGCGTAATTTGCGACCGACAAAGAGCGCCGAGCGCGCGAATTCGGCGAGCGCACTTTTTTCCCGCTTCGTCGGACGGAAAATTCGAGCGGAATGCGTGGCACTGTGCGATCCCGCTCCTCGTATCGGTACCCAGACGCGGTGCGCGCGGCGCGCGATAACTCGTACGCGCGTACGGTGCGCGCGTGCGATTGTTCGCGATTCTTACGTAAGTGTCGTTCATGATTTTGCCGACGAAACGCGAAATAAACGACCGATCTCGCGCTCTTCTTCCGTCGATATCGGCTCGCCGTCAACGGCGAACGTATTTCACGCCGACCTCGGTGCACGGCAGTCTAACGAAGACGACAGTTCGTCGCGTAACGTTTTCCTTGGCCCCGTTTGACCCGAGAAACCCGTTTTCCGGAACGCAAGAGCGTATGTATCGTCGATCGCGGGCGTTCGCGGCTATGGACCGAGATAAAAATCTGATTGGAAGAGCCATAATTGAATTGGAAATCGAGATCGATTTTGGCGCTGAGATTCGAGCCGATTTTTAAGAATTTCTACAGAGGACACATTTCTATTCACAAGTTTATAACTGTACAAATACTTGTTTAATCAGATGTAATATCCATTTCCACAGGAATATCTATCGGTTCTCCAAGAAAAACACCTGATTACTGCGTAATTCTGTCAAAGTTTCTTGGCGAAATCGTAATTTATGCTATAGTCAAATTGTATAATTCGTACAGTTCTTTTTTCTCCATGTGATTCCATAATTCTTCTAAGCAGCGAAGTTCTGGTTATGGTAATATGAGATTACGATTGCTGCAACCAGATAAACCTGCAGCCTATGGTCGATAAATGTCCCCAGCCTTTTTTTTACATAGTTGATATTACCTTGCAGTAATGTTATCGATCTATTTCTCTGATTAATTTGACCATGGTGCATGGCTACCATAAACTATTACAGAATCGTATTATTACTATTATAATAACCACGTAACAAAAGTTATTTCAAGTACATTCATGGTCCGTTTAATCATAAATATGATACTAGCAACCACACTGTTAAAAGTTTTTATAATAAACTTCATGCCGCTTTTATGAAATTTTTATCGTCCAAGTTTGTGCATTAAAACAATTATGCGCAATTGAAACTATTAAATTTACTGCAGATTTGATTTAAATTTATCACAAAACCACTCAAAATCTACCGAAATTATGGATCTTTCTTGCAAAAACTGTAACATTTTGAACTTTTTTTGAAAATTTCAAACAATTCATAGTCATTCGCATTACTGCACCTAGCTTGCAATTTTGTAATATTTTGCATAAAAAATATATAGCAAATTTACAAATCCTTTTATCAGTGCAGGAAAATTCAACCTTACAATCAAATATGATTTTATCACCCACTTTTCTCTCGGTATAGCGATGCCGAAACGAAAATAGAGACGTATACGCGCATACATGCACGCGATTGCGTATCTCGATTGACCGTGCACGCGAATACTCTTATCGCGCCTATTCGATAGCGCGGAGATGTCTATCGCCTCAAAAAATCTACATTACTGATATCGGCGCGAGAGCGTTCCACCTGTCAACGAGACGCGATAAAGATCGAGGCGATTCCGCCGCCTTATCGCCTCTCTGTTGATCCTCGCATCTATCTTCTCGAAATTATATGTATAGCGATCCCCTCCCACCTCAACCCCGCGTACAAACGTGAAAAATCGACGGGGAGTGGAGGTTGGGGGCTCAAAACGTCCGACGTACGCGTGCGGGGAAAAAAAAGGAACGATAAAAAAACATTACAAAATGCGCCCGGTTCCTATCGCACGGTTCGAGCCGTGCGATAATGGAACGAGGCCGCACAATTTGCGATGTACGTAATATACCTACATATAAGTTCGAATTTGACTCGTATCAGTGGCGCGCATTACTTTCGCATGAGAAAAGAATCGGCGACGCGCGTGTCGTAAATAATGTCATTACTCAAGATGTTCCGCTTTCCGAAGCACCTGTCTAAAGAGATCGCCGATCGTCGATGAGCTCCAAGAACATCGATGAGCCGCGGAAGCTTCGGTACCGCTGCGAATAATGCGCGCGGTACTCGCGGCGCGTGATGTTCTCACGTGACCGCGCGTAGACTCGGAATTCCGGTTTCTCGATACGACGCCGCGCGACTCCGATCGGATGCACGGAGAAAAAGAATTAATTGGATCTGCTGAAAATTAGTTGTAAGGTCGCGAGTAATTATTTATTTATATTAATGAAATTTGTTGAACACATCAATTTTAAGTATCCGTTTCTTACAGTCATGTGGAATAGTACACTGTAAAAAAACTACGATGTGGATCTATATGGACCACTTTTGGTACTAGATAACAATGGTATAAGACCGAATGACACCAGATGTGGTATTTACATGTAGGTCCGCACCGGTGAAGTGGTGTTAAAAATTAACACCACTTTTCTGCTGTGCATGTAATTGCAAGAACAGAATATTCGATTAATATAAAGAAAGATTTGATCCATGTAAATAAATAATAACATGCGATCCCGTAAGTAATTTTTAGGTGATCCAATTAATTCTTTTTTTCTCTGTGTATACCTTCTACGAGAAAATTCATCCTGGACCGGATCTCGCGCATCTCATACCGAACACCGAGAAGTCAGTTTATTGATAGTTGATAAATGCAATTTTAAATGCGACGAAATAAATATTTCATTGCGCCGAGAAAATACATGTTAATTGTTAAAATGTTTATTTCATTAAAATGGTTGCCTCGAAGGATCAAATTGTGACAAAAATAAATATCGCAATAGTTAGAAAATATTTCCTTCGTTCGATAAAACGTTTATTTCGCCACTTTTGAACAAATATCTATCAACTGCTGATAAACTATTTTCTCGGTGTATTTACAATAAAAGAGGTGCAAATAAGGGTGAACGGATGTTCCTACTGTGCTGGAGAATAATTTTTCCTTACAAAGCGATCAACTGTAATGCAAACCGTTACGATTTAATGTTAAAAAAAAATTAGATATTATACCGCACTATATAAAAACATTCGAAAATCCTCGTATGTACCTCTTTTATCGTAAATACAGTAAAATTTACCTTCATCCGATAAAATGTTTATGTCGTCATATTTAAACAAACATTTATTCACTACAAACAAACTGTTTTGTCGGCGAAGCAGTAACGATATACCGAAGAGCGTGCCTCGCCCCGGCGGCGTAAATGCGTCACGCGGCGGTCTATCAAACACCGCACGACGATGTAAAAAATTCTTCGACTTCCTGCGCCTCGGAAATTCCGACAACTCGTCGCCCGTCCGTTTTTCCGGCGACTTCGATACGAATCGCGCTTCCCCGAAGGAGCAGTGAACGACACGCTCGGTGCCGCGCAGGTGTACTTACGCGCCGCACCGCGCACGACTCGCGTGTGATTCAATTTCAAGCGATACGGAGCCGATAACGGAGCGCGGAAAACAAAGATGAGGGATTCCTCCGTCATCGACGCGTACGCGCGATTCTGAATGTTGACGGAGCCCGGGTACTACATATTCGCTACCAACACGCTAATGGATGTGCACATATCACACGAGAGTCGCGAAAAATCGGTATCAGTACGGCGGAAATCGTCGCCAGGTTAAGAATCGCCGAGCCGGTGCCAGCGCGCACGCCGCGGATATCGAGATGATCGCGTTATTCGGCTTCTGCAAGGAGCGCGAAGTCGTTTATCAGGTAATCGAATCGGTTCGCCAGATCGGTATTGTAATCGTTCGCTGAGCGATTACTCGTGTGTCCCGTTGTACATAATAGAAGTGGTAACGACATAATCATCTATTTTTCGTCGTGTCACGATATTTAAAAATACACATCGTGTTCTTCAGAGGACCTAACTCCTCGATACGCGTTGGCAACTCTTCGCGCGATACGCGATAATGGCTTATCGTCGGCTAATACGTAAACTTTGACCTCTCGGTGCGCGATTCGACTGCTCTTTTTTCCCCCCCGCGTCGGCGCGCACGATAAAGTAACACTGAATGCTCGCAAAGATCTTCGCAAACTCGACCGTCGAACCCTGCGATTGTGCGCACGATGCTTATATAACTCGCTGTAGTGAAATCTGAAAGTGACATTTTCCGACGGTTCCTGTAACGGGTTTCCCAAAATTCCTTGGCCGCTAAACCATCGTGAGCGGCATTCTAATCGCGACAAGTACAAACATAAATTTCAGATTCTCTATGGTCTCCTATCGGCTATTTCCATGATAGGCCCGGGAATGAGTATAGGTTACTCCGCGGTAGCTCTACCCTCGCTGGCGAACGGCACTTCCGGTTTGATCGTAGCCGACGAAGGCGCTACGTGGTTTGGTAAGGAATACGTATTAAGATAAATTGCAGACAAAATTTGTATTATTAAAGTATTTTTATATATAAAGCTTTTTTCCAACACATGCGCTGAAAAATAATGTTTCAAGATGTAACAATCAATCCTAAAAGGTATGGGGAAAAAGCTCCAGATGAGAAACCTAGTGCACGGAAAGAAATGATTTTACAGGTTTTGCTGGGAACTTTTTGCTATCGTGACAGAAATATTATATGTGGCAGCAAATGTGATATGTTGAATGATATCAAATATAACTATATACAGTCACGGTGAAATTCTTTTCGGTAAAAATATTTGCTGTCTCAGTAAATATTTTTACTATTGTTGTGGACCTTTTGCTGCCACAGATAATATTTTTATCACGCTAGCAACAAATTCTCAGCAAAACCTAGTTTTGTTAAAACTGCAAAATCATTTTTTCCGTGTGTAGTTACCAGTTCGATTAAATACTATGGCTACATAAAATGTACTTCTGTCAAACAAAATGTAAATTCTATAGTATTTAATTAAATTCATAATTGTCCATTGTAATTGTACATTTTGAGGCATCCTCTTTCTGAGCGTAAGTATGTAATAATGAGAATTAACATATCTCCCCATGAAATTGTTCCTACAAATTTTATAACGGAGAATATTAATGTTCATAATCAACGTATTGGATGAAAGATTTATATAAAATTATATCAAGCTTAATACAATTTTTTACAATGTATTCAGACACATTTTGCCTTACACTTTCAATCCCGAAACGAATGACCCGCGATTAGAGCCATAAAGTTTGACGTCGTTATCGCAGCTTCACTAACCGTGATCGCGACGCCGTTTGGCTGCGTCGTCAGCCTGTTCACCATGAAGAGCGGGAGACGAGCGGCGATCGCGACGGCCGGTATCGTCTGCACCTTGGGATGGATTCTGGTCGCTTCGAGTTTCAGTATTCCGCAGCTACTCGTCGGTAGATTTATCACAGGTGAATGTTCGTCCGATCGATAGACTAATTGATTTAATTAGACCCTGACCGGAGGTTGATTAAATCAAATTTTTCCGTTTAGTAAAAACGATTGCCGATGAACGCGATCTCGTGGCCTTCGAGAGGGGGTAGACTTGCCAAAGGCGATGCCCATTTTAACCCTATTCCTTATTTATCCGCAGGGTTCTCCACGGGATTGGCGTCGACACCCGGCACCGTTTATCTGGCGGAGATTTCGACGCCTCGCCTCACGACGTTTCTGACGTCCTGCACGAGCCTCTTCATCAACGTGGGAATTCTGCTGATTTATTTCCTCGGATCCGTGACCGACGTAAGTCTCGCGCGCTTGATCGATTCTTGCAGAAATACATTGAGAGAAATAGTTGCTAGTACCGGACAAAATGTGTTCTCCCATTAGCGCTCAGTGTCATTTTGAGTTGCCAAACAATTT
Source organism: Xiphydria camelus (assembly GCA_963678675.1). Taxonomy (NCBI): domain Eukaryota; kingdom Metazoa; phylum Arthropoda; class Insecta; order Hymenoptera; family Xiphydriidae; genus Xiphydria; species Xiphydria camelus. The sequence continues at coordinate 27,349,667 of OY783195.1, forward strand.
TTGCTTGCAGATATTCAATTAATCGTCTCTGCGATGTTTAGGAATTGGTTTCAGAAACTGTGCTTTTTTAAAAAATAAAATTAGGCTTCTCTGGAAACATTTTTTAAGCAGCGCGAAAATGCTTAATCAATGTTTCAAACGAGAAATTGCTCGACAACTAAAATTGCCAGCGAACATTAATAAGTTAACTAAAAACATGATATAATTTCAGAGTGAAACTATGGTTTTCTTCATGCAAGAAAATATTTTATAATCTCGAGTGTAAATGTTTACTTTCACGCAGAAAAAATTTCTTTTCCCGCACAACGAAGGTATACTTGAGTCAAGAATATAATATATTCTTCAACCGAGAATCTGTTCTCAAAAATTGTTAAGACTATACGTTCTTGGCTCAAGAAATATTGTTTTGATTTCTCTCAGTGTACGCGTTAACGCCTCGCCGTAACGCGCACTTGCCTCGAGTTTGCATACGTTACATAAGCGGCGCATCGATGTTCGAAATTCAGCGCGACTGGCGAATAGTGGCGGCGATAGCCACGCTGCCGCCCCTCGTGTCGGTCGTCGGGACGCTGCTTTGTCTGCCGGAGAGTCCGAGGTGGCTGCTGGACCGCGGCCGCGCCGAAGAAGCGAGGACGTCGCTCCTCCGCGTGCGTGGCCTGACCATCGAGACGGAGTGCTTCGAGAAGGAATTCGCCGAGATGCTGCGTTACAGCGAGCAGCAGCGGAGCGAGCGTACGACCGACGCCGCTTCCGTGACGACGACGGCGACGACGACGGCGAAGCGGTCGACGCTGCTCGACGGGGCGTCGGAGAAACTGAAATTCGTCGTCGAGTGCGCGAAGATACCGGAAATCTGGAAGCCGCTGGTCATCCTCAACGCTTTCTTCTTCTTCCAACAATTCTGCGGCCTCTACGTCGTCATCGCTTACGCCGTGGACCTGGTCGCGATGGCCGGCGTCACCGTCGACGCCTACGTCGCCGCTGTGGCGATCGGGCTGGTCCAGTTGCTGGGGACGGTCTCGTCGGTGGGCTGCAGTACCAGGTACCGACGCGGAAAAGCCTACCGAAAGGATCCTATAGATTCCCATGGACAATTTCTATGGGAATCTGATGTGCTTCGGACACAGCAATTCCAGATATCCGTTAGAACAGTTTGAGAAGGACGAATAGGAATGCATTGGATTCTGTGTGTATCTGAGATGATGAATAGGGATTTACAGAATTTTATATGTATCTGTAAAAAAACAAGTACAATCTCATAAAGATAATAAAGGCCCGCACACGCCGTTCTATTTGTAATTACAAATAGAACCTTACAATATTGCATTTGTTTCAACGGATACACATAGAATCCGATACCCACCCATTCATCTCTCTCAGATTGTTATGAGAGGTTATCTGGAATTGCTATGTTTGAAGCACATCAAATTCCCATGGGAATTCTATGGGGATTTTACAAGTTTTCTATGACAATCTATGAGAATCTGTGATACTTTTTTAATAGGGACCGTTCCATTTTTTCCTCAAGCGCACTGAAAGAAATTTTATGGATTGTAACAAATTCCTAGTAGTTTATTAATATAAGAATAAGTTTTGGTTAAACCTTAGCAATACTTATTTCTATTTCAGATATACGTATAGTTATTTCGGCAAAACGTATTGCTCTTGTTACTATTTGGCATTATTATATTACCAGTACTGTCTACACTGAGAGAAGAGTGTATTTGTAGTTAATAAATGTATACTTGATTATGACGAAAAAAAATATTTCGTTGGGCCAAGTAAATATATGTTAATTATTAGAATATCTCTTTCACTCAAACAGAAATAGAGTAACAGGTGACGAATATTTGCTTGGCCCGAAGAAATATTCCTTCCGCCATAATCAAGTATGCTTATATTAACTGTAAATAAACTGTTTTCTCAGTGTAGACAATCTCACTTAGCCTTAAAGTACAGCTGTCATAGCTATGCTAATTGCTGTGCAATCTATAAATTTGCGGTACCGTGTAGGTTATTCAATTCTCCATGACACTTTGTTCCAGAATCGGTCGGAGAACCGCCGCGGTCGTTTCCGGGGTGGGAATGTCCATTTCCCTGGCAGTTCTCGGGGTTTACAATCAGTTCTTCCGGAACAACTCCTTGTCCGGGATTCCCCTCGGCTGCGTCCTGTTCTTCGTGGTGAGTCCCCGCTTCTTCCCGCGCCGCGAATTTAGCGTTCGAGTCGAAGGATGAGATATGAAACGTACGCTTCCGCGCAGGGCACGGGATCCTTCGGTTTCAACGTCCTGCCGTGGGCCATGATCGGCGAACTGTACCCCACAAAGTTCGTGAACGTCCTCGGCTCGCTCACTGCGTGTCTGGCCTACACCTACAATTTCGCGACCGTCCAACTCTATCCGACGCTGGTGAGCTTCGATGAGATCGCCACCATTTATCTGTACTGCGCGATTTCCGTTGCCGGCACGATATTCGTCGCCCTGGTATTGCCGGAGACTATGGGAAAGTCGAAGATCGAGATAGAGGAGCAATTCAGGGAAGGTTCTTATAAGAATGACCGGACGTAGGAATTGTTATTTGATACACTGAGAAAAAAAAATATGATAGATTTGACTAAATTAGCAGTCACGGGCGGAGGAATGCAGAACTAGTTAGGTACTCGAAATAATAACTTGTTAGACTCGACTACAGCTTGTTCTCATCAAACTATTTTTAATCATTATAAGTAAGTTATTTAATTTAAGTTCCTAAATCGATGTTCCTCCGCCCGTGACTGCCAATTTAGTCAAATCTACTATTTTTTCCCTCTGTGTAGAGTTTGATCGGTATAGATCTTATATCCCTGAGAAAAACGTGAAAAAAATATCACTGCGACAACAACTTGATGATGAATCCATTTGACGTTAAATGAAATGTGAATTGTGACTGTAATCGGATGAATTCACGTGAAAGGTTCGGACTATTGAGAGAGCAAGGGATTCTCCTAAAACATATTAGGAGTAGATGAATGACGTAAGAGTAAGGGGTTAAGAAGTAAAATTGAATGTATTTATTTTTTGTGCCCGAAAAAGGGCTTCCAGCATAATTACCATAATTTATTTAACACGAAAAGAGCTTACGAATGTTTATACATTGAATCTAAATTAAAACTAATACAATCGTGTACTAGGAAGGGAAGCTGCGAGAAGAAGAAGCGAGTCACCCGAAAAAGGTGTACCACCCTCTCTCGCCATCCCTTCTTCCACTTCTTACATAATGAGTCTTACGGCTAAATCAAAAATGAATGATATTACAGTATAATCGTATAGAAATTGAGAAAGGAAGAAGAAGAAGAAGAAGAAGAAGAAGAAGGCGTTTATTCTGCTCTAGGGCCGCGAAGGCCCTCTGAGAGCACACAAAAGGTCATAACGAGAAAATATCGAAGAAAGCATCTAAAAGAGTGAACGAGCGTGTAAGAGATAAAGTAAATAATAGAACGGGCTAGACTAACAATATAAGGAAGCTAAGGGAAGGAGAGACGAACCAGTATATTTACAGCCTCTTACCTCTCTCTTCTTTTATTCCGAAAAAGTTTTGGACTGTGTACAAAAATATACAATAGTTAATACATTACGACTTAGTAACTAAACGCTGCAGCGCGTCACCGCTGAATTGTGAATAGGTACTATTGTCTTTTGCATACTTTTGCCGCAATTATGCTGATACGCTTTAACTATAATATGCTTATCGCTTTGAAATGCGTTATTTCCTGAATACGTCGAGTTAATCTAGATATGCCGAAGCGAAAAAAATTAGATTATAAAATTGAAGATGCATAGAACAGAAAGAAAAATCATTAGTAACCTTATTTCGGCAAAAAATTGATGCAAAAATCTTCTAGAAGGAAAATATTGAATTAATGTAATTCCTGAAGTGAAAGAAAATAATTAATCGACAGTATTCAAAATAGATCACCTGCAACACGAAGCGGAACGATTAGCGGTCGAGATATACAAATATTGTACAGATATTAATCTATTCCTAAAAAATCAAAAACATTTTATATTAAATGAAAAAAATACCTATCCTCTCAAACAAAGTATCGTTGTTAACTTATCTTTTAACTTATTAACCTTACGAGAGATACAAATATTGTACAGATATTAATCAATTTCTTGTTATGATAACTACAATTTTAGTAAAAATTATAGTAAAACTTGTAAATGTTGCAAGTGTTTATTGTAATTTTATTAAAATTGTAGTTATCGTAATAATAAATTGGTAGCGTGACGGGTCGCCACCGGACGGTGAACTCCGTGGGGGATCTCGAACGTCGATCGTAGGTGCTCAGGGGCCATCCATATATTACGTAAGACGTTTTTGGCCTCTTTTTGACCCCCCCTCCCCCCAGTGTAAGATACTTGCACATACAGTTTACACTGTATTTAAATACAGTGTTAGAAATATTCACCCCCCCCCCCCCCTCAAACGTCTTACGTAATATATGGATGGCCCCTATGCAAAAAACTCGCTATTTTCCTATGGTCTGTTTGATCGCGGACATACGGTATAGGTACCTACCTATGTTCAGTTCCGCGGTGTATTTTCTCGTGATTTGTACTCTGAAACATAACCTAAGAATTTGTACCGGTGCGAAATGTTATTTAAACTTTACTGCTTTTTTACGATATTATCAGTGTGTACAGCAACTTGTAATGAATTAGAAAAATGTGAAAATTTAAACGAGTACACAGAAGAGGAGAAATGTGAAACGAGACAACAAAACTCCAAAAACCGGTATGTATTTAATATTTTAAGTTATCTTAATTTTAATTGTAAAACCGTACCTCGATACGTTAATGTCAAATTATATAGCTACATACTCTACGATGTAAATCCATCAGAAGGATTCAACCTCAGAAGAGATGTGTACATCAGATTGGCTGTATTTGTAAAAACTTTGTTCCAACAAAATACCAAGTTTAATTGGTATTTGGTGTTGCCACCTTGGGGTAATTATTTTATCGGAATTGATAGAATGTTAGACGCGTGCTTATCATTTGAATTATTCCTCGTGTACTCTACGGTCGATACAGGAAATTTATATCATTGGAAAAGTACGAACTTGGGCTCGCAAAGTCGCATACCATGGGGTATATTCTTCGACATTGCAAGTCTGCAGAAGTACGCCCCTGTACTCGAGATGTACGACTTTCTCAAAGGTAGACTAGTGGCTTAGAAATAGTCTTCCCTTTCTGCCAGAAGCCGTAACACCTCGGTTTCAGAATATCCCTCAAAAAATGAACAAACATTGCTCGACGTCGTCTATGTCCTACAAAATGACGAAGCTATGTTCAAAACTGGTAGATTCAAAGATAAGAATGAAATTGTCGACTGTCCAAGAAATAATTTCCCTTATAAACGCTCGAGTAAGGGATATTATTCCGGCCATTTTTGGCATTACACCAATATTACGGCACGAGAACTAAAATGCGTTATTTTTCACGGGTCGACGTCTGGGTTGGAAAGAAATCTTTATCCCAGGCTTCATAGGTAACGATCAATCGTAACGACGTTTCTCGAAATGAAGAAGCGACGTTATCGCGTGCTCTTTTTTCAGCTCCGTTATGTTTGATCGTATGGAAATAGCGTTACACGATTTGTACGGTTCTCGCGAATATTGGCGAGCGAGACGCAGTATGAGATATAACGCGGAGCTGTACGAAATAGCCAATGACTACAGGAAAAATTATTTGAAATCAGACGATAAGAATGATAAAACGCAACGCCTCGCCGATTGGACTAAAGAAAACGTATTTCTTTAATATAAATGAGCAAATTGCGATCATACCGCATGCGTGTCTACCATGCCGGATCTATTTCTGATTTGAAATTCTAATAAACAGTGTCTTTGTAGAATGGTAGAGATGCTATCGGGAGTCCATACTTATCCGTACATATGAGAAGGCGTGATTTTCTCAGGGGGCGTGGAGACTCAGTGCCAACAATAAAAAGTGCAGCAGCTCAATTAAGAAATAAATTGCGACAGCTGAGATTGGGGATTCTCTTTGTGGCTACCGATGGAACGGACGACGGTACGCAAGTGTATATAGAGAATGAATAAATTTTCTCGATTCTTAACAAATTCAAAATGTCTTTAATTGCAGAATATTCCGAATTGAAAGAGCACCTATCGGAATACTCGGTTTTCAGATACTCTCCATCTGAATACGTGAAACATAAATTCAAGGATGGGGGCGTTGCTATAATAGATCAAATAATCTGTTCACATGCAAGGTAAATATATTCAAGACTTGGGAGATTTGTTGGCGGAGGAAAACTTAAAATCAATGTACAGAAATATGCTGTCAATTATTATCTTCCCGCAGATATTTTATGGGAACGCACGAGTCGACATTTACTTTTCGGATACAAGAGGATCGGGAAATTCTTGGTTTCCCAACCAATACCACTTTTAACAGATTATGTGGAAAAGAACAGAAATGTTCACCTGGGGGTCGCTGGGAGATTGTTTGGTAACGATGGCAAATTATCGAGATTTCCCAATGTTAAGAGTTTGAATTACAAATTCAATATTTATTGTGAAATGTACAATAATAGAAGACTGTTAATATTAATTAAAGTACATTGCAATATGTTTTTACATCTTAATATCAATGACTTTACATATTTTACAAATATGGATATTTTAATAATAACAATGTGTTTAATAATAGATGTATTTTAACCATGTTCGAGATGAGAAGGCTTACCGATGAGCTGTTGCTCTCGGCGTATTTCCTGCTCGTGTTGTTGTTCTTTGTGGAGTGCCTCTCTTTGCTTGACTTGCTGCAAGCGCAAAGCTCGTTTCTGAAAAAATGTATTTTTGATCAATAGCACTACTTTAAGGGCATAAACTTAAATAACTTACAAAGGATGCCTACTTTTAATTTATTCAACCTTTCGTGAATAGCTGTCATGTCTTTTCTAATCATTACCAGCTTTCCTTGATATGTTTTAATAGTGAAAAACTATAAAAAGAAAAAATAATGAAAGAATTATGTGGATTCCACTAATTTGGAGTAGCGAAAGACAGACTTATGACTTTACCAGTTCATTCAACTCTATGTCTTCCAGAGTTCCGGATAATTTTTCATTCTCTATTTGCATCCGACCGATCAAGGCTTCTTGTTTACTCCTAAAAATTGTAATTTAAAGTCGCTACCGAAAACCCAGTTTTTTCCTATCTTACGTCAATTCGTTGAGATCTCTTTTTATCTGCTCCAGTGGTGGCTGATATATAGCCAAAAGACCCTTTGCAAGATTTGTCGCTGTTTCGGGAAAATTCACTGCTGTATCTCTGCGTTAATAAATTTTTTTATTGGTATTTCTTTTAGTTATTCGGAACCAAAAATGTGCTGTACTTCGCGAACTATGCTCGAGCGCAATTCGACCCAATAAACGAACGTTAAGGTTACCTTTCATCGCATTTGATATCTGGTTGAACTCCAACTGCCACTGCTTCTCCTATATCCGTCATCATTTTTCCGTATTCCAATTCTCGTCAGAAATTTGATAGACTCACGTAAGAGATCGGAATGCTACCGATATTATTTACTTGTACTGAGATATTTGACACTTGCCCTCAAACTCTTAATCAGCTGATTCGGAAACACGTGGCACATGTCAGCATTGGTTAGGTTTAAAAGCACCACACTCATAGTTCACTCACGGACAGAGCTCGAGCTCGAAGTTAAATACTAAGTTATCAAAAATTAATCAGCAGCAACCAATGCTATCGCATTTCAAATTACACTTCCTCCCTCAACCATCCGTCAGAAAGTACTTTCATTTTCAGTATGCCTATTGAGAAACAATTTAGAAATACAGTTTCAAATAGAAGTTGTGACGTGTAAGGATGGCCGCCAGGCGGACACGTCAGACTAGTTGGTCCGCTTGGAGATTCCACCAATCAGTTTTGCCTAACTCCCGGAAGTGGTACATCGGTTCTTCTCGTCAGTCAAAATGAAGATGGCTGCTGAGGTGAGGTGGCTCGCGGTGTTTTTGGTATTTTCGGTCTTTTCCACGACTTTTGCCGAATCACCTCACCGTAAATTTGAGTACAAGTATTCATTCAAACCGCCTTACCTCGCGCAAAGGGATGGAAGCGTGCCCTTCTGGGAATACGGCGGAAGTAAGTACGAGAGTAACCTAACCAACACGCGCTAAAAAGACGTTTCTTCCGTATACTTGCTGTTTATATCGGCTTATCAATTAATATCAAAGAAATATACTTGTGTCGCATCACGAACAATATCTCGATGAACGTTCGACTTATAAAGTTCGTTAATTTCTTCGATTCGCGCTGTAATCAAACGACCGAATTAGCAAAGCCGCTTCGCATATGGCACCGTACGTCTCAGTCGATTTTTTTTATCAGTACCGATTGAAATTACGTTAAGAAGTTGACTGACGAAATTGTAGAAACTCTAATATCGCCAAACATACAAGCTCTCGGGCTTCTTTCAGGTGAATTCTTGCAGGACAAGGTGGCGACAGAGTAGAAAGATCGGGAAAGTCCGAGGGGTTTTTAGCCATTTGGAAAACTCAGGATAATCACAGAAAAACTCGCGCGCAAGATTAGAAACTCAGGAAAATATACTGGATAGCGAAACTCAATTCTGCGATGCTGCAGAAGAGAATCAAAGTCCTGCGAGGTGCTCAAAGTGAAAGTGGAGCAACGCATGATAAAATTTGTATTTTGGAAAAAGATTGAGTTCCAAGATATGAGATAATCTTAATTTATTCTCTTTCAATTGCTTGTTTTATTTTGTACGCTATTGCAAAGTTTTGTAACATATTATCCAGAGCATCGAAGAATATTATTTATAATCCTTTTTTTATTTACTTTATTATTCTGTGATAAAAAAAACATTTGTATGTCTAGTCAATCTTGTGATAATACTAAAGTATTGTTTGTTTTGATTCAAAAACTCGAAATAAAATATGCCCTTTCATTTTATGATCGCCTTTTTCTTTACCCATTTTATGCATAAAATTGCAGGATCACACCGATGGTTGGAATTTCATTTCAATTACGTGAAATAGATTATCGTTAAGTGTAATGTACATTCTATAGTATCCTGATGAAAATGTTAGGAAAATTCATATATACCGTATCTGGTAATCAAAAGGACTTCTGCGAATCTTGAAAATAGACTATTGTCGCCACCCTGCAAAAAGATTTCACCAATATTTTTATAGCTCGGAAAGAGACTTCTTAAAGTACCAATCGCGTAAACTCAACACTATTTTATTTCTATACACTTGGGTATCGCTTATCTTACAGACGCTATCGCCAGTACAGAGAATGTCAGAATCGCACCATCTCTCAGGAGCCAAAAGGGTAAGTCTTGTTGATTTTATTTCATCAATAACGTTCCTGCCAGTCAAGCCATTTTATATTAATTAAAAGTTGCGCGCAATTAAGCATCGTCTTTGTGATATTTCAGACTTCTACCCCATTTTATTGCCGTTTATCATATCCACGTCATACCTAATCACATTCAATGTTAATGTCTTTTATTGCGAAAGGCTGTGCTAATTAAGATAATGTTCGATCTTCACGGCGGTAAAAAATCAATGCATCTTCTTCAAGTCAATCCACTAGTCTATTTTATTTTCTGTGCATTCGAATCACATAATGATCTTCCCTATTGAAAAAGTATGATAGATTCTCATAAAATCTCCATAGAATCCCGATGGAAATTTGATGTGCTTTTGATACATCGATTTCAGAGACCCTCTAATAAAAATCTGAGGGAGATGAATAGGAATGTATTGGATTCTATGTGTACCCATAGAAACAAAATCTTGTAAGGTTTTATTAGTAATCACAAATAGAACGGCGTGTACAGGTCTTTATTATCTTTGTGGGATTTCTCCTTGTTTTTACGAATACACATAAAATTCGGTAAATCCCTATTCATCATCTCAGATACACATAGAATCCTATACACACAGTGCATTCGTTCTATTCGTCCTTCTCAAACTTTTCTAACGGATATCTGGAATTGTTGTGTCTGAAGCACATCAAATTCCCATAGACATTGTCTTTTCAATACGATTGATTCTGTACCGAGGCTGCACGTTGCTCTATTTATTCGTATTCCTAACATTTTAATAATACTGGACTTGCCCCTATATCCAGCGTTTTGATACAAAGAAAGAAAACTATAATTCAGTCGTATTTGACCAGGTGCAATATGGACGAAGCAACCGATAAATTTCGATTGGTGGGAAGTGGATCTAGTCTTCCGAATAACGGGTCGTGGTAGAATAGGAGCCGATGGTTTGGCTTTTTGGTATACTAGTGAAAAAGGTGCTTACAATGGCACGGTATTCGGTAGTTCTGAAAAGTGGAATGGGCTTGGTATTTTTTTCGATTCCTTCGACAATGATGCCAAGCACAACAATCCTTATATCATGGGTGTTCTCAATGATGGCACGCAAGTGTTCGATCATGCGAAGTAAGTGTTGCGAAGTAGCGGAAGCGAGGAATGAAAAATCGATCGATCAATGATTTCTGTATTCCTTTTTCTTTCGATTTCCGACACGGTATATAACAACAGAGACGGTACGTCACAACTACTGGCTGGATGCTTGAGGGATTTTCGCAACAAGCCATTTCCTACTAAAGCAAAGATAGAATATTATAAAAATACTTTGACGGTGTGTACTCTGCGTAAATACAAGAACTCCGCTTCGTCTTTTCTTCGCTACTTTAAATAAAGAAACCTTATCCCTCCGTCAGATATAAAGAATACTAAACGGGCAGGTTTTTCTAGGTACTATTTCATAACGGCATGACAAATAACAATAACGATTATGAAATGTGCTTCCGTGCCGAGAACATTATTTTGCCAAAGGGTGGCTATTTCGGTGTTTCCGCGGCAACAGGTACGTAATTTCTAAAGGCATTCGATCGCGATATGGAGTTACACTTAGCTAGTTATTAAGGATTACATCGATTTATCGACGTTATCCTTGCAATCAGGTGGGCTAGCCGACGATCACGATGTCTTGCACTTCCTAACAACTTCCCTCCATCCGCCTGGTCAAATGCCTCTAGACGGAATCAGAATTTCGAACGAAGACACGGCTAAGCTCAGTCAAGAATATCAGGATTATCAAAAGAAACTCGACCAGCAAAAGGAAGATTATCGCAAGTACGAACGGCGATGAGCTACGCGCACATATATAAGTATTATTATTTTAAAGAGCTTTGTACAAACTAATGTTTTCCGCAGAGAACATCCCAATGAAGATTTGCGAAAGGAGGAGTACGACGAATGGTTCGAGTCTGATAATCAGAGAGAATTACGACAGATCTTCTCTGGACAGAGTCAAATGTTCGATGTATTGCGCGAGTTGAGTAAGAAACTCGACGAAGTTGTCGGAAGGCAGGAGAGAACACTGAGTCTCATCTCTCAAATTCAAGTTGGAGGTCAGTTTTAACCAACAGATGATTATTTTTAACGACCCTTGAAAAGTATCTTTTTGCTTATCGTGAACTACATACCTCAGGTATTCAAACTGCCGGCGGACAACCAGGGCAGCCGCTTCAGTTGATCGACACTATCCGTAGACAAGAAGTAGACGCGGTTCTCAATAATCAGAATATTATCATAAATACTGCAAGGGAACTGAAATCCTTCGTAGGGGAAGTACACTCGAAAGCAGACACCATTCTCAATAACCAGGCGCGAGCTCCGACCGCTCAGGTTCGTGCCATACGCTCTGTCCCTATCTGCTGATCAACCGACGATTCTATACACCCACGCCTCTTCAAATTAAAATTCATTATTCAGGTTCAGTCGATGGGTTATGATTACCAAGCATTGATAAACGAAATGAGGGACGGACTTAACGTTGTAAAGAAAGATATCGTGCAAGCCAATGCCAAACTAGGAACCGGCGCAGCTGATTGTCCAACAATTAATTGCCTCACGACGACCATGTTCTTTATCTTCTGCGTAGTGCAAATGATAATTTTATTGGGTTACAACATGTACAGGTGAGTTCCGCTCTGATTACGACTGAAAGCGACGTTAGAATTGTTTTACTTACGAAGATCGTAGTCGCGAGGCACGAAAACGATTCGACTTTCCTTAACCGTCTGTATTGTTTCTTCTTTTTTAGGGACAATAAAGAAGCACAGGCAAAGAAGTTCTTCTAACACAATTCGTTCGTAGAACGTAGCTGATTTAAAACGTACGCGCGAAAACAATAATTTAACTTAATTTTTGTTATCCGGCCACTTGCATTTACAGAGAGCTCATGCTTTAAATATCATTTTATACGAATCGCGAAAATCCTTCGGCCGCGGTATTTGAATATTATGATACGTCGAATGGTGGGGGAACCCTAAAGAAGAGCTCTTATACGAAAAAAAATGTTTACAATGGAACCCCCTCCTTCCATCTAATTTTAATCCACGCAGTTTCAAAAATCGCCTGGTTTACATTTCTCAATATTTTCTTTTCCTTCTTAAAATGACTGACGCAGGGTTCTGAATTTACTTTAGTACCGTACAAATCATAACAGAGGTGCCTTTAGATGGCTTAGGTTGATATTATTTGTTGTTATGTTTGTTCGAATGGAGCCAGAATTTCAAAGGATTTTTCTTCCACCATTTCACACAATTCCGTCTAGTTGAGCCTCCCCTCTTCTACCACACCCCCGCTACAACACGACACCTAACGTCTTGCGTGTACACTTTATGCGAACACGTTGCGTGACTACCGCGGAGTTGAAACTCCTTCACACTTGAAGTTATGCTGGGCTACTGGGGGTCCCACTGCATTAATCAAAGTCCACACACATAATTTTGTACAAGTGTGAGCTCTAACGGCTTCCTACTAGGATCTATCTTTTAACTCGGCAACGGCGAATCTTTGATTGGTCATGACGAAAAAGTAAGTTGAGGAGAATTCATATTTTATGTTAGCTCTTTTGAGCGGAAATTATTATTAGACAAACTTGCACTTTTCGATCCAACGAATTCAGTTATTCCCATGTAAACTTACGGTACGGAATACTTCTTAATGCGGCCAAGTACAATTCTTTTGTCGCATCCACGCGATTACGAATATACATATATATGCATATATTTTTTAAACAATTTCGAAGCACGAGATATTTCGCGCATTCGAAATGCGCCAACACCTTTCATCAGTTGCGTTTGTACTACTCTTGTAATTTATTTCTACTTACTCGCAGTAACACATTCTATGTATATTAGTTTCCGACGATAATCGGCGCCGAGGGACGATCGATCCAAACCGCGAATTTCAGATCTTATCCAAGTAGAGTCTCGTACGAAAGATCGAACGATCCAACGAAACTGCTCATTTTCAAACAGTCGAGTCGCCTGATCGAACCAATCCCGAGAATCTCTAAGAAAAACCTCTCATTTGGCTCGATCACACGCTGGCGCTTCATTCCACCGTCGGAAACCATTTACGCGTGTATTTCGGAGCGAAAGAACGTACGATAGTGTGTATCTTTATTCTAGCATCTAAGTTTTTCAATTAACCCTGAGTGCACGGGAATCGTCACTCAAATCCCCCGACTCCCGACTTAACCGCGCGAGGAGATATGGTTCCCGCTCTTTGTATCCTCACACTTCGCCCGTCGATCATTATTTGCCAATAGAACAAACGTGTGAATTTTCCAAATTCCTACCTACCCACTCCATTGTATTTGTAAGAGTTTATTAAAGGTTGTAAATGCGTAAGCTACATCGATTAATAATAAAAAGAAAAGGTTCAAACAGTTTGAAACGTTGAAACCGCAACGCGTCGAGTCTAAGTCCTTTATCCTTGCTCTTTCTTTTTTCATAGCTCTTTTCGAGCCCCGACTGACGTACGCGGCGTTAGATGCCTATATCGCTCGAGTAAAATCCGCCGCTATTTAGGGACCACTTCCGCGATTAGCCTCGTTAGCCAAGCGCGCTAATTGAGCTTGCAACGAATCTGACTTCGCACGCTCACGAAGCTTCCCGATTCCGTGGCGGCCAAGAGGAGTTAAAGTATTCTCCTTCCCCTCCAATTCGAGGGAACATAAATTGACAGAGTTTCGAGCACCGTGCCGCGTCGCTGAGTGAGCGGGGCCGAAATTGAGATTTATGAGAATGGGGTGGCTCGCGATGCGCGGTACTTCCAGCGAAGCAGGAGTGTCATAGTCATCGCTAAATGGCACGAGAGAGCCAGTGATCGTTCTCCCTGATGAAATGTTAATTGTTCCTCGCGCGGGTTGTCCCTTTCAACGGCAAAAACTAAAGTGCCCCTCGAGTGGCATTCGCGAATCTGCGCGGTTTAGCTTTTGGCTCAGCCTCTGCAGATGCCCTTTTATACGCTGTAAAAAATTCTACGGTGTGGACGTATATAGACCACTTTTGGTATTAAATAACAATGGCGTAAGACGGAATGATACCAGATGTGTTACATATAGATCCACACCTGTAAAATGGTGTTAAAAATTGACACCACTTTTTTACTGTACAGTATCCGCGAATTTCAAAACTACAGTAGTCCCTCGATTTGCAAGAAAGCTCAGGGGGATATTTGCGTAAAGGCTGCCATACACGATACGGTTTACCGGAAGGCAGGCCTTTCGAGTTGCAAACCCGAAGGCAAATCGTGTCAAATGTGGTCATATTGGCCGGAAGGCCCGGCCTGAACACTCGGCCTCCCGAAAAACTGCGGGCGCTTGAAAATTTACCTTTCGGCTATGCTTTTCACCTGTAAGTCGAAACGTGTATGGGTGCCATGGGGGTAGGTACAGGCCGAGAGTTTGTGTGACGGAAAGCATTTCAGAAATAGGTACTTAACTTTAAAAAATGGCAGATATGGCCTAATTTCGATAATCATCAGGTTCCAGTTGTAATTCGTTGGTTAAGTGCATATCGATACCTTACTTTGAAAACCTCGTAAGTGCAATTTTTGAGAAAAATGCCATTTATAGCTTACTGTGTTCAGATTCTAAATCTTAACGTGAAGCGTGAAGAAAAGCAGCAGGGATTCGGAGCATCGGTGCCTCAATAGTGTCGTATCAACGATCTGAGTTACCAAGTCTTTCCAAGTGTCCTACATATTCACCACTTTTCTTCTTCGCGATAATGTCTTTCTTTAATTTGTAAGTCAGACGATTACTTCTTTTTCTTCTCGACCTCGTGTTCATACTTCAAAGTTTCAACGAAAACTGACTACAATTTTCTTCCATCTGCTTGTCAGTAAGGAATACCGCACTGCTATGGGAAAGTGTAAATTACGGAACTCGATCGTCTACATTGGAAAGGTCTGGAACGTGCCTTTCGACCGTTACGCTTCATTACAGTCCACAAAATCGAATTCCTGCAAATCGAGGGACTACTGTATAAATTACAGAAAGAAGGTACGTTTGGGTGCCTGATTTATTAACAAACGCGTGTACCAATTCCACAAGAACACCGATCGTTACATGCCCCGCTGTCAGATTGGGCACGGGTGCGCGCATGTTTTCGGAGCCCCTTCTCTTTCATATACGAGATAGCGAACAACCCCCGGCCGGGGGTTGTTCGGCACTCAACGTGAGTCAACAGTCCTGAAATTCTGCGCCATTCTTCGCGTGTACAAACACACGCGCATTCTTACGTAAAACTATACTCAAGTATAGATCGCCCACGTTGCGTCGTCAGAGATTTATTTATACGGCTCCGTAGAAAATTGCACCGGGTTACGGAACCGATTTGTCTCCCGTTTTATCGTGTCATCTTAGAACTCTGAATCATGCAATTGCGTCGATATACGGTAAATGGATTTCATTTGTGCGTATAATAACGGATAAATCACAATGCGACAAAATAACGGGCAAACTGATCTCGGATTTTTTTTCAGTTCATGATTTTTAACATCAGCACGAGAAGATACACATATATTGGATACTAGCTTTCCCTAGCGTGGATCTCAAAATAAATAGAAATTCCCATAAAAATTTTCATCCTCTATTTTACCCCCTGAAGGGATAAATTTCCAAAAATCCTGAAACACGTATTTCTTAATTTCTGACCGAAAGGCCAAATACCAAGTTTTTCACAGACCAAATTTAAAAAATGACGAGTGTTTTCATATAAATTTACATCCCCTATTTTACCACCTTAGAGGCAGAATTTCATAAAATCCTTCCTTAGTGAGTAGGTACTTACGTCTTAAAGAAACCTACTGTTCAAATTTCATGTAATTAAACACTTCAGCGGTTTTGGCTCGGCGTTGATAAATCAGTCAGTCAGTCAGAACGTATTTTTTTTTTTATATCTAAGTATAGAAGATTACAGTAGACTCGCGGTTATCCGAGTCCCGGTTAACCGCGGCTCCGGATTAACCGAGGGCTCTCTCAGAAGAAAAAGGAATGATTATTTATTGGTGCGACCGAAAAAACGAAAGAATTTTAATGATTGGTGCGGGCAAATTAACTCAAAAATCCATCAAATACTTCTTTGTAAGATAAAATACATATGTAAGTAAATATAAAACTGTATAATGTACCTTTTGGATTTTTCTTCGTCATCCACGAGCAATTTAAAAGAACTTCGGATTACCCGAGTTTTATTTTTAACCGAGGTACCCTCGGTCCCAATTACCTCGGATAATCGAGAGTCTACTGTATCATTTATAGATCGATCCGCGCTACTTGTATAACAGTCCCACGTGATAATCGAGAAGCTATAAGAACAGGGGCCAACTTACAGGGGTGTCTTCGCAACCCCCGAGAAGTCATGCCTATTGAAATTGTGCTACATGGAAAGACTGGGGGGGGGGGGGGGGGGGTACCAGTGAATTTGCCGTGAATCCAAAAACCCTCATGTGTAGCTTTTTTATTGTAAATGTAGTAAAATTTACTGATATCAGTCTTTCCGTGTAAAAGAGTATCGTGTACTTAATCAGAGTAGCTCTATCAATGCAGTTTATATGGTTCAACTGCTTTCGTTCTCTTTAGTTTTATCAAACAAATTTATTTAAAAAAAAATATATAATATAATGCAAAATCATTACCGCAAATTCCTGGTTGGAAAGCCTTAACCATCTTTACACCGTCGAACGAAGATTGCTTTTGTCTTAAAATATGTAAAAGAAGTCTCCAAAAGCTCCAAATTACAGTAAGTAAAATGAACAGTTCTGCTCCCGATACCAATTATCATTGACACGTAGTAGAAGAAGTTGTATCGCGCTAACGAATTGCACGCTATAAAAAACCGAACGCAGTCGATCGAACGGAGAGAATAAGGGAGAAGATATTTTTTTATCGGAAACGTATATCTATTTTATACGAGACAATCGACGTCACTGGCTCCGCAGCGCAAACGACGTTTCCTTTAATACCCTTCCCTCTTTTATTTCCAAAATTTCGAGAAGCGAGAAAAAAACTCATCGTCTCCGCGAGGGTAGAGCGCGTTCCGCGACGACATCCGTTTCTTTTTTCTCGCCCCCGCGTTCGCTTCCACCATTTCCGAATCTCGCCGTTTCGACCAACGGTTCCACCCCCTTGGACGACGAGTCGACCAATGAAACCCACCGAACGACGCGCAGAATCCGTGAAACTCACCCCTTGGGTGCGCGAATCGTAACCGTTGGCGGAGGGCGAGCCAATGGTGACCTATCCCTTATTGATCTGTAACCGGGCGAATTGTTGAAACTTTTTTATTGGCGAAGTTGTAAAGCGTTTTACGGCCAGCGGAGAACGACCCGCTCTGGTCGCCATTTTACGATGGTGGTGAGTTATTAAAATTGCTCGATACGCGAGCGGGGAACGAGAGTTCCTCGAAAATGAAAACCTCCCCTGGACCGCGGCCGTGCGTTCGAGTGCCGCGTCTCGGAGTGGAAAATTATACAGCATCCCTCGCGATGGATATCTCATCTTACGTATAAGTACATCCGACAATGGATGTAGGTACGTTGCGAGATGAGTGGCGGCACGATATTATTGTTTTGCCAGCGAAATGGATCGCCGGAATACGAGGGGTCGTCGAATAAAGGGTAGTTTCCCTCGGAATAACAGTTTATAGAAAAATTAGTACCACTTCGTTAGGTAAACAAGGGCTTCGGTAGCAGTGGCTTCGCTCATAAAGGATCGGCGAAAGCCTTGACGAAGGGTCTAAAAAATATAATGACGATATGGTACCAGAACGAGAGAAACGGAGGGTGCAGAGGAGAAACGATCGAAATTGAGTCACCGCCGTTGCCTAGCGAATATAATAGATATATTGAAAATTTATAATTACATCGAAATGCGGAAGATGCATTTGTCAAAATAACGTCTTATGGTTCGAATTTGACAATCGAAAAAGCTTACGTTATAATGCATACACTTGGAAAAATGATTAGGTTAAAATGACAAAAAGTATCTAGTTAAACGCGTTTAGTTATTCTAACCAAAATACTGGCCAATTGAACGAAATACTCAGTTATTCTAACTAAATGTATAGTCATTCTAATCAAAAAGTGGTCAGTTTAACCAAACCGATGAAAGATCCATATTTCACTGAAAGGTTTGATCATTGTCTCCAAGATTTTGCTTTGACCAAATTATTGTTCTCAATGTGTAAATCCAAGTATAATTTCGACTTTCTACTGTGCCCTGTACGAATGTCATTGTTTTCGATACGATGAGCAAAGCCCCTCCGCAACGTTTATATTATAGTAGAAGAATCGCCAGATAAGGTGCACTTTTACGCGAACTCTTCCAGATAAGTATCAGTGAAATTAAGAAGCTGAGAAAATAACTCAGCTAAAATGATCAAATGCATCTGTTTAAAAGAGTTGAGTTATTTTAACCAAAATACTATAGTAAGTTGACCCAATTTTTAGTTATTCTAATCAAAATATTAGTAAGTTTACTTAATTTTTAATTGTTTTAAATACATGTCTATAGAGTTATTCTAACCAGAAAATTGTCAGTTTAACCGAACAGACGGGGGATCCATATTTCACCTAACGATTTGGTTATGATGGTCTCCAGGATTTTGGGTTGATTGACCAGATTATTTTTCTCAGTACAAGCGCATCCAGAAAAAAGGTCTAGTTCAATAAGAACTCAATAGAAAAATTTAAGTGACATGAACAGGAATTTATTCACATTAAACAAAAGTCTATTTGAATTAAATAGACGTTCTGGGTTCGTATTCAATTGAAAAGGTATATACAAAATTTATCTAATTCAAATGGACTTTTGTTCGAAGTGAATAAATCCCTATTTATCTCGAATAAACGTTTCAATTATAGGTTTCTATTTAACTAAAATTTTTTCCTCAGTGCGTACCATCATACCTACAGGCGCTGAGCACGGACGATCGATCTATGGAAGACGATCTGTCCTACGGAACACCGCTATAATACATAAATTCCGAAAACTGCATTTGGAAAAGTCGCGTATAAGCGCTGCCAAACAAAAATTGTAGCGAGAAATAAATGTCCTCCGATGCGAGTGATCGTATACCAGAATATTTTCAATTCGCGTGCACTTCGCTCGATTCAATCTCTCCGATAACGCGACGTATACATAAACATTACACCCGTCCCGCGCGCGTCGACTGATCAAAATACATTTCATCGGGCGTGTCTATCCAATCCGCACGTGACGCGTGAACCGGGGTACGGATATCGCGCAATAGATTTATACGGCTCCGTGTGTGTGTGTGTGCGCACCCAACGCACGCGTCCACGCGATATATACATATACAAGAAGGAGTGGAAGGAAATTTAGGGTTGGCGGGGATGTAATACCACGAGCGATTTGGTTGATCGAATCGGCGAGTATCGATCAAATTGATTAAAAGCCCCGGGTTTCGCGTCGTCCAAAGGTCGCGTACGTTATATACGGGGGGCGTCTTTTGTCATCGGAATATTTATCGCCGCGATCGACGCGTCGGCCGACGGGGTGGATGCAGCGCGATACGCTCGCCCACCACTTACGCATAAGAATATCGTTTCGCTCGCGATAGAAGAGCGGGGAGCCGCTTTCATGAAAACGCATTTACATCGTAACTTCCGTTTCGTATTAGGAATGCTGCCAATGAGAAGCTCGCCTCGGCGCGCCACCCCCCCGAAGAACGATAACGCGTTTCGGTGGCTCTGCACGGACGACGTCACGAACGATCGATATACGCATAGACGGCAAAAAACCATTACACTCGCGTATAGTACCCTCTTGAAAAATGACGATGAAACGCGAGAACCCATAGACGCGCATCCCCCGAATGGAGTCATCCGGGTTCGAAACGGAGAAGCGACAGCCCTCTCCGCGGAGGAAACGAATAATACAGCCTCGTCAAGGTTCAGCTGCGCGCAACAATAAGTCGTCCCGAACCAAGAAACACGCGCGGGGCATTTATAATCTTTCCTCGGGCATAGATCAACGATGTTTTTGCTCCGTTGAAAGGGGTGCGCCAAGGACCCGAAATTCGAGTTTAATTATTATTAATTGTTATTTGTCATCGGGCTCGCGAGAGAGCACTCCCTTCCTGCAGTCGGGTCGTGGCGCGCGGGACCTGCGAACAAAACGCTTCGACGGAGGAAAAAATTAAGTGACCACTCGAGTGGCCGGCGCTGTAGGAGTAAGCGGAGCACTTAGGCGGTAATCCGTCGCTGAGGGTCAACGAGGGAGCAGTTTTGGGGATGTTGCGCTCACTGCGTCAATCTTCGGGGGTGTGTTTTCGCATTGAGCCGCGCTAAGCATCCCTTGACCGCTTACGTCTTCCCCGGGATATAAACTCATCGTGCGGGGATGCGGTTTGTACATTCGCGTAAGAAAAGGAACCAGACATGTTTAACGCTTCATCCAGTAGCGCTGAGATTCGAGCTCATTTTCAAGAATTCGTACAGAGGACACATTTCTGTTCATTGTTTAGAACTGTACCCCTAATACCAGTTTAATGAGATACAATATTTATTTGCAAAGGAATTTTTATTGATTCCTTAGGAAACATATTTAATTGCTGTGTAATTCTGTATAGCTCCCTGGGCGGAATCGTAGTTTAATGTTAGTCGAACTGTAATTCGTGCAGTTCTTTTTTTTCCATGTGTTGAGAAAAATAATTTAGTCATTTTCTAATTCAAATCTTGGAGACGATAGCCAAATTCTGTTTAGCGAAGTATAGATCCTTAATCTGTTTAATTAAACTGACCACTTTTTGGTTAAACTAACTAAATATTCGGTTGGAATATCTAAATATTAGGTTGGAATGACTAAATATTCGGTTTAATCGACCAGTAATTAATTTAGAATAACTAAACCCTTTTAATTACTTAGATGCGTTTTATCATTTTGACCTAATCATTTTTCTCGGTGCATCGAGCACGAGTTAATATCGATGTTCGGTATCCCACGGAAATTTATGGAAACCTCTGAAACTCGGGGGATACCACTGCAATCGAAGGAGCCCATACGTTTGACAAATCGGACGTGGGACTCCGAGAAATGCGAGGGTAATGACGTGATTGAATTTTTCCCATCGGATGACCATCGAACCGCGAGTCTGTATAACGAATGGCGTCGACGCGCTTCAACGGAGTTACGCGTGGAGGATCCGGCGAAGTTTGCTCTCGAACTCGAACCGACGAAGAAGATGGAACTTCTCGTTGCACGGCCGAATATATATCATTGACACCTCCGCGCCCTCCGAGAGATTTGAACGCTGGGATGCTGCGAGACTCCGTTACGCATATCGACCCTTCGTGTAATGTATATGTACAGTCGTTCGACATTTTCGTGAAAATTAAAATTTTTTGAATCGATCTCCTGACGTGTATTTTTTGCTTTGGTTTAAAAAATCACAGATTTATCGATGAAATGTCAAAAGAACGCCGAGATATGGGTTAAATTTTGGGAAAAATGATGTTTTCTTTTGTATAAAATCATTTCTTATATTTCTTTAGAGACATTGCACAAGGAACTGCCTACGCAGAGGGAATGGTTTATTTGTATAATCAATAAATGTGCACAGTTTGAAATTTTGTATTTGAAGCGATCCATTCATTTTAGTAAAATAGAATGAACTGATTCTTTCTGTTAATTTAACATTCCTCGTGTAAACTTTAAAACCAAAAAATTAGATTAACACGAAAAATCGGTTGATTTTAACATAAAAAAAGTAACTGGACCAATTCCAATACACAATTTTCAGGTGTGTGTACTTGAATACGGCGAAATAAATATTTCACTGAGATAAACAGATGGCCATTAACTATTACTGGTAACTGTTTAAAATCTAATATAAACATTCTAATAATTAATACAACATTTTTTGGTCCTAATGAAATATTTATTTTCCTATATTAAGCATACATTTATTAACTACAAATAAATTATTCTCTCAGTCTAGCTCAGCTCCTGAGCACATTGCATTTATGGCAAGCGCGAAAGGCAATTCCAGGATCGAGTGCAGGGACGATAAAGCCGCTCCGGTAATCAAATATTCACGCACTTCGCGATGCGTGCGTTACTCTCGAAGCAGTCCACCGCACCCGGCATCCCCAGGCGCGTATTCGCGATCATCCTACCAGGACTAATGTCGCGTGGCCAAATGTTCGATTCATTTCGAATGCCGGGGCAGTTAAATACCCGGTAACGTGCCGCGCGGGGTGCGCGATTCGTCCCAGGGGGCTTGTTCGCCGATGCTTCGTCAAAGGGCGTCAACTACCCCCCGAGTACTCAGAACGTTCGCGCGATCGGCTGTCTTCTTTCGCCTAATTTTAACGTGTCGTTAGAGACGCGGGAACAACTCGTTTCGACGTTATGAGAAGGGGTGCCGATTTAACCCCCCCACATACATTTATTTCACGACCGTCACCTCACGGGAAAAAAGAAACCAACAATTTTTACTGTTTCATCAAGATGCGCTGAGATTCAAGCTTATTTTCAAAAACGTGTACAGAGAACACATTTTTATTTACTGTCCGCAACTGTATACGGAGACCGAAGGAACCGTCGATGTCATCGGGGCAAGTCGTCCAAAGGGGAGTAAAACTTTCTCTCCCGCGAGCAACGTCGCGCGTCCCCAGAGCCATCGCGTCTCGACTTCCGGCATCCGGTTCCGGGAGCGATTTTTATGCGACGAACTGCGCGCGGCGAGGGGAAATCACGAGCGCGGATGATTCTTCGGAATCTGAAAAGTCAGTGAGGCGCGACCGGCGGAGGGGTTCTGGCAAGAGGGAGAGCGCGGGGAAACGATTCGGGCGATGCCGTCGCGTATCCGCCAAACCGACGATCCCGACGCGTCATTTGTATCGCGAGGGATGGGGAAGTCTCGTCTTCCGGTCGACCGTGCGCTCCGATCTCTATAGGCGAGGCGATTCTTCCGGAAATGCACGTCGGATCGGCGGAGCGGATCGTGCTTCGTAATTGTCGTGAAGAGGAAGGGAAATGGGTTGAATATCATCGTTGCGCACTGTCCAGCAGAGCCGAGGTCAGCAAAATTAATCCTTTTATATCGGTATTCTTTCGTACGTACACTGAGGGAAAACCTAATAGAAAAACTTATTTAAGATAAATAGTAATTTATTCACGTTGAACAAAAGTTTGTTTAAATAAATGTTTTGCATATCTTTTTAATCGAGTACGAACCTAACAGAACATTTATTCAATTGAAATAGATTTTTGTTCAATGTGAATAAATTCCTATTCATCTCAAATAAAGTTTTCTATTAGGTTCGTATTCAACTAGACCTCCTCTCTGGGTGTACACTGTAAAAAATTCTGCAATGTGGACCGATGCATATGTATAGACCACTTTTGGTATTAGTTAACAATGAGATAACTAAATGACATCAGATGTGGTACATTTGGGTCCACATCGGTGAAATGGTATTAAAAATTAATATCATTTTTGTACTGTGTACACTGAGAAAAATATTATACCTTGGTCAAATCAAATCAAAATCCTGGAGACGATGACCAAACTGTTTGGTGCAATATGGATCATCCACTTGTTTGGTTAAACTGACCACTTTTTGGTTAGATTAATTAAACGTTTGGTTGAAATAACTAAACATTTCGTTAGAATAACTTGATATTTGGTTCAACTGACCGGTGTTTTAGTTAGAATAACTAAACGTATTTAACTAGATGCGTTTTGTCATTTTTACCTAATTATTTTTCCCAGTGCACTGAAATAATTTGGTCAATTTAATCAAAATCTTGGAGACGATAACCAAACCGTTTAGTCAAATTGGATCCTCCATCTATTCGATTAAACTGACCAATTTTTT
Organism: Xiphydria camelus; assembly: GCA_963678675.1. Lineage (NCBI taxonomy): Eukaryota > Metazoa > Arthropoda > Insecta > Hymenoptera > Xiphydriidae > Xiphydria > Xiphydria camelus. The sequence goes on from OY783195.1 coordinate 27,373,948, forward strand.
GTTAGATTAATTAAACGTTTTATTGGAATAACTAAACATTTGATTAGATTAAAAGTATTTGGTTCGAGTGACCAATATTTTGGTCAGAACAACAAAACGCGTCTAATTAGATACGTTTTTTAATTTTAACCTAATTATTTTTCTCAATGTAGCAACGTCTTTATTTCGAAACGATACATACCCCACATACATGCAACGCCCTCACCCCCTCTGATCGCAAATCCGCGAATTCATCCTGAACTGCACTCACAATTCCCACCCTATTGTATACGGCGTACGCTCCGCTCTCATCCCTTCGCTTCCGCTGCGGGATGAATCGTAAACTATATGAGGTAGAAACGCCCGAATACGAATAAACTATAATACGAATGGCCCTCGAATACTAATATCGGTTACAGTTCGCGACAACTGAGACGTGCGCCCTTTTCTTTTCCACCCCCTGCCCCTTTTGTAGTCGGAGTCAGTGCATTTTGAGAATGGGAGAGAGGCAGAGGAATGTAATGGCATAGAAAGTCCTTTGTTTTCAATTATCGCAGAATTCGCCCCATTGAAAAGATCCTATAGATCCCCTGAAACAATTTCTATGGGAATCTAATATGCTTTTGACACAGCAATTCCAGATATCGTCTAGAAAAGTATGAAAAAGACGAATAGGAATTCACTGGATTCTATGTATGTGAATCTGAGATTATAAATAGGGATTTACCGAATTTTATATTGTATGTATCCGTAAAAAACAAGGTGAATTCCATAAAGATAATAAAGACCTGTCCGCGTATTTCTATTTGTAGTTACTAATAGAACCTTACAAGATTTTATTTGTTTCAACGGATACAAATAGAATTCAATACATTCCCATTCATCTGTCTCGGATTTTTATTAGAGGGTATCTGGAATTGCTGTGTTAAAAGCACATCAAATTCTCATGGAAATTCTATGGGGATTTTTTAAGTTTTCTATAAGAATCTATGATACTTTTTCAATAGGACGACCATCGTATGAATTGTACGATCGGTGGAAATGCGTTCGAAATTAGGTATACGTATACGACGCTGGTCGAAGTAATTTCATATTTGGAAGACCCTTCGCGAGAGAATCGCGCGCGCCTCGCAACCCCATCCCGCCCCTCACCCCGTATAGTTCGAACGACCAAAACCTCTCACCGAAATGAATTTATTCGAGGCTTTAGTCCGGGGCGATCATGTCGACGCGGCCATAAATCATCTCGATAGACGGAGTGGTCGCGCAAAGAATGCTATCCGCGAGTGAATCCTTCGCTCTATTCTTTCTCTCGACTTCACGACGTTCCAGTTCAACCGATTCAACGCCACGCGATTCGACAGTTTTAACACGATTTTCTTCAGATTGATCGAAGCGACTAATCGTACCGCATCGAAAAAACTATTTTATATAATAGAGAGATATATAGAGATTTTTGTGATAGAAATTATATATATATTTTTTTAGTAGAAAATTAATATATAAGGTATTATAATAGGATATGTGACAACAGACATGCCAAGCCAAATTTCTGGTCGGGATTAAGTCAACGCATTCAGCGTATGGCCAGGGAAAACCAACTTCCCGGGCTCTTCCCACTTGACAACGCCCGTCACTGCAGGAGAGAGAACCATTATATTTCTGTCTAAATTCGAGCTGGGAGCTCTTAGTTCCGAATATCAACGAGAACTACTTGCACGGCTAGCAGGTTTTGTTTAAAGGTTTCGAAAACAACAAATACGGCTATGGTAAGTGTGACTCAGACACAGGATTCAGAGGAATACCAAGCATCGATCGTAGAGCGTCACTGAGGTGATTATAAACGAAACGGCATTCGTTCACTTTCAGATGTCGCAGCAAGGTCGTACAACAGCCACGATACGCATTCAACGTATGGCCAGGGCGTTTCGTCCCGGAGACGGCCTGTGGACTCGTCAGTAAGACTAGGCCGACTCCTGCCGCAGACGCTCTGTGGTCCTCCGTGAGAGACGGGCAGTTACGGTCTTCTTTAGTAATTATAACTTGCCCGTCGTCGGACCACTAACGAGAAGCCGAGAGACTCGGCGCCATCTGGCTGCCGGCCGCCGTAGCGTGACGGGTCGCCACAGAGACGAACGTAGAAGTATAATTCTGTAGTTAGATGGCAAAATCAGATACCTATGTCAATATTCTTCATTTTTCAGGAGAGCCATTTAAAATTGATTAACTTATCATAAATCATATGCAAATGTTTTATGATAAGTTAATCAATTTTAAATGACTCTCCTGAAAAATGAAGAAAATTGACATCTGATCTTGCCATCTAACTGCAGAATTGTAAACTTGTCGTGTTATCCGGGTATATAGATCTGGAGCCAATTACGGAAATAAAAGCGTCCAAGATTCGCAACATCTCGAAACGGAAGCTCGGTATCGCTCCGCATTCGAAAGGACAAGTCGCGGTGTCTTCCACCCCCGCGACGAGTTTCTTCGACAAATCCCGGGAAGCGAAACCGCGCCCCGAATTCACGCAAGGACGAGCCCCGGGGCTGCTGGAACCGCGCGGGCGACGGCTCCAGACCCCCTGGCGCCGTCGCGGCGCTCGTAGCTTTTGGCAAAACATCTCCCTTCGGGCAAACAGGCGTCTAGCTTTTTTACGGCTACCACTACCGTCGGTATTGGTCCAGCCCCCGCCTGCGTGTGCCTCCCGTCCCATAAAATCCCTCCCCCCTCTCTCTTTTCTCTCTCGTCCGACCATCTCCCGGTTTCTTCCCGGACTCTGTGCGTCCGGATCTTCCGTTGCACCCCTTCGGCCGATTTTACGTGGCGAGTGCCCATTGTTGTTCGATCCCGGACGAAAAAGTATACGCCGCGCGTACGTAACGCGGTGCGAGGGTCTCTGCGTGGAAATTCGAGCTCCTCGCGACTACTGGAATCGACGACAAATTCTCGAGCGTCGGCGGGAGATGCTCGTCGGCGAGGCGACGCGTATTGGGACTGGAAGAGGTGAGTTTCAGTTTATCGTGTACACAGTCGGACCTCGAGTATCCGAATCTCTATTATCCGAACGCTTCTGTACTGAGCATTTGATTATCCAAACTAAATTAGAATTTTTTAAATTATGTCACTTTTGAAATACCAGTTTAATGTCTCTTTTCTTCAACATCTTTAGTACAGTCGAACCTCAATTATCCGAACGCTACCCCGTATCCAAACGTTCGATTATCCAAACTAAAATAGAAATTACTGTTTTTAATTGTTTCACTTTTGAAATACAAGAACGATGTCTCTTTTCTTAAATATCTAGTATGCCTGATTCTCCAGAAATGGAGTTGTACTGTGATTTTTCGAGATGTCTCCAAGATACTTAGATCATCTATAATTTTTAAGTATTTACTACATTGTGTACATGCATTGTATGTATAAGCTTTCGGCATGCAGCGTGATATAAAATTCATACTCTCTCTCTCTCTCTCTCTCTCTCTCTCTCAATTGTTTAGTCCCAGGCTGCAAAATATTTGTTCGATTATTCGAACGTGGTCCGATCCCAATTAGTTCGGATAATCGAGGTTCGACTGTACTCGATTACAGGTAATACGGACAGACTGATACCAGTAAATTTTACTGTATTTATAAAGGTATATATGAGGATTTTCAGATGTTTTTACAGTGCGGTATAGTAATTTTTATTTTTTGTAAACACTAAATCTATCGTTTACATTATAATTTATTAGTGTTTCTAAGGAAATAACCTTTGTTGAGCACAGTTGAAACATCCGGAAACCCTTATGTGTACCTCTTTCATTATAAATACAGTAAAATTTACTGGTATAAGTATTTCCGTGAACGGCGACGTGGAAAGCGATTATTATCGATCGTGTCCGCGTTTCGATGACATTATTGGAACGACGCGAGTGTCATTGATCCCGTATTTTTTCACACGCATGTATCGCGAGACATACGTATGTATATCATCGCGTACGAAATAGTCGAACTCGTACGTTTCCACGGACCATTTGTCACTCGAATTGCCGTTAGATAAAAATCAACTCAATTCGGGGGCAAATGGAGAGATACCGTTCCGCCACCCTCGTCGGCAATAAATACAAAACTAGCCACCTTCCACCCCCCTACCGCGCTACTCTCCCTCTCTCTATCCATTTCTTTCGTCCTATTCTCGAGACTCGCCGCTATATTTGCCGGGACGATATCTTCCTTTCGGTAACTCGACGCGAGCCACCCCAAACTTGGCCCATTAATTTTGCGCGAAATTTTATCACCGGCGTAACGTCGGATCCGTATCTATCATCGTACCGAGCGCATCCGAGTCGAATCGCGCCCCATTGGACGATTCCTCCCTTTAAGGCGTTCGTTTTGACGTCGAGAAATTACTTTTAATTCATATTTGTATTATCGTACGCGGCGTGTATGTTGCGATGCAAAGGGGTTGATCGAGTTTATTCTCTGTACATTGAGAGAAATAATTGTTGGTGTAAAAAAAGTTGTTTCTTCAATCAAAAACAGGATATAAATCCAGGATTAAGTTATAGTTTTCCTCGTGCAAGAAAATATTTGATAGGTTCGAGTAATTGATTTTTTTTTGCTGAGGAAGAATTTCTTATCCCAACGAAGGTATTCTTACTCCAAAAATATAGATTCTTCGACTAAGAATCTGTATTCTTAAATATTTTTAAGAATACATGTTCTTGATTCAAGAAATATTTTGTTGGCACCAGCAATTATTTCTTTCAGTGTAGTTTTCCTTATCTAAATTCTCTATATATGTATGAATTTGAAAGAATAGATTTTCAAGGTGTAACGGTCGATGAGCATAGCGATATTTCGATCCTAAAACGAACTCTTATGTAAGAGGGTGAAATGTTTCACTCTAACAAAGTGAATAGTATAGCTACTCTGATTTACGGCAAACTGAGCGTCCTCAGGGGGTGATTTCCCACTCCAAAAAAGAAGAATCTCCCGTTCTAAATTAGATTAGCCAACTTCAACCTCCGTTAGATCAAAATTTCGCTCTTTCACATTTATATAGCGCGTTTCGAACCAAAGGATCGCCATCCCTATCGACCCCTCTGCAATTCACCCTCTCTTTACGCTGAGTCCACCTCGAGGTAGCCACGCGAAGTGTTACCGGGGCCGGTAAGGCAGAAAACCGCGAGAGGGGAGTGCCCGCGTTTCAAACGCAGGGCTAACGTCGAAACGTCGTCCTCTCCTCCTGATTTACGAGCTGGCGAAAGCAGGACCAAACGCATTTCTGGCGCGTTTCCAGGACCGAGTCGTGCCCCCCGAGTGTTTCTCCCTCGTTCGAAACGCCGACGTATATATACGACGGCTGGAGACCGCGATCGCGAACTCATAGGACACCCGGTGTACTGGAAGTCGAACGAATGTGGGCTCGACGTGTCCTATTTTAGTAAGGTGGCAAAGTCTTGCCCCCACACACGCGACGCGCACGATGCTCCGTATATGTAGATTTCGCAATGATTCCAGCGCAATAACGAGCGCACGCACCGTGCGTGCGTGCGTGCGTTAATCGACGGCAATCGTTCCGCGTCGGAGCAGAGATAAATACGCGTTTGCGCGCTGCGTATGCGGAGCATACGCGTAGGTTTTACCATATGAGGCTAAACTTACTCCCTGAGAAAGAAACTTCAATCACTATTATCTCAATACCTGTGAGCTTTTGACTGATATTTGTATAATACTTTTTGGAAGATTACGTTTTTATCTATAATAAAGTCTTATATCGATATAGGCCAAACATTCATAAATAATGAGATAATAGTGATTTAAGTTTCTTTACTGGTAAATAAATTTAGCCTCACATGATATACACGAAATAATAGTTGAACCTATGTATTAAATTTTTCTCTCGGTGTGTGGAGTGCGAGCGAGACTGTCGAGACGAAGGGCGTCCCTGCGTCGCACGTGCTCCGCATCCTCCTCGCTACAGGTTTCTTCGTACGTGCGGATCTCGTGCAACGAGGATGCACTCAGATGCATTCGATGGGAGACCCATGCGCACTGCCGGGCGGCTCTCTCTCTCTCTCTCACTCCTGTAAGCTCAACCGTATTAATGACCTACTCCTGGGTAGAGGAGGGGCACTCAAAAAATTTTGGCCACAACTAGAAAATTATAGTAATTGCAGTGATAATTTTCCTCGCAATAGCAAGAATTCTTGCTACGCTAGCAATATTTTTCTAGTTGTGTCTGAGGCAGCCAAAAATATAGCTGGATTAGCTAAATACTTTTTTCAGTGGGGTTACGGTAAAGCGAAAAGGTCATTAATACGGTTGAATGTACATGCGCGTCTCCTACGGTCGCTAGGTACCACACTGCCATATATGGCGATATAATATGCGTACCTTTAACAATCCCATTTACACCGCCGTGTTTTACTTTCCCCGAACGACATCGATAAATCAACGGCTAACCGCGAAAGAGTCACGTTTTCAATACATGACGCCTCGTTGTTATTGCGATCTTCCAAAGTTCCCTTCCGCCTCGCTTTTCAGAGGAAGCGTGTGTTACCGCTTCCTGGTTGCTCCGATAATAATTAGCGTGACGTCGAACGGGGATAAAACGGACCGTTCCACATTCCCCGGCCGCGTAATGATGGAAACAACAAGATATTACGAAAGAACGAACTCTTTTCGCGTGGCCAAAAATTTAGTAGCGCACGTCGCCCTCATCGCGCGCCGATTTGAAACGCAGGCGCATCGCGCTCCCGTCGACACGGCGGAAGCGGAACTTTTCGTTAACGCGGTCCAAAGACGGTCCGATCGGCGACGCGAAGAAAATCGTCGTCGAACGAGCCGAGCCTTTCACATTGAAGCGAGCGGAGAGCGATAAGATAGTCCCCGAGCGCCGTTACGCGCGTTACATCATTGCACCGCGAGCAGAGCGACGTAACGCGTCGAGCGGACGCCCCGCCATGACCAAATTTGGTGCGGCCTCGTACTCTCGCGAATGTAGCTGGAATTATCGCGCGAGTCCCGGAAATTCGTCGCTCGCTCTTGCGACAGTTTGAATTTCCCGACGACGCTGCATCTCGCTGACCGACCGACAGGCGAGAAAACGATTTTCCGAACCTCGCGCCGAAACGCAGCTTTCCTCCGCGAAGCGCGCGCGGCGATTACACTCGCGCGACGCTGGGAGAGGCCGCGCGCGCGCGCGTGGTCCGATAATTCGGCAATCATTCGCGGGAAAGCTCGCACATCGGGACGATCGGCGGACGCTATCGCGTCCTCGATCGATCCACGTCGATCCGGCACCGCGCCGCCCCCGTCGTTTCCATAGAGAACGCGCCTGGAAATCGTATTTTTAGAGAAAAGTCTCGGTTTGTTTGGATTAGCTATTTGCATCGAATCAAGGAAGTGCCCGAGATTCGCGGTGCCCCGACGACCGGCCCGGGCGCCGATCCGCGCTGAAAGTTGAGCGCCGATCGAGCCGCTCTCCGCGGGGACAACGCCGTTCACCGACTCGTCGGCCTAGCCGGCGGAGCGCCGTGGAATCGCAGCCGAGCAATCCGAGTCCGCCGGGCGGCCAGGGGTGGGGCTCCACGTGGACCCGACCTTTTTTTTGCATGCGCCAGCCCTGGCTCTGAACGGCAGGAACGTCGAAACCGGAACGACGGAGTCGTAAGAGTGTTGTCGGACGTGAGGCTGTAGCCTAAGTGACAAATTGATTTTACGCGAGGAAACACGGGCTCGTCGCACCTATGGATATTTTTCGCGGTGAGTAGAAACGACAGAGCGCGTGCCACGACCCCCGCGTTGCAAAATCCTCGCGATTTAACGCGCTTTATTGATTTTTACCGCGATTTTCCGACAGATGGGCGTGCTGCGGCCCGCCAGGGCCTTCGGTATCGCGCGCCGTCACCGCCTCGCGGTGACACAAACTACGCGACCCTCGCGCGTCCACCGCGTCGCGAGCGTTTCGATTTTCGTCGTCGCGACGTTCCCCGTGACCGGGACGGCGAGGGCCTGCACGGGACTAGAAATGCCGACCGTGTAAAACGCGACCGTAGGGGGTAAGGCCGCACACACAACGGGTGTCTCCCGAAATAGCGGTGATTCATAACAACGACGATAATCGACAGACGCGCGAGTCTCTCTCGCCCTCGGATCCGGAGGTTTCCGCTCGCGTTTCCCCGCTGCTAATTTTAATCGGCGTCGGTGTTCCGCGATGAGATCTCCCCGGTGTTAAAGCGCGACGTGTGTCAGGCTCCCGGGGAAAATCAATAGGGCCGGGGCGCGTGGGATCGGATGGTGCACCACTGGTCCGCGTGAAAAAGAACGTGACTGTTGTATTCGTCGAACGCAGTGCCGTTCTTCGAAAATACACCTCCGATAACTCCGGAAATATAGTTTTTATTTTTGGAGCCTCAGAACTGGACCCCATGACGTCTGTCGGCATGATTGACGGTGGTCTCGAAACGACGGTGTGGCGGAGGCCGGAGTCGGTCGGAAAACGAGGGATCTGCACGCGTCCTCGCAGTGGGATTCGAGGCATGAGTTCGAAGGGTCGATTGACAACTTCGCTCATGGTGCTTTAAACTCGTGCTTCGAAATTGTATTTCGAAAATGAAGCGAGATACGATAAAATTATTCAAACAAAAGTTGTTCAGTTTTTCAAGACAAACAACTTTTGTCTTTACGTTTTTTTCGTATCTCGCTTCGATCGCGAGATATAATTTTGATTTTCGAAAAGAAACGAGACACGATAAAATTATTTAAACAAAAGTTGTTCAGTTTTTAGAAACAAACAACTTTTGCCTTTATATTTTTTTCGTATTTCGCATCGTCTTCGAGATAGAATTTCGGAGTCGATTCGCTCCACCGAAACGCGGAAACGAGCCGTCGCGAGGAAACGCAGTTTCCTCGATTCCCGATGAACTCCGAATCCGCCAGATTCCGTCGAAATTAGAGACGGACCGCTTATAGTGAGATTTCCCTACATAGACGGAGTCTAGAAGCCGAACTTACCGCTTAATTTCGATCTACTTTCGATCCGAGGCCCGAATACGAACGAAAGGACGCGATCGCAGTTTTCCTATACCGCTCATCGAGCCAAGGTCCCGCTTATTCGACTTTACAAACGAGTATATATTCGGGTCGCGCGCGTCATCATTACGAACGCGCGTCCTTTCGATGCGCGGCTGCACATGTGTGCGCGCGTGTACGACGTAACACACCCATTCGCTCTCTCGTTCCGCGTAAATGACAATAAACCGGCGGCGAGCATGCGTCGCCGATTCGACCGATCGAACGATGACGCGTCTTCGTACGAATTGCCCTCGTCATCGGTTTTCGGAAAAATGACAAAACCTCGTGTACTATGATCTTGACCACGTTTGCGCGCCTCGACCTTACCCGACGACAAAGTCTACTTGCGGAGATTGCGCGCTTTGCGCACGCACGCGGTCAATGCCGGCCCCCTCAAGTCGCGTTGCCCACACTGAGAAAGATAATGAGGTCAGTTTAACCAAACTTCTGGAGACCATAGCCAAGCCGTTTGGTGAAATATGGATCCTCTCTATCTCTCTTTGGTTAAATTGACCATTTTCTGGTTAGAATATAAAATTATATAATTAGTGTATAATTTTGTTCTGGTTTTCTGGGGTTAATTATATAGTCTCTGGCCATATTATTAGGCGCACCTTAATTTTTTTATTTCTGAGGACTAACTTTATAATACGACTCATCTATTATTGTTATAATCAATTAAATTATGCTAAAGAATTACTATACCATAAAAGGAATGCATTTTTCATGACGTTATTTGATTAAACTGTTGGAATAATCTTGAATAAGTATGAAAATGCGTCAGTTACGTTGTTGATGATAACGAGAGCAGATGTGTTTTGAGCGTGCATTATTGAAATTTAGTTTCATCCGCGCATGCAGTCAGTAATGTCTGATTCATGCGCTGCGTCAAGTTAAAACTGCTTTAAAGTTTCTTAACTTTGACGCCAAGTTAACAGAAATCGTTTGCTACAGCTGAAAATTGCAAATACATCAAATTTATATCATGCCGTGATCGAAATATAATTAAAGTGACAGATTTACGCAAAATTTGATTTATCGAATCATAGTAATGTCTCAAATTTACTTATTATTTCCGAAACATAATTTCACACATTCAATTACATAAATAACAGTGTCAAGGGAAGTCTCGTAACACACACAGTTGCTGCACGCCGTGATCTAGGTTTTTATAAAATTGCTGCAAAATCTATATCATGTATTACTGGCTTGGTAGTATTTAAATGCGAATCAAAGCTTTTATAAACGCCAGAGACAGCTTGAGTAAATATTATATAATAATAGTATGTATATTTCTTTAACTGCCTAAACATTTGACTAGAGTAAATATATATATATGATTATTACCACCAAAACCGCGTGTTTTATTATTCCCCAATCTTCAAAGACGTTAAATGTTTTCTCTTAGATGTGTGAAAGTCAAATTAGTAGCTTTTCTCTTCTCCTCGAAACCTATTCTTTATTAAGAAATCAAGGTACATCTAACAATATGGCCGGGGACTGTAATTAGACATGTAGTTGGAATAATTAAATACGTAATTAGAGTAACTAGATATTGGTTTAACTCACTATTATTTCGGTTAGAATAACTAAAATGTTTTAACTAGATGCGTTTTGTCATTTTAACCAACTTATTTTTCTCGGTGCAGGGCGTACCGAACGCGTGACTGATCGCCGAACGAAACGTCATTCTCGAACGCCGGTACTTCGGGCGATTGGTCGCGCGGACCACGTGGATCGCCACCGTATATATATACATTCGATAGGTGTGCGCGTCGCACGAGACGAGTCTACTCTCCCTTTCGCCCGCGCGCAACTGTCACGCGTACTCGCGTACTGTACGCGCCGCGGCGATGGGTCTACGTTCGGAGGAAGGGAAAAGTCGGAGCAATTTCGCCCAATCTTCCAATTTTCCCCGTCGCTCGCGCGATACGGCACCCGTCTCGCCGCGTCGTTCCCTCCTTTCTTCTCCGTCTTCTCGAGGAAGAAACGACTTCGTTATGGAATCGTTACGACGCGATTGCTCGATATTAACGAGACGAGACGGGGATCGCGAGTCAGCGACGGCTCTGGTCGCGCGCGAAACTGCATTCGCGTCGGGACGACTCGCTCTGCGACCGCGCGCGGCGACGACGAGCGACCGGAGAGATTCGTGGCCGTAAATCATCGCGCGCTGGGGTCGTTCATTTCTTCGCGGTCGATACAATTAAGCCTCGGACGTCTGGTCAGTCTCTGGATCGAACGGAGGGGACGTCGCGCGCCGGGAGTGGATCCATTTGCGAAAGAGCGCGGGGGTATCGCGCGCGTGATGAGGGTGGGGTCAGGGGGCGATGCGATTCGGATGCTGCTGATTTCGGAGGAAGGGTTGGTTATGGTAGTTTTGGGAATTTGACGAACTCGTTTAAGGAATTCGACGATCGAATCGCATACAGGATAAAAGTGTGATAAACGCTCCAGTTTCTATTTTACTTTAAACGTGATTACCTCGGGACGTAATAGAGATATACGAAAAATTGATAGTAGCTCTTTTGATAGTAGTTTTGGGAATTCGACGAAATCGTTAAGAGAATTCGGCGATCGAATTGCATGTAAGGTAAACGTCGGATAAACGCTCCAGTTTCCATTTTACTTTAAATGTGATTATCTTGGAACGCGTTAAAGATATGTACACGAAAAATCGATAGCAGTTTTTTAGAGTAGTTTTTGGAATTCAACGAAATCGTTAAAAGAATTCGGTGATCGAATCGCATATAGGGTTGAAGTGGAATAAACGCTCTAGTTTCTATTTTATTTTGAACGCGATTTTCTCGAAATGCAGTAGAGATACGTGAAAAATCAATACCAGCTTTTTTACAGTAAAAACACAGACAAATATTTTTTATTAAAGCTTCTTTTCGATATCTCCAACAGTTCTCGAGATAATCGACCTTGAACTCGCAGTTCGACTATAAGCGTTTATCCCATTTTTTCCCTAGGTATACACATCCGCATTAGGGTCGCTTAGATTTGGACAAAGATTTTGAACTTTCCTCTCGGATCAACGTGCGTCACTTTACCGCATCAACGGCGCTGTCCCGATCTTTCCGCCCGTCATATTTAATCCAAGACCACCCTTGTTTGCGCAGTTTTGGGTTACAACTCGTCTAATGGATTATCCTTATACCCTCCTCGCGTGTACCCCCAACTCCAACCCCCGCGCAGAGTATACTCGGCGGACGCACACGCGCGCCGCGTAAAAATAACAATGATTCCATATTTACTCAACTTATTGGAAGATCCTTTCGCCCGTCCCGCGCGGAGCGAAAGGATTCTCGCGAGGAGCGACGCGAGACGTCGAAAAGGATCAAATTCGACGGAGATCCACGTGGCAACCTTTCCAAGCGCGTGTCTCGTTGGAACAAATCGAGAAGTCCGACCGGCAGATCTTAAAATCTTTCCCCCGCGAGTGCATCGCTCTTAACGCAGCGTCGCCATCGGCGCCCCCCGCGCGCGATTCAAGAGCGCGGAGGGACATTACGGGCGGAATAGGATTTACGACCGATATGATTCTTATACGGGTGTACGATACGAGCGCCGTACGTGTGCGACGAGCCTATTACAAGATTACGCGGTATAACCGATGCGCGCGCGGGACTTTATTAGTTGTGTCCTTTTTTACGACGAGCCGGACTCCTTTATTAGGCATCGTCCGCACATCGAGAGGCTCGATCGCGCGTCTCCGTGGGCGGGGGAGAGCGAGTGGAACCCGCGCGCGCGCCGAGTCCGATACACCGGCGCGCGAATTCGACGGTTCCCAGCGCTTCGGTTCGTTTCCGCGAAATCTCCAGCCCCCGAATCGCGCGGCGACGAAAATATCGCTAACAGCCGCGCGCGAACGAGAGGACGGAACGTTCGCGCGCGGTATATCGATTCGGCGCGCTCGCGACGGAACGGGAAGGACGACTTGGACGACGGGAAATGTCATTGCCGAGGAAACTGCCGAACTCTCGAAACGCTCCCGTGCTTCCAGAAAGTGAGAGAGAGGGAGAGAGAGAGCGCGCGCGCGCGCGCGATCCTTCTTCTCGAGAGGGGCGCGAGGGGTGCGTCGCGCCCCGCTCCATTCGGCCAACACCACTTCGTATTCCGTATATCTGGACGGAGATACACCCCGCGCGCACGGAGCCAGCATCACAGCTCGGCGTCTCGGCGGCGGAGGCGCCAAAGCGTCGCGGCGCCACCCCCGGCGCCCGCCACAACGCCGCCAGTACTCTCGTTCCCCCGCCGCCGATCGACCCTCTCTCCTCTCTCGCGCGCGCGAACCCAACCTCTAGCCCGAATCTTCCACACGCGCGAAAATCGCCAACTTTTCTTTCCCCCGCTCCGCGGGAAATCGGCTCGCCTCGCGGGCGAATCGAGAAAATTGACCCCCCTCTCTAAGAATATCCGCGCGAGTGTTTCGCGGTCTACGCTGAGAGAAATAATTGCCGGTGTCGAGATAATGTTTCTCGAACTGAGAATAAGTATACGATCTTACAAATTGGTAAGAATACGGATTCTTGATGAAGGATGTACGCGGAAAAAATTTAATCGTAGCATTTACAAAGTTTATTGTATTATGAATTTCGGGACAATATTAATTTATCGTTACGATAACTACAATTTTTTAGTTAAAATTACAGTAAAGCTTGTGGCAAACTTTGCTGTAATTTGTACTAAAATTGTAGTTATTGTATTATAATAATAAACTAGCTTTGACCTGATATTTACCATAAATTTTGTAAACGTTATGATTAATTTTTTCCCGTGTATATTCTTCATTCAAGAATACCGTCGTGAGAATAAGAATTTCTTTCTATGCAAAAAAAAATTACTCGAACCTATCAAATATTTTCTTGCTGCACGGAGAAAGTCACGGCTTAATTGATCCTGAAATTATATCATGTATCAAAGTTTTGACGTTTCGCGTCATACACGGCAATGCAAAAACTTAAGAAAAATTTGAAAGGAAATCGTACGAATTTTGTCTCAAGTCGTTTATTACGATCGGTAATTTCATCTCGTCTCGGCGTAAATCTTCGTTTATAGGGGGATAATTACAAAATTACTCAGAGTTCAATGACATTCCATGGCAATGACGCGAGTATTCGTCGTATCGCAAAATTGGCCAACAAGAAGATTATGAAACGATTATCGATCGAAAATCAATCAGTACTTTCTCATTTCAGGTACCGTATAGAGGTCCGGAAGCAACACCGTCGAACGCACAAAAACGACCTTATTTTATTCCCGGGAGAGCAGAAAGAACGAGAGACAGAAAAGCGATCGAAAAAAGTGAGTACGAAACTTCGACAAGCTCCAAATTCGACAAAGCAGACGCGTATATCGCGGAATCGAGCCGCGCAACGCTGCGAACTCTCGTAAAGAGGACCCAACGTGAGTCAGACGAATCGTCAAACCACCCCTCCCTCACTTTGCGCGCGTCGTAAACTCGCACCCGAATATATTTTTATTTCATCGCGGCGCTCGCACCTCGTCCGCCCAATATGGCATAGTTCCGGGGACGCGAGCCCTAAAATACGATATTTAATTGCGACAAATATGGCCCGTAAAATTTGAATAGGCATTTCGTAATGAGCGAAGCGCGCGGAGTATGCAGCGGGGGTGCATCGCGTCCCGCAGGAATTCGCGTCGGGCTTTCGGCGCGCGCGATAAGTACCGCCGAATGGGAGGCTCGAACGGCGCGAAAAGAGGAGAGACTCGTCGAAATTTTCATTTCGAATTTTCGTCAAACCTCCGAAGGGTCGTCGATTCGAAAATGGATCGCTTCGCGCGTCTCGGCCATCCCCCCTCCGAAGCGTCGAGCCGCGCGGGCTCGTAAATCCGACGCGTCCTATAAATTCGATAAGATCTAACGCAATTCCGCAAATGGCCTCACCGATGGTGCAGAGCTGCACCGCGAGCTGCATTGGCGCGAGTCCGACTCGGAAGGTGCGCGCGCGAATTGCCACTGGGCACTCGTCGACGTCACCCTCTCGTTATCGGCGATCTCCGCGCGCATCTGTCGCTCGAACCGATCGCTCCGCGAACGCGTTCCACCCGTAGCGACCGAGTCGCGTGTTTAGCGAGATCTGGAAAGATCAATCCAGAGAATTTTTCATCCGTGACCCGGAGAAACGTTGCGAATTTTTTTTTCGAGACGTCTTTCTCGAACCGTTATTCCATCCGGGAAACGATCTCGCATCTAATAAATATTTAGTTATTCTAACTACACCTACACGACATACTTATGTATATGATATACGTAATTATACCTAAAATTAATGTAGAAAATAGAGCTAACTGACCGGCTATATGTGTATACTCTACGTTTATTACCTGTATACGTGAAATATATGTAAATGATATCTACGTATAATATACATTTTTAATTTTTTGTAAGTATTGAAACGAAAGATATACGTAAGTAATACGTATATTTTTCGTAACCATATGCGTATACATAATATAGCTGTATCTACGTAACATTCACGTATATAATACGCTGTGTGCTGTGCGGGTACATGTTTAGTTATCCTAACTAGATGTCTAGTTATTCTAATCAGAAAATGGTCAATTGCACCAAACAGATAGAGGATTCGTATTTCACCAAACAGTTTGGTTATGGTCTCCAGGATTTTGGTTTGATTAACCAGGTTATTTTTCCCAGTAAAAGAGTTTTGTTAATTTTTAGCACCATTTCACCAGTGTGAACTACATCTAGTGCCGTTCAGTCTTACGCCATTGTTATTTAACACCAAAAGTGGTCCATATAGGTTCGCACCGCAGAATTTTTTACGAACTATATAGAAAATACGCCGTGGTATATCAAAAACGTCAATGTGTTCCATCTCGGGTTCTCCCGTTATCAGGAGAACCGTAAAAATGCATATCTTTCCCACGATTTCTTACCAATCCCTTTTCTCCGTGAAACGGCGTCGCTCAAAAATCCGACGTCTCTCTCGCGTCAGACTCACACGTCGGCGCATCGATACCCCGCGAGAGAGATTCGGCGGGGTTCCCCTTCCACGAAGCGGAAGAACGGTAACGACGGTGCCGGCCGTCCCAGCCAATCGCAACGTTCCAGACGGATTGGCGCCAATCGTAAAGTCGCGTCCGAAGCCGTCCGACGACAAACAGCGAGCGATCTATACTCCACTTCCGTCGGTCTCGCTCATCCGGGACGCGAAACCCCGACGATTTCCCGCGATCTCACGATACCGCGGTCGATCGGCAACGGGGAGAGGGATGATCGACCCACCCCCGTCGTCGAGCCCGATCCTTCTTTCGATCCGGGGCGCGATTGACGTCCCCGCGATCGCGATAACCCCGAGGAACAAAGGCCGACTTGATTGCGTTCCGGAGGAACCCCCCGAGTTTGTTTCGCCACCCCCGCGGTGTTCTCGAACGGTCAAGCCAGCGCGACGCGTACCGCACGCGCGAGAGCGGCGTGCGCTGCATAAATTCCCGGTACATCTCAATTCACCCCCAGCCGCGACCATTCCCTTACGCGTCGTGCTTCCGAGTGACACCCCCGCGCGCCCGACGCGCTCGCGCTACCCCTGCGGATTCGCATTATCATCCCCCTTTGCCCTGCTGGGAATGAATTTGGTGAATTCGTTACTCCGGAACGTCGAGACCCCTCCTCCCCCTTTCCTTCCTCCCTTCGCCCCATCGAATTGCATTATACGCGCGCACGTTGCACCCGCGTCGAGCTGCGACGTCGCCTTCCAGGAGCGCGCGTTGACGCGAATCGACGCTCGCGGATATCTCTTTGCAAAGCGACGCGGCCACTCCGCACCCTCTCCCCGATCGTTCGCGGGTTACGCGGGCATCGAGCGCCGCGAGAAGAATAGGCACGGGGTGAGAGCGAGCGCGCGACGGGAGGCTCCGTGTCGCGCGGTGTTTCGCAGTATGCGACGCGGATATTTCGAAGTGTGCGCGCGCGCGCGGGGGTGCGACGAAGGTGGGGGTCTGAGATATTATTATTATCGTTATATACAATCTCTGGACCAACCGCAGAACTCGTTCACCCTTTGCCCCACCATTCGGGGGTGGTGTGCGCGCGCATTTTCTCATCCCCCGTCGAGCGGCTCCGGGTACCCCGCGTAAGGCCGCAGACGTATCACTTCTTTGGCGACGGCCGTCGGGGCAACATCCTCGTCCTCTCCACCCTCGCGCCGTCCCTGGATCCCCGCGACGAACCCCCGAAGTACTTCGAACTCGCCACCGGCACCCCGACGACTCCCGCCGTCGAATTCGGTTCGCGCGCCCGCGGTTCCGCGAGATCTGGAGGGCCGGTGGTTGTCACCCCCTTCCTCTTGACCCCTCATTTTTTTTTTGGAAAAAAGTCTCGGTCTCACGCACCCAAACACGATACTCCTCGGAGTCCGCGCGCGGGGGATGGATCGGCTCGACCTTCTCCCCGACCCCCCTTCGCTCGCGCTCTTTCCCTTCGCGATATTCGTCGCGGTACCGACGCCGCGGAGGGAAACGGAAACGCGAGAAACTTTCGAGTCGATCTCCCCGTCGAACAATTTATCGAAGCTTTTGCGTAAGTCGCGCTTTCGATCGGGCCGGTCGAAGTTCGTTGCTACGCGAAATCGGTCGAGTATTTCCCGTTAAAAATTCTCTCGCGGATTCCGTCGACGTTCTTCTGGACTTCGGGTCGTTCGAAAATCTGAGTTAACGCGTCGTCGGTGACAATTTCGAGAAATCTGATTTACTCGCGAAAATGACGGGATTCGAAGCGCTCTTCTCGCTCCCTTTGGAATTTCGAGCCGTAAATATTTCGTTCGTTCGTTCGTCGATGCCAATTTTCCCGGGCGATCGTACGTTCTAGAAAAATTCTTCCCCGAGTGTTCCAAAAAAATCTAAAAGATCCCTCCTTCCTTCGCCTCTCCTCCGCGGAAGTAACTCATCGTCGCCCCGCCCTTCTCGATCATCCCCGTCGCAAGATCGTAATCGTTCCAACGCGAAGTCGCTCGAGAAACGTGAAGTAAATCGGGGAAGTCCTTACTTCCCATATTGCCGGAATTCGAGTAAAAGGGGGTTCGAGGAAGAAAGAAGGCGAGAGAGAGAGAAGGCATCATGAAATTATCTTGGTAAGTAACTTTCTGAGCTCAACATTATTTTTCGACGCCCGTCGGTGTTTCGTTACGTGTTTTTCTAGTTCGCTTTTGCCCGTGCATGCGTATCTCAATGCCGGTTCATTATTCGTCGTCGAGTGACCTTTCATTTTCATTCGTTCTTCATTTCGCGTCGAATCGAAACTCGTTGATTATTCGCGCGCGCGCTCGAAGAGCAACAACGACGATCTAGCGTTCGGTGATCCAATTAAAGTGTTCCCCCGCGAAATAATTCCGAGGGAAATGTTTCACGTGGACGTATTCGGGGTTGCATTATTCGCGGCGTCGAATATAATACCGCAATTTGAAAACAAATCCGACAATTATCGCGATCCGCGTCTCTCTTCGATGTCGAAACCCGATAGAATAATTCGGGGCTCGGTATACGCGTCCCCGTTACTTTCTCCCCCAATTAGTACAATTGAACGCGGGTACAGAGTGGCTGCGTGCATTTTTACGTGCGAAATTGACCGCGAAAGTGTCGAGCGAAACCGATGACGAATCTCGCCGTGGATCTACGACGCGGCGCCGTGTTAAATCTCGTCGAGTTCGCGGAGGGAAAGTCATCGAAACGCGCGTCCTTCGAATGGTTCGCGAACGCAACCCCTTCGTACCGCGGCGGGATGACCGGCGCTGAAATAGCGTTAGGTTCGACCAGGCGAATCGTTTTTTCGAGGCGATCGCGGAAAGTATTCAACGACCCCTTTTCTGCTTCAAAATGAAAGATATAGCTCGATCCTCAAAGTGGCGGAAAATCGATGATAGAGAAGAAAAAGAAAAAAACGATTTTATTTAATATACCCTGAGACCGGAGTCTCTTAAGGGTAGATACGAAGAAAGGCGTACGGAGAAAGAGGAGAAAAAAAATCGACAAGTAAACAGAAAAATAAAAATAAAACGGTAAAATAAATTGGAAACAAGAATCGCCTCGCGCAAAATCCACGACCCCAAATGCCCTCGCCAGACATCGAGCTAAATAATCGCACCCTTTCCTGTGATTTGTACCGCGCGAACTTCCGGTAGGATCGTAACTCGAGAAACAAAGAACACGATAATTCGTTCTCGCGCGTCTCTCCAACCCTTCGCTCCCTCTCGCGGGGGTGTGTTACTGGGGCAGTGGTGCGCAGAAGCCTCGGATCCCCGACACGATTTTAGCGACCCTCCCCCGTACCCCCTTCCCCCAAAAATAAGGGGTGGTTCCCCGACGTTTGACGCGATTACGTTTCGAGCTCTGGCCCCGACCGCTACGCGTTCACAGTTCGTACCGACCGACCGCGGGGGTCGCGCGTCAACCCCTCCGCGAGTCTTCGAAGCCGCGCGGCGTATTCCGAGGCGTTTCGTGTACCGCGCTTAGAGAATATCGTGCGCGATCGAATACTCTTTCAATACGATCGCGCCGTACCGATTCGCGCCTCCCGTTCGTCGAGATCGGTACACCGAAGCTCCTCGCGTTCGATGGATCTTAATCCGTGCTGCAGTTTCGTGGGGATAGTCAATTATCTCTACTCCAAGAGTTTGCGTCGTCGGCGAAAGCGATCTCCCGCGACGGGATCGACTGTTCCACGATCATGGGTAGATAAGGAAGCCCGCTAAAAACTCTAGATAACAAATAGACTAGTCGCTTTTGGCGTAGTCTTAACGAAAAAAAAAAGAAATATCCGAAGGACAAACATCAGGTAATTAAACCGATTTGAATCGCTCGCGTGTGCAGAGGCGCGCCAGTGTTATTCACCCCCCGCGTCCCACTTTATGATAATTACTCGTCCTCGTTCGCGCTCACGCCCCGTAACTCGAAGAATATTGGATCTCCAGCGATCCCTTCGCCGCGCGTTACTCGCCCGGTCGACGCGGAGCGGAGAGACTCGTTCTTGGCGCGCGCCGCGGGTGTCCAGTTTCCAACCCCCGGGGGAACGAGTCGATAAGTCACCCGGGGATCGGTGTAACGAGGTGTACGGGCGCTTGTGTACGTACGGCCGGCTATTCTTTACAACCGCGTTGGAGGTGCGACTACAGGGTGATCGAGGAACGATCGGAGACGGTGCTGGAGGGGGTTTCGTTACGCTGGGAGAGGGGGATGAGGGACGACCGTCCCTTTCGCGCGGCACTTCGTCGAAGGGGTGGAAGAAGCTGACGCGGTTGCACCTGACACGCGCCGTGAACACGCGGGGTGCGTTTCACCAATGATCGTCGCTTCGGGGGTGGAGAGAGATGCGATCGATTCGCGGTAATCGGTGAATCGGGATGCGAAGCCGCGCCGCGATGCGACGAGAAAACGATTTGTCGATAGTTGATCAATTTCATTTTAAACACGGCGAAATAAATGTTAGGAGAAGGAAATGTGTGTTAGTTATTGCGATGTTTATTTCATTCAAGTGATTGCCTCAGAGGATCAAATTGTGCCAAATTGATATTCTCTCTAATGGTTAACGAATATTTACTTCGTTCAATAAAATGTTTGTTTCACCATATTTGGATAAATACTTATTAACTACAAATAAACTGCTTTCTCGGTGTACATTGCTGGTGTCAAAAAAATATGTCTCGAATCAAAAACATAATATGATCTTACACATTTTTAAGAATACAGATTCTCTTGATCGAAGAATATTATATTCTTCATTCAAGAGTATTTTCGTTGGAACGAGAAATTCTTTTTGCGCGAAAAAAAACAATTACTCGAGCTTGTCAAATATTTTCTCGCACGAAGGAAACTATGGCTCGATCCTGGAATTATATCGTGTTTCAGATAGAAGAAAACCAATTATTTTTCTCAGTGTAGGTGATAATAATTCTCTCCGCTTTGCTCAGCCCACGTGTACCGATTCGCCGCGTGGAGGGTAGGGGGAGAGTGCGTCCGACCGATCGACGCGTCGCGACGATCGATCGGCGTCCGCGCGCGTGGAGGGAGAGAAATTGACGACGCGGGGTGAAATCGTAAACGAGATCCACGAGGTAGATTCGAAGAATCGCGCTTGTCTCTCTAGATCGCGCGAAAATCGAGTGGAACGTGTAAGAAGGGGGTGGGTTAAGGTTGAGTATAAGTGGGAGGGGGTAGTGCTCGAGTTTGACACAGTCAGAGCCGGCGTTGCTTGGCAACCTCTCAAGGGTGGCAGTCTGCATTGGCGTAGATTGCACTCACGCCGAATTTACGCCACGTCGAGATCCGAAACCTTCTTTTTCCCTTTCCGAGACTTTAATCGGTACACCCCGAGAAAAAAAACTTGGTCAATCTAACCAAAATCCTGGACATGTTGACGAAATCGTTTGGTAAAATATGGATTCTCCCTCTGTTTGGTTTGATTGACAAATTTTTGGTCAGAATAACTAAACGTTTGGTTGGAATAACTAAAAATTTGATCAGAATACCTGAATATTTGGTTCAACTGATCAGTGTTTTGGTTAGAATAACTAAACACATTTAACTAGATACATCAAGAAAACAATTTATTAATGGTTAATAAATGTAATTTCAAATATGGTGAAATAAATATTTCGTTAATTCATGAAAATATATGGTCATTATTAAAATGTTTATTTCATTCAAATAGTTGCCTTGAAGGATTTAATTGTGCCAAATAAATATCGTAATATTTACCTGGGCTAACAAAAAATCTTCATTTCGCCATATTTGAACAAATATTTATTAACTGTAAATAAATTGTTTTCTCGATGTACGTTTTGCCATTTTAACTTAATTATTTTTCTCAGTGTAGGCCCGCGCCCTGAAACGGCGTTCCATCTTTTCGGGCGACGATGGTAATTGATTTTTTTCTCTCGCTCCACGTAGCAATTTTCGAGCGAACCGCCACTTTCGTTCCTCGCTTTTTATCGCACCCCCAACCGTCGCAAACCAAACGTATCGTTTATTCGACCCAAACCAGAGCATGTCGACTCGTCGGAGACAACTTATCGACGTTAAACCGATTCGATTCGATAATTCGCGATTAAATCGGAGGTCGTCGACCCGGGTGCATTCAATTTCTCGTCGGACCCGATTTCCAATGGATACGCCTGTGGATCCACGCTGCACCCCGTGGCAAATTCTATGGCAAATGTACCATGCCACGAAAGATCAATATATAGACAGAAGTTCCGCACGTGGGAGAGGCGGGGATTTCCTCCTCCCTGTCCGACTATACGAGACACCTTTGATTCGTTACCTTTCTCACACACGCCGTTTCAATTCTACATACACGATTTTCGCGTGGACGACACTCCTCGATGCGAATTCGCGTGGAACGAGTGGCGCGATCAACAAAGGGTGGATGTTCGGTAACGTTCGAACGGGGATGTGATTTTTTTTGAGCATAAACGGAAAAAAGTGATTTTGCAGTCTTAGCGAAATTAGGTTTCGGTGGGGACGTTTTGTTACCACGGCAGTAATATCATGTATGGCGACAAATAAGATATGTTCAATAATAGAAAATGTAACTACAATCACAGTGCAATTTTTTTCAGTGAAAATATTTGCTATCCCGGCAAATATTTTTACTATTACTGACAATTATATTATAATGTAATATAATTATTTTTATTATTTTCACGAATCTTTCATTGCCACGGATAATATTTTTATCCTGATATATAGGAAGAAATTCTCAGCAAAACCTAATTCTGTTGAAACAAAATTATTTGTTTTCCATGTACCTTCACGATGAACGATCTTGCTCAGCGTTTCGCTATATTCCGCTTTTCCAATTGAAACTAATCAACGCGTCGCCCTTTCGTTTCAGTCGAGCGACTCGGGAGGTTTTCGCGCGCGTAGAAAATCACCCTCGGCAATCGCAATGGCTACGCTCTCCCTGCGTATCTCCATACCGGAGAAAAATGCGACCAAGATGATGCAGTTCGATCCGAGCACCTCCGTCTACGACGCCTGTCGGATCATCAGGGAGAAATTGGCGGAGGCTTCCAACATGGGCGAACGTGAGCGACCTTCAAATGGAGTTATCGCTATTCTAAACGTTAAAATCCCATTCCTAATCATCCGTCGCATCCACAGCCAAAGATTACGGGATCTTCCTCGCCGACGAGGACGCGAAGAAGGGCGTCTGGCTCGAGCCCGTTCGAAACCTCGACTACTACATCCTGAGGAACGGCGACCTCCTCGAATATCGGCGCAAGCTCAGGACGTTGCGGGTCCGCATGCTCGACGGCACCCTGAAGACCTTGCTGGTCGACGACAGCCAACCCGTGGCCAATCTCATGGTGGTGATCTGCACGAAGATCGGCATCACCAACCACGACGAGTACTCTCTGGTACGCGAGCTCCCCGACGAGGAGACGGAGAATCAGAAGCCTGGCAATTTCGGCACGCTCACTCTCAAGCGAAAGAAGGAGGAGAAGGGGGAGAGGGACGCGAAGATGGACCAGTTGAGGAAGAAACTGAAGACCGACGACGAAGGTAACGATATCCCCTCTCGCGCCTCCCAAACCTCTTCGTCTTCGATTATGACATTTCATTTTCCGGAGACTCTCGAGGGGTGCGCGTAGCCATTGAGTTCGTGCAATTTTTTCAGTCAACTGGATCGACCCCGGAAAGACGCTGCGCGAACAGGGGATAGACGAGTCGGAGACCGTCCTCCTGCGACGAAAATTCTTCTTCTCCGATCAGAACATCGACAGTCGCGATCCGGTGCAGCTCTCTCTCCTCTACGTTCAGGCGAGGGACGCTATTCTGGACGGAACCCATCCCGTGACGCAGGAGAAGGCCTGCACGTTCGCTGGAATTCAGTGTCAGATTCAGTTTGGCGACTACAAGGAGGATAAGCACAAGCCGGGCTTTCTCGAGTAAGTCGATCATCGGAGATTCCGTAGAATTTCGTCCTCCCCTTTCGACGACGTTATCGGATCGCTCGACTACTCGCACCTTTCGCTTTCGTAGCCTCAAGGAGTTCCTGCCGCAGTCTTACTTCAAGGTCAAGGGAATCGAGAAGAAGGTCTTCGCCGAGCACAAGAAGCACATCGGCCTTTCGGAGCTCGACGCTAAGGTGCTGTACACGAAAACCGCGCGATCGCTGAGCACGTACGGCGTGACGTTCTTCCTCGTGAAGGAGAAGATGAAGGGGAAGAACAAGCTGGTACCGCGTCTCCTCGGGGTCACAAAAGACTCCGTTTTGCGTCTCGACGAGAGGACGAAGGAAATCCTGAAGACGTGGCCGCTGACGACCGTGAGACGTTGGGGCGCCTCGCCGAATACGTTCACTCTCGATTTCGGCGACTATTCCGATCAGTACTACAGCGTGCAAACGACCGAGGCCGAGCAAATCCTACAGCTGATCGCTGGTTACATCGACATCATTTTGCGAAAGCAGAAAGCCAAGGATCACTTTGGAATCGAAGGGGACGAAGGATCGACGATGGTCGAAGACAGCGTCTCGCCTCTAAAGTGAGTACCGTGTTGCCTGTCGCGCGACGTATCGATCGTACGGACTCTTCACGCCGGTGATGATGTCGATAAATGATGATTAACGCCTCGACGACGTGTAATTATCATTGCTCTCGGACCGACCGAGTTGCCGTCGCGCGGATACTAGTCTCGATCGGCGTTTCGATTGATCGCGATGGAGGAATTCTTGAGACGACAGCGCGAAAAGTACGTTTTAGACGGATTATTCCGACTTTTCTCTCAAATAACGCGACTTTCCTTCCGACAGGGCGACAATCATGCAACACGAGACCAGCAACGTCGGCAAGGGAAACGTCGAATCCGTGTCCGTGGCCATCCCGGCGGTTATGAGGGCCGGTGGAGATGGTGAGACATTTTTTTTATTGATCTCCAATAGTCTAAATATTCCCACAACTCGAGACGACGCTTCTTAGCGCGTTTGTATACCGTAACCTTGCATTCCTCGCGAAGGAGAAGAGTGCAATCGTCACTCCTTTCAGCGTCAGTGCATCGTCTGCAGTTCTTACGCGTTTACATTCGCGCGGTATCGTTTCACTTCTTCACGCCCCACCGAAAGAATCCTGGCACAGACGAATTCTCCGCGTTTCTTTCGTTCTCACATTCGCCGCGTCTGAGTTTGTACATACACGCGTGTACTTTTGTTTTGTACATACACGTCAGCCTATAGATGTATCCACCGTAAGAGCATCCGCGGAGTAAGAGAAGACGTTCCGCGAATACACCGAGAAAAAGAGATTATTAATAGTTGATAAACGTAATTTAAAATTCGACGAAATAAATATTTCGTTGGGATGAGAAAATACCCTCATATGGCATACTTACGCGTTTGATACACGTAATTATACAAATATTGATTCGATCCAATAAAATATTTATTTCGCCACATTCGAACATTTATTAACTACAAATAGACTGTTTCCTCGGTGTACGTAGAGTGTCCGGCAGTGAAATTTCCAATCGATCGACGAACCCAATCAAAAGCAATGACCAGCCGCCGCGCGGATAAGCCGATTGCGAATTTGTAAATATAAATTGGAAGACGATAGGCTAGACTGCACGATACGATTTATAGGGGCTCGGCCGTACGGAACCGGGCACATGGGTGGTGCTCAATACACGACTGTCAGCGGGCAGGTGAACATCGCACACGCTCCTTCGATGGTAAGGACACGGAAGCGTACAGTGGGCTTAACTTGGCAATGAATTCTCGATGCGGTGTCGTTCGTTTCGGTGCGATGATACGCGTGCGACTAACACTGCCCGCGAGACGATGCTGCCTTCGAGAAACGCGTTGGCTTTTCTCGTCATCCCTGGCTCGCGTTTGATCCCCTTCGAATTCCTCGCTTGCCGATGACGCTGCAGCAGAATTGGGTCGACTTTATATGTCACTGGTTAATCCGATATCGGCGAGACTCGGTTGTTACCTCGATCTCGGCACGAATCGGCCGCGTCGTCGTACCGATATCTGGCAATCGGATCGAAGAGTGTCACCGGGGCGCGCGATTGTACATACATATGAATCTGTACTCTTTGCCCTCGAAGTACCGAAGAAATAATCTACTACCTTGAATATCAGATACGCATATCGGAAAACTAATGGAGAGTAAAATTTGTTTTCATGCTAGGCGCTCTCTATTGTGGACACAGAGTAGGTACACGATGATAAACACGGTTTTATTTCGTTCCATTTCTCTCTGCTTCGAAAAACGAACGGATCGACGTCCAATTGTTTCGTGATTCCTTGGTTCGGTTCGCGAACTAACGTCGCGTCTCCGTTGTCGCGACAGCTTTGGTTTCTCGTAACGCAGAGTTTTTCCGTCGATGCGATCGGTGATAATCTCGCATCGATTTCTTCGATTCCCGAGGAGAACTCTGTCTCGCTAAAGAGAATGCTCGGTGCACGGCTTTCCCGGAAATGCATGCGGCTTCGTTATTTCTCTCTAACTTTCCAACGACCGTCGATCGATCGAAAAAAGATTCCTCGAATTGCTCGCGTTATTATCCACGAGATTTCGGTTTGGAAGAATCGCTGTGGACGAAATATCGATCGACGACCGTTGGAGCTTGAAACTGGTAAATCACGTGGCCCTTGTAAATCGGAATTTTTTGAAATTAGGTACAACAAACCAAAGTAACGTCCGTCCTATCCGAACCGCAACGTGCCTTACTGTCGACGATCACCGCCGGTCACGAGGTGATCAGAACGGCGGAGGACGAACTGTCCAGCAAAGCCCAGCTGCCGGAGCTCGGTACCGATCCGGCCTCGTTAAAATGGGTCGAACAAACGATCGACACGCACAAGCAGAACGTCGGCTCTCAAATCGCCGCGATGAACGCCGCGACCGCGCAAGTGGTCACGCTGACGTCGGGTCCGGCGGACGACGTCGACCACACGGCGGTGGGCGCCGCGATCACGACCATCGCGACGAATTTACCCGAGATGACCAAGGGCGTGAGAATGATCGCCGCTCTGATGGACGACGAGTCTTCCGGTGATCGACTCCTGGATGCCGCGAGAAAACTCTGCTCTGCCTTCTCCGATTTACTGAAGGCCACCGAACCGGAGACGAAAGAGGTAACGTGCCATTCCGATCGTCGTCGTCGATTGAGAAAAATGACGAAAGTTGCGGGATCTCTTACAATTGTCGTAGCGTGTATTGTTGTATATTTACGCCTTGCATCCTGCAACTTTCGACGTTCGAAAAAGCGTGTGACGAATGTATATCTACAGAGTCATTCTCTTTCTTATCTTTCAAGCAGCCTTATCATATAACGTCTACACTCTACGGACAATACGTAAGCGCAAAGAAAATTCGTAGAACGCTCTCTTTCGTACGATAAAATAGCCCCACGTGGTTCAATGTGTATTTCGTATCGCGTTAGCGTTTTTTCTGCTATTAATTTCCGATAGAAAATGATGGAATTTAGTAAAAATAATTCAAAACTACCATATCATAATGAAAATTTTTCTGCTAAATCTTCGGCAAACATCTGTGAAATCTCTGCGAAAATCTCTGTCGAAAATCTGTCATTTCTCTGCGAACGTTCCAATTCTGGTAGGCGCGGCTGACTCAACGATAGGAGTTTATTACTCTGCGCCTGTAGAAAACAATCATGCAACTCAATACAATTGCACATAATCAGATCCAAAGCCTTTTATCCATCTGACCACGGCTATATGTATAAAAATCGTGCATGATTCACACATATACGATAAGATATGATTACATATAATCGAATCTGAGAAACGTAGAAACTCCTCTTTTTCCTCCATCATGAATTTCGCGATTCTTCGTCTTCACTTCTAAATTTCCGTCTTTGAAATTTCAGCCCAGGCAAAATCTCTTGAACGCCGCGTCGCGCGTCGGCGAAGCGTCTCACCAAGTGCTCACCACCATCGGCGAGGAGAACGATTCGAATCGCGAGCTCCAAGACATGCTCCTCGCTCTAGCGAAGGCCGTCGCCAACACCACCGCCGCTCTGGTTCTGAAGGCGAAGAACATTGCCGCGACTTGCGACGACTCCGCCACGCAGAACAAAGTGATCTCCGCCGCGACGCAGTGCGCCCTCGCCACGTCCCAGCTCGTGGCTTGCGCCAAGGTAGTCGCGCCGACCTTGCACTCGCCCGCGTGTCAAACGCAGCTGATGAACGCCGTGCGAGAAGTGACGAAGGCGGTCGAGAGCCTGGTCCAGGTCTGCAACGAGAACTGCGGGGATGACAATCTGCTGAAGGAGCTCAGCGTAGCGGCCGCCGAGGTCAGCAGAACCCTGAACGACCTCCTGAATCACATAAGAACCGCCACCAGGGGCGAGCGAGCGAAGGAATCGGTTCAGGAGGGCGCGGTAGAGACGATCTTGGTGGCGACGGACAAGCTCTTCGCGAGTACCGGCGATGCCGGTGAGATGGTCCGCCAGGCGAGGGTCGTCGGTCAGGCGACCGCGCAATTGATACAGAGCATCAAGGGCGAAGCGGAGAAACAAACCGACACCGAGCAACAGCGGAGGCTCCTAGCGGCGGCCAAGGTCTTGGCCGATGCCACGGCGAAGATGGTCGAGGCCGCGAGACAATGCGCGAGCAGTCCGCACGACGCGAGGATGCAGGATCAGCTGCGACAGGCTGCCGAGGAGTTGAGAATCGCGACGACCGTCGCCGCGACTCCGGCGTTACGCAGGAAGTTGATAGGAAGACTGGAAGCGTGCGCGAAGCAAGCGGCCTCGACCGCCACTCAGTGCATCGCTGCTGCTTCCGGCGCGGGACCTCGCAATACCAATCACTCGAGCCAGGAGGAGCTGAACGCCGAGTGCAGAGCCATGGCTCAGCACATACCGCACCTCGTCGCCGGCGTGAAGGGTACACTGGCGCAACCGGACAATCCAACCGCCCAGTTGAACCTGATCAACGCTTCCGAGCAGTTCTTGCAGCCGGGAACCGCCGTCGTCAAGGCGACCAGGGCCGTGCTGCCGACCGTTACCGATCAGGCTTCGGCGATGCAGCTGAACGATACCTCGCAACAGTTGGGATCCTCCTTGGCTGACCTGAGGTCGGCGGTGACACGCGCCAGAGAGGCCTGCGGTGGACTGGAACTGGACGCAGCCGAGGAGCTGATCGGCAGTTTGAAGGAGGAGCTCCGCGAGTTTTACCGAGCGGTGGAAGCCGCCAACCTCCGACCCCTGCCCGGAGAAACGACCGAGTCCACCGCCTTGCGGCTCGGCTCGACGTCGAAGAACGTGGGATTCGCCATGGCTCAGCTTCTGTCCGCCGCCAAGCAAGGGAACGAGAATTATACCGGAAGCGCTGCGAGGGAGACCGCCACGGCGCTCAAGGATCTCACGTCGGCGGTCCGCGGGGTCGCTGCCACGTCGAATCAACCGGAAACCCAGAAGAAGGTGCTGACGACCGCCGACGAGGTCGTGTTGCGATCGTTGCACCTCGTCAAGGAAGCGAGAAGGGCTCTGAAGAATCCGGACAATCCGGAGAACGAAGCCAACTTGGCGGCCGTCGCCAAGGACGTGTCTCATTCGCTGAACAAATGCGTGTCCTGCCTGCCGGGTCAGCGGGACGTCGATGAGGCGATTCGCAGCATCGACGACATGAGCCAAGTACTCGGCATGAACGAGTTCCCGCGAACCGACAAGAGTTACGGGTAAGTTATTGATATTACGACGAAGGAGAAACGAATCCTTCGTCGCACACGATACAATATTAACTCTTGATATCGTTTACAGTCAACTGCAGAACGATTTGAACAACGCAGCGGCCAATCTGAACGACGCCTCGTCGAACGTCGTGTCGTCCGTCCGTTCGCCAGTTCAGCTGGCCAATTCTTCGAAACGATTCACGAACGCGTTCGGCGATCTCTTGGGCGTCGGAATGGAGATGGCCGGCCAAACCGCCGTGACGGAAACCCGCGGACAGATGGTGGTGTCGCTGAAGAACGTCAGCATGACCTCCGGCAAGCTCCTGCTGACGGCCAAGTCGGTAGCGGCCGATCCCAACGCACCCAACGCCAAGAATCAGCTCTCGGCCGCCGCGCGCGCCGTCACCGACTCCATCAATTACCTGGTCGACGTCTGCACTTCCGCCGCTCCCGGACAGAACGAGTGCGACAGCGCCATCAGGAACATCCAGTCCATGCGTCCGCTGCTGGACAATCCGAGCGAGCCCATCTCCGACGCCTCCTACTTCGAGTGCCTCGACACCGTCATGGAGAAGAGCAAGAGTCTGGGCGACGGGATGACCGGTATAGCCAATCACGCCAAGAAATCGGAGCACGAACGGTTCTCCGTGGCGGTCAGAGGAGTGTCCTCTTCCATTTGCGGCCTCGTGGAAGCCGCCGCTCAGGCCGCCTATCTGGCAGGGGTGAGCGACCCCACGTCGGTGGCCGGCAAACCCGGTCTCGTCGATCGCGCCCAATTCCTTCGAGCGGCGCAGGCCATTCACACCGGCTGTCAGAGCCTCGGCAATCCCACCAGCACCCAACAGCAGGTGCTGTCGGCCGCGACCACCATCGCCAAGCACACGAGCGCGCTCTGCAACGCCTGTCGCCAGGCGTCCAGCAAGACCAGCAATCCGGTAGCGAAGCGACACTTCGTACAATCCGCCAAGGACGTGGCCAACTCCACCGCCAGCCTCGTCAAGGAGATCAAGGCGCTGGATCAGGATTATTCCGAGACCAATCGCGAGAGATGCGCCGAAGCCACCAAACCGTTGCTCGACGCGGTGGACAATCTGTGCACGTTCGCAGGATCGCCGGAGTTCGCCAGCCAGCCGGCCAAGATATCGATCGCGGCGCGCGCCGCGCAAGAACCGATCACCGACGCGGGACGATCGATCATAGAGGGTTCGTGCGCGATGGTCCGCGCCGCCAAGAGCCTCGCGGTCAGCCCCAAGGATCCGCCGACCTGGCAGTTGCTCGCCAATCACAGCAAGAGCGTGAGCGATTCCATCAAGTCCCTCGTCGCTTCGATTCGCGACAAAGCGCCCGGTCAGAAGGAGTGCGATGCCGCGATCGACAGGCTCTCCGCGCGAATTCGCGAGCTGGACGCCGCCAGCCTCTCGGCGGTCTCGCAAGCGTTGACGCCGCGCAAGGAGAACACGCTCTACGGGTTCACCGATCAGATGGAGAGCAGCGCGAGCGAATTGCGCGAGAATTTGGAGTCGGTGCGCACCGCGGCCAAGTACGAGGCCGAGAACGTCGGCCACTCCGTCAGCCAGATCGCCCTCTACAGCGAGCCACTGGTTTCCGGCGCCGTGGGCGCGGCCTCCAACATGGTCCATTCCAAGCAACAGACGTTCTTGCTCGATCAAACGAAAACCGTCGTCGAGTCGGCCCTGCAACTGGTCTACGTCGCCAAGGAGTCGGGCGGAAATCCTAAAGCCGTCAATCTTCACGCGGAGGTCGACGACACGGTCGACTCCACGAAGGACGCGCTTCGGGAGCTGCAAAACTCCCTCGAGACGATCTCCACTTCGAACGGCATCGTCACCGGGCTGATCGACACCATCTCCAGAGCGATGGTGAGACTGGAAGATCACAGAATGTCTACCATCGACACGATCGATTCTTACGTCGATTATCAGACGAGAATGGTCGAGGCTGCCAAGGAAATAGCGAGGTTGGCACAGGAAATGGTGAGTCGACGAGTTGCTTCGCTCAGTTCTCGCTAAACCGTCGCAATGACATTTTCATTTTTCCATTTTTCCAGTCGACCAAGTCCAGCACGGACGTATCGCGCCTCGGCCCGCTCGCCGTCGACATATCCCACAAGTACACGCAACTGGCTCGCGACACGTCCGGCGCGTCGGCCGCGGCTTCCAACGCGGACGTGTCCTCTCGCCTGCGCACCGGTGTCCAGGAACTCGGTCGTGCTTGCGCGGACGTGGTCCGCTCCGCCGGCACGTGTCAAATGTCACCGGGCGACGCGTACGCCCAGCGCGAAGTCGCGGAGAACGCGAAAAACGTCACCGAGAAGGTGTCCCAAGTGCTGGCGGCCCTGCAGGCCGGCTCGCGCGGCACTCAGGCGTGCATCAACGCGGCGAGTACCGTTTCCGGGATCATCGGCGACCTGGACACGACCATCATGTTCGCCACCGCCGGGACGCTGCACGCGGAGAACGAGGGCGACACGTTCGCCGATCATCGCGAGAATATCTTGAAGACGGCCAAGGCTCTGGTGGAGGACACGAAGACTCTGGTGGCCGGTGCCGCCTCGTCTCAGGAGCAGCTGGCGGTGGCCGCGCAGAACGCGGTGTCCACGATCGTTCAGCTGGCCGAAGTCGTCAAGTACGGAGCGGCCAGTCTCGGAAGTCACAATCCCGAGGCTCAAGTCATGCTGATCAACGCGGTGAAGGACGTCGCCTCGGCCCTGGGCGATCTGATACACGCTACCAAGGCCGCCAGCGGTAAACCGATCAACGACCCGAGCATGGCCCACCTCAAGGACTCCGCCAAGGTAGGATCGATCCCTCGGCTATCTTTTCGCAGCGTAGAGTGCGATGTTACCGTAACCCGGCACACGATTCCTCTGGCAAATAACACAAAGTATCTCGCTCGGCTACCGGCGCGGACGGGGAGGTGCGCGGTGACGCGTTTCCGAAGTGGATGTGTCGGAATGCCGAAAGTAACTAAAATCAACGACGCGCGATCGCCGGGCTCTCCTGACGGAGGATTGACTCCTCGCAGATCCTGCGGTCTACCTTCATCGTACCGTGACTAACCGTATTTAGTATTTCGAATAACAGTACTAATACTGGAGATGTTGCGATGTTCTCGTCTGTGTGACTGAGAGATCTTTATTTTTCAATTTTTGTTTAATTTTTGGGTGGACTTTAATTGACAGTATTTCTCGTACATACCCGTACCATTACCGCTAACCAAATATACGTTGCGTATGGCGTCCTGTACTAAAACTATAGTTTTGTCGACCCCGAGCCGTCCACGTATACAGTGCCGACGGCTGTTCGTCATCGGCCGAACCACGTATCGTCGTGTGCGTCACACTTGCGATCGTTCCGGGCAAAGCAGAGTAGCATCTTGCGGATAACTTTGTCGCTCGATCGTTAACCAAAATTCGTCGATACCGTTAAAGTCCACCTCGAATGTCCCTCTTCTTTTTAATTATTTTTTTTTATGTTTCTTACTTCTATGTGTGTGCAAGCCAACTGCGTAGTGGTCTGTGTTTTTTTTTTCACGTAAAGTAAGTGGGAGTAACTTTTGATGGGTATGGTAGTAAACTTTTTGCTTGCGACTTTGGCGAGCGCCGGAAACCGATCGCTACGTCGATCTGTTCACTTTTTCCGTATTTCTTTTTGTCTCACGCAAGAATTCGGTACGCATGATTGACTCTTCGGTGCGCCCTTCGCAAATGTATTGCGACTTTCTGTCGACGGGACTTTGATGCCCGAGATGCTTTTATTGTATTAACTTTTTTTTAAAAGTAGATTATCGATATATCGTGGCCTGATGAGTATTTGTTGGCGTTCGGTGCTTATCGATCGGTGGACTTTAATTTGAGTTTCATTGACGATTTTGGTCTCGGGGGGCGTGGGGTAGGTCTTAGAGCAACAGCTGCAACACCAGTTCGTACCTCTGGGTGATGTCGGTGGTTCGGAATCCGAGTGGTTCGTGTCCGACCAGGAAGAGGAACTGATTCGACTGCTTTCCGTCTCCGAGAACACTCAACCGGCCCAACGTACCTCCGACCTCTTGCTGCTCATGTAGCGAGATACTTTGTACACTATAATATCGTACACCTGTACTTCTTTATTATTTTTGGAACGATCATTTGGTACGGCGCTGAAATTATAATCGCTACGACGAGACGGTTATTTTTGTAATTTACAGATGCTTCCGTGAACATTGCCAATGTCGAATCACGTATGTAGACTTCGCGAAACGAACAAATTATTTCGATGCGAGATCTGATAATGAGAATCGTTCACTCTCGACTATTCCTATTGAAAAGATCCCATAGATTCCCAGAGATAATTTCTACGGGAATCTAATGTGCTTTTGACACAACAATTCCAAATATCCACTAGAAAAGCTTAAAAAAGACGAATATGGATTCACTGAATTCTGTGTGAATCTGAGATGATAATAGGGATTTACCAAAGGATTTTACATGTATTTGCGAAAACAAGTAAAAATCTTATAAAAATAATAAAGACTTATACACGCCGTTTCCCTGTTAACAATTTCCGATAGGAAACGGAACGGATAGAATATAGCAAAAATGATTAAAAAATATCATAGAGTGTGAAAACAATCATTTCTTATAATTTTCATATTAAACACCATAGAAAGTTATACATATCTCACACATCGATCTTATTGTTTCTTATAATATTCGATGTGAAAATTATAAGAAACGATAGAACTTCTTACTCTATGGTATTTTTGAATCTTTTTTACAATTTTCTATCATTTTCTATCGGATATTTTTAGCAGGATTTATTCGTAATTACCAATAAAACCTTACAACATTTTATTTGTTTCTAGAAATGCACGTCAATAGAATCCAATACATTTCTATTCATCAATCTTAGATTTGTATTACTGGGTATCTGGAATTGCTGTATCTGAAGCATATCAAATTCCCATGGGAATTCTACGGGATTTTGAGAAGTTTTCAATGAGAATCTATGAGAATCCATGATATTTTTTCAATGGGGATGCAACACCATCGGATTCACGTACCGTTTCCCCGATTCATCGCGTAGCTCGTAATCGCGCGCTAAACAAATCACGCTACTCTGCTACGGACCCGTTTAAGTATACCTTCTCATTCGATAAATCGGCGCGGACTCGATTCCTCTAAACTATCCGATAAACTGATAATGCCTAATCGAAAACAAGTTTCATCGTCGGTAAAGCGTTAGGTATGTACAGCCTACACATTTCGTTATATTTCATACGTTAACGTGTTTGAATGGTATGATCACTAACTCCTGTATTTTTGTCTCCTTCCCACACTCCACTCTTCGTATAATCATCACTTTCGCGCGCACTTTCGTATGCCTGAATCGTGTATTGGCGCGAGACTCTAGTTTTCTCCGCGAACAATTTTTATTGCCTCATTTTTTTTTTGAAAAGGTAAAACAAATGAAAAAACAGAAGCAAACGCTGACTAACAATCGTTACATTTATCTTGATCGTCTTCGGCCAACCCCACCGTACGATCGGCCGAAGAAAAGTCCTTCCTTTTTCAGGATCCCGGCGCCAAAGTACACATGTATACTGACACGAATTTTTCGTAGATATGGATTTTACTAACCGCACTCGGGCACGCGGATGATTGATGTTTCGGCTCGTGGGGGTACGGGTCGAATGCCGCGTATCATCGCTCACGAATTATAACGAAGTCGATCTCTCTTTCGCAGGTGATGGTAACGAACGTTACCTCGTTGTTGAAGACGGTGAAAGCCGTGGAGGACGAGCACACGCGCGGCACGCGCGCCCTCGAATCGACCATCGAAGCGATCGGCCAAGAGATACGCGCCCTCAACACTCCGGAAACCCAGAAGAGCAACGTCACCCCCGAAGATCTCGTTCGCTGCACGAAGAGCATCACCGTCTCCACCGCCAAAGCGGTGGCCGCCGGCAACAGCTGCAAGCAGGACGACATCATCGCCGCAGCCAACATGGGACGCAAGGCCATCAGCGACATGCTCGCGATCTGCAAGGGAGCCGCTTACAATTGCGCGGAAACGCCAGAATTGCGGGATCGCACACTCCAGGCCGGCCACGACGTCGCGCTCAATTATCGCGAGCTCCTCCAGGCGATACTCCAGATATCCACGCGTCCCGGCGAGGCGAAACACACGCTGCCGCCGATATCTCGAAAGATCGCGCAGAGCGTCACGGAGCTGGTCGCCGTTGCGGAGTTGCTGAAGGGTAGCGACTGGGTGGATCCGGACGATCCGACGGTGATCGCGGAGAACGAGTTGCTGGGAGCGGCGGCCAGTATCGACGCGGCCGCGAAGAAGCTGGCGAGTCTCAGGCCGAGGAGGAGCGTGAGTGAGGTGAGTCCGAATCGTTGTAAGCGAGTGAGAATGAATGAATTACCCCGAATGAGAAGAGAGGGAGAATTTACGCGGCTACCCGCCAGCCGTTTAACCTCTGCTACCGTGAGATATGTTTGATATTCTTGGTCGTTTTTGCTCGATCGGACCAGGAATCAAACATATTACCACGGTGGTCGAAGCCGCCATCGCTAGTGTCGACGATAGTTCGGTAAGACCTCGAAATCGCGAGATTAGTTCACGCGGTATCCGATGCTTGCGTTCTGGAAGCTGGAGAACGTTCTCCAGGCCGGACGCGCTAAACGGCTCCTTCGTTCTCACCTTGCAGCACACCAACGAGGACATGAACTTCGACGAGATGATCCTGGAAGCGGCAAAGTCCATCGCCGCCGCCACATCGGCTCTCATCAAGGCGGCCAGTGCGGCTCAGCGAGAGCTCATAGCGACCGGCAAGGTGTCTCGCACGCCGCTCACCAGCTCCGACGACGGGCAGTGGTCCGAGGGCCTTATCTCCGCGGCCAGGCTGGTAGCCGCGGCGACGCACAGCCTCGTGGAGTCCGCCAACGCCCTCGTGCAGGGCGTCAGCTCCGAGGAGAAGCTGGTGTCCAGCGCGAAGCAAGTGGCCAGCAGTACCGCGCAACTCTTGGTGGCCTGCAAGGTCAAGGCCGACCCGGACAGCGATAGCACGAAGCGTCTCCAGGCCGCGGGCAACGCCGTCAAGAGGGCCACGGACAATCTCGTGCGCGCCGCCCAGCAAGCGATCCAACAAGAGGAGGATCGATCCCTCATACTGAATCGTCGAATGGTCGGTGGTATCGCTCAGGAGATCAACGCCAGGTCCGAGGTTCTGCGTATCGAGCGCCAACTCGAGGAAGCCCGAGGACGACTGACGGCCATTCGTCAGGCCAAGTACAAGAACAAGTCCGACATGTCCGACACGGACACCGATGCCGAGCAAAGTGGCTACGAGAGTTACACCACGCGCTACGAGACCAGAGCTTACGAGCCGCAGAACTCCCAATCGCCGCTGCAGTCGATGAACGACACATTGGACCAGTTGCAGTCGACCACGCAGCACATAAGTCACATTACCAACGATCGCGACAACTTGATCAGCCCGGAAAAAGTGTACTCGACCCAGAGCACGTTGGAGAAGAAATTGAAAGACGCTCAGTACCGAACCAGTCTCGAGAACCAATACGGGTCCGTCGATCGGAAGTACATCTCGGACGATCAGTACGGCTCGACAGATCGCAGGCGCCCGACGGATTACCGGTACGACACGTCCGACAAGAAATTCGCGACGGACAATTCCTACAGTCAATACAGCACGATC
The DNA here is from genome assembly GCA_963678675.1 of Xiphydria camelus. NCBI lineage: Eukaryota > Metazoa > Arthropoda > Insecta > Hymenoptera > Xiphydriidae > Xiphydria > Xiphydria camelus. The sequence continues at coordinate 27,411,402 of OY783195.1, forward strand.
GAGCGGAAGATCAACCACGACGACTACGATAGCTCAGACCGGAAGTACTTCGACGGTCAGTACGGCGTGGCGCCGAATCTCGCGTACTCGCCCGACTCCGTCGCTCGTCGGAGCTTCGGCGAGGACAAGACGTACGTCTGGCAGTCCCTCTTGACGAACCTCAACACGACGGAACGCTATTCCACGCCGAGTCCCATGAGTACATTCCGCTCCGACAAGCACGTGGACGCTCGCTACCTGATGTCGACGCCCGCCGCGCCGCAAAGCCAGACGTTGAAGAACGTCGAGTCGAAGGTGATACCCGGCGGCCGGATCGAGACCATCACGACCAAGGTCTACACGTCCACCCCGAACAGGAGCAACAGCTCGAACTTCGAATCCACCGAGGAGACGAAGGAGTACGCGACGTCCGGCAACGACTTGTCGACCTTCAAGAACATCGACAACGAGACGCTGGAGCAGAGGATGCTGAGGCAGTCCATGACGCAGAAGGTCACGGAGAAGAAGACCGTCACGACGACGACGTCCAGCCGACAGGAGCACAACACGAAGACCTTCCGATTCGAGGACAAGTAGTGGCGACGCGGAGCACGAGCGATAGCGGAGCGGACGGCGTAGGGGTCGCGTAAGTATCGGGGGATACGTCGATCGTCGATTCGATCGGGAGGGATCGTTTGCCGTTGGATCGAAGCTTGTGTGATCTCGCGATCGAATTACACGTGCGCGCGTCCGTCTTCCCCGGATCGAATTTACAAGCCAAAGCACAATTGCCGTAACTGCGCGTCTGCCAGGCGGAAGAAAAAATACTCGGAGGCTAAAGGAGGGAAGAGAGGGATATCGCGATTTCTCTTCTTTTTGGTAAGAGCCATTTTCACCGATCGCGAGGGAGTTCGTGCGCGATAAGGGCTTCGCGGTCCGGCCAGTGCATTTCGTGCGAAGAGAGTGCAATTACCCGGAGAACAGAGCGAGAAGGATTCGCGAGGGGCGAGTAATTTTGTAATATACGCTCGTGGATAACTCGAAATTACGTCGGATAATCTTCATGGGTATGCCGTTCATTAAGTGTCCTTTGATAGAAACAACATGTGCTTTCGTAGAGATAATATAATGGCCTTTTCAAGGCCTCGTAGAGATAAGCAAACTCGCCTTACCCGCGGATTTATCGAGTGGAGACGTAACGTCTGATCGTCACCCCTCCGTATCGCGGCAAAAGTGACGTTACACAGTAGGTACCACGCCAAGACGCGGTGTACAAAATTAGTGGCGTCGTTATAGAGATTCTCGTTATGTTGTTTAACGCGAGCGTTTGATCACGAATACGATGCATCGACTTCGTACTATTTTTAGTTTCCGCGCAAGACGCACCTGCATTTCCGCCTGGTAAGATTCGAAATTGCAAGTAAGACTCATATTTATGACGTTAAGATTAGTCGACGATTAGGAGCTACTCTTAACGATTTAAAGCAACCTGCTGCGGAGGTGAGCGTTTTATGTGTTAATTTTAATTTTAAACCCCCAAATTAACGAGAGAAGCAACATATCATATAATTTTATTAATTTTCTGGCACTGCACGGTTTTCAACGAACACGCAGTACCGCCTTTAACACCAACTACTTTCTCAATTATTATTAACACTTAAGTTTAACGTCTCGTTTTTCTCTTAGTAAACGTTAGTTCTTTCCTTTCTTAACGCAATACGGCGGTGGCTGAGCGTTAAGCGCCTGTCGGGAGTTAATTAACGCGGCGCGACGTCTCGAAAAGGTCGACGCAATTTTTGAAATTCCACCCTTAACGTTAATTCGAATTAGACTCGCTGGATACGATACGAACGAGCGATTTCGCTGAGCCGCCGTTTCATTTACCTGTAACAATGTAGGGCTAACCATTACCAAAAATCGAATGCTTTATTACTAATAAAGGAAAAAGATGAGGACTGTGTCGCGCGCAAAATGAAGGAAGGTAGCGCCAAAAGGCGGAACAAGGAAGAGAGGGGTCGTCGAAAAGAAAGTTGAACGTTAACGTTGTGGGCGGTTGAATTTTTATTTTATATATTGAAACACACACAAGCGTGCCATGTTATAAGAGATATATTGATCCAGGAGTTACGGATTACGCATACGCATACGTATATCGCATGTACGTATAATGTATCGTTGACGCGTAACACAAGAATGCGACTGTTTTTACATTGTGACATTACGTTTTTGACAATCTAGGGAATTATATATACACATACACACACACATATATATATATGTATACACACGCGGCATTTTTAATTATTGTTATACTTTTAAACAGCCAAATAAGCCTTATACATACATACATGGGTACGACGGTAGTTCTAATCATTACGGAATGTTATGCATTATTATACTGTAGGTACGAGTAATTTTACTATCGTAACTTCATTGCAGTTGCAATCATTGCTATTATTATTGTCATTATTATTACTATTGTTGCTACTATTATTATTGTCCTTACTGTACGAAGAAATACACTCTATTATCAACGTACATCGAATAAAAAATTTCTAACAGTCAGGTCGTGAGCATTGTACGACGAAATACAAATTCTTCGCGAGCTTAAGGGGCGTCTTTCAATGCTGGGGATTTTGAAAAAGGCCCATGCGAATTTTTTCAGGTGATAGTTTGTCAGGGTATACCGATTTATGAGATAAAAATCGTTGAATGAGTATTCAATCCTCGTTGGTTAATATTTAATGCCATTCGATAAACATCGAACTCTCATTGAGCAACCACATCTGCTGAACTAGTGTGCCTTGAATAAAACTGAATACTTCTTAATAGTAAAAAAATCGAAAATACACCATATGTGTCACGCGGCTCAAATAACTCAATCAATAGAATATATACGACGCTGTAATATATTGCATTGGATTTAGCGGAATAATTTACGGGCCGCTGCCATATTCGAATTTGCTGTAAGTACACGATAAATCTAATGTTGCCCGAATTATTGGTGCCTGTCAGATCTAATTGAAACCGCGTTAGTCACCATGCGCGCTTGCAATTTTCTAAATTGAATAATACATTTTTAGACTACCGAATGAAAAAAACCACACGGTAGCGGCACGCTATAAATAGGACCGATTGAAATTTACTTTAGTGGAATGAAGTAAGCAGAGACGGAGATATTACGATCCTACTAATTTTTGCATCAATTTTGCCAGCTTCCAACGAAGGTAAAAGACGCACCTTAAAGGGAAATGTAAACGCCAATGTCGAAAGTTGCGAACTTCGCAAATTATTTTCGCCGTTTGTTCAAGATAGCACCGCGACGTCCGCGCTGGCGATTATCGGATTCAGCACTTTTGCGGCGAACCTCGGCAAAACAAAGGAAGCACGGTGAACCTTATCGTCGTAATACCGCATTTTCATGTCGTCCAACTCGCGTTCGCTGAATATTCTCACCGGCTCCTTGAAGTTCGTCTCCTGAGGAGACGCATCCAATGACGTAGAGAAGGATAATGCGCCGAACAGGCTCTCTTCGCATTATACGATCAACGTTCGCTACTTACCGAGCTCAGGCTGCCCAGGACGAATCCGATCTGTCCGGTCGGATACGTGGGCACGGCGGCTACGCCGTAAGCGGCTACGGGGAACGCGCGACGGCAGTGCTGCAAGGTCTGCGTTACGTGGTCCAGGTTGGCCCACGCCGTTCCCGCTTGGCTGCAAACCACGCCGCCCGGTTTCAGTGCCGATCGCATGAGATTGAAGTAGGACTCGTGAAAGAGGCACTCGGCGGGTCCTGGAGAGAACGACGTAAGCTCAATTTACGACTACACCGAGAAATTTGATCGATAGTTAATAAAGGTAATTTTAAATACGGCGAAATAAATATGTCGTTGGGACAAGAAAATAGACGTTGATTATGAAAATGTTTATTTCATTGAAACGGTTTCCTCAAAGGATCAAATTGAGCCAAATAAATATTAGTAATAGTTAACGATTATTTATTTGGTCCAATAAAATATTTATTTCGCCATATTCGAACAAACATTTATTAACTACAAATAAACTGTTTTCTCGGTATACCCTGAGAGAAAAATGGTATATTCAATTAAATCGACGTTTGCGGGTGGGGAATGCAGAATTAATCGTTTCAACTAATAAATTTGCTTATAACGATTAACGGCGTTTTATTTGAAGAAAGCAGGATTTTGTCCATTCAAACCAATTATTAGTCCAAGTAACTTGATTTGCATTCCCCCCACCCATAACCACCGATTTAGTCAAATCTACTACATTTTCTTCTCAGTTTATTATACACCGAGGCAAAAATTTGCTCGATCGAAATAAATGTGCCCTTGGCACTATTCAAAAATACTCCTGTTAAAAATTTCCAATAGAAAACAATGGAATGTAGTAAAAATGATTCAAAAATACCATAGAGCGTGAAATCAATCACTTCTTATAATTTTCATATTAAATACCATAGAAACTTATACAGATATTATGTCTATCTTATTGTTTTTTTTTATATCCAATGTGAAAATTATAAGAAACGAAAGATCTCACTCTATGGTATTTTTGAATCTTTTCTACGGTCTTCTATCATTCTCTATCGGATATTTTTAGCAGGAACGTTTATTTCGATCCAGCAAATTTTTTTCTCAGTGTACGATTTTTCGTGGCACGCGATGATCGCTTACCGATGGGATCGCTGCTATCTGTGATGATCACGTCGAACTGGCCGCTGTGCTGCTTCATGAACTCGAAACCATTGCCGACATTCAGCGTGACCTTGGGATGTCGAAGACCGACGCTCATGAAGGGCAAGTACTCGCGCGAGACGTCCAGCACCGCGGCGTCAATCTCGACCTGAGTGATCTTCTCCACGCCCGGATGCTTCGCGACTTCCCTGGCCACCCCGCCGTCGCCTCCTCCGACTATTAAAACCTGAGGAAGCAACGCGCGGGCACGTCAATTCATCAATTCTATTCATCGCGTCGCACCGCCTCGCGTGCTCGTTCCATATTTCAATGCGCCCAGCGGATCGCGCGCGGATCGTAGGTGGTCTTACATTCTTCGGGTTGGGATGACTGCACAACGGCAGGAAGGCGATCGTCTCCTGGTAGGAGAACTCGTCGCTTTCGGTGCACTGAATGATGCCGTCCAGGACCAACGCTCTGCCGTGCGATTTCCTGAGGAGGAGGGCGAAAGAATTTGCGAACTATCCCCGGGTGCGATCGAATCCGCGATTGTCTCGTGAAAATATCATCTCGCCCCTGATGGAAAAATTTCTCTAACGAGTTTCTGCAAAACTGACTTCTTCTGACTTTCCCTAGTAATTGGAACATTTTCAGATATTTTTAAGGAAGTCTCCGAGTTTGTCAGAGAACGTCTAAGAAATAAATGTTTGTTTGAATATGGAGAAATAAACATTTTATTAGACCAATTAAGTATTCGTTAACTATTACAATATTTATTTGGCTCAACTTGATCCTTTGAGGAAACCGTTTCAATGAAATAAACATTTTAATAATTAACGTACAGTTTCTTGTCCCAAAGAAATATTTATTTCGCCGTATTTGAAATTACATTTATTAACTAATAATAAACCGCTACCTCAGTGCAAAAAGTCAGGGAGAAGTCAAAGCATCAGTTTTTCAGAAATTTGTTAGAGAAATTTTTCAATAAGGGGCGTCATTGAGGCGTACCTCTCGCTCTCGGGAGATGCCTTATACTCACGTTTCCAGGACCAGGATATCTTGGTACGCCGATTTCTGTCGGTGGAGAACGCGATCGACTCGGAGGGACTGCGCGATTCCCGGCCAGAGCTCGCTGATCTCGCTGAACCAGCCCTGCTTCATCGCATCCATTCCGGCTGGGCGAGGTGTCCGAAATCGACTGAAACGGGATACGGAGCGCGGGATAAATAAGTAATAAACGAGGCGTATGTTCGCGTGTTATGCGGTCAAACATGTTTTACAACCGATCCCTCTTCCCCGTTTACGCGAAAATGACGAATCGCGTTAAAATTAGGCGTCGTTGCATTTATCGTAGCCGGACATAAGTCGCCCGTATCGCGGTCGACGCGCGTAAATGACTGAACGTCCTGTAAACATGCCTCAAAGACGTCTCATAAAAGTTGCGTGACGAGTGAATTACTGTGTTGAGAGCGCGATAATTAAGCGTTATCCCAATACAAATTGTGCAAAACATGTGCAGTTATTACAGTAGAGCGAAAACTATCGAAGAGCGCGGAGCAGATGTTCTCCACCGTTCTCCGTAGTAAGTTGGAATGTACGCGTGTACTTACGCCGAGCACACAGACGACAGGCCAACCGCGCTTAACGGAAGTTCGAGCAAGACTGGTACGACGAACGACAGTGAGTCTACTACCCCAGTTATTGATACTACTATACTCCTCTTATCGGCCCCGACTTGCACCCAGATAATGATGGTTCAACCGTAAATGAGATATCTAGCGTGTTTGCATCACGAGACTGCAGTACAAAGGGCAAGTTCCTTTCTATGCATTTGTTAATTTTGTTAAACGAAGCTTTGCACCTTTCGTTCTGAGATAAAAGGTAAAGATTTCAGGATAATTTTGCTGTACTCATTCATTGCATTGAAAAATTTTATAAATATTTAATGGTCAGTCGATTCATATAAATTATTTTAAATCTTAAATTCTTATTTAAATTTTAAAAAAGGAAGTAAAAAACGCAGCAATATGTATTATTTCGTACCTGATCTAACTTTGGTGCAATTTTAACGCCCCTATAAGGACTACTACTATTCTTGATTAGAAATAATAGCGAATTATACGTTCAATTATTCGATTGTTATGACTCACAGTTTTAACCTTTATGTTAATTGCTATATGACGAAGCGATGACGACTGTCGTCGCCCATAGTTACGTGCACGGTCGAAAGAAACCGAATTTTCTTCGCCAGTCGAGCTCCGAACGATATCGTAAAACCTTCAACCGGATGCGTAATAATTCGACGAGTAAACACGGTGAAACTCTTTGTTTAATTTAGAGATGATGTATGGTCGCTTCGGGCTATCGGACTGAGATCGATGAGGCTTCCTTATTTGAACTCCTAGAGTTTGTCTCGATTTTAGTCTTGCGTCGCGAATCGAACATATTATGCGACGTATAGGTATAATGAAAAGTAAAACATGACCCCGATTTCAACGCCACCGGAAGTAATTACGTTACATAATTCTTCGCGACTTTGGTACCCGCAGAGATTGTATTCAAATATTCGAATTCGAAAGTTTACACGCGCACTACCCGCGCCGTCGCGTGTCCGGCGCAGCGCTGAAATCGCGGTTTAGTACCGCGTGTTTCTTTCTCGTGGCAATGTGCTTGTACGAGCCGTTGCGCTGTTTCTTCACGTTTCGCGAAGAATAACTTTATTCGTACGCAAGAAACGCGTAGAGTTAACACGTCGAGCCGTCGGAATAAGGGCGAATATCGCTCAGCAGTGATTCTTTCTCGGTATTTGCAAAGAATCGCGTGAAAATGTCTATGCTCGCCGAACCCCGACGTAAACAAAAATGGTCGCTCAATCCACGAGGGAAACAGTGGAGCGATGGTGAGTGCACAGTCGAAATTATCCGTACGACAGTTCCCCATTTGTCACGTGAGGTTACACACTCGTTCGCCGACGAGTACGTCGAGTTGTTAATGGTTCGTCGACGTTGCAGATTCCAATAAATTCGGTCAAAAAATGTTGGAGAAAATGGGGTGGACGAGCGGGAAGGGTCTCGGTGCCAACGAACAGGGTATGACGGAACACGTTAAAATTAGTTTGAAGAACGATCAAACGGGTAAGTGGAGAGTTTTTAGCCGCGTGACGTACACCTAGCATAAATGATTCAAGTCGACCCGCTTTGGTTGGTGGTACTTGATTTGAATCGACCCTAGTTGAACGGTACGAGCGGATCTTTTTGTTTTGCCCTGAAATTTAGCCTTCATGGCAAAATACTAAGATTCACTCGAATCTTTCAGCTACAATCGACTCGATTTAAATACCGTCACCAAAAGCGGGTCGATAAGAATCATTGACGCTAGATATACACTTGATTAACTCCTCGACGATAAAATCTTTCGTTCGTTCAAGGTATCGGATACAAGGACAAGGGAGATCAGTGGACACAGCATCAAGCGGACTTTAACAAACTTTTGTCGCAACTTCAAGAAAGTAATACTTTAGAGATTCGTGCCGAAAAAGAAGCGAAAGAATCAGGCGGCACGTCTCTGGAGTTCAAATCTAAGCGGAGCAGAGCTCGGGTACAGTGAGTATTTCTTTGTTTCTCTCCTTCGAACGTATACTCCTCCGAGTTATACGCGACGTGAAAGTTTCTTTTGTAATCTTTAGCTATCACAAATTCACCCGCGGAAAGGACGTGAATAAATATAGTAACAAGGACCTGGCGAATATATTTGGTAAAAAAGATTTATCGGAGGGTACAGATGTCGTCGATACGCATATCAAAGTCGAAGATGAAATCGTAGAGCCGATCGGTTCGAAAGATACTACAGCCGGAGTTGTCACCATCAAGGGAGGGGATATGACCAATTATTTTAAGAGCAAAGTGCCAGATTTTATGAAAAGGGTCATCGAAGATTCTGACGATGAGGCGGCAGCGCGAGCGGGATTCGGATACGCGAACAAGGAAAACGTGCGTACCTCAAAGGAAGGGTTCGTTAATCTCGCGTTAAATCTCAACCGCGAGAAAGAAGAACCTCGTAACGGTATGGAATTTGAAGTTTCGCGCGCGCAGTTTGGAGTAGAGAATACCGCTCTCGATTTATCCGATGAAAGCTCTAAGAAAAAGCGCGTAACGTTCAATGATAAAATAGAATATAACACGGATGTCATCGAAGGGAGGAAGGGCAAAGCGAAATTGGATAAGTTCGAAGTGGATAGTGAAAAATTAAAGAGAAAGTTAAAGTTGGCAGTCGTCGATGAAACTGTAAAAACTGAGGGGTTCGTTAACGAAGCTCTGGATGTCGATGTGATTTGCGACGAAATTTGCGACAATGAACTTAACGAGCGTAAGAGTAAGAAATCCAAAAAGAAGAAGAAAAAGACTAGGAGAATGTCAAACCTGGAAACGATTCCAGAAGTGCCCGAAGAGACAAAAGAATCCAGCATTGAAATCATTTCTGAATTCGAACTGGTTACTTTGGACCAGAATTCATTTGAAGAGAATGTTACGGAGGCTTGTGAAAGTGTCGATGACAAGAGAGATGGATTGGAAACTCCGAAGAAAAAGAAAGTCAAGAGAGCTGAAACGGAAGTGACGTGCGATGTTCGCGAGGAGATTGAGATAATAGAAGAGGAGCCTGTCCGAAAGAAATCTAAAAAAAAAGACGCGCGAAAGAAGGAAGAGCTTCTGAATAAGCAGATTGAATCAAAGGAGAAGAGGAAGAAAGATAAGACGGACAAGAGGTGGAAAGACAAAGGTGGCGTCGATAATCCACTATGCGACACGAGAGAGGAAGTCCTTTTGGAGGACGTTGAACTCTGCGAAGTAAAAGGTAAGGAAACAAAGAGAAAAGCTATCGGCTCGGACGATGATAAAACGCCAATGAAAAAGAGGAAGTCCCAAAGTGAGGAGGAAGCGGGAAATATTGAAAATTGTGAATCGCCAATAGATATGCTGAGAATTTCTCAGATTAAAAAGTCCAAAAAGTCCAAAAGAACGTTCAAGGCGTTCTTTGCTAAAAGTCCAGTTCTTCACTTTACGGGTTCCAACATTAATGAAATTAAAGGATATGGCTTTAATGTAAAATGACGTCCTCGTGGTACGTCGATAAACCTTTCAGAAGTTGCCGGTACAACTGACAAAAGCTGAGCGATATAATAAAATGTAATAAAAAAGTGTACATATATTTTGTAGGCCGTGTTTTGATAATTGTATTTTTAATAATTTAGAAATCATAATACGCGGTTCATTTTTCTCCGTTACTACTATTGGTATTTATTCATAGACTTATTTATGAAATAAAAGTTTGACGCAGAACACTGTTCTTTAATTTCCTTTATACATATATTATGCATAGAGGCGTTTATACATGTAACATCTTAACGAGGCACACCTTAATGACTATGCAATATTATCATATAGCTTCATAACTTCATCAATCGATTCTAGTTTATCATACAATTTGCTAACTGCTTTCAATTCCTCGTCGTTCAATTCGACGGAAATATTTGGCATGTACTCTTCGTCAACGGAAAGTACCGAGTATTTAAGAGCTTCTAATTTATTACTGATACTCGCCAGTACAAACGGGTCGCACGTGAACTGCAAAAGACTAAATTTAATTTTTGCCCTTTTTGGTTCACAATTATTTTGCTATCAAATAACTTACTTGATAAACCTGCTCATCCTCTCGTTCAATTTCTTGAACATCTTCTGCACCGACTTGTATGGCGTGCTCTGTAGCAGTATCTAAATCTCCCACTACGTTTGTAACAATTACTCCTTTATGGGTAAATATACCTTTCGATTTGTGATCTGCTAGAGAAACTCTGAATATGAACACATGAATTTATTATCGATCCATTGGTACGTACGATTAATACAAAAACACCAGTTCGTACTTATTCTTCCTGAATACACCATTGAGCTCCATTTTTGTTTTAGGTAGATTTGATGATATCAATTGTATTAAAATAATGCATCCACCTGGTCCTTTTACCTCTATAGTACCCACTGTACCCGGTTTTTCCGATTGAACCTTTTGAAGAAAACTATTGAGCGTTCCTTGAGGCACGTTTAACTTTTTGCCTTGCTCCATAATTTGCGCTAATTTTGAATTCTGAAAAGGATCGGCACTGCCACCATCTGAAAGTAGATTCTCTCGTAGGAAATACATTCGGCAAGTTGAGTTTAATAATGGTAACGTTTTAACTTTACGTATCACGACTGAAGTGCAGGGGTTTTATTGTATTTTAATTTGTATTAGACAACTTTGAAATATTACCTGCAATAGCTACTCTCATCCTACGAAAGAATTGGTTGAACAGACTCGCTCTCTGTGCATCTTTAGCTGCCTTGATGTGTTTGATATTTTGCCATTTACTATGTCCGGCAAATCTTTTTTGCTCTTTAAACAACGTGAGAGTATTTCTCTTACATATCAAAGATCTTATAATTCTATTCATAATTTGCGGTTTATCCTTAGCCCGAACTTAACCTCGTTAAAGTAATTTGAGGTTAACTACAGAGCGACATAGCACAAATCTCGTGCTTGGAAATTTTTGTAACTGCAGAGGGCAGCTCGGTTAAACTGATGATTGCGCACGTGCGTGTTTGATATGTTTTATATATTTACGTATACATATTTCATGAAAGCTTTTGCTTTTGAAATTAATATTTTAATGGGCAGTGGTAGTTTTTTTTATTATTTATTACCGATGGTGGAAGATACGTCCTCTTCATCGTCTTGGGAGGTACTCAAAGGTATTTAACCTGCTGTATTTTATTAATTTACCTGAAAACTGGTGGTTCATCTTGACAAGGGAAGTAATATGTAAAATCGTTTTATTTAGTAAATAACGTCTCTTTATTACTCATTACACATATCTACATGCGTAATATATAAACACGCATAAACGTATAAAAACGTCCATGCCACCGGTCCACGATGGACGATCACGCGTGAGTGTGTGTCCGTACTATCGTGTACACAAGGCAAAATTTTACCCATTTTACCTTTCTCTACATGATTTCCTTCGGCTCAATCTCTTGCTACTGAGAGTGTACCGACGAGGACGTTCTGTATCTTCGATCACTCATCCTCCTTCATTTTTAGATATTGCTATTATCGCAGGGCGAGCAGTCCGTACAATTCCTCTTTTCTATCCTTAATCTTCCATTCGCGCGATTGAAAACGGCAGTATCTACATAACTAGTTTCCTATCTAAACGTCCATGATGTCTTCACAGACCGTCTGGTGTACCAATGGCTCTATCAAGCGACCGCTGTAATTTATCTCGATGTTGTTTGAACGGTACTTTCGTTCAATGAAAATCGATTCGATCGGAGAATCGAACGAAAGAATCGCTTTTTCAATCGCGATCACAGTAAAATATGTAGAGCATGCGATGGCACGTGACTTGTATAGTATATGCGTGGGTGTGACAAGTTCGCCTCTGTATGCGTGAAGAATGGAAACTGGGTCGTAACGGAGATCGAAGCGCGGGAGTATTAAACGAAGTAGAAATGAGACTTATTTGGTACTCGAAGTTTTTGCGCGTAATATACGCACATCTAGAGGAATCCCTCCATCCGTTCATTCAAGAAAAATGAATTAAAAAGCAATAAAATAAAAAGAGGCAAATATTTCAAAAGGATCCTCAGATAGAAAGTAATGCTGAAAATAGTATTTAGAATTTTTATTACCACATTTAAATATCACTAGAGAGTATAAAATGCTGGACTTTTATAATACAACTCCGTGTTGCTAAATTGTGTGTGTAGAAAATATATAAACTGAAATAATAAATAACATACTTTTGACATTCAATTGCATAGTAATCCTAATGAAAAAAAAACTGCAGTACGAAAATACCACACGTGTAGTTTAGTACTGTAATCTTTAGCAGTTAACTACAGAAGATTACACTAACTACACGTGTAGTTTTTTTTCATAGGGGAATGCAAGTATCATGCGCCATAATACACGACGATGTACCTGTACATAATTCTTTTACCATTTTTAAGTCTGCAATGTCGTCATAATGCGGACAATATGCTGTCAGTTGTCTATCTGGGTACTCGCTTTGCATCAGGTCGAAATTTTCAACCGGTACCTTTCGTTTCTCTGTCTTCGATGATGTAGGTCTGAATATTCAAGCATTCCGTCGCGATCGTTTTCAGTGGCAGCAAATTCTTATTCCGCATTTCGACGAGGTCTTCTCGTTCGATCCATGGGAAGTTTTCACATTTTGGATTTTCGTTAAGACCGATACGCGCAGCGTCGTATGTCTGTATTTCGACAGAGAAGCTAGCATCTTCCGGAAGTGGTTTCAAGTACGACTCGGACATTGATAGTTTCAAACAGATAGTCCTCAGAGCTTCTTCAGTTTTTAGGAAATAAGCGTCTTTCCTGCAAAGATTAGAAGATGATTTGATTCATTGATATTTTTGTCACTGATAATCGAGCACGCATTCTCAGTATCGACTTTAAATTTACTCTGATTTGTCCTTGCATAGCTGTAGGATATCGATGATGAATTTCTCTACAGGTTCACCGTTTTTATTGTAAAAAATCAGAGCCACGCTCCTCACGCTTCTTTCATCTTCTTCTATCATTTCTCTAACAGCAACGAGCACATTGTTCAAGTACTCGTTCAGCTCGGGATGTTCAGAAACCCAAACAGCCGTTCCGTATATTTTTCTTTTAACGAAAATCTCTTTGGGGTACAACTTTCTTGTGTAAAGAATATTGTGAAAGGCAACTTCCAGGAATTCTAGAAGAATATCACCGCCGACTGCAATTGAAATATGTAGGCTGCATCATTACAGAATGCTTGAAATGACATGGGGATAAAGTAATACAATTAATAGGGACTTATATTATCACGTATATCTACGTATAAATTAAGACATACTTATTTGATCCTGGGACATCTTCTTCTGTATAGAATTTTTAATAATATAGTGTAAAATCACGCGATTGTGTAGGTGCAGCAGGTGGACGAAAAAAAACGGGCCATCATAGTGTTGTCTGGCGCCAATTTGGCGAAAGTAGAACGTTTTTCGGCTCTCCGCAAATAGAACGAAATCGGCTCATGGCACGCTAACTGTGATAATATCGTATATTCGCATAACTTCAAATATTTCTTTCCTTCAAATTCGCTCATAGAATCCAACGTAATAAATTGCCAACGCGCGGATAAAAAGTATTCGTCTTGATAAACGTCGTTTCAATTCACAGTTGGCCCGACGCGCGCTTTGACACAAGTCGATCGCTATGGCTTGTGGCGAGGAGAGTGCGGCGTGCCGTTGAACTGTTTTCTCTTCGGTATTTTTCATAACCTAAACTTGAGGGCCTTTCGAACGACAGTGTTGACGCGGCGGTACGTATTTGCATTTCCGCATAACGTACGAAGGTTTTTTTCAGCCGATGATTCCCCGTGAACCGTTAACTCTTCTAAGGTTAATCATTTACACTTGGTGCCAAATTTTTTCTCCGTCAGAAATCGTAGATCAACCGTGGCGCGAAAAATTTGGGCCCGTAGGGCGTCGGGTATTCTGCAATTTAATTGCGAAAAGTAAATACGAATCTTGAAAACCGGCAATTGCTCGAAATCGCTCTATTATTGTCTAATGTTCTCTCGGCGCTCCGTAATTTTGCTAACGACAAGTGCAGTTGGAAGAGAAAGCTCTCGACACCCGAAGGCGTGGATGTAGTGCTTTCGCTCGCATCCGCGGTAACGCCTGTTTGAATAGTTAGGTCAATTGTATTTCTCATAGCAAGTAAATCGCGCACCACTCGTTAAAGCTTAGCCTCTCGATCGTCGATATCATGTTTCAGACGAAGATGGCACCCGCAAAGAGGGTGGATCTGGAAAAGCTGTCATGGTCCTGGGTAGAAACTGTCTCGCCTGAACAAATTGAGAAAATTCATCTAGAAAGCGCTTATAGGATTGGTCTGAGGAATTGCAAAAATTGCAAGTGAGTCGATTGACTATATCTCGTGCCAGATAACTCTTGGATTATTTTTTTCAAGATCATTACAAGGATATTTCCACTCTTTTTTCCAGGCGAAATTGCACGAACAATCCTAGTTGTTTGACCGGATTGGGAGAAGAGAAATATATGAAATCGCAACCCGCAGAAGAAGCTTCCCTGGAAAGCTCTCTTTCCGAGCTTCGAGATCCAACACAATACGTCGGCCTTCAGAACTTGGGTGCTACATGCTACGTGAATAGTTTGATTCAAGTGTGGTTTCACAACGAGGACATGAGGTACGATATTCAGAGTGTTAGAACCCTTCGGACGTCGTCATCGGAGAGTCAAATAATTGCAGGAGGATAATATACAAGTGGAACGCCGTCGAAGATCCGGAGGAAAGGGAACACATCGCCATAGCGGAGAAATCCGGACAAGAATACTTTCCATCTACCGTAGTCGGTCAATTGCAGTACCTGTTTGCCATGATGCAGTTTGGGAATAGGAGTTTGCTGGATCCGACGAATCTCGCGATCGCTCTGTCCTTGGACACCACGACCCAGCAGGACGCTCAGGAATTTTCAAAGCTTCTGCTGTGTCACATCGAAGGCAAGCTCCAGCAAGACGAAGAATTAAAGGGGATGCTGCAAAGGCTCGGCCAAGGAAAATACAGTTATGTCAATTGGTGGGTTTTCTGCAAGTCTGAAGAGAAGTGAAAATTATCCTAAATGATGTCGCGTGGATGATCTTGATGATGATGATAACATGGTAGGACACGCTGCTCGCTACGGTGACCCGTGCGATCGAGAGATATGTCCGTGAAGGCGTTCTTTTTCTTTGCAAAGATGAATGAATGTTTCCATTCTGTACAGCTGCACGACTTGCGGTACCGAGTATTCGACTTCCACCACTTTTTACGAGTTGGATCTTCAGCTGGCGGCCACGTTGAAGGAGGCTATCGAGAAGTATTTGACCGAGGAAAAATTGACAGGCGCGAATCAGTACCTCTGTGCAACGTGTAATGAGAAAAAAGACGCCAGACGTTTCATTCGATTGGATTTCCTCCCCGAGACTTTGAACATCCAGCTGCTTCGCTTCGTGTTTCACAGGTGAGTCTTCGTTTCGCTGGTCGGATTCGCACGTATGGTATCACGGCAAAGCTTCACAATACCATGACTTCCTTTTGCAGAGATTCCGGGCAAAAGAAAAAGCTCAATTCGTTCATTCAATTTCCGGAAGATCTCGACATGTCGGAATATTTGAGCTGTCCGCCTCAGACTCATTTATATAGTCTCGTGGCGGTCTTGAGTCACAAAGGACCGTCGGCCCATTCGGGTCATTACATCGCGAATATCTGCAGTACGAATGGAGAGTGGTATCAATTTAGCGACGACAAAGTTGAAAAGATGCAAACCAAGAGAATCGAGGATGGCCCGAACGGTAAAGCCCTTTCAGACCTTATAAAGTTATTGGGTACAGTAGATATAACGTAGTAAGACAAAGATATCAAATATAACTATCTCACGTGTAACGGAAAATATTTCAATACAGATCTTCCAAAGAGCGTGAAACGTGGCCGAGTGCCGAAGGGATTTCTTTCGTCGAATACCGCGTATATGTTGGTGTATAAGAAATTGACGAATGATTCAAAGACGAATAACGGGAAGAAGGGAAAGCTGAAGAAAATAGACACTGAAACCTGCGGGGAACTATCGTCGCCTCACGAAACACGGACGCAAGATAGCAGTGTTAAGAAAATGGACGATTCGGAGACCCGTATTAAGTGGGAGGGCTTGGATTCCGAGAAGCCGAAGCACCTCGAGGACGAGAAAATGGATTCGAAGGAAATCGAGCACGCTGAATATCCCGAAACTCCTACCGATAAAAGTTCTCCGATGCCGGAAATCGCTCGGTCCATCGAAGAGATTATCGGACTGCCACCTCCGTTGATTGAGAACGAAGTGGTTGAGAAAAAGGTCGGAGATCAAGCAAATAAAGTTCGGTTAAAAGATTCGCAGCCCGACTATAAAAAATTGAACGGCGCTGCGCACAGAGCGATGAGTTGCGGCGAACGTGACTTTTACGAGGAGGTGCCGATCATTTTCTCTCACTTCCATCTTTCACGAGAAAATGGACATTGTCGACTTATCTTTTCTTTCTGCGATTGCACAGGTCGAATTTGACAGATGGGAAGTTAGCGAGCCAGTGCGCAAGCTGGTCAGAGACGAGAATATTAAACACGAGCTGAGTTTATTGGCCCTCCAAGAAGAGAAGGTAAATGGTTTCTATCATCGATCATGAACGAAATTCGAATTTGCATCCATTTGTTCCAACCCGTATCTATCCTTTCGCAGTTGAATGAAATAAAAGAGCAGAATGACAAGCGACAACTCGTCATTGACTTTTATAACTTGGCGACTGCGCCGTGTACGGACGAGTATCAGTGGATACCGTCAGAGTGGCTTTCAAAGTGGTTGAACAGTCAATCGGCGTCTGATCAGGTCGCTCCGATAGACAATTCTACGCTGCTTTGTCCTCATCACTTACTCGACCCGCTCAAGGTCAACCGCGCGAAATGCGTACCCACGCAAGCTGCGAATTTGCTGTATAACAAGTACCGCGGTGGTCCGAGATTGGACCAAAGCTCCCTTTGCGAGGCGTGTGTGAAGCAACGCTGCAAGCTCCTTCGTTTCAAAATGGCTCTCGAGCGAGATCATAAAGAAGTTTCCGAATTGATGCGCAACTTCAAAGAACCGTCAGTACTTTTTTTTCGTTTCTTCTAAATGTTTGGAACTAGAAGATAGTTTTAAGTTACTGACAAAATTCTTTTCTCTCTTCGCAGAGTTCGCACGGGTTACGTAGTGGGTTCGGAATCTTTGAAATCGTGGCGAAGGCTCGCGATGGAGAAATTCTTGGAGGACATGGAGCACGAAAAGAATCGCGACGACCGTGGAAGCGAGCGTAAAATTTCGGAGAAGGGGGACGACGACAGTCCGAAAGAGGTCGAAGAGAACGAGGAGAACGAGGCGCTTGCTAATTTCAACGAGGATCTGCTTTGCGAGCACAACTCCTTGAAAACGCCGAATACCAGTAGAAAAATCGTACCGTCGGAAGCATGGAACATCATTAAAAAATACTTCCCTTCCGCCAAAGCCTACTCGATGGACGCGCCATCTTGCTTCGAATGCGAGGTGCGTACCTAACCTGTAAATTGAAACAACAGTATCGCGGTGCGGGATCGGTTCGTTCGAAGTTTCGCGTTGAATTTACGAAAATTCGCGTCGTCGCGTTCACAGGAAAGGCTGCAGTTGGCGCAGAAAGTGAAGGAGGACGCCAAGTCCAAGGCGAAGCAACAAAAGGAGGAGCTGAGCGACTTGTACTACGGGAAGAATAAGAACGAAATTCTTAAGTGCAATGATCCCAATAGGTTGTTTTACATCGTCGAGAAGGGCTTTCTGGATGCCTGGCATTCCTTCGTTCGGTGAGTTTTCGAAAATATATTATTTTTAATCGCGTGCATGTTATGCGTCCTCGTGTTTCGTATCGTCGAATCGCGCAAGCGAGGTTAGGCTAGATGGCTGATCAGTGTTCACAGCTGATCTGGTAAAGTAATTACTCTCGCTCCGTCTTCCTCAACGAAAGCGCGATTATTTTACCATATCCCTCGTTAAATGTAACTCAAGACGCTGAAGTAGTCATGCCACATTAACTACGAAGTGGTATTATTTTTTTTTACCACTGGAATTTTGTTTTATCATCCATGGGGTTGATTTTTTTCCACAAAAATTAAACTACATACTGAAGAATTAAAGGCTTCAGAAAAATGAATCCCCCGCTAAACCTACATCGATGAGTTTAATGGCAGAAACTGCAAAAATCAAACCAAAATATCAATCCGTTCTACTTATTTTTCTCCATTACATTGATGGTATTGCTACTTTATGATTTAAGAAAAAAGCATGATTTGCGTATCTCTAAGGGTGAGTTTAGCCAAGTCAATTAAATAAAATACAGGAGAGAGTGAAAGTGAGAAAGATATGATCTGTCTTCTCTCTTTTCTTAGCTAACAGTGATTGGTTGTACTTCCCCTAATTCGATTTTTGATTTATCAAACATTTGAACATAGGGAAACCTTGTTATTCGGAGGATGCACAGAGAACTGTTTATGATAAAAATTACGATATTCATATATAACATGAGATTCTACTTACTTGCCAGGAAGGAAACTTCAGTCACAATTATCTCATTACTTATGAACTTTTTACCTACATGGATATAAGACTTTATTGCAGATAAAAATGTAATTTTCAAGAAGTATTATACAAGTATGAGCCAAAAGCTTATAGATAATGAGATAATGGGGATTCCAGTCTCTTTCCTGGTGAATAAGTTAGCCTCATTTAATGTGAAGTAGCAGCCACTTATATCTGCAAGTGTGAAGTTTATTTTCATGTTTATAGATAACTCTAACATATCCTATGAGAAACGTTCAAATTTTCCTTGCGAAATTACCTACAAACACGAAAACGGTCTTCATACTTTCAGGTATAAGTTACCATTGCTAAAAGAGTATGCTAATGTTTGCTATAAACTTTTACCTGAGCGGAAAATTGCAACCTCCTACCCCAACGACATCTCTATCGTAGTACGCGTATCGTGTGTGTACGGTAGCTCCGGAGGGGAAAATATCCCGCACGCATTAACGAGCTTTTCCTAATTATAAGAAAAAACTAGCCCACGCGATTAAGGCCGGGTCCGCGCGCGGTGGAGGCGGGCGGTGGACGGTAGAGGGCGAGAGAGAAAGAGCTCACCCGCCGGGCTAGGGAAAACTAATTGAAACCGCCTAACGACCCAGCGGCAAATGATACATCGACCCCGGGAAAGACCCCGTCTTAATACCGTTTCGTCTTATTCCTAGTTCTCCGTGAGGACCTAAATGCAATTTGCTTTCTCTCTTTCTCACTCTCTCCGAACTCGCCCCC
Organism: Xiphydria camelus; assembly: GCA_963678675.1. Classification (NCBI taxonomy): domain Eukaryota; kingdom Metazoa; phylum Arthropoda; class Insecta; order Hymenoptera; family Xiphydriidae; genus Xiphydria; species Xiphydria camelus. The sequence continues at coordinate 27,431,058 of OY783195.1, forward strand.
TTTGTCTTCTCTCCGTGGCCCTTCTCGTCCATTCGAGCTCTTCCTGCAAAAGAGCAAGAAGAATGACCGAACGAAGGGAAAATGGAAATTGTCAAAGAAATTTCATGACGCACGGTGGCGTACTTCGCGGTGTCTAGCGGTCAGGGAATTCTGAAGAGTTTGGAATTATCAGGGAATGCTGCTATCGGATTTACAGTCCCTGGCCATATTATATAATAGGCGCATTTACATTTTTTATTTCCGAGGGCCAACTTTATAATACGACTCATTTATTATTGTTATAAAGACGGCTCGAGTAAATATTAATAATAATACGTACCTCTTTAACTGCCTAAACATTTGACGAGAGTAAATAGATTATTCCTTCCAAAAAACCGCGTGTTTTATTACTCCCCAATGTTTGAAGACGTTAAATTTTTTCTTTTAGGCATGTAAAAGTAAAATTAGTAGCTTCTTTTCTCCTCCAAACCTGTATTCTATATAAAGAAATCAAGGTGCGTCTAATAATACGGCCAGGGACTGTAATTCAACTGTCCTAATAATCTTGCGTTTCTTCGCGATTATATCCACGAGGGAGGGAAGGGAAATTTTCAAAGAAATGTCATAATACACGGTATTGTACTTCGCGATTTCTAACGAGCAGGGAATTCTGGAGAACTTGGAATTTTCAGAAAACGCTACAATTGGATTTAATTCAACCGTCCCGATAATCTTGCACTTCCTCGCGATTATATTCGCGAGAAAAGCCAAGGAAACTCGAGAGATCGCGAGATCGGAACGGGCGAGGATCGAAGAAAGAAAGATCCGAAAACGCCGGAGACTCTAATGCCTTTTGACGTTACATTCGGACGCGTGTAACGCGCCGGGACACCGCCGAAGGGGACGCGCGCTCCGAATCTGCCCGCGGTTATGACCAGCTCTCCCCGGATTGACAGGTTTAGATCAGGCTATAGTTTAATCCGACCCCGACGCGATTTAACCCACGGACAGTCGGCTAAACGGGGATCAACTCTTTGCGCGCGGATTACCCCGAGTGTCATGTCAAGCGCGTGGTAGGTATACACGCGTGGATTTCGTTGAAGCAAGCAAGGGTGGCGGATATCCCTCGCGAATAAGGGGAGTCTCGAATGAAGCGAGGTACCTCCCCTTTTTCGTTTCGCGCGTCCAGTTACTGGACGACTGTCTTTCGCATTTCGCACGGAAAGGATTATCGATCTTTACGACGATTCGAACAATCTTCGGGGTTTGCCGACATCCCCCGCTCGTTTCGCACCACCGAATCGTTCGACGTAGAGGTTGTTGCAGGGCTGGAAGTTGGTAACTCTTTAGTGACTTAGTCTCTTTCTTTTTAATTTTTTTGTTTTCATCAAAAGTCACTTTTACACCCTAATTTTGATATTCTGACGTTTCATTTGTAGTTTTAAAAGAAACGTAATAGCAAAAGTTTTATACAGATGTCGAAATAATCTTTTTTTTTCTCGACAAGCTGCATACAAATTTTTTTAAATTCGCGTGTACATTATTGTCGCAATACTATAGTGCTATGTACGTAATGTACATCCGAATGACAGTCCCTAATTGATGCTGGTTGATGTTCATATACGTATAATGGACACGTGCGACCAAGCGCTTTATGTATCCTGTCAAAAAATGTAACTTTCGTTTAACGTATAAATATCATCAAATGGCTCAACAAATAGTCATTAAAGTACCCAGATAAAAGTAAATGCAACGTTTAATCTTCCTTTTAAATAGAATTCTGAAATCGTAAACATAAAATTGCGATACTTATTTGTTCCTTGAAAATGAGTTAAACTTAAATAACAAGCCAATTTCCTTATAAATAAAAAGTAAATGCTACTTTGGTTACTTTTTATGCTCGGGGGGTCACTATATCCCCTATTTTAGAGATCGTAGACACCACTTCCAGCTCTGTTCTCGCAGTCGCTGCCGCCGTCGAACGCTTGCTTCACGATGGGGTGGTGCACGGCCGAAGAGGGGATTTATTATCGAAAACCTCCACCCGCAGGTGAACCCCGCGTAGGAACGCGAAAATATTTTTCCCGGCCCATTGTCTCTCGACTCTTCCTCGTCCGCGTCGCCGCGGTGATTAATTTCTCGCACGCGAGGCAGTAAAGATACCCTCCCTTTTGTGTCTTCCCCCTTCCTCTTTTTTTCGAATCCGACGACCGAACGCTTCGCGTCTTTCGCGGAAGGTCCATCGCCGTTGTCGTTGCATTCCCCCCCCCCTCCCCCCCAAAAAACAAATCAACTTTCCGCGGTGCCACCCGTAAGTCCTCCCCACCGCCTCCCCCGCGAGGCGACGGCGACGCGTTCAATTTTCACCCCGATCGCTGAGGGGACGCCGCGCGCAACGAGTCGCGGATCTTAAAACGCCGTCCTCGATTTTCTTTCCCTCTCCGCGATTCCCTCCGTCACTCACCTCCCGGTCGAGAACAAATGGTGCTCGGGATTGCAATTTGTCTGAGCCGGTTTCAAAGTCCTCGCCAATCTGTCAACGTCGCTCGGACGGATTTTAGAAAGGATTAGGCATTTGCATAGACGATCGCTCAACTCGGGACGGTTTTTTCAAGACGAGCGCCGGGAGGACGCACCTCGGTCTTCCGCGAGTACGCGCCAGCCGAAATCCTCGCCGAGTCCGGCTGCATAATGATCGACGCTCGTCACGCGTCGAGGAGAGGACACCGATCGACTCGCGCGGTGCACTTTGCGGCGCGGATCGAGAAACGTCGAAGGATGCGGGTGCTCCGCGTGATCTCCCCTCCTCCCTTCCTCCGCGCGCAAGGTAAATAATTAATGACGGAAGCCGCGAAAATATGACTCGGGTCGTGTCGACACCGCATTGTACGTCGGAGACAATGGATCCGCGCGGGTGGAGAGACGCGCGCGTGTGCCAAAAGGCGAAGGGCCTCGTAATTAATAACTTGGAATTGATTAAGGTGTCAGATAAGTCTATAGAGCCCGACCGAAGGGGCTCGCGCGCTCTCCGCGTTACGATATGATTAATAATTTCGAGATAAGCGACGCTACCGCCAACGCCGCGGTGGCGAGAGGGCCAATCGGGAGAACCGCGCGTTCTGTAACGTCCCCTCGTACGCGTCGCGCGGACCGATTTGCGGGCCCCACTTACGGTTTCATGAATGACTAATTATTCCGCGCCGTCCACTCTCGCGCGTAATCTCCACTCCGGCCCTCTCTCTCTCTCTCTCTCTCGCTCTCTGTACGCGCTTCGCGAAGCGCTCGAGTTTCGGATGACCCCGATAAGGGGGAGGCGGCCTCGTCTCTCGACGATCGCGCGGGGGTGGCTGACGATGAGAGCGACCGTGGCGCTTTTCGGTGAATGTCCGCGCGGGGACTGCGACTCCGTTTATTCGTCGATACGTCTATCCGATTACGCGTGTCGGGGATAGGGGGAGAGACGCGACGAGACGAGGGTCGCGCGAAAAGCGGTCGAATCGAAGGCGCTTATGCCGTTACGAAAGGTGAAATCTTCTCGGTTGGACGGTGTATTATGCCTGGACAGCAGCGAAAGCACGTTTTCAGCTTAAATGTGAGGACATCGCGAAAACAGACACAATAATGGTTGTAAATACTAAGTGGTTACTGTTAGCAGCAAAAAAGTGTCGTGTTTTTTTTAGCAGGGTTAACGCCTTACAAATGAGAAACAGCTGAATTCGTTAGAATGCTGCACCTTGGAGGATAGCTCAAGCAATACATTTACTTTCACTGTTTGCCTGGTACAAACAGTCTTCATTTGCGCTAATATAGGAGCCAAGACAGGTGTGTAAAAGGGGGTTCTTACATGTCATCATTTTACGTTCGACGTTAGACATAAAAAAGTGCGCATCGAAAAGTACCTATACGGTAAAAAGGTGATAGTTTATAGCTATTTTCGAGCAACTGTAACAGGGAATATTATTTGGATGAAATAAATATTCTTCCAAAACTTTTGGAGTTTTACAGACAGACGGGAAAATGACACTGCCTAGATAGACAAATGTACATAAATTGTACAATTTTAGGTAGTACAGATAGGCTCACCTGATGCATCAAGGTTGTGCGCTTTGTGAGTTACTATTATATAATATCAAGCCGTGGTTTTCTTTGTGCGAGGAAATATTTGTTAAGCTCAAGGAACTGTGTTTTTTGGCGATAAAAGAATTTCCTGTTCCAACGAAGACATTCTTAAATCAAGTACATTGTATATTCTTCGACCAAGAATCGCTATTCTTAAAAATGTGTAAAATCATGTGTTCTTGATTTAAGACATATTTTTTTTATACTACCAATTATTTCTCTGAGTTTACAAATGCGAGTACTCGCAATAACGCTGTAAGCGCGTTAATTCTTTAAGGAGCATTTAACGCGATAATTTTACGCTCATGTGCTATCTGGGATATCTTGTTGGCATCAAAATCAAGGAAATATGACCCACGCGACGGCTCCGTCCCGTCGGCGATACGCGGGGGGATAATTTTAACGCAATTCCGAGATCCATGCGCGCGGCAGTTCATCCGCGAGCGCGCCGGGGATCGCGACAGTCGAGGCGAGTGAATTTCGAGTATTTTGCGTACATTTGGCGGTGGGAGCGCGACGGGCGAGGAGAGGTCGAAGGGACGACGGCGGGGGCGCCGAAGGGAAACGATAAATCATTCGCGCAACTACGCGGGCGCAGGAGGGGGGTCGTCGTGCATCGACTCGCGAAATCCAACTACCCTTAAATAAGTTGATTCATTGCAGCCTGCCGTTGCCGTCGGCGCGATCCACCCCCGGCCGTCCGGTGCGAGTGGAGCGGCGGCGGAGAAGGGAAGAAACTAGTTGTTGATATTTTGCTAATTCGCGGGAGATTACCCGGCTCTCACACCCTCGCTCCTCCTTCTCTCTCTTTCTTCCTCTCTCTTTCTTTGCCGTATACGCAACCCTCGTGCGCGCGTTACTCTTTTTCTTCTTCATCCGTGCGAGTCTCAGTATTTTCTGGGTTTCTCTCGACAATTCAAGCGGGATTTAACGCGTTATTTTCAACCCTTGAATGTGCTGTATGATTCTACACTCACAATGAAAAAAATACCTTGGTCAATTTAATCAAATTCCTGGAGACGATAACCAAATCATTTAATGAAATATGGATCCTTCGTCTATTTGGTTAAACGACCACATTTTGATTAGAACGACTAAACGTTTGATTGGTATAATTATTATAAATGTATGATTACAGTAACTAAGTACTTTGTTACAATGACCAGTATTTCAAATGTTCATAAACTATTCATTTCATCGTATTCTCTAGTCTTTTTTTACCTGAATTTGATATATCAAGTTATTCATTACAAAGAACAAAGGTTACAGTCAGTCAAATTTGCGAGGTCCACGCTGAGAAAAATAATTCGGCCAGTTTAGCTAAAATCTTAGAAACGATGACCAAACTGTTTCATTGAATACGAATCCTCCATCTGTTTGGTTAAACTGACTACTTTTTGGTTAGAATAACTTGGTATTTGGTTCAACCGACTAGTATTGTGGTTACAATAACTAATCGCGTTTAACCATGTAGATCGCGTTTTGTCATTTTAACCAAGTTATTTGTCTCAGTGCACACGTGGACCGAGTAAAGCGACAAAATAGTGTAAACTTGAGGTGTAGCATTTAAAAGTTAAAAGGAGCGCAAGCTGCCCCGGCATATGTATCTCCATTTCGAGCGAAAAGCAGGATACAGCGTAAAGAAAATCGCGTATCGCGGTGTTACGCGCGTATGAGAGTTCTTCGAGCAGAAACGCTCGCGATGCAACTAAATATTTCTTTAACGAGCTCCTCACCGCGCTATATGATCCGGACGCGTTCTCGACGCCGCGCTCTGCGAGTTTTCTCCTCTCGCCCGTCCGTCCCGTCAAACTTACTCGTCCTGCGGAGGTGGACGGATTTTTTGCCCCACTTTTGGTCGACTTCCTTTTCGTTTTCGAAATGGCGAGCGCGATCGGCTCCGATGGATTTATATATACGGGCCCGAACGACTTGCGAAATCACTGCTAACGAGAGAGAGAGAGAGATCCGATCTATATACGCGCGCACACCTCGCACCGGGAATCCATACACGGACGCGCGCACACCCGGCGCGTATCGCCCGCGCGGGGGTAAGGAATTCTTCCTCCGGATTCGGGATATCTCCCTCTTTCTCTCTCCCGGGGGCGGCCAGTGTCTCGGGGGCGGTCATATATCATCCACCCCTGGGGGGTGGCCCGGTGGGGGGGGGGGGGAGGGGTGAGGCAAAAAATCTTACCGGGCAAAAACTATCATCAGTGCTCGGCAAAGCGAGCTGAACGCGCCGTGCGCTCGACTCTGCCTCTCTTCGCCTCGCTCTCGTCCTCGCCCTCCTGCCGCCCTCCTTCCCGCGCTCCGCGACTCTTCTCAGAAATTTGCGAAAAGAGAGGAAAGCGCGAGAGGATCTCGTTTGAGGGACACGCGTATAACGGGTGTTCACGGGGGATTTTTATTAGCCGTGCGAGAAATTGCCTCGGGGCTGATCAGAGGCGCTCGGGTTAGGTGTCGGATTTGCAAGATTGGGCGAGGCGCGTTGTTTTATTTATGACTTCTTTTTATTTTTATTTATTTATTTGTTTTTGTCGCAGCGAGTGAAACAAAAAATGTATTTCGTAGATTTAATTCAATTAACAGTCGTGCATGAGCGGGGAAACGTAGATTTAGTTATTTGAATTAATCATTTTCTAAAATTAATTACAGCTAGTTTTCGTCAAACAGTTGTCAATCATTATAATCGAATCATTTGAGCCGAGTAAATACCTAAATTGATGTTCCCCTGTCCGTGACCGCCAATTTGGTCAAATCTTCTAATTTTTTTCTGTGTATGGACCCCAGAGAGACAAATATGCGTAAATTGTACAACAACTTTGAGTAGTACACCGTGAAAACAGTTTATTTCTAGTTATTATAATAAATGTTTACTTGACAATGGCGAAATAAATATTTTATTAGATCAAACAAATATTTGTTAACTATTAGAGAATATTTATTTGGCACAGTTTGATCCTTTGAGGCTACCGTTTGAATGAAATAAGCATTTTAATAATTAGCTTATACTTTCTTGTCCTAACGAAATATTTATTCCGCCGTACTCGAAATCACATTTATTAACTATTGATAAACTGTTTTCTCGGTGTATCAGCTCATCAGATGCATCAAAGTCGTACGCTTAATGAGTCGTCATTAAGCAAGCATATTTGTGTCATTAAATGATTTCAAACTAATACAAATAAAGCGCTAAACATTTATTCAATATATGCACAGTTTTTTGTTGATATGTTGCTACAATAAATACAGCGATTAATTGGAATCACATTACAATATCAATTTAACAATCTTTTGAATAACAATTATTTTTCTAAACTCGTGCGGCAAAATAAACATAAACTTTAGGGCAATCAATGATCGTAATTTGAGTTTGTCCATTTTTTCCGATTTTCGCCAAAACATACGAATATTTTCAAGTTCCTTTACAAGTTGTGTTTATATGGACAAACTAATTGCATCTCTTTACATCTATATAAACGTTTGAAAATGTCCTAGACAAACAAACTGCATTGTGTCCATCAGTCGTGGACAAACTATTAGCAGTTATAGGACAAACTGCGAATGGACAAACTGCACTTAGAAAGTCTGCTCCTCATTTGTATGAACATCGTGACGATGGTGCAAGTTTATCTGGGTACGATCGAACAGCGGCGAACCTCCGATTGTCCGGACGGAATTGGACGTTTCCCAACATCGACGAACGATCGTACCTATAATTGGCCGTTTCGCTGAAAATCGGCAAATGTGTCGCGATCCGCACTCGACGTTCGTCGTGTACGTAAACGCCCGGGAACGAGAGCTTTAATAACACGGCAATAAACCGGAGCGCAAAGTGGGTTCCGGATTAATAGTTCTCCGAGGGCCATCGCGCAATTCCCCGCGGCTCGACGACGCGCGTTAACCGCGCAGGTACTATACACAGCCGCTCGAAAAGCGGCCGGCCGCGCGCGCAGCGGCGCACCTTCGACGGCCGTTGCGCGATTGCACGCCGCGTAGCAGGCTATATCCGCGCGTGCAATGTAAATACGCGCGAGCGACCAAGCATGGCCACTTTTTCGGGGGTATCGCGGTAGCCGCGCGCGATAGCCCGTCGCGGTCACGCCCGACGGGCTCTCCTCCGTGCCGGCCGCTCGATTTCGAAAAATGCGGAGCAAGAAGAGGGCTGCGATCGCCGAGGCACGCTTATCCGATCGGTTCGGGTGCGACGCGGTCCCCGTTCGTTACCACTGATCGCGCCTGCGCGGGGTGGCTTCGGGGGGAGGCTCGCGGTGCCGCTGAAGCTCGCTGTTCGCTCTTCTCTTTGACTTTCTTTGGAGCCGTTACTGCGTCGGAAGCGAAAATCGAGAGAAAAGCTATTTGGTCGATCGCGATCTGTCTTTTTTTCTGCAGGGGTTTACTTTGTAATTTACATACTCTTCCGTAGGACGATACGGAGATCGTTTAGAGAAATATGGATCCACCATTTATTTGGTTAGATTGACCAATTTTTGGTTAGAATTACTAAACGTTTGGTTGGAATAACTTGACGTTTGGTTCAACTGACAAGTATTTTGGCTAGGATAACTAAACTCGTTGAACCAGATGCGTTTTACCATTTTAACCAAGTTATTTTTCTCAGTGCATGCGTTAAAAATGTCACTTGTGCTCTAAGTCGGGTCTATCAGACCCGAATGTGGATTATAATATAAACTATGCACTGAGAAAAATAATCTATTCGATTTAACAAAAATCCTGCAGACAATGATCAAACCGTTTGGTTAAATATGTGATCCTTCATCAGTTTGTCTAAACGTGACAACTTTTTTGGTCAGAATAAACGTTTAATTGGAATAATTAAACACATTTGGTTAGAATAACTTGATATTTGGTTCAACTGACCAGTGAATAACAGATTGTGTCTGACTAGATGCATTTTGTCATTTTAATCTAATTATTTTTCTAAGTGTATTGCGGTTATAAAATGCAGTGTTTTTAGTTAAGAAAATAATGTTAGGTTTTATATATAGGTACATATTTTTTCATATCGCACTAAACATATTTATTACCAAAAAGTTAAAATAAACGTTAATCAATCGTCCATCAATTACGAGTTACAGTATTTCTTTTCGCATCCGGGTCCCGCAGACCCGACCAGTGCGCGTCTAAGGGTTAAATCAGAAACCAGCGCGCGGCTCCGAAACGCGGATCCGCGTCGCGATGCTCGCCGGGGCATCCGGGCGACGACTGCGCGTCCCCCCCGATTCGTCCGTTTTTCCATCGCGACGGTAAATCCACATCGAGCCTTTTTGTCCGCTCTCCCGTTCGTCCGAAGGCCCGTTGTTGCCCGCGATCACCGCGCGCAGCGTCCGTCGTCCTCCGCGTCGCGTCGCTCCTCTCTCGGAGCGCGTCTTCCGTCCGGGTCGGTACCGGACGATACTTAAGCCGTTCACCGCGATCGTTTTGACCGGCACCACGGCAGGATGTCGATTATCGACGGTTTTTGCCGCGATTTGCTTTTTCTCTCTCCCGAGCGCATAATTAGCTTTCGTTATTCTAGCGCGCACCGCGCCGGCTTCCGCCCGCTGACAACGAGAGAGGCATGAGGAGGACCTCTCGGGTACTCTCCGCGCGCGGCACGTCGCGTCCTCCTCGAATCGCGTCTCCTCCCCTTCGCGCGTTCCGCCTGCGCTTCCCTCCGCGCACGAAATGTATCGCGGTGGACGGGAGGATGCATCGATCGCGTTCCAGAGATTTTTACTTATTGAGAAAATTGCATACAGAGAGAACAAATTTGTCGGATCTACTGAAAATTACTCGCGGGGTCGCAAGTAGTCATTTATTTGCATCGATGAAATGTTTGTATATATCAATTAAATATAATGTCTTCCTTATACTGAGAAAAATAACTTGGTCAATCTAATCAAAATCCTGGAGACGATGACCAAACTGTTCGGTGAAACGTGGATTTTCCATCTGTTTGGTTAGACTGACTATTTGTTGGTCAGGATAACTAGACATTCAGATAGAATAACTAAACATCTAGTTAGAATAACTTGATATTTGGTTCGACTTATTAGTATTTTCCTTAGAATAACTAAACTCGTTCAACCTTAATCCCGGAGATGATGACCATCCAGTATGTGCCTGGTTAAACTCACCAATTTTTGGTTAGAATAACTAGATATTTGGTTCAATTGGCCAGTATTTTGGTTAGAATAACTAAACACGTCAGATTAGATGCGTTTGACCATTTGAACCTAATGATTTTTCTCGCTGTACAATCATGTGAAGTAATACATGCTAACGAGGAAGAAGTACATATTTAGTTAATATGAAAGAAGATCGAATATACGTAAATAAATAATTACGACCTAGCGATTAATTTGAGTAAATCTAATTTTTTTCTTCCGCTTAGAAAATATCGTTCTTTCTTTCCTTCCCTCTTTCCACAACTTAACCGCCTCTGAACGTTAAACGCACACGCGTGCACACGCGCATCCCATTCACGCTGCACAAATCAACTCGACGCCGCGCACGAAACAACGAAGGGTTGAATGAAAACGCAAAGATCCACGCCGATGTAAAGAAGGCGGAGGCGGCTCATCGATTCCTCGCTCGCGCGTCATTCCAGGAATTCGATTAGCCAGGTTCATTCACATTTCTTTCCCGCAGCCCCCCTTCCCCCCGCCCCTTCCACACTGCGGAGCTTCTGCCTTTCTCTCTCTCTCTCTCTCTCTCTCTCTCTCTCTCTCTCTCACTCTTCCCCGCGTATACGCGCGTATACCTCTCCCGCGGTTCGTCGTCTTATTTCGTTCGATGTCCCGCGGTAGCGAGCCGCTTCTTTTTTCTCGGCTGGTTTTGGCATTTTTTTTGGCCTGGCTACCGAAGCTTTTTACTGCGGACACGTAGCCCCCGCGTAATGACTACGGCAACGCTCCAATGCTTCTGGCCGTAGAGAGCCCGTACCCGTCTCCTCCCCCCTCGCCCCTCGCCCCTCGCCCCTCTTCGCTTCCACTCCTCTCGCTCCATTTTCTCTTGTTTCGCCTTGACAATCATCCCGTCCACAGATGCATATTACACGGAGGCTGCGCGCCCGCGTCCTCTCCCTCCGTCTCGCTCGCTCCCGATATAGGTACCCACCGACCGCTCGCGTGTATCGCAGCGCGCCGCCGCCGCGCAGGTGGACTCGCACGCGTGGTCGATGACGATGCTTACGCGCGCCCGGAACGACCGGGCGGTTATCGACGTCGTATACCGTCCACCTCGCGGGAAGGGGGGGACGACGATAGTCTCGGCTAATAATCAAAGCGGATGCCGCCGACTCGGACATTGATTTCCGTCGTTCGAGATAACGCCGGGCGCCCGGTGCGAGCGGCGGAGGGGGGAGATCAACAGAATCGTCTTCCCCGCGCGCGCGGGAGAGGAGAGGGGTGTACTTACACTCGTTCGCGTCCCGCGGACGGACTCACTCGGACCTCTCGGGCGTTTAGTCAAACGCGAGCGGGAAGCGTTAAATCAAGGGCGCCGGGCACTCCCCTCCCCACGCCGCGGAAGACAAATGTCACCGGGAAGGGGTCGCTCTCCGCGTAGATGCATGGTCTATGGCGGTAAATCAAGGGCGGTGATATTAAAAGGCCGCTTATACGCGAAAACGTAAGATTTATTTCTGCGAGAGAGCGGGCGAGAGTGCGCGGAGGAGGTCCGGCGGGTGCGGAGGAGCCTCCGGCGCGTGGCCGGGAGGGACGGCGCGTATGCGAAAGGGGAGAGGGAGAGAGACGCCTGCCGAGGGACGGGGATTCGACGGTTCCCCCGCGCGTTCTCTCTATACACGCGGCTCTCGCGAATAATCGTGTCGCTCGTGGGAGAGCGGTTTGTTCCGGCTAATATCGAACCGCGAAAAATGATCGAGGGGAGGGGCGCGCTCCTCTCTCTACCCGTGTCGCGCTCTCCCTTTTCGAAATCGTCGTCGAAACGTCGCCTTCCTCTTCGCTCTTGTTTTAGCGCGGAGGAGGGTGACGTTGAAAAAATGTAGAGTCCTTTCTGGTTCTTCTTGCGATTTGCGCGCGAATTCTTAAAACTGCGTAAAAAAGAGCTTGTAATCTCTCGACGTAAGGGGAATTCTAGAAATTTGAAATTGCACGGATAATCGTGCGGAAGTTCATTTACGCCGCGGAACGTTTCCTTGCGCTCGGTTCAGTCGTCATTATCTCGTGATCGGCGTGAAATACGTCCGGTCTGTGGATATCCCGAACGTCGCCCATAAAATTCGACGTCGGTTTGCGTCACTCTCTGCGGTCTACGACTCTCTGACTATACGATTACATAGAAAAAACAGGCAAGAACGAAGGTGACAAAAAAGTAATAATTTTTGCGTACGAGTTTATTAAAGCTTACAAACGATAATTACTAATCGCGGGTTTTCTATGCCTTTTCGATCAGAGTGTTTTCGGTAAACTGAGCAAAATAAGTTACGAATCCAAGTAATTGATTTTCTTCGCGCTATTCATGTCCAATGGTTTACTCGCCGAGAAAACAATTTATTTATCGTCAACAAATGTTTATTCGAATATGGCGAAATCAACATTTCGTTGGATCAAGTAAATATTCGTTAACCATTACGATATTTATTTGTCACAATTTGATCCTTCGAGGCAACTATTCGAATGAAACAGATATTTAATAATCACCATGTATTTTCTCATCTCAACGAAATATTTATTTCGCCGTATTTGAAATAACATTTAATAACTAAGTATTAATAAACTGTTTTCTCGGTGCTCGAGTTGTGTAATGTTTGCTTGGATTTAGTCAATTTTCTTGAATCCAAACAAATATCGTTTGGCTCGAGAAAACCGTCGACGTGAATAGTACCATGAAAACCATTTAGGTATTTGGATTCGTCATTTTTTTTCTCAGTGTACGTAAGACGAAGAGGCATATGATCATCGGGGTGCGATCGACATTACTCACTCGCATTCTCACGATTCCTAAATACCATCCAGAGTTGAGTATCGGACGCTATTATGCGTTCACTGCGCCGTTCTCACTCGCACCCACCCCATCGTCAATTCCTACCGCAGGGAGGCCGTCGCGCGGCGCGCCTCTTTTCCGGCGATTCCCTCGCACGCGCGACGTTTCAGCGCTCCTCGAAACTATAATCCCGCCGCGGTGCGGTCATCGCGCGAGTAAATGCCGGCGTCGCGGTGCGGACGATGCCCCGAATCCGAGAGACCGCGTCGACGACGACCGCGGGGTGCGCTTTGGGCGAGAGGCGACGATGGGTGCTACTCGCTCGCCTCGGTTTTTGCCTCCACGCAAGGACAGCGCGCGCGACCCGTCTCGGTTGGTTAGGGCCCGTGAGGGCTGGCTGTCACTGGGATCGGTCGTGCATAAAACAGGATATTATATCTCAGCTTCGAATAATAAGAATCCGACCGCAGTGACTCCGCCTCTTTTTGCTGGACGCTTCTCGCTCTCCCGAGGAGGCATCGCCGTGGCGGCGGATCGTTTTCACGCGCGCATCTCGCCGCGGTCCTTCCTCACGCGGTACGGCGATTCGCGGGTGAATTCTTTCGAAGTACGTACACGTGCGAGCGGAAGATCTGTCCGCCGTGGATTCAGTCGAGGAAGTGGGATGAGGGCGGATGTACACCCGGGGAAAAGGTCTAGTTGAATACGAGCCTGTGATGGAAAAGTTTATTTGAGGTGAATAGGAATTTATCCACATCGAATAAAAGTTTATTTGAATTTGATCGATGTTTTACTGGGTTCGTGCTCGATTAAGAAGATACCCAAAACATTTATCTCTAATTCAAATAGACTTTTGTTGAATGTGAGTAAATTTCTATTTATCTGAAACTTTCTATTAGGTTCGTATTCGACTAGACTTTTTCTCTCACGGAATTCGGGAAAGCCTGGAATTGTCAGGGAATTATGTGAGTCAAGGCAAGTCGGGGAAAATAAAGAATTTTCTGGAATTTTTCGAAAATAGTCCAATTTAACAAGTAGCTTGATTTTTAGTCTGTTAAAATTTTTAAGAATTCATATAGAAATCGAAAAGAAGTGTTCCATTTGTATATGTGTATGTATCTAAGTTCTTTTCTGTTCTAAAAAAAAAGCCATTAAATAATAGATAATATGAGTTGACAAAATTATATTAAATTATTTTAATATTTATTTCTCAATTGCCATAACCCGTTCTATGGATATCAGTTAATTTGTTCATTCGACGAGAAATGATTAACGTATAATAGATACTTTATACTACACAGAAAAAAGAATTAGTTGGATTTACTAAAAATAAGTTGCGGGGTTAGATCAATTAAATCTCTGTTGCCATTAATTAAATATTTCTACCTTGCAATCGCATACTATTTCGCATGATTGCAAGGAAGAGATATTTAATTCGTGTATTAAAAAATCTCGATGATGTAAATAAATAATTACTTGCCACCCCGCAAATAATTTTCAGTATAGATCCGACTAATTCTTTTTCTCTGTGTACCCATAACAGTCATAAAGATTTGTCTATCTCAGACTGGAAAGCCCGGAAAAGTCGTCAGGGAATTTCTTTTTCATATTTTGTCAGACACGTACCGCTCAACTACGCCCTCCTCCAGTCAACTTCCTCGACCGAATCCACGGCGAACAAATTTTCTTCTCGCATCTGTACCTCTCCGTCTCCCGCCGACTCGATCTACCCCCGCGGGGCGATCGAAACTCACTCTGCCCTCGCGCAGATCGAATCGCAGCATCCGACATTGATTTTTGCACCGCGCTGTATCGGGTCCACACCCCCTCGTACCCCTCGAAGCGCGACGACGCCTCGTTCCGGTCCGAGTTCTCGCGACGGATGATGTTTTCCCGCATCTCCGGGGAGCAATATCGTTACGGTTTAGCGGAAAAATTCCGCGACGCAAGTTAAATAATGCTCCGCGGAAAAAAGGGGCAGGAGGGGGGTGCGGGAGGGGCTCGTCGTAATAAGGGGTCCACCGGCGACCACCCTAGGCTCTGTTCGCGTATTTGAACAAGGCTCATAATTAATATCCGCGTACGTATATTCGCCTCCGCGCGAGCACGTAAGGGTGGGAGACATTTTTAACGCATCCACACACACAGGCATTGCGCGCGCGTTCGTATTTACCCTTGGCAATTCGAGCGAGTCGTGGCGCCGCTCTCCATGCGAGCCTTGTTCGGCATTTTTTTTTCCTCGCACTCCTTCGAACGCGGAACGGAAGGATTCTCGGGGACGCGTTCGCCGTCGAAATTTAACCCGGCAGCGATACCCTCGTTCGTGGGACGCCTTCGAAGCCGGCCAGCTTCTCCGGCGCGAGATTTCTCGCGGGGAGGACTCGTCGCGTTGACCGCGCGCGTGCGAGAGAGATATCCATCTTTAAGGACATTATCCGGATACTCGGCCGAGGGAAGGGAGGGGGTGGCAAAAAACGTCCGCCCCCTCGTGGTGCGTGAAAAATGATGCACCGCGCGCGCGTTCCCCGCCCCCTCCCGATGTCCCGGAGGAGGGTTTCCGCGATCCGCGAGCGATCGCGAGCGCGGGCTCGTATCGTTCGGAAGAATCGAGAACGCTCGACGACTTTATAAAGGATAATCCGCGCGCCCCTCGGGTCGGAAATTTTCTGGGGAGAGCGACGAGTTTCGACGATTTGTTCCCCGGCGACCGAGCTAATCGCACGTTCGAGACGTTCGACGATTCGGTCTTCTTGCTTATTTTTTTTTTGCAGACTTGAGAAAATTGGACAAAATTATTCAACCAGGGTGTCCAGCGATCATAGAAATCATGGAAATATGATGGAATTTTTTTTAAATATAAAAATATGGAACTGAAAAAAATTATTTATTATAATAACATTCGTATGATCTCTGGACGCCGGATAAAGGTATGATTGATAAGCTTCGCGTTAATGCCCGTGAATGAGATCAATGACAGAGAACAGTGAGAATTGCTCCTGGTATTATTGAGATCAAAATTTCTTTTTAGTTGAACAAAAAATTCTGCATAAAGATTAAGAAACATTATAGGATCATGGGAAAGCTCAGAGAACTCGCCTGGAAATCATGGAAATATGATGGAAATTTGTTATCCCTATTTGTCATCCGTATTTTTTCATTTTTCACTTTCGGCCTTATCTGAGCTGAAAAACGACATTTGAAAATTCAGCTGCGCCATCGTCTTTCGGACTCGTTTTTTGGCATCAGTACATCTCTCTGATTTTTCAATAACGTCACGATCTTGTAGGGAGAAATGCACTTATAAATTTGCGTAGGTATAATTATTTTTTCGGATATTTTTTTTTTCATATGACACACACACACACACACACATTAAATATATACTTATATACAGATTACAAAGTGAATTTCGAATTATGAATATTTTATTATACAAGTTTAGTATCGAATTTCGGAGGAACTCGATCTTCGATGGGTTCGGTGATCGATGTTTGATCGAATCTCTCCGTTGCTTGTTTCAGGTACGCGGAGACGTTTTCGAGGACGCCACCGCCGGGTGTTCGCAACGCTCATCTGCTCTGCGAGCTTCACAAGGGATTCCTTTACCAGCCCTCGGCGACTAGCGAATTGTGAGTACATGTCCGTTTTTCTTTCCTTTTTGTTTTGTATGAACACCAAGCTTTCGTTCGCCGTACTCGCAAGTCCGGCCGCAACGCGGTCCCGACACGGTGATTTCGCGGCAGCGGAATCTCCTCGGAAGACACTACATTATAAAGTGAAAGCGCGTGACCCCCTTGGCACGCCTCGCCTCCCTCGCCTCGCTTCCCGCCGTCCCTCGGCGTGATGGATACGCGAAAATGTCACCCGCACGCCCCGGGGCCACCGCCATCCAACCCCCTGACCATTATGCCAAGCCATTGTCCACTATCTGCCTAAGATAGCGACGGCTCGAGTCACCCGTCCCTCGGTGGCGTCGGGAGACCGTTAAAAAATCATCTCTTCCACCCCCTCCGATCTTCGCGTCGCCTCGCTGTCCGCGGCGCATCTCGCGGGTTCGCGCGAGCCGCCGACCCTTCGGCGCGGAAAATTCACCCCCCCCCCCCCCCCCTTTCGATCACGCGCGCCCGGCGCGTCGAATGTCGGGCGTGGCGCAACCGCCGCGACCGTTTTTCCGTCGTTCCTCCATTATTCGACCGTTAGGCAAATATACCGACGAGACGACACGCTCTCGTTCGTCGCTTTTTGTTGCGCCGAACCAGAGCGGCGAGGGGCTGTGCGGGAGGGGGGCTGGAGGGGCGGGAAATTCAAATTAGACCGCGCGGCATATTGCGCTGAATGGAAATTAATGTCGCGCGACTAATTATCGGTAAGTCGACGTCCCTCGCGCGGCGATTCGCGCGGAAAGTCGGCGAATTTGAATAAAGGCCTGAGCACACAGAACGCGAACTCACCGCGCGGCCTTACCACGCGGTGCGAACTCTATAACAATGGAAAGATCCTGTCACACAGACAGCACGGACTGGGCCGCTCGACTCCCGCGAACTTTGTAGCGAGTAATGTCGCATTAAGGCCTGAGCACACAGAACGCGGACTCACCGCGCGGCCTTACCGCGCGGTGCGAACTCTATAACAATGGAAAGACCCTGTCACACAGACAGCACGGACTGGGCCGCTCGACTCCCGCGAACTTTGTAGCGAGTAATGTCGCATTATCCTAGTCAAACAGAAGGCGGCCTGCCGCGGCGGACCAGTACAGCTCGCGGCAGACAGCGAACCACAGCGAACCGTTTGTAAAATTTTACAGAGTTCGCGCGCGGAAAGAGGCAAAATGAGTGGTGAAAGAGAATAAAATAATGAAAAATGTATTGATTTTGTGCGGGAGTGCAGTTTTCCGTATGACTTGCGTCATCCTGACTATACAGATGACTATGATTATTGATTTATGACTATTGTAAAAGCAGGAAATGATTCATTTTGATCTGTCCCATACCGTCGACCGATTTCGGAGCGACAAAGCACGCAAAAACTGTTGTCTCTCAATTGCATGTGTCCAGCGTTGACGAACGTTTTTTACATACCACGTTCGGGCTTCTGTCGGTAAATTTGAGATGCGTCAAAGGAGCTTCGAAATATAACGGTATTTATTACCGTGGGCACTGTAGGAAATGACTCATTCTGACCTGCCCCATACCGCCTGCCTCTACTACGACCGATTTCGGAGCGACAAACTGCACAGGTCGGTTGCGGGGGTATTATTGCACCATATGCACCATGCGTCTACCTGTCGTGCCGTACTCAGGTATCAAGGACGGTCAATTGACCCCTAACCCCTATCACCGCGAAGGGTTAGTTGTACCTGCAGGAAACAAACCAGAAATGCTGAGATGGGGTATCATCGATACAACTCCATTGCTCCATAACATTTAAATATTTAAATATATGTTCAATTTTATTAAAAAATGCCTTTCTAAATTTGTTTGGTTTTATTCTAATGGTGCCATGTTCTGGACGCCATGAACCATGAACGAAATTTTCTTTTCTTTTTTTGCTGACTGACGGGCGTTGTCCCACAAAATCGATGACTGACCATTTTGTTTATGTTTGATATAACATTTAATACCCTCACAAAAGTTTTGAAGCGTAGTAAACGAACTGCACAGTATTTATTTTTTGCACATACATTGCGGCCGACTGACTAGCTCCGTCCCCACATTTAACTGACTGACTGTCTTAACTTTTATTTATATGCAATATACAAGTTGTATATCGATTTTCAGTCTTAGTAAATTCATTTTATTACCTCGGCAGGAATGACAACTTCACTGGCGTCTCTGAGACACCTGTTCTAAGTTTCGCTTGACATACACATTCGCAGTATGTTTGTCTACACAACCATTGTAATAAACTATAAAAAACTAGGCTTAGTAAATTCAGACTTTTTTTGGCTCTGGCTCTTGGACTATAACTGGACCGAGTGGTGGTTGTTAGGGTTTCCTAGTTTTCCGATAGACCATCGGTCGGAATTCGTCGCTACTTCTAATTATAAGTGGATTAAGTAGCCGACGGCTAGCGGTTCCGGGAAATTATACATTAATTATATTATAAGCCACAGCCCCTGCTTGGTCTTAACATTTTCATAACTTCAATTTTGAAAAGGAGAAACGATAAATTATACATTTAACCCTTTCAGCCACGACTTTTTTTTATCAGGTGAAAAAATATTTGATTAGTGATTTTGGATCACTGGAAGTGCTATAACCCTTCACTTGAAAAATTGATCTTTAGCTAAATGTGACTAACGCACTTCAAATGGGATGCCATCAGTTGACTACATCATTTTTAAGTGGCAAAACGCAATCAATTCCGCACAAACGGAGTTAAGATTCTTATGTCGTCACGGGACTGTGAACTCATTAGCAGCCTGGGCCCCCTTTCTCGAACTCGCTCGTATCCTTGCGTGCACTTAGCCAATAGACCAATCAGGATCAAGTATTCCGTTGTTGCGGGGGTCCTGATTGGTCTACTCGCTAAGAAACGTATACGTTTCTCCTGCGAGTGACTCGAGAAAGGGGGCACTGTACTACAACCCATTTGCACCATGCGCCTACCTGGCGTGCCGTACTCAGGTATCAAGGATGGTCTCTGCCGCGCGAACTCTGTAAAATTTTGCTGTCCGCCGCGAACTCTACTTGTCCGCCGCGGCAGGCCGCCTTCTGTTTGACTGGGATAATGCAACATTACTTGCTACAAATTTCGCGCGGTAAGGCCGCGCGGTGAGTCCGCGTTCTGTGTGCTCAGGCCTTTATCCTAGTCAAACAGAAGGCGGCCTGCCGCGGCGGACCAGTACAGCTCGTGGCAGACAGCGAACCGAAGCGAACCGTTTGTAAAATTTTACAGAGTTCGCGCGCGGAAAGAGGCAAAATGAGTGGCGAAAGAGAATTAAATAATGAAAAATGTATTGATTTTGTGCGGGAGTGCAGTTTTCCGTATGACTTGCGTCATCCTGACTATACAGATGACTATGATTATTGATTTATGACTATTGTAAAAGCAGGAAATGATTCATTTTGATCTGTCCCATATTGTCGACCGATTTCGGAGCGACAAAGCACGCAAAAACTGTTGTCTCTCAATTGCATGTGTCCAGCGTTGACGAACGTTTTTTACATGCCACGTTCGGGCTTCTGTCGGTAAATTTGAGACGCGTCAAAGGAGCTTCGAAATATAACGGTATTTATTACCGTGGGCACTGTAGGAAATGACTCATTCTGACCTGCCCCATACCGCCTGCCTCGCTGTTGCGACCGATTTCGGAGCGACAAACTGCACAGGTCAGTTGCGGGAGTATTATTGCACCATATGCACCATGCGTCTACCTGTTGTGCCGTACTCAGGTATCAAGGACGGTCAATTGACCCCTAACCCCTATCACCGCGAAGGGTTAGTTGTACCTGCAGGAAACAAACCAGAAATGCTGATGGGGTATCATCGATACAACTCCATTGCTCAATAACATTTAAATATTTAAATATATGTTCAATTTTATTAAAAAATGCCTTTCTAAATTTGTTTGGTTTTATTCTAATGGTGCCATGTTCTGGACGCCATGAACCATGAACGAAATTTTCTTTTCTTTTTTTGCTGACTGACGGGCGTTGTCCCACAAAATCGATGACTGACCATTTTGTTTATGTTTGATATAACATTTAATACCCTCACAAAAGTTTTGAAGTGTAGTAAACGAACTGCACAGTATTTATTTTTTGCACATACATTGCGGCCGACTGACTAGCTCCGTCCCCACATTTAACTGACTGACTGTCTTAACTTTTATTTATATGCAATATACAAGTTGTATATCGATTTTCAGTCTTAGTAAATTCATTTTATTACCTCGGCAGGAATGACAATTTCGCTGGCGTCCCTGAGACACCTGTTCTAAGTTTCGCTTGACATACACATTCGCAGTATGTTTGTCTACACAACCATTGTAATAAACTATAAAAAAAACTAGGCTTAGTAAATTCAGACTTTTTTGGCTCTGGCTCTTGGACTATAACTGGACCGAGCGGTGGTTGTTAGGGTTTCCTAGTTTTCCGATAGACCATCGGTCGGAATTCGTCGCTACTTCTAATTATAAGTGGATTAAGTAGCCGACGGCTAGCGGTTCCGGGAAATTATACATTAATTATATTATAAGCCACAGCCCCTGCTTGGTCTTAACATTTTCATAACTTCAATTTTGAAAAGGAGAAACGATAAATTATACATTTAACCCTTTCAGCCACGACTTTTTTTTTATCAGGTGAAAAAATATTTGATTAGTGATTTTGGATCACTGGAAGTGCTATAACCCTTCACTTGAAAAATTGATCTTTAGCTAAATGTGACTAACGCACTTCAAATGGGATGCCATCAGTTGACTACATCATTTTTAAGTGGCAAAACGCAATCAATTCCGCATAAACGGAGTTAAGATTCTTATGTCGTCACTGGACTGTGAACTCATTAGCAGCCTGGGCCCCCTTTCTCGAACTCGCTCGTATCCTTGCGTGCACTTAGCCAATAGACCAATCAGGATCAAGTATTCCGTTGTTGCGGGGGTCCTGATTGGTCTACTCGCTAAGAAACGTATACGTTTCTCCTGCGAGTGACTCGAGAAAGGGGGCCCTGTACTACAACCCATTTGCACCATGCGCCTACCTGGCGTGCCGTACTCAGGTATCAAGGATGGTCTCTGCCGCGCGAACTCTGTAAAATTTTGCTGTCCGCCGCGAACTCTACTTGTCCGCCGCGGCAGGCCGCCTTCTGTTTGACTGGGATAATGCAACATTACTTGCTACAAATTTCGCGCGGTAAGGCCGCGCGGTGAGTTCGCGTTCTGTGTGCTCAGGCCTTAAGGCCTGAGCACACAGAACGCGGACTCACCGCGCGGCCTTACCGCGCGGTGCGAACTCTATAACAATGGAAAGACCCTGTCACACAGACAGCACGGACTGGGCCGCTCGACTCCCGCGAACTTTGTAGCGAGTAATGTCGCATTATCCTAGTCAAACAGAAGGCGGCCTGCCGCGGCGGACCAGTACAGCTCGCGGCAGACAGCGAACCACAGCGAACCGTTTGTAAAATTTTACAGAGTTCGCGCGCGGAAAGAGGCAAAATGAGTGGTGAAAGAGAATAAAATAATGAAAAATGTATTGATTTTGTGCGGGAGTGCAGTTTTCCGTATGACTTGCGTCATCCTGACTATACAGATGACTATGATTATTGATTTATGACTATTGTAAAAGCAGGAAATGATTCATTTTGATCTGTCCCATACCGTCGACCGATTTCGGAGCGACAAAGCACGCAAAAACTGTTGTCTCTCAATTGCATGTGTCCAGCGTTGACGAACGTTTTTTACATACCACGTTCGGGCTTCTGTCGGTAAATTTGAGATGCGTCAAAGGAGCTTCGAAATATAACGGTATTTATTACCGTGGGCACTGTAGGAAATGACTCATTCTGACCTGCCCCATACCGCCTGCCTCTACTACGACCGATTTCGGAGCGACAAACTGCACAGGTCGGTTGCGGGGGTATTATTGCACCATATGCATCATGCGTCTACCTGTCGTGCCGTACTCAGGTATCAAGGACGGTCAATTGACCCCTAACCCCTATCACCGCGAGGGGTTAGTTGTACCTGCAGGAAACAAACCAGAAATGCTGAGATGGGGTATCATCGATACAACTCCATTGCTCCATAACATTTAAATATTTAAATATATATTCAATTTTATTAAAAAATGCCTTTCTAAATTTGTTTGGTTTTATTCTAATGGTGCCATGTTCTGGACGCCATGAACCATGAACGAAATTTTCTTTTCTTTTTTTGCTGACTGACGGGCGTTGTCCCACAAAATCGATGACTGACCATTTTGTTTATGTTTGATATAACATTTAATACCCTCACAAAAGTTTTGAAGCGTAGTAAACGAACTGCACAGTATTTATTTTTTGCACATACATTGCGGCCGACTGACTAGCTCCGTCCCCACATTTAACTGACTGACTGTCTTAACTTTTATTTATATGCAATATACAAGTTGTATATCGATTTTCAGCCTTAGTAAATTCATTTTATTACCTCGGCAGGAATGACAACTTCGCTGGCGTCTCTGAGACACCTGTTCTAAGTTTCGCTTGACATACACATTCGCAGTATGTTTGTCTACACAACCATTGTAATAAACTATAAAAAACTAGGCTTAGTAAATTCAGACTTTTTTTGGCTCTGGCTCTTGGACTATAACTGGACCGAGTGGTGGTTGTTAGGGTTTCCTAGTTTTCCGATAGACCATCGGTCGGAATTCGTCGCTACTTCTAATTATAAGTGGATTAAGTAGCCGACGGCTAGCGGTTCCGGGAAATTATACATTAATTATATTATAAGCCACAGCCCCTGCTTGGTCTTAACATTTTCATAACTTCAATTTTGAAAAGGAGAAACGATAAATTATACATTTAACCCTTTCAGCCACGACTTTTTTTTTATCAGGTGAAAAAATATTTGATTAGTGATTTTGGATCACTGGAAGTGCTATAACCCTTCACTTGAAAAATTGATCTTTAGCTAAATGTGACTAACGCACTTCAAATGGGATGCCATCAGTTGACTACATCATTTTTAAGTGGCAAAACGCAATCAATTCCGCATAAACGGAGTTAAGATTCTTATGTCGTCACGGGACTGTGAACTCATTAGCAGCCTGGGCCCCCTTTCTCGAACTCGCTCGTATCCTTGCGTGCACTTAGCCAATAGACCAATCAGGATCAAGTATTCCGTTGTTGCGGGGGTCCTGATTGGTCTACTCACTAAGAAACGTATACGTTTCTCCTGCGAGTGACTCGAGAAAGGGGGCCCTGTACTACAACCCATTTGCACCATGCGCCTACCTGGCGTGCCGTACTCAGGTATCAAGGATGGTCTCTGCCGCGCGAACTCTGTAAAATTTTGCTGTCCGCCGCGAACTCTACTTGTCCGCCGCGGCAGGCCGCCTTCTGTTTGACTGGGATAATGCAACATTACTTGCTACAAATTTCGCGCGGTAAGGCCGCGCGGTGAGTTCGCGTTCTGTGTGCTCAGGCCTTTAACCGCGCGAGTACGGCGTGCGCGTACGACGCGTAACGGAGAGGACGCGACGTCGACGGGGCCACGGGAAGGTTCGCGCTTCGAGCGTTTGCGCGCGCGCTCACTCCAGCGATCTCTTCGAGAAGCAAAAAGCTCGGGCGACGGGGGTGCAAGAAATTTCTAATTTGCGGTATAATTAAGGGAGGGCCGGCAAAAAGCATCCGGATTCTACCGGAGCGGCGGAAAATCACGAATTCCTCGCGACGCTCGAGCCAGCGCGCACGGGTCGTCGCGATTTTTCCCCGTTTTCCGATCTTCGATTCCTCTCGGCTCCCGCGCCACGCTGATTTTCCTTCGGTTTTCAGGTACAGCATTGCCACCGCCGAGGAGTGGACGAATCTGACCCGATTCTACGAAGTGGATTACGTCATAACGATAAGAAAGGCCGGATCGGAATTCATCACGGATCCCGGTGAGCGAAACGACTCTCTTCTCGTCTTTTCCGATACTTGACGCTTCTATCGAGGATAACGCGTGCCTCCGACGCACATCGCCGGCCACCTGCGCGCTCTCCTTCCGTTCGCTCTGCGTTTACGCGCAACGCGACCCGCACACACACCTGCCGAACGAGCGAAGGAACACGCATCCGCGTCGAGGCAAAAAGCGGAGCACGAAAAATTCGTAATGGATCGACGCGCAGTTACTGCCGCTCGCGCCGTTATTCAAATTGACCTCTCCCGCTCCCCGCGCCGGGGTCGCGAAGTCGTTAAACGTCATTAAATGCCGAGGATCGCGGGTGAAAGGTCAGACTGGGAAGTTGCAGATCAGGTGGAGGCTTGGGTGAGATCGCGGAAGATTTCCGATCCGCGTGGACACCTCCGGCCGTCACCGAGGATCGTGACGCGGGACCACGCCTCCCCCCCTTCAGTTTCGAATCGCTCGATCCGTACGCGTACGATAAACCGAGGCGGGACGCGTCTACGTGAATTTCAGCGATGCCATCAGCGGAGCCCGCCTTTTTTGCCGGGGACATTTCGATCTTATCGGCAATTAATTTTCGGCCGCTTCGAGAGTGTCATTATGTAAACGACCGTATACGTTCCCCGCTGCCGGAGATCGTTACGCCCTAATGCCGCCGCCCGCGCTCTTCCGCCGCGGACGAGGTTGAACGTTACCGCGCGCGCGACGGTGGGGTGGCCTGCGCCGGAATACGTACCCACGTAGGAAGTTTGGCCTGTGGTGGACGCGCGACGCGGTCCTCCGCGAGTTTTCGCCGAGAGGGCGAAGAGCCGAGGGTCGAAAGAAATTGCGGCGCGTCGAAGTCTCGAAGATTTCCAAACGGCGTGCTTCTGGTACCCGGGGGTATTCTCCCTCGACGAAACGTTCTCGTAGTTTCGATCCAGAACCGCACCGATACCTCCGTTTCATCCACCCGTGATTCTCGGTGAAGCGTGCACCTCTCCGTTAATTAGTCTCCATCCGCGCGACGCCCTTCGACGCGGCACATCGCACCGCTTTCCGCCTGATTACCTCTTTCCAATTGCGAAGCGATCCGTGGAGAGAGAACGAGAGAGGGTGGAGGAGGAGGGAGGGTGGAGATTTTACGGTGCACCCGCGCTGCGGTTCTTCCTCCGGACCCCTTCGATGTATCAGCATCCGCGTGTCACGCGGATGATTTGAAATTTTACCCTCTTTCGCTGGAAAGGAGAGAAGACGCTTCGCGCGAGGGCTGAGAAAAAGAATTGCTTGTGCCATTTTCTTTTTTTTCCAATTAAAAACGTGATATCATTTCAGGATCAAGCCATGATTTTCTCAATGCGGGAAAATATTTGATAGGCTCGGGTAATGGTTTTTTTTTTGCGCGGAAAGGATTTCTCGTTCCCACGACGGTATTCTTGAATCGGAGTATACTATATTCTTCGATCAAGAATCTGTATTCTCAAAAATTTGTTAGGTCATATCGACCGGTACCAGAAAAAAGCACGTATCTTTTCACTATCATTATGGAACATCGTAACTCGTTGCTATGCAGAGGAAAGTCATAAGTCATATCGATTATAATATAATAACAAGGACTTGCGATGTTTCCACGCATAGCAACGAGTTACGACGCTTCTCAATGACGGTGAAAAGATACGTGTTTTTTTTTCTGGTACCGGTCAATGTGTTCTTGATTCAAGAAACATTTTTTTGATACTAACAATTATTTCTGTTGCACTGAAAACAAAAAATTGGTTCATTCAACCATCGGTGAGATTTAATACGACGATGTAATTGCTTCAAGTAGACATTCACTTGTTTCAACTTCAGTTTGGTTGCTTCAACTCTATTTTTCTTTACACTTTTATGGCATTGAAATACCTAATTGCAACGTGTGTGAGGTTCGCCGTATTCAACTTCACCGATGGTTAAATGAGGTACATTTTTTGTTCAGTGTAGTATTAGCTCTAAATTAAAGGAGATTGCTCTCGAAGTCGAAACATAAATCCGGAAGATTCTTCCTGGAATAGCCTTCGTAGAGTCGAGTAATAACGTAATTTACCATAAATCCCACACACAGGCACATCCATATTCCGCGCGTGTACGTGGCGCATCAAATCGCCCGCCGATCGCAGACATACGCCATTCTCCCCGAGTAGACTTTCTCTCACGACTCGTCGAACAAAGCCGGAAGACATTAGCGCGCGATTTACATAAATCCGCCGCGTTCCTCCGCCCCCGTCCGCGGCGCGAGTCGTCTCGTTATAATTAAGAAGTATCCTGAAAATTAACCGACGGAAAAACCGACGTCGGGAGGCCGTCGAATGGCCTCTAAATGGAAATTCCTCTCCCTCTCCGCGCCCCCTACGTCCTTCCGACCCGCACCCTTCGCCACTTTCGACAACCTCTCCCTCCCCGTTTCCTCGACACGCCATCCGACGCTACCGCCGGTCTCGCGGCCGCTGACGTCGGGCTCGCGTCGCGGACGATCTCGGAACGGTCGTCCTCCGTCCGGAAGGGCCGCGCGAACGGGTGGGACGGCGAAAGAGGCGCTCGTGTTTTGCGTTAACGGCGATCTCTAAACATCCCATTGTCTTGTCCGTCTCTTGGTGCGCGACTTTTTGCTACATTTGTCAATCCGCGCGCGGAGAGAGACGGAAACAAAGACGGAGGTCGTTCGACTATCGCTGCCTCGCGCGCCATTTGAATTGCAAAACCGCTCCTGGCTGAATCGAATCGCGCCTCCTCCCTCGTATCTCTCACGCGCGTCCGACGCTCTACCGCCTCTTCGTCTCCAGCTTCGAAAACGTCCGCGAGCGTCTCGCCGCGGATCTGCCCGCCGGAAATGCATCCGGGCGAGGATTTCTTCGGGGCAGACGCCGCCGCGCGGAAGCTGTACGTATCCGAGTATGCGTTGTGCTCGTGTCGCGCTTAATTCGTGGTTGCGCGAGGAGTACAGGGGGTGGGGAACGCGGAGGGACGCCGCGGAGGGTGGGGACGGGAGAGACGACAGGTCCAGAACAAACAGACAATTTAGCTTATTTTAAGGGCAAGCCCGACCTCCAGGCGGCCCGACTCGAGGGGATGTGACAAAAAATTGGGGGTTGCTTTTGGTGACTGATACGGCCCTGCCTAACGAGCCTAGGCCTCTGGCTCGTTCTACTCCCGAAGCTTAGAGGGTGGTCCTCGCAGCCCGAAGCACATTAGGCCCCGTCCGAGCTCGTATCAATCACACTACCCCCTCCCCGTCCCTCCCTGACTATCGTCTCGCGCGCTCTTTCTCTCCCGCTCTCACTTTTCTCCTCGGTGTAGTCTCCGCAACCGCGCTCGCCCCCCGATGGTCGACGCAAACGCCGGAAAGGTGACGCGATTGAATTCCACGCGTCTTCGTCGTCTTTGTTCGCGTCACTCGTCAGGGGGGCTTGGATTTTTGCGGTGTCCTGAGGAATGCGCGGACACCTGAAAAAGGAGTCTTTTTTTTCTTTTGTTTTATCGACGCATAAAGAAATCGCTCGTTGATACAAATCAAACGAAGAAATACGATATTCGTTAGTACATGGATGAGAGGGTGGAGAGTCGTTCTCGGTGCGGGGCGGTACGGCGCGCGACCCCCGGTGTATCGCAAAACAGCCAGCGCTCCGGGAAATTGATATTCGGACGGCGTTTAGATTTAGAACTCGAATTTGCAGATTAGTTTCCTACGGGTTATGCGGTCCGTACGGGGAAGGAGGAGGAGGAAGGACGTGCGGGGGTGGATGGTATGGCGGTGCAGGCGGCAGGGCGGCGGTGGAGATTTAGTTTCCTCTAGAAGCCGGGGGGGTGGTTGCCTAGGGGTCAGCCCGACGATATTTGTTAACCGAGTGGCAAGTGTGCCGGACACGTCTTAATATATGCATCGCCATCGGTATACAGACGCGCTTCCCGTGTGTCGCTGCAGGCTGAAATTTTGGGAATGGGCTCGCGAGAGAAATACAGTAAAACTCGTTTAAGATACGAAACAAGGGACCGTGGTAGCTTCGTATCTTAAGTGGGATACCTACTGATAATGCATGAAAAGCCAGAGCACATTGTATTGTAAATATATT
Source organism: Xiphydria camelus (assembly GCA_963678675.1). NCBI lineage: Eukaryota > Metazoa > Arthropoda > Insecta > Hymenoptera > Xiphydriidae > Xiphydria > Xiphydria camelus. The sequence continues at coordinate 27,459,792 of OY783195.1, forward strand.
ATCGTGTTTTAACTATTTCTAACTCTTATTTGAGCCATTTCTAATAGTTTTTAATTATTCTAGAAAATTCAAATTCAGGATTTTAAAACAAAGAGTAATTTTGTTATTTTTTATAAAGTTTTATCGAGTTACTATTCTTGATAATACAAATATGCCTTTATACACAGATTTTCCTCTGATAAACTGAAAAAGACAATAACAAAAAATTATTGATAACATTTTAAAAACAGAAATTAAAATATTTTGTTAGTACAGTTCTGTTTTTCTCTGTCCAAACAGGGTTGAAATATTTTGTTAAAGTTTAGAGCATTTTTTTTTGGCAAACAAACATGGCATACAAACTTACCCCTTCCCTTTCTTTCTTAAAGACATGGTAAATGGACAGCACAGACACTGTTTCGTATATTAGAGCGGGTTTCTCGACATCAAGGGACCAATTTTCTTTGTATATTAAGCGGCATCGTATCTTATCCGTACACAGAGAACAAGAATTGGTTGGATCTACGGAAAATTACTTGCGGGGTCGCAAGTAATTATTTATTTATATCAATGAAGTCTTTTAATGCATCAATTTGATATCTCTTCCTTACAATCATATGGAATAGTATGCGATTGCAAGGAAGAAATGTTTTATTAATGTGAAAAGAGATTAAATTGATGTAAATAAATAATTACTTGCGACCCCGCGAGTAATTATCAGTAGATCCAACTAATTCTTTTTCTCCGCGTGTACGTATCTTAAACAGGTATAATTATTTTACACAGATTTAATAGACATTTTTTAAGGAACCGGAGAAAATTCGTATCTTTTTTTAAGCAAGTTTTACCGTATCAGTATCGCCCGTGTCATTTCTACGCCGAATCGAGTCCCCCATCGCGCGTCGTCGCGGCCGACGAGAGAGAAAAGCAAAGCGAAACGGTCGCACAGTCGAATGCACCGCCGTTAGCGCGACGGGACGATTTCGCGCGAACAAATTAAAGCGAGCGTCCTTCGCTTCCTACGACTACTCCCCCTTCCGCACTAGTGGGGATCGTTCTCTCTTATCCTGCGGGAGATCCCCACTCGTGTCCGCGCTCAGCGGGGGATCCTCTTCCTGCCGGATTAAATGGAGCGCCCAGATGACCGATGCTCGGCTTCGCGCGCGCTGCAGAAGCGCCGTGAGAGTCGGCGGAGAAGTATAAGAGAAGCGCGGGAGGGAATCGGCGGAACGCGGAAAACAAGATAAAACGAGGATGAGCCGCGCTTAGCCGCCCTCGTACGGCGGGTCGGGGTGTTCCCGGTCGGATCGGATCGACGCCTGCGTCTCTTCGAGTACCGCGGACACCGTGACGACGATAAAACGACCTCGCGATGGCTCTCGTTCGATGACAAAATTAAATAGCTTCGGGATGCGGCATTTTATCGACCCTTTTCGAGTGCAGCGCGTTTCTTGCGGACTCCGAGCACGCCTCTGTACCTTACAGAATTCTCGGTACTGCGTTGGACTGCGCGGGATCATCAAATGAGGAAGGATTAATTCGACCGAAGCGCTCCGGTCGACCGTTAAAATTCCGTACCGCTCATTTTTCACCCGAAATAATTCACCCTCGAATCCTAGACGCGACTAATGACTGCCGAGACCCGATTAAGACCCGAGAACCAGGAAGATCCGCGACTTCCACCGCGTAGCTAAGAGGCTTAAGTCGCGACGACTTTGTTGTGGCGTCACGCGAAGACGTTCGTTAGCGAAATCATTATTCCCACGAACGATCTCTTCCCGGCGTTCCTCCGCGTCGACAAAGCCGGGCCTTTTGAGCCCTCCGCGGGGAAGCGGTTACGGCGTTGCGGATCGCTTTGAATGAGCGGGGAAGGGGGGAGGGTGCGCCGGCGTGACGGGGATGTTCGAGGTGTTCTCCGGTACTCGAGGAACGGCGGTGCGATCGTTCGAAAAGTGTGTAAATTCGAGAAAACGTCCTCTTATTCGTTCGCGAGATACAGGCTCTCTCGACTCGGCCCCGATTTTCGAGCTTACGCGACTAAGCGCCGATTCCAACAACTCTGATTAAATTGTCAATTTCCGATTAGCTTAACTTAACACGTTCCGTGCCACGCGCCGTCATATGACGGCATACGAATTTCTGGGCGGCACAAGATTTTCAGTTAGGTATAAATAACCAATACGACAAACTTTACCAAAGTTATAAGCCTGGCACGCACAGGCAGACCTGTGATTTCGGGGCCTGGCACTCACCGGCCGAAACAGCGAAAATACCTCGGCACGGAACGTGTTAATCAAGCTCTTGCGTTCCACCAATTTTTAACCAGTGATTAATGTGGTTCCACATGATCTTAAAATCGAAGTTTCACTGCTATGCAGTTAATCATGATTAGAACGTCGATTAAATATAATCGTGATTAGTTAATCAAGCATTTAATCAGAGTTGGTGGAATCGGCCCTAACATTCGCAAGCCAATCTTCGAATCTCGCCAATCTCGTTCCAGCCGTTTCGTCCTTTTCGCTATTTCATCGGTTAAAACTGGAGATTCGCATACAAAAGTTTCTCGTGCGAACTCGAGAATCTGGACTCAGGACGAGCATGAGCGGGGAAGAGAGGCGGGGAAGGGCGGTCGCGCGAGGAAATCGGCTCCCAGTGGCGCGCGACGATACGAGGGGGACGAACATTAATCTTTCATTCACGGGGTGGCTTCGAAGTTATGAATGAAAGTCGCCCGGTCTCTCGCGATATCGTACATCTCGGCTGGCCGCGCTAACGCGCTTTCGATTTTGATCGAAGACGCGCGCCGCCGGAGGACGAAAGGGAATTACTACTTCGTGTCGCAGCCGACGCGCGTCTTCCGCGTTCGTCGATGCATTATCGGCAACGTGTTTAGCGATCGGGGAGCTCTGAGAAGTCTGGAATTATCGAGGAGGTTGACTTTTGAATTTAATCGGACATCGCGATTATGGAGAAGTTCGACTTTTTTTTTTCGCGGAAATGACGGCGGTAGACAAAAGAGTGATAGTTTCTCAGCCCCTCGGAACAATTTCAAAACCGTCGAGCCGTGACGCGATCGCTATTTTTTCACTCCTCCGTTTTCACCCCTCCGAATTGCTCAAAAGTTTTCCAGATGCCTGAAAAAGACGTTCATCGACTCGTTATCGATATCAGATTCCGCAACCGATGCTCGATGATTTTTGGTATACATATCTACACGCAAAAAAAGCAGTTTATCAGTAGTTAATAAATGTAATTTCAAATAGGGCGAGAAAAATATTTCGTTGAGAAAAAGTATAATATGATCACATTAAAATATTTATTTTTCTCACATAATATTCACAATTTCATTTAATTGTACCAAATAAATATCGTAATAGTTAACGAATGTTCACTTCATCCGACAAAATATTTATTTCGCCATATTCAGTGAATCGTCTATTAACTGTAAATAGGTACCTACATTGTGTTTTCTCGGTATACAGTTTCCAAGGTGCGACAACTCGATCATCGCAATCCTGTCGATAACGTTATCGGGTCTCGCGTTCCCGGAGGACTTCGACGCGCCCTCCCGTTTCCAACGGCCGCCGCGCAGTCGGACAATCTAAATAAACTCCCGCAAGACGCCCCACGGATTCCCTCCCTCTCTCGCCCCCTCCCCCCCGCCCCTTTTCTCGCACTCGTACGCGCGCCCGTTTCGCCGCTCGCTCGCCCTCCCAAGACCGGGAAACTTCTCGGTCCCGACTAAGTTTTTGCCGCGCGCTCTCGCCATTTTATGGTTTGACTGCCCTCGGATGGCACTTTAGGGAAATACATCGGCAACACTCTCCGAAGAGAGCCTATTGTGTATCATTCGCCAATAAACCCGGCGGTGTTTGCACTGCGTGGGGAAGCTGTTTGTTTATTTGAGTGTTTCTATCCATCTCACATTCCGAACTACATTTCGTGGCATAACACTCGTTCCGCGACCCCCTTGCCGCAGCCCTTTCCCATCGCCGGCTCCGCGCGGCTCGTTTCCCTCGATTGCGACAACCCTTCGCGCCAGTCCCGCACGTAGCCGTGATGCGTGCGCGCGTATGTATACGCGGTCGATGTATCGACTTTAGAATTACCTCCCACCCCGTCGAAATCCCTAATTCTCCCTTCTAACGAAGTTTCAGTCAATTCGAAATGTAAACGGAATCTTGATTATCACCCGAGGATGATTCCGCGTGGTTTTTGCGCAGAGGAAAGAGGAGTGAAACCACCCAATGGCAGTCGGAGTACCGGGGAATAGTTTGCGATGGTTGAGTCGTTGTACTTTGAGCGATTTTTATCAAGAGAAACACGAATTAGCCCTCGAAAGGCGTACACGGAAAGATTGGTACCACACAGTAATAAATTGGTGTTATTTTTATGCTTTGAAAAATGATTACATATTTCATCATTTGCCATATACCCTATTTTGTCCCTATTTCGAAAAAAAAATATACCCTATTTCCCCTAAAATAAAGTTCAGAGATGCTGTGAGACCCGCAATAATCTCCAAAGAAAAATTACGGTATCGCACTGTAAAAACATCCGAAAACCCTCATGTTTACCTCTTTTCTTGCAAATACAGTAAAATTTACCGGTATCAGTCTTTCCGTGTACGGATCCGACCGCAGCGATCGAATCGAATTCAAATGAAGGCGATCCTCGGTTATACCCTTCCCTCATTAGCTTAGATTTCTCGTATTTTCTAGCCGGCAGCCCTTCGATATCTCGCAGAGACGCGAGGTGGGGATATCAGCGAGTCCTATCGCGGTAATATCGGTGCCGGTAGTAATTAGGAGTCCAGGGTGGACATACGAATTCATTTGGGGGTCGCCGCCTCTTCCCTCCGAACCTTCCCTTCCGCGGTCCCATCTCTCTTTTTCGCCCGCTCACCCCATGGCCCCTTCGGAAAACTGTCTGAACATGACGTAACACTCCTGAGAGCCTAGTATACCCCGGCGTTGTAGCCGCGCTAAAGCGGTTTTTGCGCTGTCCAGCCAGTAACAATGGTCGCTTCTTACACCCCCTCCGGTCACCGTATATTATTAATTACTGTATTAATCACCGGCCGTAAGCAATCTATTATACATGGATAAGAGCCTTCGGGCCGGGCCAACGCCGCGCGTCCGAGGGCGTCGATGGGATAAATCTGGCCGACGAAGGGGTTGGGACGGGCGGGGAGGTAGACGCGCCGACGGCCGAGCGACGCGGGGCCAATTTGGAAATCGACCTTTCGACCCTCGACACTCGCTCCAACCGACGCCTTTCGTCGCGGTTCGCGGCGAGAGTCGAGACGCCGCTTACAACGATCGACGTCGTCGTTGCCCTAATTTCCGATCTCACTGTCGCAGGTTCCTGCGCCGCTTGCGTCCTGGCGCGCGTCGAGCAGGAGCGTCTCGAGAGCCTCACGTACGAGAGGGCGACGATATACATCAAGTCCGTCGACGACAGCGAGGACTACGGACTGGAGAACGGCAACGAGGTGAGACACTCGTCGGAGGACCTTTCATTTCGGATCTCATCGAAGAACGACTTCGGGATCACGAAGGGCTTACGAACGCGTCGCGCGGGCGCGCGGGGGAGAGAGTAGCGGGGAACTTTTCATCGGCGCGAAACAAGCCGAGTCATCGAAATTCGTGGTTGTCGGCCGAGAGTGTTCCACTCTCCCTCCTTCCGCCGTCAGATTGGTGCCGGCCGATAAGGAAATTGGTTCCATCTCCTCCGTTTCGATATAATAATCGTCATTACATCTCTCGCGATGGCGAGAGTGCGCGAGCGAGTGGCCGGTGCGGTCTCTCTCCCCGGGATGATATAGCCTCTGCACCGTAAGCGCCAGGGACACCTGCTTCGCGATCTCGCGCCGCAACTCCTCCGTCGCCCCTTCGCGAAAAGATCGAACGCGCTCGTTCTCGCCACGCCTTTTCGAACGTGCGATTATTTCGTTCCCCAGGTCTCCGCGAAAAGGCCAAAGATGGACAGCGCGAGGCCGTCGAGGTCGCGGAGGAAACTCAAAGGATCGCACGAGTTGAAGGTCTCCTCCGACATTACCCTGAAGGAATTGAAGGTCATGGTGAGTAACGCGCGATTGATTCTTCCCGTACTTTCGCTCCTTGCCTCTCCCACGTCCTCGTCGGCAGGACTTGCCTCCGTCTCGCGTTCTCATCGACTCGGAAGATCCGAACGGCAGCCGCGGCGACTCGAGTCGTACAACCGGCTCTCTGCGCTCTCTTCCTGAAGATTGCGAGATGAGAGAGAGAGAGAGAGAGAGAGAGAGAGAGAGAGAGAGAGAGAGAGAGAGAGAGAGAGAGAGAAGAAACAGCACCCCCGAAGCTCCTCTCCCTCGCTGGACGAAAGAGTAGTAAAGCATAGTTATGGCTGGTTAGCATATGCGGGCCTGGGAGTGTGCTTAAACTATTAAGCGTATTTATATTGCGAGGCCGGGGCCATCTCGCGGGGCCACCGGCAAAAACCCGAAAGAGCATAAACCTCGCACTAATAACAGGCCTCCACTCCACTCCATTCTACTGCACTCTCCACTCTCCACCACGCTCACGGGGCCCCGCGCTCTCCACTCGACCACGGCGCTCCGTTCTCGGCGCTCGATTTTTCTCTTCTCTCGCTCCCCGAGAGAGTTGCTGCTCCTCGTACCTTTTTTTTAATATCTGCTCGCGAAGAAGGCCCGCCACTGCGGTCGCCGCCGCCGCCGTCGTCGCCGCCGCCGCCGCGTCGTCAATGGCAGAAAGACGTTCTCTCGAAACGATGCATAATCAGCTCGGGCGAGAGACCTCGGTGCACGGAACGACTTCGTTCTAGCGTGCGAAGCAAGGGGATATCTCGGTCCCTCGACGATTTCAATGGTCGAAAGAGAAGACGAGCAGTGAGAGGCAAAAAACGATCGCGAACGCCGCGAGGAAGATCGTGGAAGGATGGAAAAGGGATTCGTTGAAAATCTGTCGAACGTACGCGCCGCGAACCGTTTCCTTCTCGCGAAAGCATTTGCGCGGCCGCTAAAAATCGCCCGAATTTCACGGTCGAGCGCGGTCAAAGGGGGCTCCCCCGGTCGGATCGGTATACGTACAATGATAGTTCGCACTTTTTACGCCGCCCGGTCGTGCGCTTTGCGCAATTCCCCGGCTACCGCGCGAGGGTCCCCGAACTGCGCGCGCGCTGTCAATATCGCACACTTTCTACCGCATTCCTGGCACTTCTTGGATTTTTTGCAGCAGACCGCGCCACCCACTCTTGGACGACTCCCCCCTCCCCCTCGGGAGCCGTAGCGGTTCCTCGCTTTCGAGTGTCACCTCGTCGTCCGGAGTCTCGCCGCGCCGCGCCGCGGCTCCGTCTGAAATCGGCTTTACCCGGAGATCCGGTGGTTCCGTGGGCGCGAATCTCCTCCCGACGTACTCACGCCTCGGCTCGGCGTGCCCCGTGCTCGTAAAACGAAACTGAATACGTTTACACCAACACAGACCCGGGAGTCACACTCGAACGCCGGCTCCTTCGAACACCGACGTGGTTTCACAAATTAAGCAATTACCGGCGGGACGCGCATGCGCGCGCCGTCCCGCTACGGCCAGAATTCAAAGCCGCTGGCTTTTTTGGGCCGATAACCCGTGAAAACTTCACTTTGCTCGAGAGCGGTTCTCGTCGAGCGTTGCCACCACCACCATCACCACCACCACCACCGCCGCCGCCGCCGCTGCTGCTGCTGCCGTCGTCGTCTCCTGCTCCTCCTCCTCCTTATTCATGTTCTCTCCTCTGCTCGTCGAACGGACCTCGAGCGGAATTTACGCGCGGCGATAACGCGCGTAATTGCCGGAGCGCGAACGAGCGCGCCTCCTCCGAGGAAGCGTCGGTCGCGGCTCCGTCCTCGCTCGCGGCTCTCTTGTCCTCGGCTTCCTCTCGATCTCGCTCTCTCTCTCTCTTTCTATGGTCAATTCGCGCAGCGACTGCCGATATACCTAGGACCGATCTGGTGAAACGCGTCTCAGAGTCTCCGTTTTTTCTTTCAGACCATGCAAATCTGCGGGGCCGGACCATATGACCAACATCTCATGCTGGGCGAGCACGAGCTGATGGACCACAGTCAAAGCTTAGCCTCCCTAGGAATCTTCCCCGGCGCGCTGCTCACCTTGAAGGTGAGTCGAATGACGTGTGCCACTGCGTGTCGTTTCTCGCACGTCGCTAAAATCTCCGGGGCCTCGGATCGATCTCGGAACCCCGGGGGGAACGCGTGCCACGCGAGGTGGACACGAGACGCGCTCGCCACCGACGAACGGCTATCGATCGCGTTACGTAAACGGGGTACGCCACCGCTGCCGACGTGGAAACCGGCGTATCTCTCGCCTTAGTCACCGGGTCTGTGGAATGAGAAGAAAAAAAAAACGTACCTTCCGTGTCCGCGCGTCGTCGGAACGGGAGAGAAAGAGAGGAGCGAGCCGCGGACGACGATCGTGCCGACATCGATCCGAATCCGCGTCGCAACATTTCCACGCGGCCGAGATCCGATCCCGACTCTCGCGCGCGGTTCGAGGCTTCCCGTTCTTCGAGAAGCGCGTAACGATGCGTCCCTCTCCCGCCCCTCCGAGTCCCCGAGTGGCCCCCGTGACAAACAGGCGCAATTTAGATTTAAGATCGGCCCTCCACCCGCGCGCTCTCGAGACAATGGATAAGTTACGCCCGGCAATGGGCTAAGATAACGACAAGACCGTGGATTAGTCGCGCGGGTTCCTTCTCGAGATTAGAAGCGTTAATTTGGCCTCGGCATGGAAGTGTACGTGTGCCGAGGTACCGCGCGCGCGAAGGAGCGGAGTCCGCGAAGGTGGCGAAGCCGCCGCGGCGGGAAGGGGTTTCCACGAAGGATCGACCGATCGAATCTTCCTCTCGGCGCCGTGCCGCGCCTTTCGACGAGAGTCCTCTCTCCCCCTCGTCGTTTCTCCCGCTCCCCGTTCGCGATTGGAAGCGGCGCTCTCTCGGGGAACGGTCTCCGTCGCGCGCGATTCGCCTCCGCCGCGACGGCCGAGGGCACCCGGCCGATCGCGAAGCCGGAGCCCCGGAGCAAGAAAGAATTGTCCGCTGTCGGACTCGCCGCCGTTGCACGCGCGGGCCCCGCTCTTGCTCGGCGGGGCAATTCCAGCATTCCAACACATTCCTCTCGGTTCACAGTCGACTGATTTTATGAAACCAGCCGTTGCCGCGCGCGGAGAGCGAGAACGCTCTCGGCACTCCCGAGAGCCAACTCTGTATACCGTTAGCTGCGATTGTGGTGTCCCGCGCGCGCGCGCGCCCGGTTAACACCGTCTCGCGCTGGTTGCAAGGTTCGTGCCCCGCACACACAGGTGCGAATTTCTAATTGTCCCGCTTCGAGAGCGCCGGTAGCAGCGATCTCTTCCGCGGCCGAGCGGCGCGCGTCGACGTTTATTACGGAGCTTTCGTACTCTGGACGCGACTTCATTGAAGATTCGAACGAGAGGCAGGCGCTCCCTTCATCGCCCGGGCGAGTGACCATCGATCGCGACGCTCTCTCTCCACCGCTGATCATAATCGCCTGCGAAATCTCTTCGCGACTCTTCGCGTTCTTCTTCTCTTTTCTTTCCTCTCCCGACATTTCATCCAGTCGCTCTTTCTCGACTTCATGGCTGATCGGTCGGAGTCTTTAGAGACGCTCGCTCGGCCGGGCCCCCGGTAGCCAACGTCGGCAGCCGCGTTTGATGTCGTGTGACGAATGTCCGCGTTGGACGCGCCTCCGGTCTTTCTCTTTCTCTCGTCCACCTCCTCTCTTCATCGCCGCTCCTCTCTTCCTCGCTCGCACTCGCGCGTCATCGGGGCGAGGATCCCGCGTTACGCACTCCTCCCGTCTCGCTCTCCGCGCAGCCACCCTTTCCTTTAAACGCGCTTCGCCCGTATACTCGAGAGAATCTCTAGCCGCTCTCCGGCCTCTCCGCTTTCCTCTCTCGCGCGCGCGAGCGCGGCCTCCACAGAAAATTGGAAACATCCGATAGCCTTTTATGCCCGCGCTGCCGGGGCAAAAGGAACGCGAGGAGAGACGCGGGGATCGGACCGACTGAAAATAAATTGAGCGCGGCCACCGCCACCGCGCTTCTCCTGCTCCGGACGACGCGTGCGTCCCTCCGATGGAAAATATGAGTTAGCCTCGCGGGGTGGTGCACCTTCTCTCGCCGCGTTGCCTCCCCTCTCTATTTCTACGCGCGTGCCGTGTGCGGGAGATTGTCAGAGGCTAATGAAATGGGGCTGAAATGAGACTGGGAGAAAGACACGGAAAGACCGATAGCAAAATACTGTATTTTTGTAATACGGTAAATTTCGACCAAGGATCTGTATTCTTAAAAATTTGTAAGATCATATGCTCTTATATTTTTTTTGACACGAGCAATTATTTTTTTCGGTGTCTGCTGAGAAACAATTTTTCCTCGGAAATTAGTAAATTGTAATGTAAACTATCGTGATTTAAAGCTTTCGAAAGAAATATTACTGCACCGCACTGTAAACAAATTCGAAAACCTTCATGTGTACCGCTTTTATTGCAAGTACCTACGGTAAAATTTGCAGTAAAATTTGCAATACAGTACATTTTACCGTATTTGCAATAAAAAATGTACACATGAGGGTTTTTGGATATTCTTATAGCGCGACACAGTAACTTTCTTTTAAAAACATTAAGTCATGATAATTTACATTACAATTTAAAAGTTTCTGGGGAAAAATCGTTCCTCAGCACACGCTGAGAAAAATAATTGTTAGGGTCAACAAAATATGTCTTGAACCAAGAACATATGATCTTACAAATTATTAAGAATACAGATCCTTGGTCGAAGGATATATATTCTTGATTCAAAAATACCTTCATAGAAACGAGAAATTCTTTCTGCGCGAAAAAAAACAATTACTGGAGCCCGTCAAATATTATCTTGCACGAAAAAAAAACCATGGCTTGATCCTGGAATTACGTCATGTTTCTGATTGAAGGAAACCTTTTTTTCTCATCGACAATTATTTCTCTCAGCGCAGTAGGAACATTCGACAATCCTTATGTGTACCGCTTTTATTATAAATACAGTAAAATTTACTCTTATCACTCTCTCCTTGTAGATCGTCCTTCCCTCCCTTCGCATAAATGCTATTTCCATCCACCTTCCCCAACAAACGTTTTCTCGGATGTATCCGTCTGTCGCTCGCGCCTCTTTCGTCCCCGTGCCTTTCGTTCGCGCGTCCCGCCAGAAGGGGTAGTTACGAGAGGAAGCCGGGGTCCCCCGGAACCCCGCGTGCACCGTGACGGGTCGAACGAGAAGTCAACGAGGAGGCTCGACTTTTCTCTCGCTCCCCCGAGGAGGAGTCGACCGCGAAACCGGACGGCTCTCCTACTTTGCTGCCCGACTCGCTCGCTCGTTCTTTCTCCTCTTCTTCTTCTCCTTCTTCGAGACTCTCGTCGAGAAGACAGTAAACGCGCCCTCTCGTGCAGGTAATGGCGACAATTATCCGCGCCGGTGAACTCGGCATTAAAATCGAATCACTCTCCGACGTTCCACCAGGTGCGCCGACCCGCCCGAAAAATTCTGACTCCCCCACCCCGAGCCCGCGCTAGCGGCGAAACTACGAGGAAAGCGAACGTTCGTTTTTTGCGTTTTTCGGAAAATGTCTGCATTCCATTTGGCGCTTCGCGTACTCGATGGATGCGCTTTCAGGGCACAGGGTGGCAAAATCCGGGAAATTTCAGGGCAATATCAGGAAAATTAGGATTTTTCAAATGGAAACTTGAAGTAAAAAATGCCTAGAGTTAATTTATCGAAATTTTATTGAAACATTTCACAGTGCAATTTGCGCTGCTGTTTCAGATATCTCGAGTAGTAGACCACGTGTATATCATCGACTAGAATTATGATCGCTGTCATCAACATGCCTTTCTTAGCGTAAAAACTTCTTTACAGCTACTGCCATAATCCTTAAATATTGAGTTTGATTCCAGTTCGTACTCTTGTATTACGAATATTCATGGCTTTGTTGATTATGCAAAACTAATATGATTGAGAATATTATGGAATATTTACAAAATTGAACTGAAATGGTCAGGGAAAAGTGAGAAATGTCAAGGAATTCTACATGGAAAAAAAAATATATATATATATATTGTGCTGTCTCAGCAAAATTAGGGTTTGCTGAGAACGTTTCGTGACAAAAATATTATCCGCGGCGGCAAAGGATATGTCCGATAATAGCAAATGTAACTGCAATCGCAGTGAACTTTTTTCCGCAAGAATTTTTGCTATCCCAGCAAATATGTTTACTACTATTATACCACTATCTTTTGCTGCCGCAGATAATTTTTTTTCACAACAGTAACGAGTTCTCAGCAAAATCATTTTTTTCCGTGTACAATGAAGTTTTTGTATTCAAAATACGATCATTTTCTCATTTAACGTACGTGTGATCGTCGTAGAATCGATCACGAGTGATCGAGTATCGAGAAGTCGATCGCCCTTCGTCCCTCCCCACTCTAAGGCTCGTCCAGACGATCGAACGTTGCGAGGACATTCGCGAACGAACGAGGACCGGAGAAAAATGAATATACGCGACGTTCGCTTTCTCGTTCGAGTGGGCCGTGGTCACGCCTCCCCTTCGAGAATTCGTCTCTCCCCCGCCCCCGGCCACCGCCGACCCTCGGTCGTTCCTCCATGAATTTTTCGCCCCGCGCCAATTCCCAGCTGTGTCCTATATGAGATTCGTCCTCGGCATACAAGATTTTTTCTCTCTTCGGGCCTTGTTCCCCCCCCCTCACCCTCCCCCCTCTCTCTCTCGCTCGCTCTTTTTTTCGGGAGGTCGATTCTCGCCTCCCACCGCGCGCGAGCGCGCGCCTAAGTTAATATTAATGGGGATATTTATGACCGGAGGTCGGGGCGGTCGGTCGGTATTTGCCTGGACCGACGTCGACGCCGCCGACGCCGCGGCTACTCGCCACTCTCGGCTAGATCGGGCGGTGTAGGAGCGAAGAGAGAAGGAGAAATCTGCGAAATGCTATGATTTATGGGAGCTTTCGCCGGACGCCCTAAACGCTGAATAAGTTATGGGTGGACGGAGCCGGGGGGAGGTGTTTGTATTTATGTCCAGCATCCGACGCCTCTTTCCGGGAAGATCGAAATTCTCTCGCCACTTCTTTACTCGCGCGTGACGCGATATCTACCACCGTACGACGCACCGGTAGAACGGTACCGCGCGCCGGTATATTATATCTACTCTCGAAATTCGCTCCACGCCGAGCGAACCGACCAGCCCTCCGTTCGATTCTCCTCTTTCTCCTCCTCCTCCTCCTCTCCCCTTTCGGAACGTCTCCCGCACACCGCAGGCTCCGCGAGAGTCTTCTCCAACGTCTACATTCGCCGGTTAATTTCGGCCGGGCGCCGTTTTGTTTCTCCGTAATACCCCGGCCGTGGCATCCCGGCCACTTAACGCCGTGGCATCTCTTCGCCGGCACAACTAAGCTTCTGTTTGTTGATGCTGACTCCACTCCGCGCGCGCGCGCGCGCGCACGCTACACACTCCCGGGCCGACGGACCGTCCGCAACCACACAACCACCGTCGGATCGCGGGCCTCCCGTCTCCGCCTCGCCGCCACTATCTCGTCTCCTCGCCTCGCCGCGGACTCCTCGCCCCGCCGCCCCTCCGAGCAGATGACGCGGAGTTACGCGTCGTCGTCGCCGCGACATGTGGCGTGCCCGGGATTATACGCCGGACCCGGGGTTGCGGCACGCTTTATTACGAGCGTACGTACGTGCTCGCACGCCGGACACGTGTGGAGAAGAGCGCGATATACGCTGCTCGCGTCGCTCGACGCGGCGAGTGTGCGTCGGTGTTTTATCCGGCCGAGGTCCCGGAGTCGTTTGGGAACCACCACCGTTTCGAAGCGTGTCGTCGCGGTGGGCCGCGCCCGCGTCGCCGCCACAGGTTGCTCGTCCCCGCGTCCGGCTGAGAGGAGCGATGCGTACGCGCGCGCATTCGTCGTCGATTACGCGACGATCGCTTGTGGTATGTGCGTTCGGATATTTCCGGAATTCTGGTTCGGTATAATACAATGAGAACAAATTTGGTTGAGATTTAGGGTAAAAGTGGGATAGACGCCGCGGTTGAAGAGCAAGTTCCAAATCGATTATCTCGAAATCTATTGCAGATATCGAGGAAAAGTTTAGATAAAAAGTGTTTATCTATATTTTTACTGTAAAATAGTTGCTACGCATTTTTCACATATCTCCACTGCGTTTCGAGATAATCGAGTTCAAAGTTAAACAGTTGCCTGCGGCATCTTTCTCACTTTTACTCTATAATAGTTTTTTTTTAAATAGTCGAGACGATAATTTATTCATTTGAATTGACGGATCCTCGAGTATCTCTCTTGTCGAGTAAATGACTAGAATTTTCTTCCCCAATTATTTCATAAGATCCAAAAAGATTCTTTAGTGCCGAAGTGCTTTAGTCCTTCTTCCAAATTGATAAACGCGAATGAGCTATGTATACTTCTGTTTGTTTTATTTTGAGAAATGGACATTTGCGAGGAAAAATAGGATGAAATAGAAATCTTTTTATTTTAAACACAACATATCATAACTGTACCATTGATATTTCAAAACAAATTCTATCATCTTTATACTTGCCTTAACGATTCAAGTTTACGGCAACCACCTTCAGAATTTCATTATTTTCGTCAATACTCAGTGTCAGAAACGGAAAAAATGTGTCGGTCGCGAATGTGTCAAATTTCATCGAGGGTATGCCGCATGTACTACTGATCCCCTCTCCTCGCGCGCTCCCCTCACCCGGGCGCGCGCCTGTCGAGTCTTGCTCGGCCAGCCACGCGAGAGGTAGCCCCGTTCCTTCACTTCCCCCCGATCGTTCGAGTACGATGGTACGTCGCACGCGTGTCATTTTTCGTACGTAGTGTGCGTTGCGAACGATATTTCCATGATATTTTGTTGCGTGGTACGCCTGTAATCGTACTCGCGAAATGCTGAACCCACGAAGAAGCGGACAAAGTCAAGATTGACGTCGGTAGGCGCCTTTGAACGCTACTACCCGTTATCCGGTCATCGACGCTCGCCTCGAGTAAGCTTCTTTCTAGACTGTTCGTATTCTGTATCAATGCGAGCGCGTCCTCTCCTATTTGGTTTCTCCAAATTGCGCGTCATTTCTGTCCGCGATTCGAAGAAACACTCCGTTCGTCGATATTCTACTAGTACGGCACAAACTCATTCGACCACGCAAATTTCGGTGTATGGTAGAATTCTTTCGAGGACCGATTTAGCCGTATTATATCGCCTAGGATTTCATTTGCTTCGCGTGGCGTTTCGACGTAACGTTCGAACGATCGAGAATTAGCTTCTAGTCTTGCATTTTCTCGAATCGTATTGCATTCACAGAGAGCAGGTGACGAGCCGCAGTGCATGGGCGCGTTCGCGCCTGTTTCTCACACGAGTTGCGCCTCGGGGGCGGCCGTATTTTTTTACCTACACGCAGCCGCGTAAGTCGATGCGCGCTTTCTCATTGTTCTGGTTTCAAAGCACGCGTATTCGAGTGCAATAGCGTCGCGCGGTTTTTTTTCGCGTACGTAATACATTTCAACGATATCACTCATTTCGGGCAACTCTAGCTGTGCTCGATACGTTCTTCACGTAATAAAGCATCGCGATTCTGCACAATCAAATGATTACGGATATTGCTTATTCAGTCGCGGTTTTCTGTAGACTTTAACTCTATCCTATATGTGTAATATATCGAAAGAGAAGTCCGTGTAACGAATGACTGGAGGCGCGATGAGTATCGGAGGATGAAATGACACGGAAAAAAGCTTTCCCGGATCTTCCGCGCGCATATACCATACACTTGACCAGTGGTCCGTGAATACAACCGCTCCCGTGTATCTTAAATTCGCGCTCGTGCACACGTACACGCGCGCTAAACGCGTCAGTATCTGGAGCGGTCGTTCCGGAGAGATCCCCTGGAAGGAAGATTTGTCCTCTAATGTAGTCAGCGAGCCTCGGGGACGGCGCGGGATCCCTCTCTCTTTCTCTCTCTCTCTCTCTCTCTCCTCGACGGAGTAGGCGTCCAGAAAGTGAGTAATGCTCACGACAAACGCAGCCCCCGAGGGTGGGACGTCGAGAGGTGGAGGTTGCTCGCAGGGGGGTGGATGCGAAGATCCCTGCAGATAGGGTGCTAAGCGACACACCGAGTGTCTCCCCCAGCCTCCTCGAGGGGTGGTCCCCGCGAGTTTCTCCCGAGCTAAATCGCTCTCCCGATCTCTTGCGTCCCGCAATTCGCCGTGGTCTTCCGCGCGGCAAAGGGTGGAAGCCGCGGGACCGCGTAGAGTTTCGCGCGAGCGATAACGATCCTCCTCGATCGCGCCGCGGATAGGGAACTTCTCGCGCGACTCTTCTCTCCTCGCGATCGACGATAACGCGATCGTCACCCCCTACAGGGGCCGTTCACATGTTGTGTCACGTGGTTTCTGGCCGTTTTGTCACAAATTTAAAGCCCCCGCCTACCTCCTTCTGTGACGTTACAGGAAGACTAAAATGTACTCGATCGAAATAAACGTGCCGTTGGATAATCCCAAGAGCATATTTATTCGAGTTAAATGAATATTGGTTGGACGCAAATATTAGATTATTGAATTAATTAGATGTTATTTGAATCAAATCAATGTTCATTTAAATCGACTAAATACGCTCTTGGGACTATCCAAAGGCACGTTTATTTCGATCAAGTACATTTTTGTCTCAGTGAATATGTAGATATGTAACCATCTGTGATTAAAGAAAAAAAGAAGGACTAAAAAATACTTAATTGCTTCAAACTGCACAAAAATAGTCACATATAGCGGACTAAATATGTTGAATCGTAGCAACTAAATATCTACTCACAGTGACTAAGCATATAGGTATTAATTGCGAATGAACGGGTATTGGATTGAACGCAATTATGTAAAGATATCGAGGGTGCTACAACAGAGGGGCGTAACTACGGAAAAGTAAATTTTACAGGAGGGACGAAAAACGATTTAAAAATCAGGTTTTTTTTATTTAAAACAAATGTTTACCCATATGGAGCACATTTTCTACATAAGTAGAAAAATCGTTTTTCGTCCCTCCTGTTAAATTTACTTTTCCGTAGTTATGCCCCTCGATATTTAATAGATAAAAATGCAGTCTTCGAGAAAGTATTACATATCTATAAATATGAGCCAAAAGCCCACAGATAATGGAGATAACAGTGATTCAAGTTTCTTCCCTGGCAAGTTTAGCCTCATATGATACGTGAACAACCCCCTACCACCAAACCGACGGACGGTGCGCGGTCCTCGATCCAAACTCGTCGCGGCTTTCGCGTTCGGGCTCATCGTTCGCACGTCAGTGGCTCTTCCGGTAACCAAACCCGTTAAAAGACGCTTCGGATCTTCCCGCGGAAACGCATCGGCGAACGGTTTACCGATTCGTTCGGTGTCGCCGCGCTATCCGTTCTCCTTTCGAGAAAGCGAGCCGACTCACGCGCGCGCGCGCGCGCGCGTAATTCGGCGGCCCGAGAGGAACTCTCGAGCCACGCTTAAAAGGGCACTCGAAGTAGCTGGATCATTTTGTACATCCATGGACGGCTCGACGGGGTACACCATGAAGGCGGTCTTTGTACTTGGCGGAAGCATGGTTCGCCTCTGATGCCGCGACGCGGCCTAGAGTCGAGAGACACTCGACCGGCTCTCCGGGGAGCGTCACTATAGTCGCGCGTACGCGAGGGAGTTTAGGCGGCACCACGCACCGTGTCTAACGTGTCTGGTGGAAGACTCGATCATGTGGAAATCTTACACTGTCATCGCGCCACGTCGGACGCGGAGGTGGGTCCCCCGGCGCGCGATTATCGAGGCTCGCGGAGAACACCACTCCGGGAAATAGGGTAGGTGTACCAGTTATAGCCATGTTTGAGGATTTTTCAAAATATGCCATGCCTTGTATTTTGTAAAGAATTGACATATCGCTACATTCTGTGGTGCTAAATGATAGATTGTATATAGGTATAGTTTTCTTGCGGCAATTCATGAAGAAAAAAATATAACGATCTTTCCGTAAAATGAAAGAAAAAAACCATAAAAAGGAGAAACTGCCGATTTTCCCTATTATAGCCACTCATCACCATTAATAACCAGGTGTATGTATTTGTGTCACGTCAGCTTATACCGTTTGATCAGCGATTTTAAACCTCAAAAGGAGACAATTTAAAGCACATATCTTGGTTATAAGACAAAAATCTGGGCTATAACTGGTACCTACGCCTATCCTACGTGTAGATACTGCGTGCGAGTCGAAAGTTCGCATCGACGCCGGAGTCGCGCGATCGAGGTGTCATTCCGCGCCGGTTTTCGCGCAAAGATCGGTGTGAGAATCGCGCACGCGATCCCACGCGATATCTCTCGATCGAGACGCAACCCCGTCGAGGATCCACGATCGTTCGGACCTCTCGAGATGAGGGGCCTCTTCTCTCCGTTCGGACGAGAAAAACCGGCGACTCGCACCCGGTCTCCGATCGAGCGGAAAGCCCATCAGCCGCGCGCACCTCGCGAGTGACGCGGTGTCAGTGACCGCGCGCGCGCGGCTCTCGAAAAGCGTCATTTAATTTTCTACCGAGGGCCCCCGTACTGCCTTCTTTTTTTTTCACCCTCCCCCCTCCGCCCACTCGTCCGTTCGCCACGCGTCTCCGCCGCTCGTCTTATTTCCACCGGATCGCCGGACAACGACGCGAGACCGAAGGAGATGGAACGGCCGCGCGGAGGCTGTTTCGACGCCGCATCGATCTTCGGGCGGTCCGGCGATCGCTCGATCCACGACGCGCGTACGGAAGTCGCGCGCGCCCCCGCTGCGGGGATAAGATAAAAAAAGAGGGGAAGGAGAAGGAAATCGTTGCTCCTCTAAACACCCGCCGCGTACGCCCGGCGTGCCTTCGCGTGGAGGTGGAGGTGGAGGTGGCTACCAGCGCGCGGCGGTGGTTTATATGAAGACGTTGTCCGTCGGGAGGAGAAAGAGCTCCTTGCCGCCCGCTCTTACTCTCCGAAATAATTTGAATAATTACCAGCTACTTTTTCCACGGGGATGCTAAACAGCCGTTGAACTCGCCCCGCTCGCGGTGCTACTCTCTCCTCGACGGAGAGACAATGCACGCGCGCGGGGCTCTTTCATTTTCTCGGGGCAGGACGCTCTTGCGCGTTGTCGCTGCGTTTCGCGTCGCTGCGGTCAGAGAAATAATTGCCGGTGTCGAGAAAATTTGTCTCGAGTCGGGAACACGTGATCTTGCAAATTTTTGAGAATGCAGATTCTTGGGCGAATATGGTGTCCAGAGTGTCAGGGAATTCTGGAAAACCTGGAATTGTCAGGGAAAAGTCGAGGAAATTGAGGATTTTTTTTGGAATTCTCGCAAGGTACTCAAACTTTATAAATCTTAAAAGTAGGAGTTTCCTGTGAATCGATTCTCTCTTTGTACCGATAGTTGAGAATATCGATTACGTATTAAAAAATGTCATCGATACAAATGAATAATTACTTGCAGCCCCGCAAGTCATTTTCAGTAGATCCAACTAATTCTTTTTCTCCGTGTATTTTCTTGCACGAAGAAAACCATGCACCGTGAGAATAGTTTATTAACAGTTAATAAATCTGATTTTAAATACGGTGAAATAAATATTTTATCAAGACAAGAAAATATACCTATGTTAACCATCATCAATCATGTTCATTTCATTAATTGTGTCAAATAAATATCGCAATAGTTTACGAATATTTACTTGATTCGATAAAATGTTTATTTCGCCATATTCGGACAAATATTTATTAAATACAAATAATATATCTATCGTTTTTCTCGATTGTGGCTTGATCTTGGAATTATAATATGTTTTTGATTGAAGAAAACCCTTTCTTTTGACACCAACAATTATTTCTCTCAGTGTATACGAGCAGACGTTCGCGATTCCTCCTTTTCTCCCCTTCCGGTCGAAGTTCCATCGATACCGCGCCTCGCCAGAGCCGACGGACTGCTCCATCGCGCGGGACGCTGTGCGTCGCGGCTCTGGGTTTCTCTCGCGACGAAGAGTCGAGGAAACTCCGGGCGCGTCCCGTTGATATACTATATACACACGCGCTCCGACCAAGGCAACCCCGGAGTAATAACTTCCGCGCCGAATTAGCGCCGTAAGTCCTGGCGTCGTGACAGCCACGGGGACAATATTAATCTACTTTGAATTTATATCGCGAGAGCGAGCGCGCGCCCCGCGGTCTTCCGCACGACGTCGCGTCGGGGCGCGGTTGTATCGAGCCGCCGCCGCCGCCGCCGCCGCCGCCGCCGCCAGGACTCCTCCTCCCGCTCGTCCTTCCTCGAGCCTTCCCGCGCTCGAAATTTTTCCGAGGACTCGACCGCAGGTATTCTCGATCGCGCGATACCGCGATTTTTACCGTCACGCGAGAAGCCACCCCGCGACGCGATGCGAGCGGATTTAGGCGCGGGCGGATGTCACGAAGGCCGCGGAGGGAGGAATGGAGGGACGACCGCGGAATTGGGCGAGGGTATGCGAGTTTATTAAGTCTGCGGCTCGCGGTATTAAGACGCGGTCTGAGCAGAGGCGTGAGAGGGTTCATCTCCCGGCGCGAGGATAAATAACCCGGGACGGCCTGCGAATAACTTAACCGCGACCTCCGCGCTGAAAATTCGAGCAGCCGGCTTCCACGCTCTCGCACGGCTTTGGATCATTTCCGACCGATCGTCCCACGTTCGCGAACCCGAGGGACTCCGCAGAGTCGAAGGACGTCGAAGAACCAGCCCTCGAACGCGGTCCAGAAGGACGAGTGTAACCGCCCGCGCCCTCCCCCTTCGCCGCGTGCACGGCTTTGCCGCAGATCCGTTTTGGCTGATAACCCCACGCCTCGGGAAACAACTCAAGTCGATCCGCGCGAACGTTCGCCGCCGTTATATACGAGTTTCTCTTCGCTCTGGCACTGCCGAATATGTATCGCGGCGCGAGCGCGCCCCCGGTACACCGCGTACCCCTCGCGTACATCCGCTTAAACGCGCACCACGGCCACGCCGCACCGCGCGTATGCTGCACGCCCGGGAGGGGTTACATCTACGCTCTCGCTCTCTCTCGCTCTCTCTCTCTTTCTCGAGAACTCGCGCGCGGCGTCCACGGATACACCTGTAGCAACCGCGGGAGGGAGGGAGGGAGGGAGCGAGATGTACGTCGCTACTCCCGCGGGTAGACGACGTGGCTCTCGTCCGCCGGTGGTGTGCGCAGGGCGCGCGGAATCGCGTCGGTGCGCGAGCGTGTAACGCGAAAACGGGCGAAAAAATTTATGTTAAGGCGAAGAGACGGTGGTGGTGGTGGTGGTGGTGGTGGTGCGCGCGGCTCTGCACTGCCGGGGATTAAGACATTCTCGAACTAATAATTTTCAGGGCTCGCCCGGATATGTTTTGTCCGCGATCCTCCGCCGTCCGCGCGGCCGCGCCGGGCCGCGGCGGATGCGCGCGGGGGCGCGCTCGATCGCCGCGCCACGACGGCGCGGCCCCGTCGCGACCGATCGAATCGAGCGCGCGATCGCCCGCCCCGAAACGCCGGGTTTTCGCGGCGCGGCCAACTTTTCCGGACAATAGGTGTTAGTCGGGGAGAACTCGGTGCCCGAAGGTACGCGGTTCGAACCCCGACTCTACAATTATGAGCCATACCACGTCGGGCCGGGCTCATAACGAACTCACTATATTGCCAGGCATTTCAAAACTGGCCGCGCGCCGTTGTCGAGCGCGCCGCTTCGTCCCAGGGACCGACGGGCCGAGGTTAGACCCCTTTTACACACTTTGCCTTCTCGCGGGTATGTCCGCGGATTCGGACGGTGGTGCGGCTGCCTCGCGCCGTCGGGGAACTGCTCGTCGTAGTCGCGATGATGGTTCCGCTGCGTTGTGCTCTGGGCACAGCGTCGGGGAAGCGGGCGAAGTTGTAGATCGAACGAGACAGAAGTTGTTGTGCGGTGGAAACGGAGAATATGTAGTTTCGATTGTTTGGCTCGTCTCGATCTGAATTTTTCTCCCTCTTTTTCGGGCTTGTCGCTTGTCGATTTTGCGCGGAATATCGTGAAATCGATTATTTTATATGAGAAAGTTAGAAAGACTTGCAGAATTCTACTCGAAGATTTTGCTGTGGGGTTCGAAGTGGGATGGGTCCGGGATAGTCGGGGTTGAAGAACAACTTCAAAGTCGATTATCTTGAAATCAATTGAAGATATCGAAGAGAAGTTGAAATAAAAATCGTTCATATATATTTTTACTAGTATAAAGAAGCTACTCTATATTCCTCACATCACATTGAGGCTTAACTCACCAGAAAAGAAACTCCAATCACTGTTATCTCATTATCTATGGGCTTTTGCTCATATTTGCATAATAATTTCTCGAAGATTGCATTTTTATCTATAATTATTTTTATACAGTTGTGTTCAATCCAATACCCGTTCATTCGCAACTAATATATGCTTAATCACTCTAAGTAGATATTTAGTTGCTACAACTTTACATATTTGATTATTTTTGTGCTGTTGAAACAAGTAAGTATTTTTTGGTATGATTAAAAATTGCTTCGATTATGCTTATATCATATCAGACTCAACTTACTCGCCAGGAAAGAAATTTCAATCACTCTTATCTCATTAGTTATGGGCTTTTGGCTCATATTTACATAATATTTCTTTGAAGATTGCATTCTTATTTATAACAAAGTCTTATATCGATGTAGGCCAAAAAATTCATTGATACGAGATAACAGTGATTCGGCTTTCTTTCCTGGCGAGTAAGTTTAGCCTCATATCTCCACTTCATTTCAAGATCATCGCGTTCAAAGTAAAACAGATACCGTCGCATCCCACTTCAACCCCGCGTACCGTCTTTTCATAAGCTTCGATATCTCGCGAAAGAAAAATCGAAGCTTTTTTTGCGCCAAGGACACGCGGGCGAAAGCGCAAACGCCCCTCGCACATACGCGCGCGCGTATTTGCCGATGGCGAAGCGCGACGGGGAGCGTTGCGGTTTAATATTCGACGCTTCATTACGCAGCGACCTTCGATTGTCGACCCGCGGCGTAACGCGCGCCTCCTCGCCGCGGTCCTCCGCTCGCCTCGGCCGTTCCCTCCGCGTGTGGAACGAATCTTCGGGATTCCCTCTGAAAATAAATCATATCGCACGCGAGAGAGACGCGACGCCCTGGCTGCGGGCGCTTCGTACTTCTCGCTCTCGCTCGCCAGAGAGGCCAGATGTGGGACTCGACGACGACGACGACGACGACTGCGACGTCGGTGCGCGACATGTGCGTCCACGCCGTCGGACGACACTCGCTATATTTAGACCTATGGGAAAGGGGGATCTCTCGAACGCGCGGCCCGATTACACCTACGCCCCGTCGCTTCGCTCGTGGACGCCACTTTATGGCGAGTTCGTCGAAAGCGCTCAGCCTCGCCGCGCTCCATTTTTCTCCTAGTTGCCGCGCAGCCTCTCACCCCGTCTTTCATTTTCAACGTTCGAAAGTCTCAGACCGCTTTTCTCATTCTCGGGGCACGCGAACTTTGTGTGCTTTGGAGCGAGACGTTAATTAAATTGCAGCGAGAGAAACACGTATTTTTTTCATAGCGATAATCGAAGCAATCGACGACTCGTTCGAGATAAGTACTCGTGCGGGACTGTAGTCGCTCGAATCCATGTACGGAGAAGCGGAAAAGCCGATAGAGCGAACGAATCGCCGCGCGCCGAGTCGAGCGGAGGCACTGTAAATAAAGTTTGTGATAGGTTTAATGTAATTGCGTGTAAAGCTTTTATCCAATAAGGCGATTATGAGAATTAATGTACTCCGATGTGAAGTTTGTAAGAGCCACGTCATAAGGAAATGTAGGATTAATTTTTTCGTAATCACGCATTGGAAAAAAAGCTTTGCCTAAAAGTATATTAAAAATACAAATTTCTTTTTACCGCGGAGGTTAACGATCGCGGGGCGACGACACACGGGGGATCTCTCCCGCTCTGTCAACCGGTAGTTCAAATATTCACACCCCGCCGGGTTTCTTCTGCGTCTTTTTCATTCTATTTCATTTTTTTCTCCGTCAATTCGGTCTACTTCCATCGATCCTCCCACTCCGCGCGACTCTCCGCTCTCCCCGGGTCCTTTTTTTCTCGACCCATTTTTTTCTTCTCCGCACTGTCTTCTGCCTCGAGCTATGGAAGGATTTTTTGGTGGGTCCCGCGGGTCCTTTTTTACGCCGGGTCAGGGATCATTAAGAAACGGAGAGACGGAGATGCGTAAAGAGCGGGCGAAGCGGGCGAGAGGGAGAGAGAGAGAGAGAATCGGGTTGATTCCAAACCGTCGTCGTCAATGCGACATCCTATAGAGTGCCCCTACCCCGTAAGTGTCATCAACCCCTTTTTACCCCTTTTTTCTGCCCCACGGAACCTCCACGCTCGCTCTCTCGCTCCCACTCACACTTTATACGAGTTCATATGGTTAATATACAAATTTTAACGCGACCCCATCTCCATCTTTCTCCATCGCTCTTTTCATCGGGCCCTCTGCGTGTAGAAAAGCGCGTGGCTGTGCGCGTGTCGCATGTGTGATCCGGGAAGACGCGTGGGAAGACGCTCCTTCGCCAGCGGTCGGCAGCTGTTCACACATGTCCTCCGCGGCGCAAGGCACATCACTGAGACTTTCTCACTCGGTCGACGTTACCGAAGAAAAGCAAACAGCGAGATTCGTTCCCCGCGCCTCACTTTTCGGTCCGCGCGCGCGGCTTTTAACTCCCTTCGATCTGGTCGCCGGTCGCCGGCGCACCTGTACGTCCACGGAGTTCGTTTGCTCGAATGTGGCGAAGAACTGCACGGAGAAAAAGGATTAGTCATTTTTGCGCGGGATCCCAGTAACGGGGCTCCTCGAGGTGAGATATTGAATTTTTTAGTGGACACGGCGTACTTTTTACAGTTCGTTGTAGTACGCTGAGAAAAAAGACGACTTGATCGAAATAAACGTATTCGATTCAATTGAATATCGATCGAACGAATATAAATATTATTGATTTCATTAAATATTATTTCGATCAAATCAGTATTCCATTGAATTGAATAAATGTGCTCTTAGGACTATCCAAAAGCACGTTTGTTTCGATCAGCAAATTTTTTTTCTCAGTAAGTATATAAACCCGTAAATATTCGATATATATTAATGGAAGATTGGTAAATTTTACCGTATCAGCCGACGTTTATTCTGTTACACACTGTAAAAAGTATACACTATGGTCTCTATGAAAAAACTTATGTCTCACCTCAAGGAGCCCTATTGTTGCACAGAGAAAAAAAATTATAGTTGGATCTACTCAAAATTACTTGCGAGGTTGCGAGTTATTATTTATTTAGATCAATTAAATTTTTTTCCTATATTAATTAAATATTTCTTCCTTATAGTCACATACTATTTCACATGATTGTAAGGAAGAGATATCGAATTGATGTATTAAAAAATGTAATTGATATAAATAAATAATTACTTGCGACTCCGCAATTAATTTTCAGTAGATCCAACTAATTCTTTTTCTCTGTGTGGGCTAACTGTAAAAATTCATAGGTTCATGGGAGAAAAGTTTGTGGTAATCAGTTTCATACTGCTCCGAGAAAACAGTTTATTTGTAGTTAATAAAGGTTTATTTAAATATTGCGAAATAAATGTTTCATTCGATCAAGTAAATATTTGTTAGCTATTACAATATTTATTTCGCACAATTAGATACTATTAGGCAACTGTTTGAATGAAATTAACATTTTAATAATTAACATAAATTTTCTCGTTCTGACAAAATATTTATTTCGCCGTATTTGAAATTAAATGTATTAACTATTGATAAACTGCTTTCTGCGTCATTGCCGCGTGTTTTGGTCGAAAACTCGAGAAGGAGAAATACCGCGGTACGAGTCAGACTCGTTTCCGGATAATCTCCAAAGCCACGTTACGACGCCTTCAAAGGACTTCGCATGTCACACGACGTACAGATATTGATCTTTCCTTCCCGTTTTTGTTGCAGATCGACACGCCGATCGAGAGCGAGGCCGACGTTGAGTCCGACGCAACCAACCCCGACGCCGCCTCGCCGGAAAAGGGCTTCAAAGGTAAGTCCGAAATTTCGTTTGCGAGAATGCACGCCTCTTGCACTTGTATCTCGCGCCTTCCATGTGGTACCACCGAAATCCGATCCCGGTACCTGTACTTTCCTACGATCCGCTCCTGTGAAACGCGGTTACCTACGTGAAAAAAAAAAATGTGTAGTAAATTTCGGGACAAGGCCAATTTCTTGTTATGATAACTACAATTTTAGTACAAATTATAGTAAAACTTGTAGAAGTTGCAAGCGTTTTCCATAAGTTTTTACTAAAGTTGTAGTTATCTTAATAAATTGGCCTTGTCTCGCATTCTACCTTAAACTTTGTTGATGTTATTTACAATTTATTATTTTCCGTGTATATTTATCTCTTCTCTCTCGCGAGAAAAGCTAAAGGACCGTTCAACTATTACGGGGTATTAGAAGGGGGGTAAGGGATGCATAATCGGGGGGGGGGGGGGGGGTTATATTGCAAATTATGACGTATTAATCGAAGGGGGATTAGTCAATAGTGATGAAGTGTGATATAAGTAGAGAGGGGATCAAAAATCGTCGATTTCAGCGTGACGTACCTAATAATTAAATAGCCCCTGAGAAAAAAACCCCGAAGTTCGAAAATCCTAACGAGCATCCCGTCAAAATCGTGAGAGGCTCGCCGCGAAGGACTCGGTCGAACGAGACACGTCGAGCGCAGAGTGGGAGCGTGGAATTAACGCCCGTATATAAGTTATTCCGATCCCCGCCGGGCGAAACCAATCCACTTAGAGAAAGATCGAGAAAGCGAGTAAGAGAGAGATGAGAATCCCGCGGCGTTTTGTTCTCGAACAAAAATCTGACAAATATGCTGCGATTTGCCGAAGAATGGAAGAAAGAGAGAAAGAGAGAGAGAGAGATCTACGAGAGGGGCGACGGAGAAGGGATTCGCCGCTCTCCCCCTGCAGCGCCGTGCGATCCCTTTCACCCTTCTCCTCTCGATTTCCGCGAATTCCAAGGGCGAGCGAAAGAGAGAGAGAGAGAGAGAGAGAACTTCTCGAAGGGTGCAGGGAGCAAGGGGTGACTCTTAAATTACTTAGCCCAGGAACAAAACGTAACAAATGAGGGTGAATCGAGCCACTTATGCGATATTGGTCCATCACGGCCACCCCGTATATTGATACGTCATATTAGGACGAGAGAGAGACGTTCGAGCTTCTCCGCTGAAAAGATTTTCTCGCGCCGCTTCTGGAGCGATGGAGTCGAAGCTCCGCTTTCACCCTCCCCTTCCGTTCGCGCTTCCTTCTCTTGCGACCCTAAACGCGAGAGAGGTCGATCCCGTTCGATCGGTGCCTTATCGCGCGAAAAGGTTCGCTTTTCACTTCGAATGCTTCCTTCGCTTAACCATTTTTTTTCCTCACTGACCCCGCAATGACCTCGAATAATGTCGACATAAACGTCGCCTCCTCTCGCTCCCAATGGACTTTTTGAAGACTGGAGAATGTGATCTTGAGAAAAGTACATCGTGGAAAATAACTTGGTTAAAATAGCAAAACGCATCTGGTTCAATGAATTTAGTTATTCTGACCAAAATACTAATAAGTTGAACCAAATATCAAGTTATTCTAACTACATGTCTAATTATTCTAACGAAAAAATGATCAGTTTAACCAACCAGATGGAGGACTCATATACTGAGCGAAAAATTTGGTTGTGAGATCAAAATTGGTTTAAATTAGTCGAAACGATAATTTATTCACTTTAAATGAAGGAAATTGTGTTTAATTCGATGCTGATTTATTAATAGCATTTACAAGTATAATCGATGCGAGTAAATATTGATCACACTAAAAAAAATACTTAATTTTTTCAACTGCACAAAAATAGTTATATATGACGAACGAAATATGTTGAATTCTAGCAATTAAATATCTATAATACTTGGAGTGATAAAAAAGCATATATTAGTTGCGAATGAACGGGCATTGAACTGAACGCAATTATATAAATGAAGAACACATTAGATTTTGCTTGAAATAATTCAAACCAACAAAATCGATTCAATCAATTTTTTCTCTCAGAGTGTATGTATCTCACCAAACGGTTTGGTTATGATCTCCAAAATATTTGTTAAATCGACCGAGTTATCTTTCTCAGTGTATCACATCAATTTAAGTCTAAGATTCATACACATCGAAATAATCGCAATCGAAGTAGAGGCGTCTATTTGGACAGTTTAATCGTCTCAAGCTACAGAGGCGCGTTTTTACCCATACGATGAGGACGAGTGCGAGGAGAGGCTGGAATTAAGAGAGAGAAAGAGGGGGAGGGCAAGAAAGTAGAGTAGAAAATCCCGAAAATCCCTGGAAATCCAGGCAGGAACCGCCGGACTTTAAGGGATATCCACTCGAGGAGCCGTCCTCTTTCCGAACGTCGTATCCTCGCTCAAAAAGTTTCACGCGTGGGGCCCGGTTATACTCTCTTTCTCCTCGCGGCTCTCCTTCTCACGCGCGCTCTCCGCAAGTCCTTCGGTTATTAATGGTTTCGCGAACTGGGTTCATTAGAAGCTCGCGCTCCGCTGCTCGAAACTCGACGGCATTCATGAGCCCACGCCCCTCTGCGCTTCTCCCCCTCTCGCGTCATGTGCACCGCGCGGTTCCGGGTTGGTTATTTTATATGTACGCGTGTATGTATGTATATTGGCTCTTCTCTCTAGACGCGTTATTTTCGCGACTCCTTGGTAATTTTCGAAACTCGCTTCTCGAGTTGGCGAGACTCGAATCATGGTGTCCAGTGGTCAGAGAATTCTGGAGAACCTGAAATATTGTTGGGGAATTACGATGTGAGTCACGGAATTGTTACACCGAGAGAAGAGTTTATTTGTAGTCAACAAGTGTATGCTCGATTGTGGCGAAAGAAATGTTTCGTTGGGCCAAGTGAATATATGTTAATTATTGGAATGTTTCTTTCATTGAAACAGAAATAGAGTAATAACTAACGAATATTTCCTTGACCCAGAGAAATATTTCTTTCACTATAATCAAGTATACGTATATTAACTATAAATAAACTGTTTTCTGAGTGTAAGAAAAAGTCAGGGAAATTGAAGAATGTTTTGACATTTTTCAGGAATACTCAAACTTTACGAATGTATACAAGTGGGAGGTTCCTCAAAAGCAGTTATCTCTTTTCACTGATAGTAAAAATATCGATTACCGATGGAAACAATATTACATATATCGTATAAGGCTAAACTTACTCGATAGGAAAGAAACTTGAATAACTATTATCTCATTGTCTATAAGCTTCTGGCTCATGTTTGTATAATACTTTTTCAAGATTATATTTCAATCTACAACAAAGCCTTACATCAATATAGGCCAAAAATTCATTGATAACGAGAGAATAGTGATTGTAGTTTCTTTTCTGGCGAATAAGTTTAGCCTCATATGGTATAAAGTGTTCTATGACTGAACGTATATTTGAGAATTCTTTCTTTCATAAAAAAAAAGTTACTAAATGATAAATATGTGACTTCGTACAATTATAGTAAAAAAATTATTCTTATATTTATTTCTCAATTGGCGTACCCGTTATACAGATATTCGTTAATCCGTCCGTCTGACAATATCTCCACACTGAGATCTATGCTCGTACCTAATGGTCAGGGAAAATTTATTACTTTAGACCGGAAATCCCGAAAAAATCAGATAATTTTTTTGTATACTTCGCCAGACACCACGAACGAATCAAGTTTCCATCGCCGATCTCATCCCTCGTTCATTTACCGGAGTTCCGGAAAACCTGGAACGCAGCTACCTTCAAATTGCACAGCTATCACGCCAATGATCAATCGCGCGGCGAGAGCCGGCGACGGAGTGACCGCGAGAAGAGACGCCCCCATTTCCCGACGTATAATTTCCCAAGAACGCGTCAGGCTCTCATCCATCGTCCTTGTCGTATAGGTGCCGAACGCCCCGTAACGAGCTCCCGGGTCCAATCGTCGCGTCCCTCCGAAACCGTCGCGGCAGCGGAGCCCGAGAGAAGCGCGCGGCTCCTCGTTTCCCCGAGGGAATCGGGGCGCGCGCGTTTATGCTCGATATTGTCCCGCGTTCTCTCGTTCCTCCTTAATTTCCTAACGATTGCCAGGCTCGTCGCGATTTCTTTTTCTCCCTCCCTCTCTCCGCAGGCAACCAGCCAGATCGCGCGCTGCGTGTGTGCGTAGGGGTGTGATCTATATGTATATACACTACACCCACCGGCTTAGCGAGCAAACGAAACAAGCCAGGGGGTTGATGAGGGGAGGAACGGATTATTTTTTTTGTCCCGGAGCGCACGAGAAATGCGTAATTTAGCGCGCGGCGCTACCTTCGCGCAAAAACTCTCCCGGCAATCCGGCGCGGACATCGCGCTGGACGTCGCGCGCGTTAAATTCTACGGATTGCGTACGCGGCGCAAGCGCCTTTGGTCTTGGCGACGCGTACGCCCTTCTGTAACGCGCACGTTACCGCTGTTCGTCCGACAGCAAAGGCGTGGGAGGGAGTTAAAATTGGAGCGAAGGTGAGCTCAGAGTGCAAAACGTTTCGTCTCGATAATCTCTCCCGCGTGCTGTACTGTTCTTTTCTCTCCTTCTCTTGTTCTTTCCTTCTCGGATACACCTTGCTCCGCTTACTCCTTCTCGAACAGCACCGCGAATTATACTAGAGTACGCGGTAATGCAATAATAAGTATAAGTTAGGTGAACCCTGAGAGAGCGCAGAGAGAGAGGAGGGGGGGAGGGAGGGAGGCTGGGAGGAGTGCTCCTCGCAATCTCAACGGAGGCTGACTATTATGTCGTTCCGACGAGCCCCGAGCATTTTCATGTCCGTCCGATGCTCGAGGAGGGTGTACCGGTTGCGGGGCACCGTGCGTTTTCTCTTATTTAAAGCGAAAGGGTTGGCGTTTCGTTTCGATTCTGGAAGAGAAGCCTCCCTGTCCTGTATTGACTCTCCCGCTTTCCTCGTCTAATTTTGAAGATTTTTCTGAAACTCGAACACCTCACGGAAAGACTGATACCAGTCAATTTTGCTGTATTTATAATAAAAGAGGCACACGAGGATTTTCGGATGTTCATACCTAATGTGCTGAAGAACAATTTTTCCTTGGAAATTAGTAAGTTGTAATGTAAATTATTGCGATGTTTTCAAAAAAAAAATTGGTGTAGGATCGCAATGTAAAAACATCCAAAAATCCTTACGTGTACCTCTTTTATTGTAAATATACCGTTGGAAATTGTTAAAAGCTTCCGATACATTTATGAATTAAATTTACATAACTCACATTGTGAAATTCAAAACAAATTTAGGAATTTACGATACATATCGTGATTCTACAATATGCATCGTGATTGTTCTTTACATTCCTGATGGAATTTGTGTTTTCGCATCAAATTCGTATTAATTTTATCATACTTTTATGAGTGTTAAAAGCTTCCATTACAATTAGTAAATTCAAAACAGAAATTTTTAATATTTCTTTCGCCATAATTAAGTAGGATTTATTCACTAAAACTACATTTTTCTCTCAGTGTACAGTTTACGTACACTTGTCTATCCGAAATGCGACGATGATATCGTATCGAGTTTATCGTTTCGCGAAACGCAACTCGGATGGGGTGCTTCGCTCATTAGCCGCTACTTCATTAATTCCCCGGGGGGAGCTCGAATTATACTTACGCAGGGCGTAGGAGATATTACGATTATTTAAATACCTGTCCACGGCCGTTATCGTTGGTACACGAATCGAGTCGAGGGGGAGAGATTCGACTCCTCCTCCTCCTCCTCCGGTTTCGCGAGGATGGATGCGAGTGCACATCGCGAACGCGTCCTTTGGATCGGAGCCAGGCGAGCGAGGGTCGAGACGTGCCACGACCACGTCGACGACGACGTCGTCGTCGTCGTCGACGATGGTGGGGTGCGCCGGGGGGGGGGGGGTGTATCGTATCGTAGGGCCGAGCGATGAGGAGGGGATCGAGAGGGCCGAATTTTTTGCTATTAGCTAAGTATGCTGCTTCTGGCTTATGTTAAGCTTCGGCAATTATTTGTCACAGTCAACTAACGCGAAGAGAAGGAGGAGAGACGGGAGGAGGATCACTCGACGAGGAAGAGATTCTTCTCGCCCCGCCCACCTTAAAATCTTCCCATCAATTTTTCTCCCGCTTCTACTCGTCGCGACGCGTCGATCGTCCTTCCTCTCTTCCGAGATCCGCACCCCGACGCGGGGGAACGCGGTCGAATTTAATCGGGAGCGGTTGCGCCGACGGTCGGTGTTCGAGGCGTTAAACGAGCCTTAATACGAACCGGAAGTCGGGGCGGGATGATGATAAAGAAAAAAGGAAGAAGAATTCTCGTCCCGAGCAAATGCGTTAAAAATTGCCGGGGAAGGACGTCCTGTGGGCCTTCCTGTCTCCCCGCGCCTTCCCCTCCTCGCCGTTACACCTTCCTCGTCCCCCTAAAATTACCCCGACTCGCGCTCCGGCTCTCTCCTTCGGATGCTAAATATTTTCTCACCCCGTCGTCGCCTTTTCTCCCCCCCCCCCCCCCCCCCCGTCTTCCTGCTCGCTCCTCGGCCCACGAAAGTAGTCGTTCCGTTTCGACTGTCATTTTCCGAGTCACTTTCGTCTAATGTACTTTTAACCGGCGCCGAGAGACGCGAAGTTTCCGCGGTCCAAAGGAGGGCGCGTTTCGCCGTGGATTACAAGGAACGTCGTCGGTCGACGGCTTCGCCGATGGAGCGCCCGAGAGTTAATTTTCGACTATATCTCCGTCGCGGCTCCGCGACTTTTTAAAACCGAGGGCCGCGCGAGAATGGAGAAGATACGGATAAATGTTTATCCCACGCGTGCATCTGGGAAACAAGCCCTGCGCGAGGTGTCCTACTTCCAGGAGATGCAAAATCGTTGTCCCCCGTCGTTAGTGACGATTGTGTCTTGATCGATGGGAATGCGATTCTTCATCTTTTGTAGAATACGGTATTTGACTAGACAAAAGTTTCCATATTTCTACATTCAATTTGTGATCTGTATACATATTCAGAAACAGAACAGATCCGAAGAAATAATCATTCGCTGAATTATAAGCGCGTTTCTCTCTACAGAGAGAATTGTGACGTCATCGAAGAGCCGTGAGAGATGCACTTATGCTAAGCAACGAGTGCGAGAGAGATAGATTTACTGAACGATGACATATGCTGCATTTCTAAATATCGTTTTCCGGCTTAGATGAGGCCGAAAATGGAAAATGAAAAAATACGGGGTTGATAGTTTTGCTTAAATTTTTCGAATCATCGATCAAAAAATAAGTCAACTACCCTATTGACTGGCCGCTTTAAGACATGCGATCGTCAATCGTCCCAATTTTGTAAAATGAATTTCTGGATGTTATGGCAATTTTTTATTTTCTACTATTTCTAGCTAATTTGGGCATCACATTTATGTTGTAATACGTGCGTTTTTTTGCAAGATTTATAAGCTTATAAAAAAATTAGCTTTACTCTGACTCCGAAGTGACTCTTCAAAAAGTTAGGACCCGTCGATCGCAAGGAAGGATCTACGACGATGTCATAATACGATAGAATGAATAATGACATTAAAAGTAAAGGTAAGAAAAGTACAGAAAAAGAAGGCGCATACGTTGAGAGAAGAGCTTATTTGTAATTAATAAATGTATACTTGATTATGGCGAAAGAAATATTTCATCAGCACAAATAAATCAATCGTTGAAGTATAGAAATTTATGCGATTAAGTAATGACAAATAAATGAAAGTTGTACGTAATGTGCGTACATTGTTGCTAGTGATTATAAAAATGTCACTTGGAAAAATCCTTAAAAAATGTCAACGATTTGCTCATAACGTTTATGTGTATATCTACAAAGAAATGTACGCCTGAATGAGTTAACATGGAATGTCTTTTTCATTCAAACAGCAATAGAGCAACAGCTAACGAATATTTCTTTAGCCCAAAAGAAATATTTCTCTTGCCATCATGAAATATACATATATCAACTATAAATAAACTGTTTTCTCAGTGCACGATCTTTGCTAATGGTATTCGCCGTGTGTAGAGCCAGAATCCCGTGAAAGCGAGTAATTTCAAAGCCGCTGTTTAAAACTAGGAAGCGAAGAAGAGGATAGGAGGAGGAACGAGAAGATTCCCATCTCCCGAATGTCCTAACTCCCGTATACAAAAGGATCGCGAGTTGACCGAGGACTCTTAGCGTCGTAACTCCTTCTCTTTCCATTTGTCTCTCTTCCTGCGCGATTCTCGGGATCAACCCGCTCGTCTGACTATGGGATTCCTTTCGTGTTTCAGGGACGGAGCTGGTGCTGAGCTGATCTGCGCGATGTGAGGAGGCCGACGCGAAGTAGTCGGATCTTCGCGCCGAGGAGAACCGAGAGAAAGAGGCTACGAGCTTTTCCCCACCGCGATTTTTCGCGGACGGGGAAATCTCGCGTGTCGACGTAGAACCGAGACCATGACACTATTCCTTCGTGAGCGAAGGATCCCTCGGATGGATGGGAGAAAGGAAGAGCGACAGGATGATCTGTATTTTGAAATTGACGTGGAAAAATTGCCGGAAACTCCAATGCTTTTCCCCTTCCGCGATCATGTTAACAATTTTTGTTTTCCTCCGCCAGCAAAAATCTTTCAACACTGCGCTTACTTCCGTTTTCTTTACCTACCCATACCTTTTCCCATTTCCAAAGTTTATAGCCCGGATGGAAATTTTAAGAGAGAAAAAAGTCTAAAAGTTGCGAAAGAGCGAGGATGGGACGGAGGTGGAAGCAGCTAAAATTTGACGGGGCCTGAGAAAACCGTACGCAAAATCGGCGACGGACGTTTGGTGCTCGTTATTCAATTCCCTGTAAAAAATTGCCGTTTAAGGTCATATAGGGCACCGTATTAAAAATAAATACGGTTCTATACAGCTTGAATACGTATTGCGTCCGACTTATGGCACAATTTTGTACAAAACTGTAAGCTCTATAAAGTACTACACTCTATAAAGTCACATAAGAAAACTGTGTAACTTTATAGAAAATGTAATATCTTATAGAGATTATTTAGTTTGTGTGCTACGGAATAGCGCCAATAAACCTATATTCGCGGACAGATTCGTAATACTGGGTTAAGCGCGCTTGAGAGTCAGCAGGGAATTCTGATTTCCAGCCCTTTGGAGCCAATCTTGTTTACAGAAAATTATCACTACATCTGGAAAATGTATTTCGCCGGTTTCTCTGCAACTATTAATTTTCGCGAAGTGAAAGAATTTTTTTTCAAAATTTACGTGCCATACTACACTTCCTGAAATAGAATCGACTTAGGCTACGACTCAAATTAACCCCTTCAGACCTGGTGTACACGAGAATGTACACATTGGATTTTAGCTATTTTATTTAAAAATGTTACGCAAAAATACAATTTTTTACTGTTTGTACATAAATATAAGAAAATTTTAAAAATGAAGATTGCAAAAATATGTTAAATTATAATAATACCCCAAAGGCTAAAACATAATTAACAATTTTTCTTACTCCGCGAAAAAAAAATCAGGTTTGAAGAGGTTAATATAAAAATATTGTTATTATAACAATGCGACCGCCGTCGTGCATCGGATTGCCTTCTACCAGTAATTTTATTATTTTCCAATTTCGCAACCCTTGCATGGTGGTTATGATTTCAAGAAATAATTCGGTTCATTTATATACGAAAAGTGTCTTCACTTTATGACTTTTGTTAAAATCACGGAGAAAGTTGCGAAACAAATTCCAGTTACATTTCTAGGAAAAATTAAGTTCTACATTTGTCCAGAAGGGGAGGCTAGTTTGTACTCCCCATAGTGGCCTAGACTCGTAGAAATATATTGAAGCATTTTTTACGTAAATGCACGAACGAATACGGAACAGACAGTGAACTGATATGTGTCAATCGAACTTTAATCGGCTTTTAATCCGACACGATAGAATATGTACAGCGTGATTCTCAGGATGGAGGTCATAGGACGATATGCTACGCGGCGCTTGAGACCATAGGCTATCAGACACAACTAGACACGGCCTGCACCTCGATGATTGGCTGTGACGACGTGCAAGCATCGTCCATCAACCGTTTCGGGAGAAGGTTTCCAGTATCCGATCGCCTGATGACTCAGACACTAGAGATCTTCTTTCGAAGCGTTTCCCGGACACTGCACGCCGTCGCAGCGAATCGTACAGTGTCCTCGGACCAATAGCGTACAACCTATAATCTGTAAAACGCCGCGTAGCCTACCGTCCTGTGACCTGCATCCTGAGAATTGCTCTGTATATTAGAACCGTATAAAATCGTACTTATTTTCAATACGGTACACTGAAATAAATAATTGCTAGTGTCAAAAAAAATTCTTTCTTCAACCAAGGACATAACATGATCATGAAAATGTTGAAGAATACAGATTCTTGGCGCAAAAAGAATATATATTCTTGATCCAAATATACTTTCATCGGGACGAGAGATTCTTGCTACGCAAAGAAAAAATACTCGAGTCTCTATCAAACATTTTCTTGCACGAAGAAAATCATGGCTTCATCCCGAAATTATATCATAGTTTTTATTTCCCTCGGCGTAATTTATACGCAATTTTTTACACGGTTGCTTTTATCGCACTTTTCCGCAATCCATCCCAGAACGCTCGTTTCGCCGCCGATCTATGCGATCGAGACGACGGGTGACGATCGTGCACTGTACATAAGCGGGACACTCGTTGGTGTAGACACTTGGGTAGGAGATTAAGTCTAGATATATACATACGTAAAACTTATATACCTACCACGCGCTGTTAATGTAAAGGCGGAATAAAGTGAAATTTCTTACTACGTTTTATTCGCAGGGTACGTCACTCTCTCGCGCCTATCGCGATAACGCTTTTACTCGTCATCCAGCGAATACGAACCCGATGAATTTCGCGATTATCGGAAACACCACGACCGTTCCTTCACCTCTGACCCCCGCACACCTTTCAGCGCCTCTTCGAAACTCGAAGCGCCACGGAACCGCCGAGATGTCATTGATCCG
Organism: Xiphydria camelus; assembly: GCA_963678675.1. NCBI lineage: Eukaryota > Metazoa > Arthropoda > Insecta > Hymenoptera > Xiphydriidae > Xiphydria > Xiphydria camelus. Next base: position 27,497,056 of record OY783195.1, read on the forward strand.
CGCGCATCGGGGGCGCCGCCGAGATGCGTGAAAATTGCAGACGCACTCCTCGCACGCCCGATCCGCACTCACTCAGGCGCGCGCGTTAATTACTTCGCGGAGTCGAGGTAAGTTGGAAGGAAGGTTGCTAGGTGGTCCCGAAGGGACGAGTCATCATTGCCTCATTTACTTCGTAAAACAATCTGCCGGTAGCTCAATGGGCTTAACTATATTAAACTTGGCACGGCGTAATTAAACTCAGTTATGCGCCGCGCGTGAGGCTCACGAACGACGCCGAGGCTCCGTCGCGATTTGCCGTCCGCGCGGTCGTCGCTCGGGGCGCGGGGATTTTGAAACGAATTAGCCGGATCAGGGGTGGCAAATTTTCACCGTCAACCGGACGGCCTTTTTACTTATTCTTCTAATCCTTACAAATGCCCCGGCTGTTAAGCTTTTTCCCTAATTTGTCGCGACGACCCGCATGCGAGGGCGTAATCTTGACGAAACGACGCGCGTTGCGCGTGTCGACGCTCGACAAACATCGCGCGTCACGGATGGGAGAGGACTTCGCGCGAGGACGGATGCTGCGCGGTGAAACGGACGTTGGAAGACTTCGGATGGGAGATGAGAGATCGCGAAATATTCGGAGTCTTTTCTCGTTGTCATCGAGTCGCGAACGTGTCTGAAGGTGCTGATTCACGCGTATCGGGGTACCCTTTTGACAGTGCTCAACGCGTACCATTCTCGAGGCGAGATTTTAACACTATTATAGTTTTGTCCTCAACTTGGTGAAAGCCGACAAATCGGCCACTCGTGGGTCTAAATTAGTGTTAAATTTGAAGGCTCTAACATCAGTTTAGACCTCCGAGTGGCCGATTTGTCCGCTTTCACCAAGTTAAGGATAAAATTGGTATTAACCCATTAGATGCCATGATCCCCGTTTGGGGATTTTGGAATTTTACGCACAACACTCTGCGCCAAAAATGTATTTCGTACGCCTGACAGTTTAGTTTCATTCTATATATATATCAGTCAATATTGTGTGTAGCAGAAAGTGTGTATTCTATGCTCTTCGTTTCTTTACAACAAGCGGACAAATTTGAAATTCGTCTGTAAGTTGAACGGAACAGAAAAAAATTTGACAGTTAATGGGTTAAAATTTCGACTCGGGTTCGCACGTTTCAGTGCCGCATCCGTGAAAATGGTTCGGTCTTGTCGGAGGCAAACTGAGAACCCGAGAGACTTTGAATTACCTGAGATGAACCTGTAGCGATGCTGCATGTTCACGCAATCAGTGCCGTGTCCGTTCTGTAAGAACGTTGTCGCGTATCACGGTGACGATGCACTGAAAAAAAAATATGCTATGGATCAGACTACATGAGTGGTCACGAGCGGTGGAACGCAGATCTAGTTACTTCAACCAATAATTTGCTAGGATTGACTAGAGTTTGTTTTCGTCAAACGTTTTCTAATCATGATAATCAAATTATCGAATTCAAGTAACTCGATCGACGTTCCCCCGCCTGTAACCGCCAATTTAGTCTGATCTACTATTTTTTTCTCTGTGTGCGAACACTGATACCGATCGGACAGAGACTGAAGTGTGCAAGCAGTTGAATTTTTTACGTCAGTGCGCTGAACTGACATGTGTGAAACGGCCTTGACTGCGTGATAACCGCGACCGAGAGAGATGAGGAGACTCGCGTATCGCGCGCAGCGAAACTTGGCGCGAGCAAGTTCGAAGGCCAGCTTTAAGCTTCGATCGCTCGCGAACGCTGCCTCTCTCCCCGGCAAAAAGCGTCTCGAGTTTTGCCCGCGAAGAAAACAGAAACTCCGCCGCAAAAAAATCCGGAACACGAGGGAGGCGTCGTGGAAGCCGAGAGAACCTCCGCGGAAGTACTATTGTCGGGGTGAGCCAGAAGCGCGCGAGTCGCGGATCGTCCGGGAGGCGCCGGTCGCGCGAATCGACGAACGCGCGAGTCGTCGCCGATCGCCCTCGGGGTATCGGCGGGCCGCGCCGGATCGGCGGGGCGCGCCGCGTCGACGGGGGTCGCCGAGGCGTTTCCTCGCGTCGCGGACTAAACTATTCCCGGGCGGCGGACAATGGGGGAAAACTGGCAAGTCAAACGCAAAGCGGAGATGACAAATGGAACGAGATTCGCGCGCCTCCGCTGTTTCATTTGTATCCTAGATGCGTCGAGGAGGAGACAGAGGAGGAGGACTGTCTACTCGTTACCTCCGCCTCCTCTCTTTTCTATCACGCGCGCAGCGACGCGAGGCTTTTCGCGGTATAATTCGATTAGCGGTTTTACGGGGGATATTTGTCGCGTCGGGGAAAGTGTCCGAGCTTTCCGCGAGTGTGTCCCCTGAAAGACGTCGACTAGATGTCCGTTAGACGTCAGTGATGTACATCTCATGGACGTCGGGGTGTTCGTTGACGAGCACGTCTAGTACCTAGACGTCTATTCGTAAATCTGTATGAATCTCTAACATCTTCCGTAGGAATTAAAACCGGAAAGCGGGACAAAATGCTGCTACATTATTTAACTATAAAATATTGCTGGAAAAACCTGAAAACGTGAAAAAAAGAAAACGTTCATAGTCTAAATCTACAGTATCCGGACACCCATAAAACTATATATAATGTAGCAAATTTGATCGAGTGTTCTTACCAAATGGAATTCGTCAAAGGCGTTCCTAATTTATTGAAGACTCTTTCTCAGCAATTGATTCTTTTCACAACATTCAACATATCGTCGGTCTCATCACGTAAGGGCGTATCTCAGAAAATTTGAAAATTGAGTTAAGACCGCCGATAGGTTGCTCTCTTAAGTCTTATATTTTTATCTCACGACCCGGCGTGCCTCAACATTTTATACTTTTGCTCCCCATATATATTTTTCGTCGTATCTCAAAATAATCAAAATTTCAATCTCACGTATACTAGGCCTAACTTAGGATAGTCCCATACGTGTGATTTAAAAGGCATTCAAACGCATAATTTTATACATAAAAAACATCACCAAGCTATAGAAATAATTGCAGGACTTATTCACAATGAAAAATCGTAAAATATTTAAAATCGCCCTCTCCTGAGAAATCATCAAAACTGAGATACGCCCTTACGTGATAAGGCCGACGATATGGAACTCGCTCTCAGACGACATTAAAAGCTCGCCAACGTATCTCGCCTTCAAAACCAAGCTCCGTCAATACCTGGTATCATTGGAGGGGGGTGGAAACACTTAAAACCTACGCCATCTCAAATAATAATTAATGTATTTCTACTTAAACTGCTGGGCAGCAGGCCTACCACAACTTGCAACTCATTATTCATCCTCATTCTTGTCTCATATCAATTCAACTCTCATATCCAATTATGATCGCACTATTTCGACAGACTGTTATGCCATCACGTTCACATATCACAATTTTTGTACATCTCACTTGCTTCTCTACGAGTGAGAGAGCGCTCTCTATCACTCTATTCTTATCCGCTACTCTTAGACTACGTATTCTTGTCACAACTTTGCATCGTGCAATTCTCGCAGCCACGCTGCGCATTTGTTCAACCATGGGCAATGAATTTAATTATCGATCAATGAAATATCAGAACGTGTCCGACTGGTGCGCTGGTGCTTCAACCTTATTGCAGAGATCCCACGACTTATCGAGTCGCGCGCATTCCCCTCACATCCTCGCCAACGAATTCACGCTCGTTTCGTCGGAAGGGTCAACGATCGGCCGAGCGACGTATCATGAGACCGTACTCGTCCCCGCTCTATTCAGGTACATCCTCGCGACGATCAACACACTCTCCGCACCCGATCCACAGGGTGGGAACGTCGCGACCACTCGGCAGTCCGCGCCGCCTTTAATTGGTACTAATTAACATGTTCGCGCATCCCCCGTTCTCCCCCGTGAGACGGGACGAGAATCGCTCCCCGCCGATCGCGGCGGATCGCCCCGCCAAAAAGTATATTCGTTCGTGGAACGACGTTTCCGATTCGCATCGCGAGATTTTTTGTAATTAATCTTTAGACTCGGCAGCGAGAGATCCGAGACCAGTCTGCCGCGGTGTATCTAGTTTTTGCGGGCGTCAGATGACAGTCGCTTATTTACCGGACCGCGGCCATCTTGCGATCCGACCGGGGAGCCGGGGAACTTGAAAAAAAAAAAAAAGTTAAGCAAGCGATAGGGTCCGCTCGAATTGATCCCTTGGTTATCGATGAGGTGGAACGCAATGGAACTCCGGCGTGCGGTGCGGAATCCGAAAACTCGGGCGATTCTCGGCTTTTTTCGCGCGCGCGTCTTTCCACCGCGGCCGTGAGACGGTGAGCGAATTCTCCCGCTCCCCCCCCCCCCCGTACGCGCCTCGGTGTAATCTTCGCTCGAGGTCTCGCGCGGAACGAGAGCGAAGTCGCGCGAGCGTCTCGATCCTCCCCTTCGCTCCCGCGCCGCGCCGCGTGGATTCTTTATTTTGGACAATTTCGAAACAAATGACACAGGCGGCTCCGCGGGCCATTATAATGACATTAGCACGCCGGTGGTGAACGTACGCGCGTACGGACGGGGGACGTCTCGAAATACGCGCGCTCTCGTTTCTCCCACTTTGCAGCGAGAACAAGAATCGGGATCTATATACGGAAAATCACTGCAATTAATGCGAGTTGTTATTTGTTTATATCAACGAAACGTTTAAATACGTCAATTTGATATCACTTCCTTGCGATCGTGCGGAATGGTAAGGTAGACCGAGACGAATCGGATCGCAGGGCGAGTCGAATCATATAGATCTGTATTTCTTAAATCATGGAGACAATTTTCATTATAATGAACATTTCGATCATTTGTACGGGAAAAAAAATAAGCAATAGGAATTGAAGAATAAGAAAAAAACAGTATTTTACTTTCCTCTATATGTGCGTTAGCTGTATTGCAAAAAGTAGATACCTACCAAGTTATTCAAAAATATACGATATTGTACTAACTTTTGCCAGACGAGGGGAATGAAATACTGTGTTTTTCGTGTGGCAATATTTTGCAAAAATTCGAGTTGTCACTCCACAGTCGATCACAAAACGCCAGAATCCGGGTACTCAGTGCCGAAATGTAAGACACTCTCTGTCCTCTTCATTTCAAATCCATTTTTCTCCATGTAAGTACGTGTATCACAGACGTTTATTTCACGTAACCTTGTTCACTGAGGTCCTGAGATCTGAGTGAGAACACAATCTGAGAAATACGGATCTATACGATCCGATTCGCTTCGGTCTACCCTGTGCGATTGCAAAGAAGACATATTTAATTAAAATAATGAGAAAAAAAGGTTTAAATGATTTAAACGAACGATTACGCGGGACTCCGCAATTAATTTTTAGTAGATCCAACTAATTCTCCTTCTCCGCGTGCAACATCCTCCGCAATCCTCGTTCGCTCGTCGTCCGCCCTCCTTCTCCAGCATCTCCAACGATCTTGTCGCGCCCTCCGCCAGCAGCGCCTTTCCCTACCCCTTCGCGGATAGCGCACGAATCGGAAGTAGAGAACTTCCGGCTTTCCGGGACTCGGAAAGAGCTCCGCTCCATCGCCGATACCGTACGAGAGGAGCGGCGCGGACGGCGGAGACGGGGACGAAAAAAGAAAGTGGAAGCGAGCGCGGGGACTCCGAAAGCTGCGCGCTCCGCGCTGCTCGCCCGGCGCGCCCCTGTTTTTGGTGGGCCGCGGCCAGTTTGACAGTGGAATTGGGAGGAATTAAGAACGAAATGAAATAAAGCAAATGGAAGGAAGTGGCCGCGGATGCTTTGTGATGTTCGTAGAGGCCGCTTCGGCTACCGGTAGGTGGACCGCCGCCGCCGCCGCCGCCGCCGCCGTCTCTCCCCCTTTGTCTCGGTCGTCTCTCGCTCCCGCACCCGCTTCGCATCGGACCCTCTCGCGCGCGTCCTCTTTTGGACTTTCATGCAGCGAGGAACTAATTTGAAACGAGTACGAGCAGCCTCCGGGGTCCCTCCTCGATCCCCTCCCCTCCCGCCCTTTTGCCCGGCAAAAACTAATCTTCCCGCATTAGCATTTCTAATTCTTCTATCTCGAATTAAAGCGAGTCGCCGCAATCGTTGTCGTCGGCCGAGAGCGCGGGTATACGGCGGTCGCGTTGCCGATTTCGACGGGACGCGCGCGCCAATCGAAATCGATCGAGATGCGGTTAATTACCCGAGCGCGAGAGAGGTTCGCGCGATTCGCCGAAAGAGAAGTTTTCCGAGTAACCGCGTGCTATTCGATCGTGACCGGAATTGTATACTGACAAGAAAGACATTTGGTTGAAAGATTTAGTTGGCTTAAATTGGTCGAAACGATAATAATATGCTTCGATTGATCGCTATACCTAAGTATTTTGAAACGTCATTTTTCTCAGAGAGTAGCATTTTCACGATGATTTTCATTGTTTTTTAATTTTATAGCACAATCTTGCAGAAATCCGTGGTCTGCGTGGCGCTTTTCCGAATTTCAAGAACAGTTCGTACGATGTTTAAGACACATTTGTGTCTTTCGCTCACGACTTTTTTTTTCCTAAGTAAAAAATCTGATATTTGCCGCTATAAAGGAAGACTTTTTTTTTTTTAGATTTTTTGAAAGTGTCACTTTCTCTTTCACGTACCCCATTTTTACGCTACGGGGTTGTATCTACATTACTTGCAATTACTTGTAATTTCATAAGAGATACAAAGTCCATGTATTTAATTGAATACAAGGTGAGCGAAAGGGTTAAAAATGTTCAGCATATTTCTGACGCGTTTAATATAAATATTTTTTAACAGTGTATTCGAGATAAAACGCACGATTAGCGATTGAAACTGTCCTAACAATATAAACAGAACAGGGTGTCCTACTCGGAATGAAGGAAAAAAACAAAGATCCTCTTTTCATTCGACACGCGACGACACTAATTTCATTTTAATTTCGAGTCCAGAGTGAAATGATTTTGAGGCGAGCGCTACGTGCTTTTTTCTCGACGAGGATCTCGCCGAAGCGAAAACGCGTGGGGTGGTTTCTGGAGCGTCGCTTTTCCCGGTGGTGGTGGTGGACAAAAACGCGTGAAATTTTTGACACTCGGCAGCAGGTGGCACCCGCGCAGTTCCGGATTCTTCGAGCCGCGGCGCGTTCGTTCTCATGTTAATTCAGGGAATTTTTTGATCGACGCGCCCGGCACAGCTGTTGCGCCTGCACGATTTCGACTCGGTTCTATATTCTCTCGCGTCTCTCCTTTAATTTTTTTTTGTCCGCGAGTAATTACATATTTCACGCGGGCCGAAAGTACCTCGCTTTTCCAACGCAAACATTTTACGTATACAGCACTTATCACCCTTATCGCGAACACTTAGCGCGGCCGCCGGATATTCCCGATCCCTCGAACGTTTCACCCCGAAACACCGCCGCGCCGGGGTCAGCCACCCCGGCGGCACGAAACCGATTAGCCGGGACTACGGTTTCCGCGTTACGCCGTTCTAATCGAGAGAAACCCGACACGCGCGGTAAATCTCTAATCCCTCATACGCGGAATTACCTTTGTAGTCCCGCGGCGCGAAAAAGAGAATGCTAAATCATACGAAACGCATGGGCAGCCAAAGAGACGCGCATGCGGAAATTGAGAAAAACTTCGGAGACTCTCGTATAAAGGTTCTCTGTATGAATAAATAAATTCCGCCGGATGAAGCGGCCGGCGAAATGAGTTTTGCACGTCAAGATCCTGTAATGCGATAAATGTTGATATCGCGGCGGGTCTGATTCGGCGCGCGAAGTTAACGTGTACGAAAAAAAAAAAGGTATAACATTGGAGCTCCATAAGACTCTCTGGACCTTATTTCTCAAACTTATCATCTGGCTGGACTGAATCACACTTTTCATCGCTGCTACCAATGCTTGCTCAAAAACTTACATCCCTCCTCTAATTCTTCGAGAAGTGCCAATCGTATTCACTGATTCCTTCCTATTTTTATTTCAATCTACTTTTAGGACAGCATTTCTGCTCCAGTCTGTATAAAGCTTTTTTCCAATGCGTTATTACGAAAATTAATATAGTTCTCTATGAAATTGTCCTTGTTAATTTCATAACGGAGAATATTAATTTTCATAATCACGTATTCAATAAAAGCTTTATATACAATTGCATTAAATTTAATACAATTTGTTGTACACTGTACAAAGTGGTCATCAGATGACAGTGATGATGAGAATGATGAACAACCGCGGTCCAGTTTCTCTCGCAGACTTGTACTATAGTAGAAATGTCCTTGAGTAAAGATGATTTAAGCAGAGATGTCCGTATGCCGATATAAGACGATCCGGACGAGCGGCGAGGCTGCGCGGCGAGAACGGGACGAGACGCATAACGAGCGCCCGAGTTAAAGAAAGTGAGAAACAGCCGTTCGCAAAATAAACGCAGCGGTCAAACGGTAGCCAGCGCGAACGCAACCCGAAGTATCCGCGCAGCCCTTCCCTTCCTTTATTTTTTCTCCCGCGCTCCTCCCGGACTCTTTAAATTCATCCTCTCTCTGCCGGGGTTGTAAAAGTCCCGGGGTTTACGAGTGCGAATAGACGCCGTCCAATTATGCGGCTTAATTTAAATGGGATAATTGCGTCCAGGCCCGCCGAACCACGCGGTATACACACGTATAAACGCTCTTACGCGTCCCTCCCCCTCGGCGCGGCGCGTACGCGCCTAATGCAACGCGCGAGACGACGACGACGAGGCGCGCGGTAAACACGCCAACGCGTAATTGGGTCGGTTCAAAGTATTCATTTTCATTCGTACGAGGGAAAGTATTCCCGTATCCGCTCCCCCTTCCGCCCCCTGAAACTACGTCGTCGTCGTCGTCGTGGCAATTAAGACTGTAATTAACGCTGAAAAATTGCGATCGCAACGATCGACGCCGCGCAATAACGCGTAGCGGAAACGGATGCATCCAGGGAAAAAGTCTAGTTGCATAAATGATCCTGATGAAAATATTTATTTGTGATGAACAGGAATTTTTTCACACGGAACAAAAGTCTATTTGAATTAGATTGACGTTCTACTAGATTCGTACTCGATTAAAGAGCTGTGCAAACATTTATTTAATTCAAATAAACTTTCGTTCGACGAGAATGAATTCCAATTTATCTGAAGTAAATTTTTCTGTGAGGTTCAGTTCGTATTCAGCTAAACCTTTTCACTCGGTGCGGCGATCGGTGACCCGGTAATCGAATAGATCGGTCATTTTCACTTTTTTATCCGGGTTCGCGAACTCCCGCGCGCGAGACTAATTTCCCGTCGGCACTCCACCGATTCGGAGGGACCTCGGCGAGGCGCGCACGAGCGAAATTTAGGTTCGACGTCACGTTTCGGACGTTTAACCGCGCGTATCGTCATCCGAGCGGCGAGAAAGCGGGCGTTTTCGGCGGTGCGGACGGATAGATCGTTTTACCGGTCTGGCCGAGGTGCGCGATTGAGAGAAAACCTTCGATTTTTGACGGAATATCGGCGTGGCTGGGAATAATGACGGATCGACGTTGAATTTTTGAGAATCGTATTACGGTCGTCCTTTTTAACGACGATATCGGTATCGTCAACGGACGTGCGCACCCGCGCGCGGTCCGACGGGTGACGCGCTCGATTGCGCAATTCCACGGGACCAATTATCAATTACAAGGCGCTTAATCCAATTGAACAATTGGCGCCAATTTCGTGGAGTCTCCTTTTCCCACAAACTTTTCACAGGGCCGCGCGGTCAATTACGCTCTAAAGCGATAATTGGCCGGGAATTTATCGCTTCTGGTCGTCGCGCGCCCGCGTTTCGACCGATCTTCGCCCTCCTATTCGTCGTGTCGCGCGGGTCCCCGAGACGACGGAATTTCTCCTAATCGCGTCGGCAATGAGAGAGACTCACCAATTATTCTACGTACGCTCGTTTGACCCTCGCGGATAACCCGATTTTTTGTTACGCAATTTCCGCACGAATTTCTTCTCGTCTTTTTAATGAGAAATTCACGAAATTTCGAAGCAATGCGATCGATTCTGTACGCGGAGGAAAGTCCGGAGAAGCTACGTTGAGGAAAATAATTGAATTAAAATGACAAAACGCGTTTGGTTATACGCGTTTAGTTATTCTAAGTGCTTAATTGTTTTATTTAAAAAATGGCTAGTTTAATCAAACAGACGGAGGATCCATATTTCACCAAACAGTTTGGTCATTGCCTTCAAGATTTTGGTTAGATTGACTACATTTGTTTCTCAGTGCAGGATCGATGTCAATGCAAATGCATGAAGCTAATTGCAAGTCTGAACTGTAAAATCGATCCTCTTCCGAAGCGCGGATATATGTACCTACACTGAAAAAAAAAACTTGTTTGTTTCAAATAAATATGATAATCGAATAATCCTATAATAATAGCATAGGTGTTCATTCAATTCGAACGAATATCGATTAGATCAAAGCAATCAACGATATTTATATGAATCTAATCGATATTCATTTGAATCAAGTAAATGTGTCATTAAAATAAGGAATATTCAGTTACCATATTTATTTGAAAAAAACACGACTTTTTCCTCAATATACGAATTACACTGAGAAAAAAAATTAGTTGAATCGATTTACTTGGTTTGAATTATTTCGAGCAATGAAATATTTTCTTCATTTAGATAATTGCGTTCAATTCAACACCCGTTCATTGATAACTGATGTCTGGAAATTAAGGAAACTTTTAATAGTGCAGGGCTCTGTCCTCGTGTGACTCTAAATTTTAGGGCTTCAGGATAATAGGAGCCTTCGATGAATGCTTCTTCTTCCTATCTCCGCGGAGAGAAAAGCTCCTAGGAGCATTCATCACACATGTAGTGAATTTACCTCGATATCGTGAAACTACTTTACGCGAGGTCGCAATATCACGCGTTACGTAGATACACGTATAAAAATTCTCGAGTCACGAACCGAGAGCAAACCGGGTGGGGGCGGTATCCTGAGCTACGCGCGGAACTTCGGAGGCCACGTGAGGTTACGTGGCATAATCCGCAAATGACCGAACTTAGGTCTCGTTCTAATTGCGAATATGACTCTGCTTAAATCTCCCCTTCCTGCGGCAAGGGGCGCGCGGGCGCTTCTCGCGAGACTTGCGGGGGAGAGAGAGGGGGGGGGGGAGAGCGCGTTGAGGTGTATCGCTGTGTCGGCGACGAAATTATCACGCGCGTTGAAATATTTCTATAGACGTATTGATGTACGCTAAAATAGTGTGCATGTGTGGTATTAGAATTATTAGTGCACGATCAGGGGTGGTACTCGGGGGAAAAAAATAGTAGATCAGATTAAATTGGCGGTCACGAGCGGGGGAAACGTCGATCGAGTTACTTGAATTAAATAATTCGCTTGCAATGATTTGAAATCGTCAGACGAAAACAAGCTGTAGTCGAGTCTAGCAAATTATTAGTTTAAGGGGGAAAGCCACTGTGATGACCGGAAAATGTAGAATAACTTTGTGAATTTTTTCTGATTAAAATAAAAAACGAGGGAAAAAACTTTTACAACTACATGAAGGTACATATATTTTAGTATATTAGAAAAAAAAAGCAATACATAATATCAATAAACTACACAATAATACGCGATGCCGTAAAGCTTCTCTGAAAAATGTTTGGCGCATGGGCGCCATTGCTGTGTCCGAATGGTATATCCAAACCAAAAAAATCAATTATTTTCTTAAACTACACGAGTCTAGCTTCAGTTAAGCGTACGGATTTATAAAAATTTTAATTTTTAACAAAGTAACGCATGTTTAAAGATAGAACTTCGAAATTTAGAGAAAAATTGCTCAGTTTTTTAATTATATCTCAACAAGTAATCGCTTAATCGAAAAAATCATACGCTTAACTGAAGATAATTCTTTTAAAAATATTCTGTGAAAATTTCAAGGTAATCGGATAAAAATTGACTGAGTTATGATGGCGCCCAGTTGGAAAAATGTAGTTTCGAGATAAAAGCCTTTAAAACCGCGCGGTCAAGTTCGAGCGTATGCGCTTACTCACACAAAACCTTTCATAACTCCATAAAATTTTCGAATTTCGGTTTGAAACTTAGGGAACAGATTCTTGAAACCTCGAACATTAAGAAAATGTAAAAATAAAAAAATCTATTTTTTGAACATATCACAGTGGCTTTCCCCCTTAAGCAACTCGATCTGCGTTCCCCCGTCTGTGAACGCTAATTTAGTCTGATCTACCACATTTTTTTCTCAGTGCAGACCCAATGCAATACATTGAGCGCGATGATGATCATCCACACTGAGAGAAAAAGTCTAGTTGAATACGAACCTGATGGAGAAATGTATTCGACATAAATAGAAATTTATATTCACATCGAATAAAAGTCTATTTGAATTTAAAAAAGGTTTTTCGAGTCTTTTTAATCGAGTACGAACCTTATAAAACATCGATCTAATTCAAATAGATTTTTGTTCTGTGTGAACAAATTCCGATTCATCTGAAATACATTTTTCTATCAGGTTCGTATTCAACTGGACCTTTCACTGAATAAAATATTTAGCTAATACACAGCTATATTTCTGGCTGCCTCAGACATTATTTGGTGACAACTAGAAAAACATTGCTAGCGTAGCGAGAATTCTTGCTATTGCGAAGAAAATTATCACTGCAATTAGGTACTATAATTTTCTAGTTGTGGCCAAATTTTTTTGAGTGTTTCCCTGGGTGCGCTGAGAAAAATAATTCACCGATCCAAGTAACCGCCGACATGAATAGTGCCGAGAAGACATTTATTTAAGTCAAGCATATCGTCGTTGAATCAAGTACTATATGTTATTCGAATCAAGTGTAGATTTATTCAATTCAAAGTATATACACTTGTCCTAAGGAGGTTCCATCGATAATGGAATGAACAGAACGATTTTAACCAAGTTCGGTAAATCGACAAATATAAGTATTAGGTAGGACTCTTCGGTCAAATCTTCTGTCGATTACAATTCGCTGATTGCCAATTATTTCGACTGCCTCAAATTTAAAGAATACACCGATAAAAACATGCGGTTGAATCAATCAAATATTGCCAACTGACTCTCCTTTGGTTGACTCGGATGATATTTTTATCGAATCCATCATCGTCTCGTCGATTCGATAAAAATACCATTCGAATCAACCAAAGGAGGAGTCAGTTGGCAACACATTTGGTTGATACTTTTTTTTTATCAATTACGTTCTTTCTCCCGCGCCATCAGTCATCGATTTCCTGCGCGCGTCACACCTAGGTATACCGACACCCGCCACGTGGTCGTCCTCGCCGCTCGCGCGGATGCGGCCCCGCGCGACGAGATGGAACGTCGCCGCAGCCTCTTCCCGTTCGGTCTCAGTGCACCAGCCCCGCCGCGCGCGCGCGCGCCTTACCGGCTCGCGCGCGGGGAGAGGGCCGCGGCGGTAGCCGAGAAAAAGCGAGAATTTTCTTGACGAGTTCAAAGTCATCGACTTGCCGCTGGGCGGGCGCGCGCGCTCCTCCCGATAGTAGGGCGAGTCAATGACATAGGCCCGAGAGAGCCCCGAAGTGCGGAGTACCGTTCGGAGATTGCAACACACAGCGCGCGCGCGCGCGCGCGCCTCCGATCTAGATCAGAAGCTCGGAACGGTGGCGGGGTGCGCGCGATCGACGGCTCTCCGACGCCTCTTTCTTGCGCCTCTTCCCCGCACTTTTTGCGCGAACTTCGGGATTGTTCGCGACGAGATCACGTCGCGCGCGGTTCCTAACAGTAACTCGCAGAAAATGCCTCGCTTAAGCGCGGCGAGCTGCACGCCCGCCGGCGGGATGACTTCGCGCTCGTGCCTCGAGGCACCCGCGGCGCGACCGCGCGCCGCCACCCCTTTTCTTCGAACGCTTCGCTACCGAACCGTATTTTTTCACGCTGATTCCGAAAATAGTTGATATATTGACGATATCTCAAAGGAAATATAAGATATCGGTGATTTTTCATGTAGCAGAAAATTGTTTTTTTTTTTCACGGAAAATCATCGATATTTCGGTCTTTCTTTGAGATATCCTCGATATATCTATAATTTTTGTAATCAGCGCGAAAAAATACATAAGATAGGATGGTCGAGAGTTCAATTTTTCGCGAAAATTGAAATCTCTGAAATCGATCTCTGGACTACCCTATCCGGTGTATTTTTTCACGCTGATTCCGAAAATGGCAGATATATTGACGATATCTCAAAGGAAATATAAGATATCGGGGTGATTTCATGTACCAGAAAATAATTTTTTTACGGAAAATCATCGATATCTCGGTCTTCCTTTGAGATATCCTCGATGTATCTATAATTTTCGTAATCAGCGCAAAAAAATACATAAGATAGGATGGTCCAGAGTTCGATTCCAGAGATTTCGATTTTTGTCAAAATCTTAAGGCATTTACCTTAAGATTTTTTCAATTTTTCGCGAAAATTGAAATCTCTGGAATTGATCTCTCGACCACCCTATCCGATGTATTTTTTCACGCTGATTCCGAAAATCATGGTTATCAGGTCCATATCTCAAAGGAAATGTGAGATATCAGCGATTTTATGTTCGGAAAAATTATTTTTTCATAAAAAAGTCATGGATATCTCGGTGTTCCTGTGAGATTTCCTCAATATATTAATGATTTTCGTAATCAACGCGAAAAAATACACAAGATAGGATGGTCGAGAGTTCGATTTTTGTCAAAATCTTAAGCACTGATTCCAAAAATCATGCACTTATTGAGGAAATCTTAAAGGATCGCCGAGATATCGATGATTTTCCATGAGAAAAAAAATGGTCTCGTACATACAATCGTGAATATATTTGATAGGTATTTTTCCTTTGAGATATAGTCAATGTATAGGATATATATGTATGTCAATAAGTGCATGATTTTTAGAATCAGCGCTTAAGATTTTGACAAAAATAAAAAAAATCTCTGGAATCAGTAGAAATGCTCATTTACTCAAAATAGCCAGGAGGTTCAATATAGGTAACTCTCCCCTATATCCGTTGGCTGTATTGCAAGCAATTGCAAATTATTTAAAAATATGCGATATTGCATTACACCTATTTGTTGTCATGCGAGGGGAACGAAATACTATTTTGCATGGCAATACTTTGCAGAAATTCGAGTTGTCATTCCAGCGCTACACAGTCGATCACGTAACGCCAGAATCCGGGTACTCAGTGCCCTTCATTTCAAATCCATTTTTCCCCGCGCGCCTACTATATCTGAGGGGACGACGACGCCCCCGCGCGACTTCCTTTTCCGCTCTTATCCGGGAGGCGCATATATCGCCGCGCGCGGAGACGGGCCACCGCGTTCGCCGCGGCGTCGAACCGCGAGCGAGCGAGCGAGCGCGAACTGCCGCGCGCTTAACGGTACCGATGCGTCGCACGAGCCGCGGATTTAAACTCGGCCGCGCGCTTTTTGCCCGAAAGAATCCTCTCCCGAAGTTTTTCTCGGCCGCTCTCCGGTAGAGAGGAGGGTCAGCCCGCGCCGCGACGTTTCCAATCGCAGTTTCACGCCTCGGGCGCAGCTCCGAAAATAATTCGACGTAGCCGCCGGTCCGAGACTGGCCGCGATCGTTATTCGATCGGCGCGGACGCTATGTAGAAAATTGGTGTACAGTTATATCGCCGACGCGCGGGGGCGACCGCGATCGCTTATACCGGATATTCCGCAACGTTTTCGCGCGATTCGAACTATTCGTTTCGTTACGCGCGACGTATGCGCCGTGATTCTGGACATGCGGGTTCTCTCGCTTTTTTTTCTATCTCTCTCGGATGACGGCGTTCCGTAAGATCGGACCACGGATATCGGTTCTCCACTGGAGTGACTACCTGCGTTACGCGCGCGTACCTATATCGATATATCGATGAGAGGGGCCCGAACCGGGCTCGGGGTGGCCGATGACGAGGCGAATTCTCGCGCGCGCGTAGAGCGCAGAGGGGGCGCGCTCGCTCGATCGGTATTTCGTCGTACGGGACGCGCGCGGCGATACGTGAACGACTTGTCGTTTAACACTGCGTGGTCATAGGTCTATACGGTTGCGCGATGGTCGCACGTGGATCAAATGGACTCGACCGATTTTTAAATAAATAGCCACTTGAACGATATCCGTCCAACTTTGACCAACAAATTGTGAAACATTCTTCGAACATTATGGAATATCAAATCACCGTATCTACATATATTGAAAAACGATCGTGAATATGTAGATGCGTGAAAAATGAGCTGCTGCGGTAAAAGTGTCACACGCGAGAAATTGAATAGGTACCTAGTAACAATTGCTACGCCAGAATAATAAGTTGGTGACAGCTTCGACGATGTTTTGTTAAATAATCTGCGGAATAGTAATTATCATTATTCAAACGATGACCGTTACTGTGTGGCATATTATTCAAGGCAACATCGTCGAAGCTGCAACCGATTAACTATTCTGGTATACTTATAGCAATCGTCACTATTCAGTTTTTTTTTTCTGTGCACAAAGTCTTTATTTTTAGAGTTTTCCTAATAAAATTTGCGGATGATTCTCATGAGATATGATAGGTACTTTGAAGCAATAAATAGTTCTATAGCGCACGTTTCAAAAACGATTTTTCCCGAAGTTCAAAGAAGATATATCTAATTAAATCGGTGTTTATACTGGCGGGGGAATGCAGAATTATTTGCTTTAATTAATCAATTTGATCATAGCGATTAACGGCTAAGTATTTTAAGGAAACAGGTTGTAGTAGGTACATTCGAGCCAATTATCAGTCCAAATATCTTGATCTGCATTCCCCCACTCGTAATCGCCGATTTAGTCAAATCTGCCGCATTTTTTCTCAGTGTAGTAGGTACGAGTCTTTCAAAGAAGAAGCTCCACAGAAAACAAATTCGTAGTAAATTTCGGGACAGAGCCAATTTCTTGTTATACGATAACTACAATTTTAGTAAAAATTAGGTACCTATATCTAATAAGACTTGTAAAAATTGCAAGCGTGTGCTGTAATTTTTACTAAAATTGTAGTCATCGCAACGACAAATTGGCCGTGTCCCGCATTCAACGACAAACTTTGTGTTGATTTTGTAATTTATTTTTCTCGTGTCTTTAATCCGAGATCTGACGAGGGTCCAGTCACCCACCATCTCACCGGTGTGCACCTACTTAGGTATAGGTATGTACCTACCACATCTGATGTCATTCAGTCACCATATAAGTGGTCTGCATAGGTCCACATCACCGACATTTTTACAGTGTGATTGCAAAAAAAAAAAAGAAGTAGGCACAATCGGCTTGAAAATTGAAGCCTGGGTCAAGTGAACCCTCGATGACCACACACGGAGAGAATTTTAAAGGAAAAATTACCCATCAGTGCAGGCTAATCCTGCAGCATAGTGATGTTTCACTGAACATTTACCGCGGTGATAGGAAAATAATTCTCTACGCGTAATGGTATTTTATAGAATACGTTATTATATTTTTACTGTGCTGCAGGGTAAATTCTCAGTGAAACGTCACTACGATGCAGGATTAGCCTGCACATGATGGGTAATTTTTCCTTTAAAATTCTCTCCGCGCAGAAGGTTAAAAGCTTCGTCGTATCGATAAATGTGGGAGTACCGAGGAGGCCGAGAATTTCACGACGCGCCGCCGGAAGCGAGCGCTTCCTCCGACGGAAACCTTCTCGAAGAGCCCCGACGGTTCGAACGCACCAACGGCACCCACCATCCCTCGACGCGTTCCAACCAACGCGTCAACGCGAATCCGCACCGCACGCGGGGTGAACGAACTCGTTCCCCTCCCCGCGCTGCCGCGGCATCTCGCAGGAGAGCCGCGCGACCGCGGCCGGGACCGAACGATTCTCGAGGCCGAGAGTTAGGTATAGGTATAGCTCGCGCGTCTCTCTCTCTCTCTCTCTCTCTCTCTCTCCGGTTCGAAATTGAATTTTTTGCCGTGCAATTAAAAGGCCACGGGCGCAGCAGCGCGCGGTGTCCGCGGACGACAAATCAAACGACGACGAAGACGACGACGACGACGATATCCACCGTCGAGCCGGGATGCGGGAAGGGTGTCCGGGCTACCGAGCGAGGCGAGAGAGGGGGGACGAGAGAGAGAGAGAGAGAGAGAGGAATCGAGCGTTTGGCGGTAAAAAAAGCCCCGCGATCCGCGCCGAGAGTGCCGCGCGCGCGTCGGAGGAGCCGCGAAGGGCGGGCCGGAGAGGGCGGAGGTACTCGTGAAACTGTCATGGCGTGCCGCGGTGGCGTCGGACGCGGAGAGTCCAGGGCAACCCTCGGGAGGGTTCGCCGAACGGATTCGCGCTCTTATTTCGCCGCGCTCGCGGGTCGCGCGTCTCTTGTTTTCCCCGGGATGCCGTTTTTTTTTGTGGTTGCGCGTGCGATGGGAGGTACCGGCCGGGAGGGCGCGGGCCAATGGGAGCGCGGACGGTCCCGCCTTCTCGGAGGACCGCGGCGCCTCCACCGGAGAGCCCGGCATCCGCGCGGCGCTATCGAACCTCTCTCGACCTCCCCGACCTCGCGGGGAACCTCCCGCCACCCCTCCGCGCGTCCGCGGCAGGGAGGGCAGGCGTCCTCTCGCGGCGCGTCCACCGTCGATAGGTGCGCGCACGATCGCCGAGAGGGTGTACGACGGGGGCGAGCGCGCGCGGTTCGCGCCGAAACGGGCGACGGGATGAGGGAGGGTGGGAGGGAGATGGTTTGTTTCCTGCCGAGGACGAGGAATCCTTTACGGTTGGGCTTGCAGGGGTACAAATAGCAATAGGGAGCGGGAGCTTAACGATGACTCTATGAGGCTAGCTCAGTTTAACCCTTTTAGTGCCGGAGGCCGATATATCGGCCCTTTCTGCACTGGCGAAAAGTGCCAGAGCCGATATATCGGCCCGCACCTTGTAGCACTTATACCTTTGTTATTTATGTAATTTTCGATGAATATAGAAAAATTAGAGCGTCACTGTTTTAATTCTCTATTTTGTGCTTAATACACTGCTTTTTGAATTATGTAAATATAGCTTTTCGTTTGGTTTTTATGAGTCTTGTTCTCCAAATCCTAGTAAAATCGTAAAATTCGGCCGGTTATCTTCGCATAAGCACCTCTTTTTCGCCCGGCACTAAAAGGGTTAAAGATTGAGGCTAGAAATAGAAAGATGATACTGGTCGAAGAAACAAGATAAACTAATTAAAAATAAGGAGGAAGGGGAAATAATGGGTAAGCAAGCCATAACAGGGCAATCCAAAGGAGGCATGAGAATAGAATTAGTAGGTATCAATTCGCCGTAGGAAACGCGGACAGACTGGTTATCGAATCGAACGCAGTAGTGACTGAACCTAGTCACGTGCAGCAACACAGTTAAAAAGTGGTGTTAATTTTTTACACCATTTCACCGGTGTAGACTTAGGTACCTATGTGTAGGTACCATATCTGGTGTCATTCGGTTTTATGCCATTGTTAAGGACCCCGGCGGAAAAGTTCTATATACACTGAGGAAAACTCAAATACCTGGCAGTAGATATCTGTCAGACATCTACGAGATGTCTGTATCTGTCTAAAAAATGACATCTATATTTGGTATAAATGTGATTGAGATTTAGATGTAGACAGTGCGTAGATGTCTGACAGATATCCCAAGTTGATTAGAATCGATATTCTGTAGTAAATATAACGATTGTTTAAAATTAAAAGTCAATACTATACAAACTTAATTATAAAGCTCTATATTAATCTTCTCGTCCTTTAATGAAAAACTTTAAAACGAATTAGAAGCCAGCATTTTATCAGAGAACGAGAAAACCCTCTAGAGCCTTGTAATTCCTCTTTCAAATATTATTCATTTTTTATTACAGAATATCGATTCTTGTCAGACATCTACGCATTATCTATATCTAGATTTCAACCACGTTTATACCAAATACCTATAGATGTCATTTTCTAGACATAGTTACAGATATCCTGTAGATGTCTGACAGATATCTTCTGCTACTTGGGAAATAACGTAGTCAATAAAACAAAAATCCTAGAGACTATAACCAAATCGTTTGACGAAATATGGATCCTCCATCTGTTTGATTAGACTTTCCATTTTCTGGTTAGAATAACTAGACATGTAGTTAAAATTACTAAGCATGCAGTTGGAATAATTTGACATTTGATTCAACTTACTAGTATTTTGAGTAGAACAACTTGACTTGTTTAACCAGATGCATTTTGTCATTTCAACCGAGTTTTTTTTTCAGTGTACGATCCACAGGTGTGTGAATTTGGTCATATATGGATTATATACCTACTTATGATTTCTACATTAACCATATATACCTAAGTACGTACAATATGTGGATTAACAAACATTTAAAAATTCAAATATTGTCGTTATATGATGAATATAAAAAAATCATATATATGTATATAATTCATATATGACCAAATCCACATATGGACCACATGTACAAATTACTTAGGTACCTATATAGAACTCTTCCGCCTGCAGAGGGGCGGAAGTGGACGAGGAGGCTTCTCGCGATACGGAATTGCATTTGGTTTCAAATTTTCCGGACGCTCTCAATGCTCGGGCAATGAAAAATCGATTGATAACGACGAAAGACCGCGCGCATTTTCATCACGCGAATTTCAGGATAGGTATCCTCTCGTCTTCGTCATGTGACGCATCCGTAGGTATAGGTATTCCACACAGAAACGCGGAGTACGACTCGACGCTGTACTTTCTTGCGAAGCGATCGCAATTTCGCGTCATTGGTTCTTTTCTTCCGCGGCAGCGTTGACGAGGGATCGATCCGCGAGGACGTCGCGCAGCTCCGTCGGGATTTCGGCAAGCGCCGCGGAGAAACAGAGAGAGGCGTGGCTCGATCCGTCTCTCGCGCGGATATCGAACCTGGCGGAGCCCCCGTTTTCGAGGGGGTGAGGGGGAGAGGAGGAGGAGGGCACGCACGTCGCGGGGCTCGCGGAGGTGCGCATGGCCGCTGAGGGTGCAATCCGGAGGCTCCTCCGTCCCTCTCGCTCGTTCGTACACCGGCGGTTCTCTCCCGTTTGCATGGGCGCGGTTACACGCGCACCTATATCCACCCTTCGGATGCAACCGCCACCTCTCGGCCGCCACCCCGTCGCGCGCGGTACGCGCACGTCGAGCTTTAATTAATCTCGCGAGCGTGGGCACGCGAGTGCAGGTCCTCCGCATCCTGGCGCCATTTTTGCCCGAAGGACGTGTGCAGTTTCTCGGCTCGCAATGCTCGCCGGTCCTCGCGTGCGGGAACCCTCCCGTTCGTGCGTAAAAGAAGGGAACAGCTGTTTTTACTTTTTCGCCCAGTGACGCTGAGACTCGAGCTTATTTCTAAAAATGTGTACGGAGAGGACATGTATTTATTTACTGTTTACAGCTGTGCAGATAGGTACTAGTTTAACCTGACGTGATATCTGGTTGCATACACAATAACAAAGTGGTGTTAATTTTCAACACCATTTCACCAGTGTGGATCTACGTGTACCGCATCTGGTGTCATTCAGTCTTATACCATTGTCATCTCACACCAAAAGTGGTCTACATAGGTTCACGCTGCAGAATTTTTTACAAAAAATGTAGGAATTTCTATCGATTCCTCAGGAGAAATACCTATATAATCAGGGTAGACCGAGACGAATCAGATCATAGATCCATATTTCTCAGATCGTGTTGAGAATGAGCATTTCGATCGTTTATGTTATTTCGTTTCTGCTCCAATCCCGTGTAAAAGAAACAGTACGGCTAAAGTATGGTGAAAATGTGGAAAAAGTCGAATAACAAAGTATGACTAGGTATTAATCGTGCCTATCCCAGATTCTCAACCAGACAATTTTTTTTCATATCGACTGAAAAGTAAATTTTACTCGATCGACTTACCTGTATACCTTTTTAATTCAGTTCTGTTGTACGGGTTCTTCATTGTAAAATTATAATGACTTGTTAGGTACTAGATTATAGTTCATTAGTAATAATTTGAGATTTTAATCAAATAATAAATCGAAGTAATATCAACTGATGAGAATAGACATCGATTACAGCTCTTACGAACAACTGAACTCTAATTAAAGAGCGCATCGTTTATCGGCTGAAAGTCTGAAATATGACCGTATAGCCGTAGCCATAGCTACTTTTTTGGTTCAACTTTTCCCAGACATCCGCCATACTTTAGCTATACTTTTTCTTTTACGCGGGATAAAGTAGGTATTATAATATGAACCATCGAGAAATGCTTATTTTCACCACGACTTAAAAAATATAGATCTTTGATCGGACGTCCTGCCATATGTAAGTATAGGGTGCCCCATTTTAATGCATTACCGTATTTATTTTTGTTATTTGTCACATTTTATAGAAAAATATTTCGCATAAAAGTTCTTTGATTTCCAGAGGTCCTTATGATATACGTAACGGATTTTCGGTAAAATGCCTTGTTCATGAAATATAAAAACTCGTGATTTTCGATTCACCTCGATCTGCCCTAGGTACTCTATAATTCTGTAAAGCTCCCTGAAAGTGGAATCGTAGTTCACACCACTCAAGCTGTAATTCGTGTAGTTTCTTCACCTCAGTGCGCCCTCTGCTCCGCCTCTCTCCCTCGCGAGAGCAAGAAGGAAATTCGCTTCCGCCAACGTCGAAGTTACGAATGACCGCGGCGCGCGGAGAACGAACGAGCGTTGTTCCATCGCGCTTCGGTTGTCGGATACTTAGCCGTACCTATACCTACGCCGCGTTCTCGAAAATAGCCGTACCTAGGTACCTGCAGCCTCATTGCCGGGATCGCGGCAAAAACGGGGGCGGTATACCCGCCGCGGACATCTACTCCGAAGTAATTAATTGCTTCTCTCGCGCGGCGCGCGGTCAAATCTATCCGCGCCGCGTCGTTCTCCGCGAAGCGAGACGACGCGGCCTCGCGCGATTCGGAATTCGATTCACTCGCGCGGCGCGGAAATCGTACGCTCAGAGGTATTTTGCGGTGCTTCAGTATCGTCGGCAAGAACCTACGGGGGTGGGAATTGAAAATTCTGGAACTCCGACGGTCACCGGGATACAATAATTCAGTCTCTCTTAAAAGTTAACACCTTTCTTTTATTGTGCAAGTATAACCATGGAAAGCGATGATTAGGGATTACTCTGAGAGGAATAATTAGTAGTTTCAAAAGAATATTTCTTGAGCCAAGAACATGTGATCTTACAAATTTTTAAGTGTACAGATTCTTGGTCAAAGAATATGTATTCTTAATTCAAGAATATCTTCGTTGGAACAAGAAATTCTTTCCGCACAAAGATACCTACAATTACTCGAGCCTATCGAATATTTTCTCGCACGAAGAAAACCATGGCTTAATTCTGTAATTATACCATGTTTCTGATTGCAGAACAAATTTCGTCGGCACCGGCAATTATGTTTCTCGGTGTACAGTAGCGACTTTTAACACTAGAACACTACCGAATCGTCGCGCTTTATAAGACGGTCGTTTTGGCGGGTGATTATCTCGTTATCCGTGGATTTTTCGTCCACACTGCTATAGAACTTTTTTGTAGACCGAAATGTGTTCTATAAAAAAGTATTCTACCAATTTTGACAAAATCCTCACGAGTTACGAAATAATTGAGGTTGAATGGAACTCTGAATAAGACTCCGGTCAAATTGACCGGTTGCGGTAGTTCTAGTGTTAAACAATCGAGATAAGGCTCAAGCTAAGATTCTCGATAGCTGTTTCCCACGAAGAAGCGTCGTCATCTGAGCCTTCCGCGCGATCCTTCGAGCAACCTTCCGCGCTTCTCCCCTTTCTCGACTCTCTCACCCCCGCCGAAATGTGCGAAGAGCGATCGGCGCGGCGCTTTCGCGTTGGGAACTGAAAAATCGTCGCCCGTGCCTGACGCGCTCGGCAAAAACCACAAACATTGCAGGAAAGGTCGCCACGGAGACCGTTCTCCGCCCCCCTCTCGCTCGCTCTCTACCGGAGGGAATGAGAGACGCGGGCAGGGCCCGGGCACGGGAAGAGAGCAACGACCAAAAAATTATGACGAATCGCTCCGTGGATTTTCTTACTTAGAAAACTTTCGGCCGTTAACCTTGACCTATCCCAAGGCGTTCGATCCCTCGCTTCTTCCTCTCGATCCCGCGGGGAGAGCCGACCGCGTCGGTGCCCCCCGCGCGGTTCCTCGGCGTTTGGAACATTGAACAAAATATTTAGCTAATCCCAGCTATATTTCTGGCTGCCTCAGACATTATTTGGCGACAACTAGAAAAATATTGCTAGCGTAGCAAGAATTCTTGCATATTGCGAAGAAAATTATCACTGCAATTACTATAATTTTCTAGTTGTGGCCAAATTTTGTTGAGTGAAGGTTTTCCAATTTTTTTCGTCTCGTCACTTCGTCGTGCTCTCTACTGTCGCGAATTCCGGAAGTCCGATTCGGAACGATCGGATCGAGTCCCGTACTTATCCTCCTTTCGAAGTTCGACGCGTGGAGCTGGAAATATTTGCTTCTTTTGATGCTTTTAATGCTCCATTCACACCTTACCATTGACATACTCAGTCTATAAGTTCCTATTTTGAACCTAGAGTTGGTGACATGTTCGCTAACGGACAATTTTAGGCTACACCTTGGGTTTCGATACGATGAAATACGACTTGTTGTAAGCCTAGAAGAGTAAGTTTAAAATGTCGATCAGGATCGGAGCGATAAATAGAAATAGACACCGAGGGTGGTCACCGGCCGTTCGACCCTTCGAGGGGCACATTTTTCTGCTAAAAACAGATATTTTCTCATATAGCTATAGGTAAATTACCTATTAATAACTGCAAAACAATAAATAAACGTATTTCTTTATAGAAATTAGATTCATCAGATCCTCAGAACTCCGAAAAGTCCTGATATCCCCATTGGAATCGCAAGAGACTGTAGAAAAATTAAAAAAACTTAGAGAGAAATGGTGGCACGTGCCCCTCAAAGGGTTACCTAATTAAGTAGATGAAATTGTCAGAGGAGGCATATTTTTATTTCTTTCCATCCAATGGGTTTCTTACCAGAGGGGGCCAATTACCGAGGGGGAGCCGACAACTGAGCGTTTCACCTCTATATCTTTATTCTCGTTTGTGTTCATGAGATGGAGATCTCGCAAGAGCTGCTCGATAGGGTAGATCGAAGCGAAAGGGATCACAGGGCGAATCGGATCATATAGATCCGTATTTCTTAAATCGTGGTGAAAACGAGCATTTCGATCGTCCGTATTACTTCGTCGGAGATGAATGAAGTAATACGAATGATCGAAATGCACGATTTAAGAGAAATACGAATTTATGATCCGATTCGCCCTGCGATTCGATTCACCTCGGTCTACCCTACATCGAAAGACAATTATATTACAAATCATAATCGCACCTTTTACAAGCAAGAGAACTCCAAAACTGAAAAAAAAACGAGCTTTACGAAAATTGACGCGTTTTTCAATAGTCCTAAGAGTACCGAATAGTTCAATTCGATTAGAATGAATATCGATCGGATCTAGGTAATATTAATATTATTGATTCAATTGAACGTTATCTCGATCAAAGTGCCATTGATTCGAATCGAATAAATATACTCTTCCAGGACCACCGAAAAACAGATTAAATTCGATCAAGCAAACTGTTTCTCAGTGAACAAAAAGAAAATCAATCAGGGTCTGAATGCAAGGCAATATTGGTGCAATTTAGATCGCACCTACTCCAATATCTAAAATCACGGATCAGTACACAGTGATGAAGAGCATTTATCCAATCCTTTCGGTCGTTCCCTCTTCGCCCCCCCCCCCCCCCCCCATCACAATACCGCGGGCCTCCGGACACCCTCTCGCGAGTTCCCCCGGCGAAGATCGCACTCGTCGCCGACTCGCGCGAATCGGGCGGCCCTCTCGAAAAAAAAAGCGCCCGACTCCTCGTGAAAAAGCCCTAGCAGGTACCAAAAAATGGTCTGGCGGCTGCCGCGGAGAGCGGGCTAGACGGAGAGCGCGCGCGGCCAAACAAGCCAGCCGAGTCGGGGCCAAAACAAAAAAGCCCCGTCAACGGCCTTGAACTTTGGGGGATGCCTCCCGTCCCCTTCGAAAAACCGTGTAGTCGTTTTTCCCGAAGCCGCGTCCGACGACGAAGAGAACGACGACGCCGACGAGGAAGATGACCCTCTCCGCGCGAGCACCGCACACCATCAGCGAAACGGCACTTCTTACGGGCTACTTGTTAGGTCGCCCGCGTTGAAGGTGGGATCCTCATTCGCAGCCCCTTCCCCTCCCTCTCTCGCTTGCTCTCTCTCTCTCTCTCGCTCATTCGATTCGACCCCTCGTCGCGTCCTCCTCGTCCGCCGCGTTAGCGTCTTTTCGTCCGGATCCTCCACCGCCGCGCCGCGCAGTAAGATTTGTGTTTATCGCTGGTTTTTCGCCCGCGGCGAGGGGCCGCGTCGTTCGCGCGCGCTTTTATTTCGGGTCAAGGAGAAAGCGGAGCGCCTCGGGGACGCGGCTCTGCGTTTCGGGGGTCGAAGAGAGCGCGCGTTTCAACTAGGGGGAAGGAGCGAGAGAGGCGCATCATCGGCTAGGCCGCCGCCTAGCCGCTCGTATACACGCGCCGGCATCCGCCGCGGCGTGCCACCGGGTCGAACCGGGGTGACTCTTCTTTCGGTGCTTTTTCTGGGAGACGAAATTGCCGCGAGGAATTCGAGAGTATTTTAGGGGCGGCTTTTTGTCGCGAGCAGCTCGTAACACCCCGCTCTCTCCGCCCCGTTCCCCGACGCAACCGCGACCTTGCCCAATTTTCCGCACCGGCAACCGACTGCCGGATGGATGACGAAGTCGGTGAAGTTCACGGGGGATCGCCGCTCGGGCGACGACGCTTCGCGCGCGCGGTGGGATTTCTCTCGTACTGGGTACACTGAGAGAAATGTTTCGTTGGGGCGGTAATCGATACCTATAGTTTTGATAAGTGCACGGTGAAAAGGTTGTATTAATTTTTAACACCGATTCACCTGTGTGGAATTATTATATACCTACCTATGTACCACATCACTGCCCAACTATGGAGAAAAAGGCAGTAGGTAACTAGCAAAACAAACCGAGATGCATTTTTTGATAGGTACCATTGAATATCTCGAATCATTTTGAACCCAAATTTTGTACCCTTTTTTAATGTTAAAGCTAGGTTTCATCAGTAATCTCTCTTGGAAACCCTTCGGCTAAAGGCATCAAAGTTACAATTGATTTTCCACAAGTTTGTCGGTTAGCAGTTACTGCCTTTCTCCATAGTTGGGCAGATCAGGTGTCATTTAGTCTTAATTCCGTTGTTGTATACCTAACAGCAAAAGTGGTCTATATAGGTCCACACCGAAGAATTTTTTACCGTGTATACTTTACACTGGGGGGAAGAGGTCTAATTGAATACGAACCTATACACGGAAAAAGATAAATTGTAACATTTACAAAGCTTGTGATAAAATGCAGAAATAAATGCCAACTTATTGTTACGATAATTACAATTTTAGTAAAAATTACAACAATGGCTTGCAACTTCTACGAGCTTCACTACACTTCACGAAGAACCGGCGCGACGAGTCGCACGTCCTTTTCGCGCCTGGAAAATTCATCGAACGAGCAGGATTTCCGCATTTCGACCGCGCAACGTTCTCCAAACGAGCATCGTGGTTCTCCAACGTTCTCCATTTTGCCCCCCGAGTCGAGCGTCTCCCCTAAACGCGAAAGGCGCCCCCGGCCCGCGAGGGACGCTGCGCCCGGCCGTGTAAGCGGCGTCGAATCGCTGTCAATCGCGCGCCCGCGGGGGTGCAAGGACGAAAGGGAGCGCCGCGTCGAGCCGCTGCAGGGTCACCGAAGAAGAGGACGATACGCGCGCGGTTCGTCCCCGCCCCACCGCCGCGGGTGCCGTGCGATAATCGCGCAGAAGAGAGCAGATCTCGCGCGGCACACGCGAGCAGCCCGTTCTTTCCTTCCCCTCGCCCCCCAGCCGCCCCCCGCGAACAGCGGCCGGCCAGGCGCTCACTCCCTACCGCCGCGGCGGCCGCCCCCCACTCGGCGGCTCGGCTAGTGGCGGAGGACCGTCAAAGGCAGACCCGAGCGCCGCCGAGCGCGGCCGAGCCCGGCCGAACGGGCGTTCGAATCCCGGCTCCCGCGTCAGTGTAGAAACCGCGTCCGCGGTCCACGGTTCAATTTCCGGGTGATGCCGAGTTTTTTGCCCGCGCGACCTGGCCCGCAGTGAATTTTGACCGGGAAAAACGAGGCCCCGGCCGGAAAAGCTCGGAGCGTCGACGGGCCCCGCGAAGCCGTTCCCCGACCCCGTCGTCGCGCGAATCACGGCGTCCAAGTCGACGTCCTGACGTCGGGCCGCCCGGCTCCGGATTCTCCTCCTCCCCCCACCTCGTCCTCTCCCGCCCCCTCGCGACATCCCTCCCCCCCCCCCGCTGCACCCTCGCCGATTGGCGCACCCTTCACCCGCCGCGCGGTCCACCCTGTCCCCGTGATTTTTTCCGCCCCCCGGAAATGAAACGGTCGGCCGGAAAATTCAAGCGTTCGCGGATCTTCTTCTCGCCCGAGAGGGAGAGGGAGCGGTAATACGATCGACGAGGAGACCTAGTAGCCGATCGGCGCGCGCGACAGAGAGAGAGAGAGAGAGAGGGGGGATACGCGCAGCGTGCCAGAGTGCGACGAAGAGTGCAGTGCGACGGACGAAGGGGAAGGTGACGTCTGCGCCCGGAAAACGACTCTCCCCGACGCTGAATCCACCCCACCGCCGAAATCGCGATCATGAGACCGATCGACGACGACCCGACAGCGACGAGCCGCTGCCCGCGAGCCGCCGCGGCGCTCCACGGCCGCGTCGTGCGAAGGGAGTGACTCGGCCCGTCCCCACCCCCCTCCGCGCTGAACCGCGACAGTTTTCACCGCGCGTTCCACACGCGGTATCGATAACCGCGTCGACGAGAGTGTGCGACGCGAATTCGTCGCGCGCCGAGAACCGAACGATCGCTCGCGCGCGCGCGCGCGGGCCGCGCGTCATGACAGGATCCTGCCTCCCGCTTACCGCGACATCGCCGTGCGTCGTATCGCTGCGCGGCGCGGCGAGGAAGTCGCGCGCCGTCTAGTGCAACGCGGAAGCGCCGATTTCGTGCGGCGCGCGAGAAAGAGAGCGCAGTTGGGGAGGGAGCTGCGCGGGAAGGAGAGGAGCGATTTTCGCGAGCGACGGGACGACACGAAGAGTGCAATAATCGGCGAGGACTTTGTTCGCCGAAAGGGAGAGTGCAATTCGGGGAAGGACGACTTTTTATTCGTCCCCCGTACGCGATAGAGTCGCACGTACGCAGCGCCGTGTCTATAGCGCGCGCCCGCGTCAAGGAATCTAGTCAAAGGGACAACGCGAACCATCGACTGAATATTTATCGAGCAACGGCCGAGCGCGTTCCCCGAGAAAACGCGGTGCGAGCGAGAAGGCGGCGAGCCGACGACAGTGACGGAGATACGAGCCAAAACATCCGAGCGTCCGACCTCTCACGGTCGACGTTGTGTATCGGCGCGCGCTGCGCGAGTACCGCTGAATGTCGCGCGGAAAAACAAACGCATCGCCGCCAGGAGCAGTCGTAACTTCGCCGCGGTGAGCGCGACTGCGCAACCGGCCGATCGCTTTTTTTCCCCCACGCCTCAGTGCGCGCGGTACAATCGTCCCGGAATCGGCGACGTTCTCCTCTTTCCCCGGAAAGGACCGACGGACTGCAGTTTCGCCGATTCTCGCGTTGTGCAAAAAGTTCGCGCGCGGGAGTGAAAGAAAAAAAAAGAAGCGGAGCGCGCTGCGCCGCGTGGCCGACTACGGACGGAGCGCGACCACTGCGCGTCAGATTGGACGGCGTCTCGTGCCGATTTCGCGATTTTTCGCGTTCCACGTCTGCAGCGCGCGGGACGCGGCTACGTGCTTCGTGCGCTCAGCGCGATTCGTTCGCGATTTTTGGACGCTTGGCCTCGCCGGTGTCTGTGACGTCGAGTGGCCAGCGAGAGAGAGAGAGAGAGAGAGAGAGACGTAGAGCGTTGTTGGGAAGGCTGTGCCGGTTGTTTCTGTTTTTACCACGTGACCACGCGCATCGAGCGAGGAGACGACGTAGGTATTCGCGCGAGAAGAGGATCGGAGGATGCCGCAGGACGAGCGCGCGCGTTAAACGCGTCGGATTTCGCTGAAGGATACAGCGCGCCGGCTACCGGCCGGTAAGGACACCGGCGTCGTCGCTCGATCGAGCCCCGAACGGCAGAGGAATTTCGTCCTTCGCGGTCGGACACCTTCGTCGAGATCGCGAGGAGAGTGGGAAGATCGACGTCGCGGAGCTGCGACACGCGCGGCGCGAGGGAGGATTTCGCTTTCGGGGTCGCGCGGTTGCGTTAATCGGAAACAATTTCACCGACCCCGGGCGCCGGGATGTACCCGTGGTACCGGGAGAGCGTCGCGGCGGCGGCGGCCGCCGGGCTCGGAGGTCCGGTGGGCGTCGTGGGATCTGGATTCTGCTCGAGCGCCCCCGGCCAAGGTGGTACCACGATCAAGACGGAAAGCGGATACTCGGACTGCATGCTGGCCCTCGACTACGTGCAGAGCAAGGTGAGCACCGAAAGTTGAAGCTTATTCGCGATTATGTCCTGCAGATCTTTTCTCCACCCCCTCGCTTGACTTACGCGCGATCGTCGTCTGTTTGCTCTCTGCGGATTCGAATCGGCTGAGATGTGTGACGATCGATGAGTGGTGAACGATGGTCGGCTGTGAGTCGCACCGCTGCAACTTTTCAGTGGTGTGATTTTAGGTGATTTTCGTGCGGAAATTCGGTTAGGGATTTGGTAGGATTTCTGTAAGGAAGACTGTCGACAAAATTTGTAGTTTCAGTGTACTTTTATATGAAGCTTTTTTCCAATACGCGATTGTGAAGATTAATATACCTACTCCGTAATTATGAAAATTAATATCGATACCTCTCAGTTCTAACAGGTCGTATCCCACATATAGATAATTATCTAGGAGACGACAAAAAGGTTTGTTATTATTTAGAATAATCATTATAACAATTTGAATAAGTATTTTTCTTCATCAAGTGATGATATCAATGATGAAGAAATATTGAAATTGTTATAACGATTATTCTGAAGAATAACGAACGCGTTTTTATCATCTGCATAATTATTTGAATGTGGGATACGATCCACATTAGGATTAAGGTATCGATATATTTCCTTATGAAATTAACCTTATAAGAGTTTCATAACGGAGTATATTAATTTTAATAATCACGTATTGGATAAAAACTTTATATTTAATTAAATTTAATACAAATTTTTTTTAATGGTCTATAGAGATCATCTGGAAATGTTGCGTTAACGTCATAGGATTTCTATCAGGAAAGTTAAGTCCACGTCTGTGAACCCGTTAAGGATCTTATCAGGATTCCCTTGCTGCGGAGATGACACTGTTAATTCACGAAATATCCGCAAAGTCCAATCAGGGCCTGATAGAAACTCAATCGAGATATCCTTAATAGAAAAATGTAACACTGTCCCTGACATATTTCTAAATAATATCTATAAAA
Organism: Xiphydria camelus; assembly: GCA_963678675.1. Classification (NCBI taxonomy): domain Eukaryota; kingdom Metazoa; phylum Arthropoda; class Insecta; order Hymenoptera; family Xiphydriidae; genus Xiphydria; species Xiphydria camelus. The sequence continues at coordinate 27,528,678 of OY783195.1, forward strand.
AGAAACGTTCAATATATAATAAATGTAAAACTTATATTTCTTATTTCATTTCAAGCTATTCTAATAAAATTAATTAATTAAATTAAAATTCCTTCAATTATAATTAAAGATATATTCATTAAAATAATTAAATTTAAAGAATACATTAATGATAAAATTCGCCCCTTGTCGGCTATATTGAAAAACGATTATTAGCAATGTTAACCAAACATTTCATTGACATAGATATAAACAACAAAATATTTTTATTGCGATAACAAATATTTGCTTATCAGAACCAAGAGTTTCTGAAATAATGTGTTTTTGCCGCAGCCATTTATTTGTCGCAATCAAACGTTTTTGTCGTCGCGATAAAAATACTTTCTTACTCACATATCAATCAAACGTTTGGCTAACATTACCGATCATTTTTTTTCATTGTGCTATTTGCCGATCGTCAGTCATTTTGGCCGATTCGAAAAATACACGAACGATCGAGAAATCTAGGGGGGGGGGGAGCGAACGCGCGAGATCGTCCAGCGCGAATTGGAAGTCGCGCGACAAAAATAGACATAAACGACGTGTATCCCGATGGAAATAACGCGCGGTCACGGTTCCGTCCCGCGCGCGCGGTATCACCGCGTGGAACCGTTATACGCGCCCGCTTGAATCCAGCCACCCGCGCGCGCGCTACACGTGGAGGGCCGCGCGCCGTGCGTTTTCTAAACGCGCCAAAGAACGATCCAGCCGAGCGCGGCGGGCGAATTTTTTACGCCGGCGCGTTTTTACGCGCGCCGCGCGATCGGCCCGCTTCTGGAGCCGCGGACTGGAAAATCCGATCGGTCGCTCGCTCGCGCGGCTCCGATCGGACGCCGCGGTGCCAGGCGCGGCGCGACGCGCCGTCCGCTCCCGTGTAATCGCGCCTTCCCCCTTTTTGCGATCGTGGAATTTCATGAAAACGCCTTTTTCCCTCCTCGTTACACGCCTCGTCCCACTCCGTTTGGCGGTAAATGTATGCGCTCTCGTCGTCCGTGGCGAGATCCTCGGACGATCGTCTTCGCTGAATCGTATTTTGTCTCGAAAAAGGGAGTCATCGAAAGTCCGTGTTAATCCGGGACACCGTATATACGCGTATAGAAGCCGTGTTTTCGTTCGTCGTCAATCGAAAAGACTCGAAGCGCCTGTGATGATATCGCGAACAACGTCCGATCGGTTCGCCGGTCAGTCGCTGAAAATGTTATTTTTAAACTGATCAGTGAACTGTTATATTGAAAAAAAAGGAGTTGAACGAATCAAATGGTCAAAAGTGACTCTCCTCTACGCTCTACAAAATTCTGCGGTGTTAAATACAGGGTAAACCGAGGCGAATCGGATCGTAGATCCATATTTTTTAGATCGTGATGAAAATGAGCATTTCGATTGTTCGTATTACTTGATTGAAGACGAACAAAGTAATACGAACGATCGAAATGCTCATTTTCAATAGGATTTAAGAGATGCAGGTCTATGATTCGATTTGCCCCAGTCTATCCTAGACCACTTTTGGTGTTAGATAACAATGGCATAAAATTCTGTGATACCAGGTGTGGTACATATCGGTCCAGTCGGTAAAAAAAATAATGGTGGTCAAAATCAACACCACTTTTTTACTATGTACTTGGCTCGATATTTTTACTGAATCGATGAAGCGATGATCAATTCGATAAAAATATCATTCGAGTCGACTGGAGGAGGGTCAGTTGATGACGGTTGGTTGATTCAATTACATTTTTTTATCAGTGTAATTATCATGCTTCCATTAGTCAGGGTAAGCGCTGTCGTAATTAATGAAAGCATGAGAATTAATTGTTCAGTGTGCCTAGTACGTTTATAGAATGATATTTTATAAAATTACCAGCGGTAGGAGTTGAAGCAATGCTTACAAATCTTGTGAACCATTTTTTCTGTCAATTTCCCACGAGGAAAAAAAGAAACTGCACGAATTATAGTTTCCCTAGTACCTACACCGAGAACACAGCTCTCTCTTATCCGTATCTAGTTAATAAATGTCTGTTGAGTATGCCGAAAGAAACATTTTGTTGGACCAATTCGTTAATTGTTACGATATTTATTTTGCACAATTTGATCCTCCGAGGCAACTGTTTGTGTTAAATAAAGATTTTAAAAATTAACATATATTTTCTCGTCCTAAAGAAATGTTTATTTCGCTGTTTTTAAAATTACATTTATTAACTATTATATAATAAACTGTTTTCTCGGTGCATATTAAACTACAATTCCGTCCAGAAAGCTTTACAGAGTTACAGAGTAATTCTAACGAAATATTTACTTCGCCGTATTTAAGATTACATTTATTAACTATTAATAAACTATTTTCTCGATGCACTTTAAACTACGATTCCGCCCAGGAAGCTTTACAGAATTACCTACACAGTAATTGGGTGCTTTTCCTGGGAAACTCATGGAAATTTCTTTACAAGCAGATATTATTCCTAGTTAAACCAGCATCTGGTACAGTTGCAAACAGTAAATAGAAATTCTCTACAAATTTTTGAAAATGAGCTCGAATCACAGCGTTAATTTCGGATGAAGCAGTAAAAATTGCTGATTTCTCTTTTCTCGGCTGACAGCGTCGGGTCTGATCGCATATATATCGTCGGCTAAATGTGTTAACCTGCTAACTCCATATTTTACGATTTTAAGATGCTTTGATACTCGGCAACTTCATGGCTAGACTAGACTAAATAATTTACATACATTTTATTTAAAAGAAGGTTAGACAAATACTGACAACTATTGTGTTAACATCCATTGTCGTATAAGAACTTTTGTATTGATCAAGACAGTTTTTTTCTCGCTCCTGAAAATCTAACTTGATGTGAGTTAGCAGGTTAACATATTTAGCCGACGATATGTAAATCGTCCTCGAATCGAGTCCTCTTCCACCGCGTCCCGGTATAGGCTCGATCGCAGCGCCGCAGTACACCGTCGACGCGCCGGTAACGCGCCGCGCTCTCGCGCCCTCCTTTAGCCCGCGTCGAGAGGCGAGAAAAAGAGCGGAGAGCGGGGAGAGAAGAGTGCGCGCGGAGAGATACCAAACGAAAGAGAACTTTATTCGCTTTCGTGGCAAAAAAAGCCTCGAAAGTGCAACGCGCCGTACCCGCTGCGCGCGCGCGCGGTTTCCCCTTCGTCTCGTCCCACCACTTTTCCGCTCGGCGACCATAAATACAAGCGTTCGTTAACTGTCGTAAAAACGGGACGTTATCGTCGCGTCAACGCGCGCAAGTTGACATGTTTTTTCCGACGTTTCTTTCACGCCGCGCCGCTGCAGCGCGCCGCGTCGCGCTTTCGTCGGCCGCTCGCGGTGCGAAAATACGCGCGGCGGTGGCGGCTACCGACGCACCTCGGGGACGAGGAACTTCTTCGCCGGAAGTTCGACCGGTCGAACGAGTTCAGGTGGCGAGATCGCCGCGCGGATCGTTTTTGTTTTCCGTTCGCATCGACGGGCCTCCCGGAAATTAAGGGTCCCGTGGCCGGTTCGTTAATACTCATAAATCTGAATGAAATTAACCGCCCGTGTTGATTTTTCCGCTCGAAAAAACCCTATCGGCGAGGGTTGCCGCTGGGAAAACATCGCGGGGTGTACCTACGCACCTACGCGAGAGGCGCGCTTTTGATACGGGGTCCACCTATGGGTTTCGCTTCACTTCGGACGCTTTTCCTCGGTACGATGTCGAGAGGTTACGAATTTGCGAAGTTATTCATCCCTCGTATGTCGATCTTACTCGTACGAAATCAAGATTTTTTTTTCTCTCCACGCTGGTAGGTTAGAGTGAGGCTATAAATGCATCGTTCGCTAGATTTTCGTGAATAAACCGTTTCGTTTATTCGCAATCAGCGTTCTCCAGCAGCTGTCGCGGTACACTTAGAGTAATTTTAGAGATTGTACGGTAATACTGGCAATTTATTAATATAAGAATAAGTTCTAGTTAACCTCTGGAATATTTATTTCTATTACAACTGCACGTAGGTACGCAATGCTCTTGTTACTATTTGCCATTGATACCTATATTATAATTTTCTGTCTGGTTAACCTCACTGTGGACCGGTTTATTCACCTCCTGTTAAATTTATCTGAAAGGTAATTTCTATGGAAACAATTGTCAGCACAACTGTATCCAAGGTAATTATCTGCTGGGTAAATTTAACTAAAAGTGAATAAACCGGCCCTTAGCCTTGAAATATAGCTGGCTGTCATGACAGCTGTACTAATTGTCGTGCTACTTATACATTTCTCTCAGTCTACGGAAACAATTATTTCCACGTAGCGCAATTATCAAACAGTCATTTATTTTTGAAGACCAGCCGAATGACACTTTGTACCCCGCGGCACTTTTAGCTCCACTCCACCCTAAATCGGACTCCAAAAAAGTAGTAGTGATCACACGGTCGAGTCGGGCCGAGGGGGTTGATTTCTCCTCAATTCCCACCTTCGCCCGCGGGTTCGTCGCGCTAAAACACCACTGCGGCGTCTCTTCGGGGCGTCGCGAGGCGCGGCCATTGGCGCGGCGTCCCCGCGCTTCGCGGCCCGTAGAAGGTCTCCGGAGCGGGTTTCCAAATTTGGCCGCGACGTCCGCTTTTTGCGGGGTTTCTCGAAAATGGTCGTGGCTCCTCCCTCGTCGCCGCGGGTCGCGGCTAAGTTGGCAAAGTTCAAGGCGCATAACTTTGCTTAACTAGTACCTACGGCCGCGCGCGGGGCTGCCTTTCGCGGAAGTCGGCGCGGCTCGACGGGAAGCTCTGCAATTCCCACCGGAAGACGCGCGAGGGGGGGGGGGGGGTAGCGCGGCGAGCACCGCGAGTGGCTTTGGTAGACGAAACGCTATACGTGATTATTTTCTTCCTCTCTTTCGGGAGGATCGGGGAAAGGCGAGCCTCGTCCCCTCACCGTGCCTCGCGCTACGACCTAAACACGGTCTTAAAAATCCGAGGATTTCAGGACATAAGTATCTGTACTATTCTTTCTCACGAATGTCCATTTTTCAAAACAAAACAAGCAGAAGTATACACGACTCATTTCACGTTGCGTTTATCAGTTTGGAAAAAGGACCCACTTCGGACTGAGCAATCTTTTAACCCTCTTTAAGTGGCAGAAGACTGGGACACGTTTTCAAACACATTATATAAACTCTTTTTTTATGTATATAATATTTCTTGCCATGAAGAAAATTGTTTTCATATTTTTGAAAATTATAAATAAGGTAAGGTGGGGTAAGAGCATACAAAAAAATAGACGGGGCAAGTGCCTCGTATCAATTTTTATTCAAGTTTCTTAGCGAATGGGGTGCTGCAATCTTCAATTCTTAATTTTTGGTGAGTACGTATGTTAATTAAGCTGTTTTTCTAATCTAAGAGATATTTCCGCAATTGTGCTAACCTAAATTATTGTTTCTGTTGATTTGTTGATATAATGTGGTTGCCCCGTCTATTTTTTTGGTACGCTCTCACCCCACCTTACCTTACTTATTTATATTATTTTTTCATATGTATTAGAATTTACATTTATCTTGCGTAGTACCTATTAGTTTTCCATTAAAACATCAGCTAGGAGACTTAGGCCTGCTGGGAAACTATTCTCTCAGTACAACTTAAAGGGTTAACAGCCTGCGAACTCCTGATCGGTGTCACGCGGGGAAAACGTCATCTTACGGTCTAAAAATAGGCTGGAAAAGGCCTCGAAATGGGCAAGAGTGAGGAAAACATATTTCGTTGTTCATATACCGAGGAAACAGTTTATTTGTAGGTAGTTGATAAATGTTTATCCGAATATGGTGAAACTGACATTTTCTTTGCTGGAATAAATATTCGTTAACTGCTACGATATTCTTTAGCACAATTTGATCCTTCGAAGCGACCGTTTGAATGCAATAAACATTTCAATGGTTAACACGTATTTTCTTATCCTAACGAAATACTTATATATTTTCTCGTACCTACTTGAAATTACATTTATCAACTATAAATAAACTGTTCTCTCGGCATATGTCAACCAAACGTTCGGCTAACATTACTAATCATATTTCACGGTGACTCAGCCGAGGTCGTCATGCATATACCTACATATGACGTCATATCAAAGTGTAAGAAACCAGCCAGGGTGAAACGAACGGTGCAGGCCGCTCGCAAGAACTTCCCGGCTAATTTGGCATGCCGTGTTTTTCCCTATCGCTGCACTCAAACAAACTAACATTCCCAAATCGCTCCGAGGCAAACTTCGCCGGTCGACAAATTCAACGCGGCTCCGCTCAGTCGCGAATTTCTCGCGAGCAGGCGATCGAAGCTGATTCGCTCGATCCGTGATTCCGAGGTCCCCGATCGCCGACTCGGTTCCGCATGCACCGCGCGTGTCGCGAAGGTCGATTTTCCGGCTGACCGAGGGCGAAGGAGCTGCAGCTCTCGCGCGGGGTTAAGCGCGGTTAATCGGTCGTCCCACCAAATCCTCGCATTTGTAAACGTATATACTTACTTGCCACGCCGGGTGGGAAGTCGCGTTGCGAATTTCAGGGCTGCGTTCGCATTCGCGTCTCGCCGGCCTTGATACGCGGCGGAAGAAAGAGAGAGAGAGAGAGAGAGATATCGAGAAAACAAAGGAAAACAACGGAGGGAGCAGGTCGTACCCTACGAGGTCATCTCGAGGTTCAGAAGGGTCGTCGTCCTCGACGTTTCGACGCGTTGTAGTCTTCCGTAATGCGTACACTGTAAAGAATTCTGTGCGGCGTGGATTTATATAGACCACTTTTGGTGTTATGTGACAATGGCGTAAGACTGAATGACACCAGAGATGTAGCATATCACATGAGGCTACATTTACTCGCCGGGAAAGAAACTCAAGTCACGATTGTCTCATGATCCAAGAGCTTTTGGCTCGTGTTTATGTAATACTTTCTCGAAGATTATATTTTTATTTAGGTATAACAAAGTCTTATACCGATGTAGGTCAAAAGTTAATTGACAATGAGATAATAGTGATTGAAGTACCTTTCCTGGTGAGTAAGTTTAGTCTCGTATGGTATATAGGTCCAAGTGTTAAAAATTGATACCACTTTTTTTACCGTGTATCCGTACTGATAAACAAAATGTAGTCCAACCAACCAAATATTGTCAATATAGACTCGTCTCTGGTTGATTCGAATAATATTTTCGTCGAATCGATGAAGCGATGATCGGTTCGATAAAAATGTCACTCGAGTCTATCGGCTAGAGGAGAATCAATTGACAACATTTTCGGTTGAACCGACTACATTGTTCTCATCAGCGCGAGTGCATCCGCACAGAGGTGTGCGTCCAGTCCGATCGCCGGGGAGAAAAAAAGCGCAGAAGATCAAGGCGCTCGTTGTGGATATTGGCGAGGCGAGGGCAATAAACAAAGCGCCGCTGGACGAGGAGGGTGAGGATCGGCGGGGGGAGCCGAGAGGGAGTTGGAAGGCGATGGTGGAAAGCGGAAGGCAGAGGGCGAGGAGGAGGAAGAAGCGAGGTGGAAAGGAGGAGAAGGTGGTCCGCGCATCGCCGCCGGAGGAGGAGGTGGCGGCGGCGGCGGCGGCGGCGGCGGCGGTGGAGGAGGAGAGGAAGGTGAACTCGGAGACCGAGAATCGTGCAGCGACGAGAAGCGAGCTGCAGGCTCCCTGGGCTCCGGCTCTCATTGGTAGGCGTGTCGCAGGTGCGCGTGGGTGGGGGGGCGTGGTCCGCTCTTCCGATTGGGCCGGCCCCTACCCACACCGGAAGTAGGGGCTGCTCGCGTCCGCAAAAACAATATCGCATTGCGCTCCACGGCGCAAAAAGTCGCCAGGTGGCATTTCGCCGTACTCCAGGGTTAGTGCCTCGCGCGCACTCATACACGAACGGGACTCGCGATCGCGCGCCGCCGCACGCACGCGCGTACACGCACGGGCGATCGCGAGCGAGCCCGCGTGACTCCTCGCCCTCGTGCGACGGAGGAAAGGGAGGAATTTGCGAGCGACGGTAATCGTCGGCGAATCCGGCGGAGAAAGCGGACGAAACGCGTCTCGTCGATGCGCGAGAGCGATCGATCGATTCGTACTTGGCGCGCGTCGACGCGACAGATTCGTCGGCGAAACGAGGCTCCGGTGGAAAAGGCCCATCCGACACCGGCGCGCCGGCCGTCCGGTCGCGGTCGTGCAGTTACCACTTCCCACGGAGTAACGCTGAATGCGCGCGCGCGAGTAGGAGAAAATTCGCGTGCGACGCCAGACAGAGCAAGAGCTCTGCTCGGCCGCGGTATGCAACTATGTTGCGTATCTCGGAAGGGGCTTCGGGAAAGGAGGAATCACTCGAGGTCTCGGCCGTGGAGAATCGTAGATGTTACCGCGTCGACGCGTTCTATTGTGCGCCACGCAACTGAGTTAGCTCCCGACTCGGATTAGATTCTTTCGTCGAAAGATGCCGCGCCGGAACGCGGGAGAACGGGGAGACGATGAATGGACGGAAGCGCGCAACGCACGCTACGTTGGACGTCTTCTGGAGAGAGACGGAGGGCGGTGAAATTCGTCGTCCCTTTCGTACGAGGAGAAGGGAAGTTTGCTCGGGGTGTGGCGCTATTGTTTCGGTTTTGCACGACTTCTCGGGAACTCGCTCGCGAGTGATGCGGCGCTGCGAGGATGACCGTACTTCCGTATAAAAGTTATACGACCGGAGTTCTTTCGTTTTCGCTCTTTCGGATACGCTATAGATATAGCTAATTCAAAGCTTAGCGCGAAGGGATCGTGCGATGACGATGGCACGCCGTTTCGTTGACGGGAATCTTATTGGAAGATATTTTTTTTAATTCTATACTTTTCTATCATCGACTGAAGGAAATTGGGGTAAACTTGAATAGATTTGAGGCTCCTAGCAGCAATTGCCCGTCGTGACATTCGAGGACTAACTCGGTATTCTCTGCACGGAGAGACCGGTACGATAAATTTGAACGTGTATATGGTAAAACACGGTACACAAAGATTTTCAGCTGTTTTTACAGCGCGATAGAGTAATTTATCTTTTTTTAATCCTCATAGTTTACATTATAATTTACCAGTCGAGTGCAGATCAAGTTACTCGGACTAACGATTGATTTGAATGGATTACAGCCCGTTTCCCTCAAATAGCCGTTAATCGTTATAACCAAATTTATTAATCGAAGCAAATAATTCTGCATTCCGTCACCCGTGAATGCCAATTTAATTAAGTATCCTGTTTTTTTCTTCTTCAGTGTATTGCTAGATTTCTTACCTGGAGTTTTTCCCCCCAGGCTGAAAAATGTCATATATTTTGTATATGATCCATATCGTGGGTATACTGCGAAAAGTGACCAAGTCAAAAATCAACCTGGTTACTTTTTACTGTATTACTATCAGTCCTACGGACTTGGTCATAAATATATCCGCAGTGTCAAAATAAACTGAAAATATTTAAATTTATTGTGACACTGCGGATATATAGCCAAGTCCATAGGGCTGATAGTAATATAATAAAAAGTGTCCAGGTTGATTTTTGACTTGGTCACTTTTCGCAGTATCCTACCCACGATATGTGGTTTTGGTCATGTATAGATTACATATGTATTAATCATATAAGGACTATATATAGATTTTTGAATAATTATATACTTAATCTACATATAACTCGTATACCCCTATATGGTTAATATAGAAATTATATATAATCCACATATGTGACCAAAACCACATAAGGAGCACATAGAACTTTTCCGTCTGGGGGCCCAATACTTTCTGGAATTGATCGCTAGATTCTGAAAAATAATTTTTCTCAGTGAGCACAGGTACGAGCTATATGCACGTATGCAAATAGCCGCAAACCCTCCGATCGTAGTCGACTAGGTACGCGCAACAAAGTGACTCACGGGGGTGTACCCAGCTCGTAGCTCGCCGAGCGTACAGGCAGATTACACGCGAACGTGGATTAAATCCGGGCGATTAAATCGGCATCGAATGGACCGCGCGCTGCGCGGGGGCCATAGAGGTAGAACGGAGCGCGCGCGGGCCGCGCCTATAATTCTCTCGATATAAATTAATTAGATAATTAATCGTGTAATGGCTTTAATTGGGCCCTGTTAAGTGTCAGGCGTTCTCGAACCGGCCTCCCCGCAATCTTCCCGGCAGCATCGCCGCGGCGCGCGCGCTCCTCCGCGACGACACGAGCCCCGCGGTCCCTCGGAAAGTTGTTAGATTCGAGATAAGTCGAGATTTAGCAGATCTGATACCCGTCGATAGAGGCGGACTACCACCGCCCGGCCCTCGCGGCGGTGCCTACTCGGGGATACCTTTCGCTCGGGGTTACCTTCGGCGGGGCCTTCGCGCGCACGCTGCTGCCGGGGCTGGGAGAAGTCGGGCCCGCGCATGCACACATACACATGCAGACCCGCGTGCGACGGGGTCACGACGTCTAGTCGCTTTGCGTTACGAGGCGATTTTCCATTCCGCGAGTACGCGCCTCGAGTCCCGGCGTCATATTGGGAATTACGTACGCGGATAAAAATGGATTTGTAATCAAGAGCACCGAGTGCAGAGATTCTGACACTCTGAGTACCCAGATTTTGGAATTATGTGATCGACTGTGTGGTGCTGGAGTGACAACTCGAATCTTTGCAAAATATTGCCACGCAAAATAGCATTTCATTTCCCTCGTATGGCAAACATTGGTGCAACATGGCATAGTTTTGAATAATTTGACATATTTTACAATACAATTGAAGACACGAGTGCACAAAGGGTTCATGTAACATTTGAAAAGTTTTGAGATAATCGATTTTAACTTTGCATGGACTGACGGAACACCGTCGTGCATCCGGGTGTTAATAATTTGATTAATTTTTAATTTTTTGATCCTTTATCGACTGTTAACTTTGTTAATATTAATCACTTTGCTAATTTAACCTCGGCGTACAAATTGTACACAGCTAAACTTCTAAAAAAGCGTTAGAAAATCATTTTTCACGAAAATGTCACCTAGACCCTTTATTCACTCGTGTCTTCAATTAACGTCCATATAGAGGAAAGTAATTTCTTGTTTTTCTCCATTGGGCGTATTGCAAAAAATACCAAACCATTCAAAAATACGCGATATTGTATTATTTTTGCCACATAAGATGGGAATTAAATACCACATATTTTGTACCTACGGCAATATTTTACAAAAATTCGAGTTGTCACTCCAGTCGATCACATAACGCCAGAATTTGGGTGCTCAGTGACTATCCGGGTTATCATCGCTGTGCGAACACGAATTGCTCGCGTCCCTGTAGCAACCACCCCTATTCGTTATCGCTTTCGGTGTTAAATTCAACCAGCGCTGTCCGGACAGCCACCATTGCTCTTTTTTTTTCATGTAGCGTCACTGATTCTCTCACTGACGGTACTTCATCGAATCGACCGTAGCTAAACAGTACACAGTAAAAAAAGTGGTGTTAATTTTTAACATCAATTCACCGGTGTGGACCTACATGCACCACATTCAGTCTTATGCCATCGTTATCTAACACCAAAAGTGGTCCGTATAGGTCCACACCGTAGAATTTTTTTACAGCGTACGGACGGACCTCCTTGTTTTACCATAAAGGACCAATCAGATTTAGCTCTCACACAAAAACAATAAGATTCGCTCGTATCGTCAAGCTACGGTCGACTCGATGACGTATCGTCACCCAAAGCGGGTCGATCCGAATCATTGACGCTAGGCGTGCACCAACAATCGTGACCGAACGAAAACCGCCGCGCGTACGCCGCTGCCAACGCGTGTACGCCGCTGCAAGCAAAGAGCAGTCGCGACACCGCGCTGCAGCGGTGTAAAAAAAATGGTTACAGACGTGGAAGTCCGAAGGACACGGGCCGAGACGGTGTCGTGCCGTATCCCGAGTCACGTTCGCTCTAGACCAGTCGGGGATCAACGTTTCGACGCGCGGAATTGAATGAAATCGAATAGCAGTACTCTCCGGAGAGGCTGGAGCGAGCGATCGCTCTCCCCGGAGAGGAAGAGGCAGCTCGCGGGAGCGACAGCGAACGCATCGCGGTATCCAGAATCCCGGCGTGTGTACCATCGAAGCCGCGTGTATCAAAATAGTTCAGCGTTTTGCCGTCGCGCGGCGGCAGCGGCTCGACCGCGCCGGACCCCGGCGATCCGTTACCACTTCGGCGCCTCGTTGAACGGGACCGAAAAAAATGCGATATGCACGTACACGCGCGCGCGCGTTCCGCATACACACACGCGCGCATTGTTATTTACGCGGGAGCGTCCTACGCGCCGTACCTCCGAGCGGCTCGTTAATCGTCCCGCGTGCGCGTACATTTACGGCCAAGCGGTTCGAAGGTCTAATTTTCGCGCAGAATTCACTCTCGCCGCGCGCGGCGAACGTTTTCGCAATCGCGCGCGGGCTCGTTCGCACGGAATTCTCGGCCGATTTCGGCATCGCGTCTCTGTCGACATTTTTTTATGGGCGCAATCGCGCGCCGCACTTTGCCAGTGATTTTTCTAACGATTATTTTTACGGAGAACTATCGCGCGACACGCGCCGTCGAAGATAGAGCGTCGGATTTGAAACGCCGAGATTGGGCGGATTTTTCGTTTAATGACGGATAGGCGCGTCGGAGCGATTTTTCTTCGAATTTGACGGCCGCCTTTGCGGAGTCGTTACGCGGAGATTGCCAAATATGGAGCGTTCGCGTATTTGGGGTAAACCTCGGGTTTCGATTTCTCGTCTGATACGAGCGTGATCGCGATATTTCGTAAGAGCATTTGCTGAATCGGATATTGAGAAGATAAATTGGTTGAATCGATTTATCTGGTTTAAATTATTTCCAGCAATTCAATATTTTTTTAGTTCAGATAATTGTGCTTTCGATCCCAATACTCGTTCATTCACAAATAACATATCGAGTTCAATAACTCTCTATAAGTAGATATTTAGTTTCTACAATTCAACATATTAAGTTCGCCATATATGACTATGTGCAGTTGGAACAAGTAAATATTGTTTTAGTGTGACGAATATTTACTCACATTGATTATGCATATATATAGGTACTTATTATACCTAATGAAATGCGTTTAGTTATTCTTACCAAAATACTCATCGATTGAATCACAAGTACCTATTTAGTTATTCCAACCGAATGCGTAGTTCTTCAACCAAAAAGTGGTCAGTTTAACCAAACAGCTGGAGGATTCGTATTTCGCTGAACAGTCTGGTCACGGTCTCCAAGATTTTGGTTAAATTGATCAAATTATTTCTCTACTAAAGAATAATATGCATAGTGTTAGACGTGGAGATGATGAGAGTGAAAATGAGTGAGAGAGAGGAGAGAGAGAGAGAGAGAGAGTCGACTACAGCCGCGTCCGATTTGTCGCGGCCCGCGCGGATAAACGTTCGCCCTGTTAATGTTGGTGTGTCCCGGCTAAACAGTGGCTCGCCTTGTAAGCGAGCCGGAAAGGGTCAGAGGCTCGGGACGCTACCGCCGCCGCGGTTACGACTGCTGCCGCCGCCGCCGCCGCCGCCGCCGCCGCCGCGCGGAGCGTTTGCTGCATCTCGCGAGTTACGACTCCATTAAGAAGAGCTCTGCTGATTTTTTCGAGTTCATTTCGGGTCGCATAAAACAAGCTATTTAAAACGCAGCGGCGTAGCGTCTCGTCGCCCCTTTCGCGCCGAGGAGGAGGACGAACTCCGTCTCCGCCGGCCCGCGCTTACGATCCGTGAGCGACGGATCGTCTCGGGCGGATGCGAACGCATCCGTCGTCCCTCGCTCGGCGCGCAACGGTACACCACGGCGCGCACCATCCTCCTCCTCCTCCTCGCCGCGTCCGTCCTCGCGACGACGAAAAAACCTCTCCGACGCTTCCGAAGAGGCCAACGTCTCGGTGCGCTCGCGGAGCGGGAAAAGGACGAGCGCGGACGCGGTGCTGGAACGATTTCAAGAGAGTTCACCGGCGCGGCGCGTAGCGCGCGAGGGAAACTGGACGCGGCGAGGGAAAACCGGTATTCGCATCCGCGCGACAACGACGTCGACGTCGTCGGCCCGCGGGGACCGGGGCGAGACGCGCGCGCGCGCGCGCGCGCGTTCGCGGGACATCCGCGCCACTGGGCATCGAGACAGTTATGACTCTCCCCCTCGGCTCGTCAGTTGTTTTGTGGCGATCTCGTTGCTTTTGTTTCGGGCGCGCTCTCTCCTCCGTTGTCCGCGCGGACCCGCGCGCGCGGCCGTTTTGCTCCTCTTTCCATCGCGGAGAGGATACTCCTTCCTTTTTTATCCCTCGCTGCGCGCGCGAGCGCGCCGCTGCTCCTTTTGCCCGGCGAGGATGAGGGCGAGGACGCGCGGACGACGCGCGGAGAAAGGGCGAAGAGCGCGAGGCGGAGAGGGACGCGCGCGCTCTCTTGAAAGGAGCCGACGGCTCGCCGTACGGTAGCCGGATGGACTGTACCCAATTATTCCGCCGTGCTATACTAACGCCGCGCGGATCCGCTTGTCCCACGATGCGACGGCGCACTGCCGCCTACCCCGCACGGCTCTCTCTCTTTCTCTCTTTCTTTCTCTTTTCTCTGTCGCGTCCTCTTTCGTTCTCGACGATCGCGCTGTTGCAGCGTCGGACAAAGCTTCGCGGAGGGATTCGACGGGGGAGGCGTTCGATCGATCTCGAAGTCTCTAGGATCTGTAACGAACGCTCGATTATTTCTCGATGCGAGAAGAAGAAGAAGAAGAAGAGAGGGAAGGTTCGGGGAGACATCTCGGCGCGTGCGCTTTGTCTGTGAAACAATTTGTATCTTTGATATACTTTTATGTAAAGCTTTTTTTCAGTACATATGCGATTATGAAAATTAATGTTTCTTTGTAAAATTTTCCTTGTAAATTTCATAAGGGAGTATATTAAGATTCGTAATCAACGTATCGCATAAAAGCTTTATGTACAATTATATGTATTAACGGCACTATTCTTAATGCGGGGTCGCAAGTAATTATTTATTTAGTAATACATCAATTTTTGATCTTTTCTTTCATATCAATTTGATATTTCTTCCTTGCGATCGCATGCAATTCCACGTGATTTTAAGCAAGAGATATCTCATTGATGTACTACAAGATTTCGTTGATATAAATAAATAATTACTTGCGACCCAGCAAATAATTTTCAGCAGATCCAACTAATTCTTTTTCTCCGTATAAGATCCGATCGAACCGTTTACCTCTACGAACGACACTAATAAAGTTCCATCTCCCAAAACGGATTGATCGGAATCATCGTCGCCGGGTTTACAATGCCTCCGATCTACGGAAGGTATCCGCGGAGATGTCGGGGAATTTTATACTCCGGTTTCGCTGCGAACACACGCCGAG
The DNA here is from genome assembly GCA_963678675.1 of Xiphydria camelus. NCBI lineage: Eukaryota > Metazoa > Arthropoda > Insecta > Hymenoptera > Xiphydriidae > Xiphydria > Xiphydria camelus. The sequence continues at coordinate 27,544,049 of OY783195.1, forward strand.
AGAATTCTGAAGGAGCCACCGAGATACCGTGTCGCGGAATTCCGTGGGGTGACGCGCGTCGAATGCCTAAAGTCTTCGGGCCTTGCGTGTATTCGGTGCGGGATCTACGGAGAAGCGGGGTTTGATTTGGTACGGGGTACCTGGAGGGGGAGGAAATTTATGAACTCGATTCTTGATCTCGTTCAGATTTTGTTTCAATTGGTGCGCTTCAATTGGTTCGTCGAAGAACGAATCGTGATGTTCTGTGTACCGGAGATATATTTTTATTTCTTCTACACTGAGAAAAAAATTGTTTGATTTAACTAAATTCTGAGGTTACAGATCGCCAAATAAATATTTAGTTACTTCAATTAAATTTGAGTTACTATACTACTTACATGTTTTTTGATATAACTATGTATTTGATTGACCATCCGTGACCTCAACATTTATTTAAATCGAATGATTTTTTTTCTCAGCGTATAAGGTGTACCGTAATACGAGTTCAGAGTTCAAGTTAAGGCTCGAATTCGTAGCGCTGCGTATACTTTCAACTCCAATGTGTACACAGTAAACAAGCTGCGAAGAATCGGACTATTCTGCTTTTTTCCCTCTCCTTGACCAAGTTTCTCTTCATAACGAGGGTAACAGTCCTTGTCATAAAGAGAAACTTGATAAGGCTGGCGGCAAATAATGAAATATCTCGATATTTTAGTCGCTTTAGGCCACACGTCAATTCTCCCTCTTAGGCAACTCACCCTGTATAAATCACTTTTGGTGTGGGATAACACAATACCGAGAAAAATAATTTGCCGATCCGAGTAACCGTCGACGTGAATAGTGCCAAAAAAATGTTTATTCAAGTCAAACATATTGCAGCTCAATCAAGTATATTATGTTATTTGAATCAAGCGCGAATCAAGCGTAGATTAGATTCATTCAATGAACATATATACTTGTCTTAAACAAATATATTCTTGGCGTTATTCATATCGACGGTTATTTGGATCGGTAAACTATTTTTTTCAGTGAATGGCATAAGATTGAATGACACCAAACGTGGTGTACGTAGGTCCAAATCGGTGTATGGCATTAAAAATAAATACCACTCCTCTCATGTTGTACAATCGTATAACAAATTCGACTATTATGCAAACCCAGCGTTGATTCCGATACCGTGGGAAATTGTAGAATCCGTCGATTCGTCGTTATCATCGCGTCCACCTTCGATCGCGAGCGTTTAGATAATACGTTCGAGTAGAAATCACTGGGACGAGGTCAGCCGCGCGCCCGAGGACCGTCCACTTCCGCGGATCGAGACGTAAATCGTTGATAAGCTCTCGGCGCTCGGCACGTGCGCGACACGTCGAAGGCGAACGTGATAACGCTCGCGCGCGCGCGCGCGCGCGTTCGGCCGAATCTGGGAGCGTCGCGAATTTAGAGTGACGATCTTCGCTCTCGTCATCCCGCGGTTGGACTCGCGCCTTATCTCGCGCGATAACTCATCATTCGCGCGACTCTCATCGCCGCTGTGAATATATATGCTTGCAAGAGAGCGAGATGGGCCGTAATTAACCGGTTTGAGTACTCCGCGGTTCTTCGACCGACGGGATTAGGTACACTCGTCGAATTAAACGCCGCGGTGTGATAAGATTTCAAAAGCTGTACGTATAAAATATATTGGTCGATAAGACTTCGTACAGGTTCGGTTAGTCTTGGTTTTCGCGGACTTTCGTACACCCAGGAGAAAAGTCTAGTCGAATACGAACCTATATATATATATATAATAGATAAATTTGTTTGAGATGAATGGGAATTTATTCACACCGAACGAAAGTCTATTTGAATTTGATTGATGTTCTACTAGGTTCGTACTCGATTAAAAAGATATGCAAAACATTTATCTGTAATAATTCAAATAGACTTTTATTCGATGTGAATAAATTTCTATTTATCTCAAATAAATTTTTTTATCAGGTTCGTATTTAATGAGACCTTTCCTCTCACACGACGGGGAGAAATTGGAGGTAACCAGTCCCACAATCTTATGGTAAGATTGAATCATTGCGGCGTATTTATGGTACTGAACGTCATACGCCGCAATAATTCAATCTTACCACAGGATTGTGGAACTGGTTACCACAAATTTCTCCCTGTGAGAGGGAAAAGGTCTGATTGAATGCGAACTTGATAAAAAAAAAAAGGTGTGAGATAAATAGGAATTTATTCACATCGAATAAAAATCTATTTGAATTAAATGAACGTATCGCAGTCCCACAATCCTGTGGTAATATTAAATTATTATGGTGTATGGCGTTCGATACCATATAAATATGTCGCGATATTAACCGTAAGTATTGTCACATTTGCTATACTCACGGTTGATATTGACGTATTTATGGCACCGAACGTCATACGCCGCAATAATTCAATCTTACCACAAAATTGTGAGACTGGTTACCACAAACTTTTTTTTCTCCGTTGCAATGTACCTAAAACCACGCGCGACGGGGTCAGCGCGAATCGCAAACCTCGAGCCGAAGAAGCACAAGCAGATCGAAATCGTCCGAAGGGACTTCTCCTCCTCCTCCTCCTTCGCGTCCGAGCGGAACGACGAAGACGTACCCCCCGACGTCGTCCCCCCTTCTCACCCCAATTTTTTCTCCCTTTGTCTCGTACACGATATCTCGCGTCTCGCGCCGAGAGAGCGACGCTATGCTCTCTCCTCTCTTCTTTTCTTCCCTTCGCGACGCGAGACAGAGAAAGCGAGAGAGAGAGAGAGTGGGCAGGGCGCATTAAGGATTGTATTAATCAAGAACTGTCAGTGATTCTCCGGTGTGACTAGCTACGCGAGAGGGAGTGTACGGGGGTCGCGGCAGGAGGAGGGGGGTCGTCGTCGGGTGGGACGGAAGCCAGCAGGCTAGAAGGAGACATGACACGGATCCTGCTTCGCCGCGCTGGGGTGGATCCTGCCGATGACGTCGAAAAATGACGCAAAAAATAGAGGCCAGACTCCGCGTCTCCCGAACCGCGTCCCTCTTTGCGCGGGTGGTATATGTGTGATGTAACGGGTGACGCGTGGAATCGTACACCCAGCAAAGAGGGTACCACGACATCCCCCGTTCGATCGAGATATATACGATTCACCTCCCGAAACGTCATCGGAAGGAGTGATGGAGCGATCGGATCTGTCCGATCGTTGGCTTCGACGCACCGTGTCGTGTACTGAGAAAAATGGATACTGAAGCAATTATTCTTAAGAATCCAGTCTGATTTGGTGAAGCCGCCATGTTTTACGTACACTTTTACGTGCATCAGATGATGTCAGTGAGAATTCGGATCCATTTTCATTTCACGATAAAAATGATTTCAATGATGAAATATAGTGTTTTCGGTAAAGGAGACCGTTAAATTGTTACACGCGTGGTATTCGTTTTTCACGGTAAACTATTGTACTCCAATTATTGCTGATTTATTCAATTTGGGGAGTATTTGGGACTTTCCGTGAAGTTGTGTTTTAATCAAAGAAATATTTAGTAGGAAAAAACTAAGAGCAGGTGTGTAACAATTTAAAAGTCTCCTTTATCGGAAAAACCATTGTTCGTCAACGAAATATTCTTTATCTGGAAATGAGAGTGGATCTAAGATGTAGGAAAAAAACATGACGACTTCCCTGGTATGCCACCTGTTTAAATGCATATCCTCTTGTACAAATCACAATATTTACCCATAACGATCCTTTTTTATGAGTGCATATATTAGACGAGATACGTACCTACGCTTTGAGAAAAAGTAGGTACCAAGAACATATTATTCAACTTAAACATATTGTCGGTGAACCCAGTACGTGTTATTCGAGTCAAGTGTAAATTCGTTCAATTCTATGAACAAATAATATGCACTATAATATACACTATGTATACTATACATATATATACACTTGTCCAAGACATAAATGCAAAGGACATACATATTTATAAACATCTCCTTTGCACTATTCATGTCGACTGCAATTATTTGGCTTGGTAAATCATTTTTCTCAATGCAACGAAACGAAATACAAAGCCGTCGCCTCCGGGAGAGAATAGTCCGACGTATCACCCGCGGAGCGGAAGAATCCTCTGCACTTTCTACGGCGCCGGTGCTCTTCTCGCTGCCCGGTGAGTGCATACTCCGCGCGGATAATAATACTCGTACGCGCGCGGTGCGGCCAGCCGTCCGAACAGCCTCGTGTTCGACAGCCTCCGTAGCATTTCCAATATCCTGCAGGGAGATGATTCGCCTCGTCCTCTCTCGCTCGCGCGCGCACTCTCCTTCGATCTTCTGCTCGCTCGTCCGCCGCGCGTGTCGCTCTCGCTCGCGCGCTACCTCGACGTCGAGAGTTCATTCATGCCGCGTCGCGGTGGCGAGGACCTCATTACCGCCGGTGAATGGGAGCCCTCTCTCGGCCTTCTCGATCCGGGTCGTCGTCCCGTCTGAATTTCTCGCCTCCCTTTTTCGTCTCGCCGATGACGAGACGCGATGACGGGAGACGGGGAGGATAAGTCGAGTCACTTTTCTCTCGGCGAACTTTATCGTGATCTGTTTGCGGGGGAGACGCTGCGCGGAGTTTCCAGTGGGTCTTCTTCGACGTCGAGCGCGGATTACCGGGTGGTTCGTTATATAATTGAGAGAGAAAGAGAGAGAAAAGTTTATTATTGTATATAACAATATTCTACAAAAAAAAAGGAAGCAGCATGCAGATCAGATAGTAGAAGACAGAGAATGTGTATGCCCAGGTGGAAAGGATCTATATGGATTATATATATTTTGTATTTAGAACCTACATAAATTTGGGCTTATTTAATTTATACATAGTATGCATTATTTCAGTCGTTTTAATTGTTGTGCAGTCCATATATAATACATACGTATATGGTTTATATTGAAATCATACATAAATTTAATAAGCCCAAATTTATATATGTCCTATATGCAAAATATAGATAATCCATAAAGAACCCAGAACAAAGCTAGAGGGAAAGAATACTAAAAGAAGGGTAAATTGCGACATAAATATCAGAGACGCGAAATGAGCAGGGATCTCTGTTGATGAGATAATCAAATAGCACTGTTTTAGAGTGACCTAAGAGAGAGAAAGAGAGAGGGACCGGGCTCGTTCGAAATGACGAAATTCCCTCGGAAAACTCTCCGGCGCCCGGGTCGTTAGCCGCTCATTATGCGAGGCGAGTTACGCGCGCGTATACGAAAGTGGTCAGCGCGCGCGCGCGTAACGAGTGCCTATGCAGGTACAGTTATGTCGCGGTGCTTCCGGTCGGCATTAACGCGCCATTATCGACGGAGCCTTATCGTCGCGATGCGTTCACCCGGCGAACGCGGACTCGCGCGCGAGGTATCTGACCGCGACGATCGCGCCCGCCCTGCGCGCGCACATGTATTTTAACTATCTGCAAATTTCACGGAACCCCGCCGCTGATAATGCCCGGTCGAAGTTCGATCGCGCTCGCTATCGTCGGGCACTCGAAACCGCGAACGAACCCGCGTGAAACTTGAGTCCCGCGAAGCACCTCCCACGGAATAACCGGTACCAGTAAGTTTTATTGTATTTACAATAAAAAAAAAAAAGGTACACATAAGGGTTTTCGGATGTTCCTATTGTGCTGAAGAAAAAGTTTTCCTTGGAAATTAATAAATTGTAATGTAAGCTATCGTGGAATGACTGGTACCAGTCAATTTTATTTTATTTACAATAAAAAAGGTACACATAAGAGTTTTCGGATGTTCCTACTGTGCTGAAGAACAATTTCTCCTTGAAAACTGGTAAATCGTGATGCAAGCTATCGCAAAATAATTAGTAGGTAATAATTAATGTTTCCAAACGAAAAATTAGTGCACCGCTCTGTAAAAACATCCGAAAGTCCTCATGTGTATTTCTTCTATTGTAAATACAGTAAAATTTACTGGGGTACCAGTCTTTCCATGCCGAAGAGAGCGTATGCTTGAAACGTTAGTTCGTCTCGCACAGACATTTCCGTCCGATGTCGCGCGCAGAAAAATGTCGATAATCGGACATTTTCCAACCAAATTTTCTCTCTTCTCTACGAGAGAAAATCGCAGAAAGAGGCCAAGGGAAGGTCGTCTCTATCCCTCTCTCGAGGAGAAAAATATTTCCAAGACTCGAGGCGACTCGAGCGCGCGCCTTATCGCCCGGTTTCCCCGTTATCGCGAAGTCACCTTCGACCCACGCGTCGCTCTCAGCCCTTAAGACGACCGTTATCGACGGAACTTATTCGAACCATACATATGATACATCCGTGATGGACCGCGCTCCGCCCGCGGTTCCCGAAAGAGACGCGCCACGTCGATTGACATTTGAACCGAAGAGAGCGACCGGCGATTATTTTCCTCCGTCGAAGCGCCGCTGGAAATTTCGTCGTCAACTCTCACGACTTCTCGCCGCAGCGCGGGCAGCGATGCCAATCGACGCCTCGGCTCGTGTATCGAGTCCGCGAGGCAGACTGGCGATAATTGCGAACCGATAACGATCGCTTATCGTCGATCGTCGCGGACGTCAGTTTTCAGCGAGTCGCGAACGGTGCCTCACTCGCGCGCTTCGTCCGCCGCGACGACTTTTTCTCGTCCCTCGCGCGTCTATTCTCTCTCTATCCAGTCCATCGTGACTGTCCGTTAAAGAGACTGACGCTACACTGTAAGAAAAATTTGTATTATTGATATAACTTTGTGTGAAGCTTTTTCCAGTGAGTGTAATTATGAAAATTAATATATTCCCTTGCAAAATTTACGTTAAATATTTGCTTGAACTTTATACGGGATTGTTGCTTAAGAGGTAGGCTTTCTGTGTGGCTTAAAGCGAAAAATAGCTTGTCATCTCATTGTTTTTCCTCAGAGTTTGGTGAATTTTCTCTTCATGACAAGTGCAGCAGCCCTCGTCATGAAGAGAGACTGGACCCAGCAGGGGGAAACAATAGGATAACTCGATGCACTGAGAGAAATTTTACAGGTTGTACGATAATGCAAGTAGTTTGTTAATATAAGAATACGCTTCTGTTTGCCTCAGCAATAGGTACTTATTTCTATTTTATAGTAGAATAATTGGTTATTTCGATTGTATAATCATTTCTGCAATTTGTATTGTTCTTGACACATTTGGTATTGCTATATTACCTATATCGTCTAGTTAACCTGTCACTTAGCCTTAAAGCATAGCTGTTATCAGAGCTACCTGTACTAATTGTCGTTCGACTCAAAAATTTCTCTCAGTGTATGGTGGGTAACTTCAGGCCACGCATCAATCGTTTCTCTTAAGCAACTCATCCTGTATATAATTGGATATATTAAATTGAATATGAATTTCATAACGAAGTATATTAATTTTCATAATCCCGTATCGGATAAGAGCTTTATATCGAGTTTAATACAAATTTTGTTCACAGTGTAGTACTTTCCGTTGCTCTCGCTCCCTTTCGCATTATCCGGCGTGATCCAAAATGTCCACGTACCTGAATTACACACACAGGAACGTCAAGAGGCAGAAATCGCTCGGCGAAAATTCATGACGGAACGATATTTTTGCGTTTCTCGCCCAATTGCACATAATACTCCTACCCTCCGCTACCTACCCCTATTTCCCTCTACACCGCGAGAAACGCGCGTCGCGTGTGAAATAATTCCCGCGGAAGGAAGAATCGACGGAACCTTTTCCTCGACTTCCGATTTCCCGTCGTTCGACTCGCGTCGCGATATGCCGATATCCACGACCGATCCGATCTCCGAGGGCGGTAGCGACGGGGAGGGTGGCACCTCGCCGCCCCTCTCGCCGTCCACGTACGAATTTTCGCGACGCGCGATCGACGAGTGCAGTCCGCGCTTCGCGAAACGCGCGCCCCGCTGCACCCGGGAAACGCAGCGCTACGGGGTGTTTCGAAGAGGGCCGGGGATGCCGTCGCTACGCGCGGAACCGCGCCGCAGCCACGACAAATCTTCGGTAAGATTCGTTCTCCTCGCCTCATCCGTTCTCCCTTTCTCTCCATTTCTCTCTCTTATTCTTATTTTTACTTATTCTTACTGCTACTTATTTTTGCTCTTACTCTTACTTATTATTTACTTTTACTTATTTATACTTACCCTTACGATCTACCAAAGTCGCTCTTCCATCATTTATTTTTACCTATTTTTACTTAGTTTTACTATTTACTCGTTCCTATATACTTACCAATTATTTTCGCCACATTATCAATGCTGTTCGTTTTTTTCGCCTTTCATTTTGTGCTCTTAGAAGACACGTGCCTTAGAGCCTACACAATAAAACGCATTTTCTCCTTCCCTCGCTCTTTAAGCGGACGTAGAGTATTATGGCGTACAACTAGCGCCTCTTCTAAACAAGTGTGGAACTTAATTTTTTAACTAGAATTTATCTCACTACTTTCTCCGCGATTAAAACGAAAATCACAAAACGAATGGACTTTTCATGTATAAATGAACCAAAATTATTTCCTGAAATTATAATCAATACGCAAGAGTAGCGAAATCGGAAAATAATAAAATTACTGCTGGCAGACCGTCCGATACACGACGGCGGCTATGCTTTTGTAGTCGCAATATTTGTATTAATTTGAGTCGTAGCCTAAGCCGATTTTATCTCAGGAAATATAGTACCTCTCGCACGCGTAGATTTAAAAAAAAATGTATTCACTTTGCTAAAAATGGATAATTGGGGAGAAACCGGTGAAACAAATTTCCAAGCATAATTGTTTGGAAAATGTAGAACTGTGTACAGAGAAAAAAATAGTCGATTTGTCTAAATTGACGGTCACGAGCGGGGGAACGCCGATCAAGTTACTTCAATTAAATAATTCGATTATAATGATTTGAAATTGTCAGACGAAAACAAGCTGTAGTCGAGTCTAGCAAATTATTAGTTCGAGTAACTTTATCTGCATTCCCCCGACCGTGACCGCTGATTTAGTCAAATCTACCATCACATTTTTTTCTCCATGTATGGGACTCTCACGATTAGAGGAATGCTGGCTCCAAAGGGCTAGAAATCAGAATCCCTCATCGACTCCCAGGCCCGCTTAAGGTTCCTCGTTATTTCGAAAAGTGGATCGCGCGACCTCCCGCGTTTTTTGTCCGCCCCCTCCCCGACGCGGGGGAAATTAGGAAGGGCCGTAAAGACGCGTGGTCCGCCCGGTGACATTAAACCCATATCGAGATTATACCTTTACGACCTCTACTTGAGAATGTCTTTTTTTCCCGCGCGGCACATGAACGCGCGCGGAGAGGACGGGCCCCGATATTGCGCGCGCGCCTGAGTGGCGCAATTATACGCGCGGTTGATAAATTGTCATCGACGTATGGGAAAGCGGGAAGGGCCGCGAGGGTTTCGGGCCTTTCTACGAATTTTGTGCGCGCTCCTCGCTCCCGACTCTCTCGGAAATCTTTGGTAATAGCGGCGCGGCGCTCACAGGTGCGCTGCGCCTCCTCCTCCGTGCAACACGAATCTCGGCGCTACGATAGTTCGCCCGGAGTGCGCGTCGCGCCCGTAAAGGAGCGTACTAACCGTCCGGAAGGTATTTGTCTCGCGCGAACGATCGAGGCGCGATCGGGAAGCCCGCGGGACGCGCGATTATCGCGTCGCGTTGCGTGGACCGACGCGGAGAGAAATGTCTAGATTGAGAGAAAAATGTAGTCTTTACTAAGTCGGCGGTCCTGGGCAGAAAAGTTCCATATATTTTCTACATAATCTATGTGCGGCTTCGGTCATATATGGATTAGGTATATGAGGAGCTCCGAATCAAAACACAGTTTTCGCGCGAAAGCTGAAAATTGGTTAAAAACTGCGTTTTGATTCGAAGCTCCTCATATATGATTTCTATGTTAATCATATAAGGACTGTATACCTACAGACTTTTGAATATTTGTATAATCCATATACAATTTTTTATGTCCAAAACCACATATGGATTACATAGAAAATGTATAGAATTTTTTAGCCTGGGGTTACAGGTGGGGAAAAGCAGGTCAAGTTACTTGGACTGATGATTGACTTGAATGGACTACAGCAGGTGCATGATTTTTGGAATCAGCGCTTTGACAAAAGTCGAAATTTCTGGAATCGAACTCTCGACCATCCTATCTTGTGTATTTTTTCGCGTTGATTATGAAAATCATCTATATATTGAGGAAATCTCAAAGGAACACCGAGATATCCATGACTCTTATGACAAAATAATTTTTCCAAACATAAAATCGCTGATATCTCACATTTCCTTTGAGATGTGGACCTGATAACCATGATATTCGGAATCCGCGTGAAAAAATACATCGGATAGGGTGGTCGAGAGATCGATTTCAGAGATTTCAATTTTCGCGAAAAATTGACAAAATCTTAAGGCAAATGCCTTAAGATTTTGACAAAAATCGAAATCTCTGGAATCGAACTCTGGACCATCCTATCTTATGTATTTCTTTGCGCTGATTACGAAAATTATAGATACATCGAGGATATCTCAAAGGAAGACTGAGATTTCGATGATTTTCCGTGAAAAAAAGAATTTTCTGGTACATGAAATCACCGATATCTTATATTTCCTTTGAGATATCGTCAATATATCTGCCATTTTCGAAATTAGCGTGAAAAAATACATCGGATAGGGTGATCGAAAGATCGATTTCAGAGATTTCAATTTTCGCGAAAAATTGAACTCTCGACCATCCTATCTTATGTATTTTTTCGTGCTGATTACGAAAATTATAGATATATCGAGGATATCGCAAAGGAAGTCCGAAATATCGATGATTTTCCGTGAAAAATATAATTTTCTGGTACATGAAATCACCGATATCTTATACATATTTCCTTTAAGATATTGTCAATATATCTGCCATTTTCGGAATCACCGTGAAAAAATACATCAATTAGGGCGGTCGAGAGTTTGATTGAACAAATTTCAAGGGAGTTAAAGATTAAAATCTCTTATCTTATGTATTTTTTGTTGGCATACTGACCGGTACTAAAAGGTTTGAATTTCTACTGATAGATGACGTGGAAACGCTCATTTACTTAAAATAGCCAGGAGGTTCAATTTAGGTACCGGTTCAATATAGGCAACTCTCCCCTATATGATTTTCGCGTTAACCCTATAGGGACTATATATAGATTTTTGAATGATTGTACAATCCATATATAGTTTGTATATGTGGTTGATATAGAAATCATATACAATCCATATAGGTATGACCAAAACCACATGTGGATCATATAGAATTTTTCCACCAGAGACTCGCTATGCATACTCATGGTAAATATCGGCATATCTATAGTACTGGACGTCACACATGCCGCAATAATTCAATCTTACCGCACGGACTGTGAGGATAGTTACCACAAACTGGTCTCCGTTTAATACAGCAATGCCAAATGTGTCAAGAGGAACGCGCATTGCTGAAATGACTGTACGTATAATTAAAATGATACGTTCAATGCAAACAGAACCATATTCATGTAGCAATAAACTGCCAGCATTGCCGTCCAACCTATACAATTTCTCTCAGTGCGCTGCGCAATTTTTGCCGCGCTGCAGGGTAACGGGCAATCGATCGAGACACTTCGATGTCGCTCGCCGTTCGTCGGCAATTAATATAGGCATGCGGTCTTTATATGCGCGATGTCGATCTCCGTCCATGTTTATTCAAGAGTCCGGGAGCAAACTGCGGCGATCGCGGGCGTCTCGGTGCATAATTAATTTACGTTAATTCGCATTCTCTATCTTTCGTCTCGCCGATACGAGCGTCTCCGTGTGTATACCGTATGGTTCGCTCGGAGAGATCGTCGCGGAGCGTCGTCGTCGTCTCGCTCCCCTCCCGCTGCGGCGAGAGGAGATCTCGAGTCGTCTTTCCGGTAATGCGTCCACCCTCTCCCCGGCTTTTTTTTTTTAACGGAGCGCGAGTTTCGACCAACGAGAGATTTCGACGGTCCGTACGAACGTTTTTGGAACGCGCAGTAGGATCGCGTGCATGCTCTGGGCGGGATCCGAACCCTAAGGCGACTCCGAGGTCCAAGGACTTGGCCGGTACCGAGAAAATCTCACCAACACGAAGAATCGGATCGGATCGCGGGTCGGGAGTCGTCGTAGGAAATTGTCCGCGTGCGACTGCGCGTGTGCGTCCGTGCGAGCGCCGTATACTCGCGACGGCGGGATTTAAACGGACGTCGCGCGTGATTGAGAAAGGCGACGCGCGACGTATCGCCCAGTCCGAGCGGAACGGGGTTATCCGTCGTATCCGCTCGTCGGTTCGGTGGATGTCTTGAAGTGATATCGCAGGTGGATCTTTGGATGATGGATCGTAAATCGAGGCACGGATTTCGTGTTTGTCTCGTGCATGTTTCGAGTATTTCGAGAGACTGCAGTTTTTCTATTCGACGGTTATTTCATCTGAAACTCTCTCTCTCTTTAAGGGCGGATACTGTATACCTACCGAGAAAAATCTCGGATAGAGCACTGGTTTGGTTCGACTAAAATTCACGTGAAACAGTAATTCATTCATTCGAATGACTATTATTTAGTCGATAGAAGTAAGACGCAATTCAATCGAACGATATTCATTTGGAAACACGTGGAACGTTGTGTTTGATTTAATTAAATTTTACTTAATTCGACCAGATCGCAGCAGCCAGATAAACTATTCGTTGCTTCAAGTGAAATTTAGACGAATAAAACGATTGCTGTATCTGCACTGAAAAAAATAATTTAGTCAGTTTCATCAAAATCTTGGACAATAACCAAATTATTCGGCGAAATCCTATGGATTCTCCGTCTGTTTGGTTAAACTGATCACTTTTCGCTTAGAATAACTTGATATTTTATTGGAATAACTGAACATTTTATTAGAATATCTAAATGCGTTTAACTAGACGCGTTTTGTCATTTTAACCACATTATTCTTCTCGGTGTGAAATTTTCCTTAGTGTAGGTATATTAATAAAAAGCTTCGACAAAGTTGAAGACGACGAACTTCACGATATGATTGTTTCGATATTTGTAAATATACACCTGTCTTTTTTTTATTTCCAATTTAAAAATCTATATATATTTCTTTCTACTCCATATGCATATTTTTAAAAAAACCACCGTATTCAACGTCGCTATAGATTTAAATACACCCGAATTTTTATCAGAGCACCCTCTTTTAATATTTTTACGAGTTTAACCCCTCCAGAATAAACGAATCGCAATTTCCAGGTGGGTTCGCCTCTCGAACCACCCCCCGATCGTTGCACCTCTTTCCTTCGCCAGTTCTTCCATGATTGTTGCACCATACGCGCGCGCGCGCGCGTCCTTCCAAGCGGGCAGGTGGATGACTTACACTCATTACGTTCCGCGATACGATCGCAGAGTTTAGCGCTTCGAGTCGCGGGGTGTAGTACACTATAATATCCCGAGTTTATACGCATAGGCCACGAGTCGACGCCCAAAAGGTGGGGCGGTATTCGCACTGCACCACGCCCTTGCACATATTTTTGTTGTTTAATTAAATGAGACGCGACGCGGTCGAACCTCCGTTTTCTTCTTTATCGCGGTTGTCGCATCGAGACGCTTTTCGACATACACGGAAACAAATAATTTTGCAGTCTTAGCAAAACTAACTTTTGTTGGGAATTTTTTGCCAGCGTGACAGAAATATTATCCGTGGCAATAAAAGATATGTCCAGTAATGGCAAACGTAACTAAAATCACGGTGAAATTTTTCTCGGTAAATATATTTGCTACCCCAGTAAATATTTTTACTATTATCTGACAAATCTTTTGCTGCCATAGATAATATTTTTGTCATGATGACGAGAAATTCTCAGCAAAACCTAGTCTCGTTGAAATTATTTTTTTCCTCACTGAGACAAAAATTCGTTTGATTTAACTAAATCTTGCAAACCGAAAAATCTCGGGCGCCCAACTGAATATATAATCATTTCAATAAAGACATAGTTTGAGTAATTCAAATTTATTTGAAGCAATTAAACGCTTAGCTGCTTCAACGGAATATTTGTTCGAATAACTATATATTTTGTTGCGCGTCTGTAACCACAAAATTGAGTTGAATCAAACGATTGTTCTTTTAACACTATACTTTTGTCGAAACAAGCTAACTCGGATTAATTTAATGAAGCAGTGATGTTAAATTGACTACATCTACCCAACAAAACGAATTTTATTGAATGAAATGAAAAAATGTAGTTATTCCAACTATATACAAACCAACTAACCACACGATGGGTAATTTAACGAAATTTAACCTTCAACCAAACAGCTTGGTTGGAACAATTAAATTTTCTTCTCAGTGCTTGTACGCATAGCGCGTAACGAAATCGGTGCTCGGTTATTCTCAAAGAAAGGCTTCCACGACTTTTTCTTCCAGTCGTTAAAACTCGCCAGAAATCATTTCTCCCATAGATCCGCGCGAAGATTGCGAATCGCGAAAAAGGACTACGGGCTCCTTTCTCCTCTTTCACCTCCTCCTCCTCCTCGCTCGCTCGCGTCGTCCGGTAATTATATTCTGCACAACTAGCAAGCCACCCTCGGCAAGGGTGGGCGCCCCGCAGACGCCGCCCCCTGTCGCGGCCGGAAGTGACGCACATCTATCTTGTCCTCCGGCTCAGCCGTGCACTTCCGCCTCACGGGAATTCGAGAGAGAAAATCCTCTCTCTCTCTCCCGCGTGCTCCATCTTCCCCTCTCTTACTCCCTCCTGCGCTTCCGTAAAATTTTTCGCTCGCGTATAAATGCGAGACGCGAGCTCCGAAATTCCCGCACGCGGGGTGGTAGCATGGGGTGTAGTTTCCGCGGGGATGCGCGTTTTCACGCGGGACACGCCGCCGCGGGCGAAACGAGGGTAGATGTCGATTATCGCCGTGCAGTTTCTCCCGGTGCCGCGTGCGTCGCGGCCTGATCGCCCGCGGAGGAGGAGGGAGCGGTGATCGGAGGGTGACTCGACGTTTTGTCCCGTCCAACGCTTATCCGCAGCCTGCGCAACGGATATCGCCGGTTCGGGGGCGACAATTAGGAAAACAGGACTCGAAGTGGTCGCGCACGCACGGTTATTTAAATAATTGACAATGTTTACGGAGGCACGGCTAGTGGGACGAGAGAGGGGGGAGAAGGGAGGTAGCCTTGCGCGGACAATCGAATTAAATCGGGCACGTATGTCGAATAACGAATTGCGATCGTGTCACTTATGTGCGGAGTTCGTATGTCTAGTGGTAACTGCCACGTGTACGCAGGATGTGTTATGGGTACTGGAGACGAGTCCAGATAGGACACATGATTTTTCAATTTTCATACAGAATTTATTCTCGTTTTGTGAAAGTACAGTTTTGTGCACCGAGCACAAATATTGCTTGATCGAAATAAGCGTTTTCTTAAATGGTCTTAAGAGCACATTTATTCGCGATTCTGATAAATACCTGATTCGAATAATATTTAATGAAACCTAGAACTACGCACTTATTTTTGGCATCTGTAAATCATATTATGTATACCTCTACGTTGAGAAAAAAATTTAGCTAATTTAATCAAAATCTTACATTTCGCAAATCATTAAGGACGTAGGTTGTTCGAAATACAGGGAAATGAAAAGACTAGCGGAGGACAGGAAAAGATGGAGAATGGTATCAAACCAGTCTTAGGACTGATAACTTTATGATGATGATGATGAATCAAAATCTTGGAGACGATGACCAAATTGCATCATGAAATATGAATGGATCCTCCATCTATTTGGTCAAATTGATCACTTTTTGGTTAGAATAACTAAACATCAGGTCAGAATAACTGAATGCTTGGCTCGACTGACCAGTATTTTAGTTAGAATAATTAAATGCATTTAACTAGATGCGTTTTATCAATTTAACCTAATTATTTTTCTCAGTCTACATGTATCGTGTATGAAAACATTTGAAAAAATCCCTGGGTTTTGTTTAGATTCTTAACTTGATGATATAATTATCACAGTATCTAAAAATACATTTTTAAATAGATATTTTTATCTGTGAAAGTCTAGTTATACTTATACACTTTAGTTTTTGGTATGGACAATAATGATCCATGTATAACATTCTAGGGTTAAATCAGTAATATTTATATACATATATCACGTCTATTCGATATTCATTCACGTTTCAATGTTTCAAAAGTACGTTTAATTGACTCGAATAAATCTAGGATGCTCGGGAAAAAGAGTACAAGTCAAAAAATGGTATTGCTCAGAAAACACCTTTATTTGTTTATATTGAAACACAAACAGTTGAGAAAAAATGTATAAAATGAAAATAACACTTCTCATAAGAACCGTTAAATGCATGTACACTCAAAAAAATTTGGCCACAACTAGAAAATTATAGTAATTGCAGTGATAATTTTCTTCGCAATAGCAAGAATTCTTGCTATGCTAGCAATATTTTTCTAATTGTGTCTGAGGCAGCCAGAAATATAGCTGGATTAGCTAAATACTTTTTTCAGTGTAGCACACAAATATGTAGAAGTGTTTTGGTAGGCGACTTATCTCATATTGACCATTTTTTGACTTATACTCTTTTTCCCAAGCATCCTAGAAATGTTCCTCCCAATACAGACGTATTGAGCATTTTTGTACGATGTTTTTAATAAATCTCCGTCACACATAAATCGCCGTTCCAGAGGCGACAGCGTCAGAGATTCTTTCTCGCCACACATACACCGATCCACGTACCCGCGTCCACTAGGAAAACCGCCGACGACGTCGCGTCGTCCACCGAGAGAACCGTCCGTTCGCGTTATCTCGTCACTCTTCGATGATTAAGATATCCTCGGAACTCACCCCTCGCGTTTCCGAGAGAGCCACGGCGAGAAAGAAAGACACGAAATGAGAGAAAGGGAGAGAGGGACAAACGTTCGTCCCCCTCACGGTCTAATGGTTCAGGAGTCGTTCCGGACATTAGCTTCTGCGTGTAGAGAGAAATTCTCCTCTTCGCTCGCCTCTGCTCCTCTCGCTCTCCTCGTCCTGCTCGTCCTCCGCTCCTCCTACCGTTGGGCCTTTTGAAAAATGACCCGCGTCGTCCCCGAGAAATAAGAGTGTCATCATCATTAGCCCGCCGCGTTACGTACGCGGACGAACCGGAGGGCACCGTCGAGGCGCGCCGAGAAAGAGAGAGAGAGAGAGAGAGAGATGTGTGAGTCGTCGTCGCCCAGTGCGAACCACCTTCGGGGAACTCGTACGCAGTGCCGCGCGTACGCTTTGCGGCGTATAAGGTGCATCCGCGCCACTGAGTCCGCGTGTGGACGCATCTTACACGAATGCGCGCCCTCGGGAGGACTGCACGTACGTGTACGCGGCCCACATACGGCGCGGAGACGACAGACTCGCTGATGGCTTTTCGAGGGGGGTGGGGGGGATTGTTCCCGTGCTCCGTGATGCTCATAAACGACGAATTGCGAGGCAAACGCGCGCATACGCTCTGCGACTGTTCGTTCGTTGAGGAATTTGGGAAATAATACCGAGATATGCAAGTTTACGCAAATTGTACAGCAACTTCGGGTAGGTTTAGCTCATCAGATGCGTCAAGGTTGTGCGCTCTGTGAGGCACTATTAAGCAAGTACACACACACACATTTGTGACATTAAATGATTTCGAAATAATACAAATAAAATGCTAAACGCGTGTAGGTACTCGATATGAGAACAATTTTTCGTTGACACGTTGCTGCGATAAATACAGCGATTAATTTGAGTCACATTATAATGTAGATCATTGAGCAAGCATATTCGTGTCGTGAAATGATTTCGAACTAGTATAAATGAAATGCTAAACATTGATACAATATGTGCACAATTTTCCCGTAGATATATCGGTACAGTAAATACAGCGATTAAGTTGAATTACATTATGACGTAAATTTAACAATTTTTTCAGGAACAATTATTTTTATAAATTCACGTGGCAAAATAAACTTGGAACAATCGATTATTGCAGTTTGTATAAACGTCGTGACGATTATACATGTCTGTCTGCACTGAGAAAAAAAAACTAAGAAAAGAACCAAATATAGATCCTTCATCTGTTTGGTTTGACTGACTAATTTTTAGTTAGAATATCTAACTGAACGATTGGTTGGAATAAATAAACATTTCGTTAGAGTAACTTGATATTTGGATCCACACTGACCAGTATTTTCGTTAGAATAACTAAACGTGTCAAACTAGATGCGTTTTGTCATTTTAACCTAATTATTTTTCTCAGCGCGGATAACTCACCGCGCGAATTCGAACAGCAGCAAACTTCCACGCGTACAAAATCGGACATACTCCGCTGATCGGCTGACGAGTTAACCAGTCCCCACCGCGCGCGCGCGCGGATGGCCCCGGCAACGCGTCGCCGTGATTTATGAAAAACTATATCCCGTAGTGCGCGCCCGGGCCCCAACGTCATTGTGCCAGCGAATTACGGCCTAATTCCAGCTCGTTGGATGCGCTTTGATGCGCGCGTAATTATTTTTTCGACAATGGAACCCCGGCGTCTATTACCGCGAGCGCGGAGACGCGAAACCGGAAGCCGGCGCGGGCGTTATTATATTTTGGGCGTGAAAACATTTTAATCCGACCGCGCGGGACGCGCCGTTCGAACGGGAAACGCGGCGCTTACGAAATCGGGCGATATTGTTTCTTGTTCCGCGTTTTTCAGAAAGTCGCTCCCGCGCATTTTTTTTGGAAGGGGGAGGGGGCGCGAAAGGAAAAAATCGGCGAACCTTTGTCGGTCGTTTTCTATACCGGCGGAGCCTCGTAACATTTATATTACACTAGCAGCAACGCACGCGTTTTTCGCGCGCACTTTACGTTCATTCGTCATTACTTAATCACATATTCGATTTCTATACTTTCATGATTAGCAAACGTCACTAACTCGTGCTTTCGAGATTCCAGATTCGAAATAGCGAATTCGGCTAATAAAATTCACGGAAAAACGAGATTCGTTGTGAAGGTTAATTTGTTAATCAGCAAACGTCACTTACGCGTCGAAAATGACATTACACGCTTTCGAGATTCGAGACAGTGAATATCGATATGAAGTCGGCCAATACAATTCTCAGAAAAATGGTTTCACTTATCGTTAATATTAGCCAATGAGAATGTCGGAATGGAAACGTAGTTTTGCTGAGACTGCAAAATCCTTTTTTTCCTTTAGATTACAATTGCTGCAACCAAATCAACTTTCAGCGTGGTCGATAAATGTCCCCAACGGTTTTTTACACAGTTGACTTTACCATGCAGTAATATTATCAATCTAGTCCTCTGGTTAATTTAATCATGATATATGGCTATCATAAACTACAATCTGTTTGTTACTAAAACCAGGCAGCAAAAAGTTATTTCGACTGACTTCGTGGTCTCTTCCCGAGTCGAAATTCGAAATCTAGTTTGAACCTTTTTGATTTCAAATAGAACCCCTTTAGGTCTTCTTCATCCCCGTTCCCCCACTGAAGATCTTCGATAGGATGACGTACCAAAAAAGTTCTATTTGAAATCAAAAAGGTTCAAAGTGATATAGGTTTCGAATTTCGACTCGGATTTAATCATAAATGCAGTACTAGCAACCAGGAAAATTCAACCTTGTGACTATGGTTGTGGATTATGGTTAATTTTACAACCCATTTTTCTCTCAGTGTGACACCTCCCTTTTACGAATGGATTGTTCGTTATCTCGCATACCCATTCGTTGACTGTCGAATTTTTCAAGGCGCGCCCACGCTTTTTCCCTCTCACCTCGTTCTTCTTTTTTTTTCTCATTCGAAAGTCGGGAGCGCACGCGCTGCACTATTTTTATCGCGCGCCAACCACGATAGCATCGCGCGCATTCCTCTCCCGGAATGATATCTCCATCGCGGCGGGTTGCGCGGAGCGATAACGATAATTAATTAGCGACCCCCGGAAGAGGTGTCCTATACGAGGTCCCGTTCGAAATTAGCCGCGCGGACCGGGAACGAGCGGCGGGCGAGACGCGCGGGCGTATCAACCCGAAAGAAAAAAGTATTTCTAAAGTATGACAGAAGTCTGTGAGAAGTTGAACTAAAAAAGTACGGCTACGAGTCGTATTCCAGACTTTCAGTTGGTAAACGATGCGTTCTTCGATTAGAGTTCAGTTGTTTTTACGAGGTTACCTATGCTGTAGTCGATGTCTGTTCTCTCGTCAGTTGATATTATTTCAATCAATCATTTTATTAAACTCTCAAATTATTACTAACGAACTATGTTCTAGTGTCGGACAAGTAATTATAGTCTTATAATGAAGAACTCGCGCAACAAGATTGAATAAAAATGATATAGGTACACTGAGAAAAAAAAGATGATAAATTATTCTGTTAGAAGGATAATCTGAGTACGAAAGGTAAAGTAGATCAAGAATTATCCTTCCAGGGTTTAAAATTTAACCTTCTTTAGGATAATTTTTGATCTATTCGATCTTTCGTACTCAAATTATCCTTCTAACAGAATTATTTGTTATTTCTTTTTTCTCAGTGTAAGTCGAGTAAATTTTACGCTTTCAGCCGATACGAAAAAATTGTCCGGCGGAAAATCTGGGATACGAACCGTAGCCAGACTTTTTCGCTTCCACTTTTCCCACATTTCCGTCATACTCTCTTTAGCCGCACTTTTTTTCTACACGAGAAGCGAGCTCCTCGGGGGTGACGCACGCATCGAAAGCGCGCACCTCATCGCCCTCCTCCCGTATCGCGGCACCACTCGCGCGCACGGCGCGCGTATAAAGGGGAGACGGGATCCCATATTTCGACACGCACGTCCCTCGCGCGAGATTGCAAAATTCACGCTCGCGCGCTCGCTCCCGTTCGCGGAAATTTTTGTCACGCCGACGCGCCGCGACGATCGAGCCGGACCGATCGCGGAGGGGGAGGCTCCGAAATTCAAAAGTACCGCGGCGCGATATACGCCCCTACGGAAAAAGAGAGAATCGCGACCGCGCCGCGTGATCGAAGCGCGCGGAGAGCGACTGTGCGACGAGGGTGGGGAGGGGGGGGGGGAGGGCAGAGACGGCATCGGCATTTCTACGCGCGCTGCGCTAGTCCAGGTTTGACGAGAGATTGATGCCCGCGATGCTCGTGCGGCGGAGACGAGCCTCGGATCCGCGGCGCGGATCGGCGAGAGCGAAGCCGCCGCGCGGCGACGGTCGCCGTGGACCCGGGGGGGAGGTCGGAGGAGGCGGAAAAAGGAAGAAAGGAATAGGCCGCGCTAACCGTGCAAAAAAGAGCGGAGAAACCGCGCGCGCGCGCGCGCATCGGGACAAAAGACACCGCCCGGAATTTTGAGCGTCGGCTCACCTCAGTCGCTCGTCGGAGTTGCGCCGGATAAAAACCGAAAATATTTTCCTCTCCGCGCGGCGGCATCGTCGGATTCTGCCGGCGCGGGAGAGAGCCGGCGGAATGCGCGCGGATTTGCGGCGATTTTGTCGAACCGCGCCTATGAGCGGGATCCACGAACCCTTCGGAGAGTTCTCCCGCGTCTCTTTCTCTCCCCCCCCCCCCCTCCTCTCTCTGTCGGGCCTTTCGCGGAAAACGCGTCCCACTGCGCGCATAGGATGCGCGGCGACGGGCGTCGATCTCGATCGGGCGGATTTAAAAAGCCGTGCGAGGAGAATAGGTTGCCATGCTCGCGTCGAAAACGATTTTCTCGATCGGGCGACGCGATGCGTTTAACGTCGATAACATCGCCGCGCGGCGCGGCGCGACGGTGAACGCTGTACGCGACGTACGACCGCGGTGCGCCGCGCGAAGAATCGAAACGGAGCGATCGACTCCTCTCTTCAGCCCGTCGCGCGAGAAAGCATCTCTCGCGCGCGGTGCACCGTCGTCGTTTGTACGTCGCGGCGTTCCTACGGGGGACCATTAATTCGAGCGCGCGCGCGTGCACCCTAAATCTCTCCGCGCGCGCACGCATCGGCAGACACCGCGCGACCGAGTTCCTTCGCCTCTCCGATCGCGGCGAAGGAAGTGGCGCGGAGGGGGGAGAAAAGGGCGTCTTCCGGAAACCGGAACTCGGCGCGACTTAAAGAGACGCTCACCGACCGCCGGGGCGGCGCGGTACCGCGGAGCATTCCGACGTCGCCGCGGCGGCGCGCGTCGCACGGTACACGACTGCACGTCAACCTAAAAATTCGAGGGATATTTCTATCTAGTACCCCCCGAAGATAATATCATGGCAAATTAACTTGGCCCAAGTTAACGCTTAGAAATGATTTCCACTTGAGATGGTGCATGGCTATCATAAACTACAGTCTCATATGGTCACTATAACCATGCAACAAAAGTTATTTCGACTGTATTCATGATCTGTTCAATGAAAAATAAAGTATTGCACCGAAAGAAAAATGTAATAAATTTGACTAAATCGACGATTACGGATGGGGCAACGCAGATCGAGTTACTTGGACTTGATAATTGACTCGAATGAATTACAGCCTGTTTCCTTCAAGTAATCGTTACTCGTTATAATCAAATTTATCAGTCGGAGCAACTAATTACGCATTCCCCCACCCGTAAACGCAGATTTAATTGAATATACCATTTTTTCTCTCAGTGTAACAACCAGGAAATATCAACCTTGTGACGGTAGTCGATTTTCTCTCGCTGTATAATAATCGCAGCCGCGATGTGTCTTTATCGCGCGTTCTAAATGTACATCGTTTTCCGAGAAACTCGCGCCGGGTGCGCGTCGGAATTCGCACGGTCACGCGCGCGCACGCGGTCCACGGCGGCGCGGCTACCTGACGTTACATTACACGGAGCGCCACCGTCTCGCGCCGCCCGCGGGTACCCGCGCACGGCAAACAAGTCTTCCTTCCTCGTCGCGCCGGGGTTCGGCCGGGTTCAATGCCGAACCGTGATTGATGCCAGCTTCTAACCTCGGTTTGCATCGGAGATTACCCACGATATATTGCGCCTACCTATATGTTAATAAGGACGTAAAGGGGGTCAACGGCGCGCGACTTCGCTCGCGGAGGGCACCCCTTCGCGCGCGCAATCGACTTGCAAATAGCGCGGACGATTACTCTCGCGCGGTGATCCGCGCGTTTCGCGACCCATGTGTAATATCCTGTCTTGCTCTCTGAGGCTTTCGAGGCTCACGTTGGTTTCTCATAGCAAAGTTTGGAAGACGTTTTGTCGTTGCCACACGCGGTGAGAACGATTTGAATGGCTGTGTTACATGCGCGCGCCTTAGAGAACACGTCCGATTTATTTATCACAGTCGGATATTTTTACACTGCAAATGAAAGTGTGTTACATTTGTACACTGAGCGTGTGTAAACCTTGCAGTTAATTTTAAACGCTTCCGGGCGTGTTAATTCATCAGAAAAAAAAAACACTTTAAACGTGTTAATTTACACACGGAATCTCAATTGAGGTTAAATAGCAAAACACACCTAGTTAATCAGTTGAATCAAATATTTAGTTATTTTAATCAAATGTTTAGTCATTCCAATTGAGAAGTGGTTAGTTTAATCAAACAAATGGGGAATCAATATTTCATCAAATAGTTTGGTCACCGTTTCCAGGATTACGGTTTGATTGATCGGGTTCTTTCTCTCAGTGTACCGAGAAAAATGATTAGGTTGACGCAAAGAAAGAAACCAATCATTTTTACTGCTCCATTCAGTAGATAGCGCTGAGATTCGAGCTTATTTTCAGGAATTTCTACAGAGGACACATTTCTATTTACTGTTTACAACTGTACCAAGTTTAACTAGATACTAGTATAATATCTACTTGTATAGGAACTTCTATTGTTTCTCCAGAAAAAACACCTAATTACTATATAATATTATATAGTTTCCTGGATGGAATCGTAGTTAATCGCTTGTTAAACTTTTTTCGTGTTAAAATGCCCAAATTCATCTAGTTAAACGCTTTTAGCTATTCTAACTAAAATAATATACTAGTCAGTCGAACCAAATATTCAGTTATTCCAACCAAATGTTTAGTTATTATTCTAATCAAAAAGTGGTAAATTTAACTTAACAAATAGAGGATTCATATTTCACTAAATAGTTTGGTCATCGTCTCAAAGATTTTCGATAAATTGACCAAATTATTTTTCTCACTGTGCGGCAAACTGAATTTTACTGTGTGGGAAATCGAATCGGGATGCGCATGTAAAGGTGACCGTCCCGATAAGCGACCCCTTCCGAGCTTATCACAGGATCGACGAATCGCGCGTTGTACCCGCTTCGAGAAGGGTAGGTTGCATCGTCGGGGTTTTTTCCCCTCGCTTTCGAAGGCGGTCGGGTTGGTCGCTGGCGCCCTCTTACCGCCGCGCGGTTCGGAAGTTTTCGACCACCCGGCAATTCTCTCGTTTTGGCAGGGTAGCTCGCCCCTCATATCCGCGGCGGATAAAACAGGGAGCTGCGCGGTGGACGCGCATCGATCCCAACGTGGAAGCCAACCCCCGAAAGCGGGGGTTGATATCCGCGCGGAATCTCGGCTGCTTCGGGAGATCCTCGCGAGGGAGACGCGAGCACATCCCCCATACGGTTAGCCGCGGAGAGTTTTTCTCCGCGGATAAAAATACGAGCCGCGATTAGAGGGTGCTTCGCGACCCTTCCTTACTTCCGCTGGGTCTCGAGAGTCGGCAGCGACTCGAGTCGCGTGTTGCCGAATGGGCAATTCCGTAGTGGCGCTGCGCGATGGTATTTCTTATCAAAGAAAATGATTAATTCTTCACCGAGAAAACAGTTTATTTGTAGTTAAAAAGCGTTTGTTTGAATATGACGAAATAAACGTTTTATTGCGTCAAGTATAAATACCTATTCGTGAGCTATTACGATATTTATTTGGCACAATTAGATCCTTTGGGGGCAACCATTTGAATGATATAAAGATTTTAATACTATAATTAACATATATTTTCTTGTTCTAACGAAATATTTATTTCTCCGTATTTCAAATTACATTTATTAATTACTAATAAACTGTTTTCTCGTTGTCGACACTCGGATTTCATCGAACAGAGAAATTTGAGAACGCGAAATCGATTCTCGTTTGGGCCGTACTCCGAAAAGGGATGAAGTTTGTCGTTACCATCCCCTCGCGCCGGGGATGCTAGCGCCGCGTTACGCCGTAGTCCCGTACCGCGCCAACAATTCGCTCGCAAACGAAATTCCGTCGAGAAGCGCGGCTGCAGAGCGCGCGTACAACATTTGACGAGACAAAACGTTACGCAGACGAGCCTTAATTACTTTATACGCAATTCCCTTCGAAATGATTTGCAGTTTTTCTCATTCCCGTCTTCCGCGTTCGATCGCTCCTGATAATCATCACATAAAATGATGCTTTCGATGCTTACCGCGACGTTTCGATGCGATTCAGGAGGAGCGCGAGGGATAAATAAAAAAAGCGACACCGTCATTCCCTCCCTGCAATTCGGAACCCCGAAGCAAACCCGCTCCACCGTCTCGAACGTCCGACGTGTACCGTCGAACCGCGATATTCGATTTGGCCGCGCCCGTATCCCCGCGGATGAGCCTGTTTTTCTTTCAAAATTATACCCCGCGCGAGGATTTAAAAAAATAAAATCCACTCGACAAGCCGCGTCGTATTTTTTCAGAAAACACACCCGTCCCACCACGCCCCCGCCGCACTTCGGGCCGGTTCGCCTCGAAAGAATGGAAAAACAATATTTTGACGTTTCGTGCCTCCTTTTTTATCTCGTATTTCCCTATTTTCCGACGGTCGCCGCTACAGAGGAAAGGGGTTTCGCAAGATCGGCGCCCCCCGAGAGGTGAATTCGCGCGCGGTAATCCCTCCGTATCTGTGCGAGGGGTGGAGCGGGGGAGTCGCGGGGGTGAATAATTCGATCGAACGTCGCGTCGCTCAAAACCTCGTCGCTTTCGCTCGCAAGCCAAAACCCCCGACGAGATCGCGCCGTCTCACTCGACGCTCGACGAGCATCCCCTTTAGCAGTGTTTTCGAGGCGGTCCTCTTTAAGGGATGGGCCTTTATTTAGGCTTGTGGTATGAGTGGCGATATATACAGCGGCGTCTGTACGCCTCTCGGCCTCCTCCCACGCCGTAGTCAGCGACCTCAACCTCCTCCGTAGGGTGGGGGGGTTATCGATTAAAAAATGTCTGCCCTTCAAGACGGCCTAGGTCACGACCCGTTCGTCACACGCGTACTTTTGGAACGCGCGATTCCCTCGCCCCTCGCGACACCTGCCACCTCGCGAATTCCAGCCAACTGTAAATATCGTCGACAATCGCTCTCGTTTTCTCGCGGTTCTTATCGACTGCGTTTCCACGTTCGAAGAAAACTCTGTGGTCGAAAGAACTGTAATTTCATCAGAAATCGTCGTCGATTTTGGCCCCAACCGCGATTCTATAGTTGTTCTAAAAAGTGAGATTCTGGTTATAGTAACAAGAGATTAAGATGTATTTAAAAATGCTGATATTTGGAAATATTACGATGGAAACTATCTCTAAATGTACATCTAGTAAAATGTCGACATTTATAAATAGGTATACTTAGCATTTAGTGTGCGATGGAAACGTAGCAATTGTCGCGCTATCGAGGCTATCGCGCCGTTTGAAGGGTACGATAAACACATTCGAACGTGGAGCCGTGCCTTTTCAGAAAAAAAAAATCGTTTATCCTTACTCGAATGCCATTTTTAACCATTAGATGAATAGATCGGGTCTGTGGGAGCCGGCAATAAAAAGAAATATTGTAACTCGTAATTTACGGTCGATTGATTTACGTTTATTTTAATTTTCCGATGATAAATATGCTCAGTGTGTAATATGAAAAAGCACACTGAGAAAAATAACATGGTTAAAATGAAATACACGCATCTGGTTAAAGGAATTTAGTCATTCTAACCAAAATACTAGTCAGTTGAAACAAATATCAAGTTATTCTAATTATATTTCTAGTTATTCATCTCGAAGATTTTTGGTAAATTGACCAAGTTACTTTTCTCAGTACATGTATAACGTCTAACATTATTTTCTTCGCTATGAAAACATTGAATTTTTTAACCGAAATATGATTTATATTACAATTTGCATTCGACTTATGCACACGAGTGAAATCTTTCACGCGTGAACTGAGAAAAAAAGCAGCCAACAAAATAATTTTGTCGAATCAATTTGATAACCTAAAAAAATATTTGTTGGATTATCTAAATGGATTAGCGCTCTGCCGTCAGAGTTTTCGTGAAATAAACCAAAGAATTGTGCGATTCCAAAAAAAAAACGTCTTGTTAGGTCGTATTCATGAAGAGTAATTTATTATATTAGCTCAACTAAAAGTTCTTTCAGTGTAAGTACATCTAAGGGTTAATGTGGAAATGCTTACTCGTGAAATTTTAGCGTCACAATCGCCGCTCCCATTTAACCTGCTCGATTCGAATTTCAGAGAAGCATTATAGTCGCTAGCATCGAACTAATCGAACTAAAAATCGAAGGATCAACGCATCTTGCGCCCTCTGTATCCACCTGATAAATAAGAGCATCCTCATTTTCCCTCTCCGCCGGCGCGTCGATTGTCACGACTCCAGAATTTCGAAATCGGATCGTCTTACCGCTTCGCGACGATATTATCATCGCGTATCTCGTCCTCGTTGTTCCTTTGTTACTCGAGAATAGCCATCGCGCGTTGTATCCGTGCCTACCGATTCGCCTTGAAGCGACAATCCGAACGAGAGGAGAGAGATGCGTCGTCTTTATTTTTTAACTCGCGAGAGACGATCGCTCGGTCTAGGCGAAGGAGAAGGACGATGTTCTCCGCGCGCGAGACATTCGATAGTGTGTATAAAGTGCGTGGGAGGGTTGCGACAGGTCAGGAGCGCGCTCCGGTCGGGAGGGAGAGGGGGAGGGTTGTGCGAGCGCGCGACGTAGGAATGGTGCGGGGTGAGTCGCTGGAGGGGGTGGACGGCGGCGTTCGAGGGAGCGAGAGAGTAAGTAAGATCGCGCGGAACGGACGAGGACGCAGGATAATCGATAGACACGGCTAGACGCCGCCCCAGACAACCTTTTACCTTAGCTCGCAGGATACCCTGACCCTACAGTTTGCGCGACATACCTGTGCGCGACGCGTAGAGCGTCGCGACACCGGCTGCTGGATGGGCTTTATTTTTGACGTCTCGTGGGTACACGCGTTCTTATTTGAGGAGCTCCGAATCAAAATGCAGTTTTCGTGAGGTAAACATTGGTTAAAAACTGCATTTTGATTCGGAGCTCCTCATTTACGAGCGTGTATTGCGGGGTTCGGAATTGTTTTTAGACGCTTATAGCCACTTTAGAAATTACTATGGCGATAAATACAAGCACTGAGAAATACAATTTGGTTAAAATAGCAAAACGCATCGAATTAAACATGTTTAGTTATCTTGACTGAAATACTGGTCAGTTGAACCAAATATTTAGTTATTCTAACTAAATATCAAGTTATTCTAATGAAATGTTTAGTTATTCTAATCAAATAGTGATCAGTTTAACTAAACAGATGAAGGATCCATGTTTCACCAAATAATTTGGTCACTATCTCCAACATTTTGGTTTGATATTGACCAAATTTTTCTCTCAGTGTGGCTACGGATACAGGAACGAAATTCTCTATACCGAGAAAAAAATTTCCTTGATCGAAATAAACGTGTTTTTGAATAGTTCTAAGATCACATTTACACGATTGGAGTGAATGTCGAGAGAGTGGACGTATCTAAATATTACCGATTTAATTGAATATTATTAGGATCGAATCGGTATTTATTTAAATCGAATAGGACTATTCAAAAACACGTTTATTTCGATTAAGCAAATTTTTTTCTTAATGTATAGTCGTTAGGATATCTTTATCACTTTCTATCAAATACATTCGTTATCAAAAAGTGCCAATCGCTATCGGGATACCAAAATAGCCATGTATACGTTCTATATTCCTTCCAAATGTTTCGATATCGATCGAACCGATAAACCTTGACGAAGGCGCGAGTTTCTATCGTTCGACTCTATTTATTATTTGGTAACACGTCCAAATTACTCCCCGTAGAAAGCGATGTGTATGCGGCATTATCATTGACACCGTCCCGCGGTCGTCTCAGCTTCGATACAATTCGCAATAGACCCGAGTTCGCCGCCTCGACAATATTGTGGTACACGAATCGATAATCGAGTTGTGTGTCCCCGCGGTGACTATTACCGATAACGGCGGTAAAACAATCAGCGACGACAAATTATTCCCCGCGACTATAGATGCTCGTTTTATTCATTTTCAGCGATCGACGAAAAGACTTTAGAGCAATCGGCGCGAGCGATTATAATATACGCCGTAAAAAATTGCATGTCTAGTATACCTTTACATAAAGTTTTTTCCCAATACGTGTTTATGAGAATTATAATAATATACTCCGTAATTATGAAAATTAATAATATTATGAAATTGCTCTTATAAATTTCACAACGGAGTATCTATGTATATTAAATTTCATAATCCACGTATTGAACGAAAGATTTTTATCCAAATGTATTAAATTGAATACAAATTTTTTTACAATGTAGATCAACCTCTTCGAGGTTCTATCGAGACCCCATCATATCGTTCACCCCAATTCATTATTTCCAAGTCTCGGGGAGAACCATGTTCGACTCAACCCTTGTCTTGCACGCGTCGCAACATATTCGCCCGACTATTTCCATATAAACTTGGTAATATGCTGTCACGTACGGAGAGAACGTGTCTAATTCAAAGCTAATCTATAATCTACATGTGTATGGCGGGAAGACGAATCGCGGACCACATTCGCGTTTATTTGATAGTCGTTATTATCGTACTCTGAGAAGAAAATTTGCTCGACCGAAATAAACATGTTTTTTGAATCCCAGGAGCACATTTATTCGATTCGAATGAATGTTAATTTTATCCAAATAATATTCAATGAAATCAATAATATTTATATGTGTCCAATCGATATTCATTTTAATCGCATAAATGTGCTCCTGCGCGGAAAGACTGATACCAATAAATTTTACTGCATTTGCAATAAAAGAGGTACACATCAGGGTATTCGGATATTTTTATAGTGCGATGCATTCACTTTTCTTTTGATAACATTAGGTCGTGATAATTTACATTACAATTTACTAGTTTCTAGAGAAAAACTGTTCTTCAGCATAGTAGGAACATCTGAAAACCCTTATATATACTTCTTTTTTGCAAATACAATGAAATTTACCGGTTTTCGCGTAGGACTATTCAGAAACACGTTTATTTCGATGAAGCAAATTTTTTCTCAGTCGACGCGTCTCCGCGAGCTCGCTTTTACAACGCTAAAAAATTGACCGCGTGACAATTGCTATAATAACGTGTCAGCGAGGGATAACAGTCGTCGTCGTCATCCTTGGCGTTATAAATCATAAATTTGATTTCCACACGCAGCAACGTCTTCCCATTGTATCGTGGCGAAGCCAATGGAAAAAGTCGAGGAGCGGCTCCGTGACACTCGACGCTTCGAAACTGATCGTTTCGCGCTCCGCGTTGTTTTCATCAGGCTACAGACGTCTCGTTAGATCGCGAAGAGAACTTGAGACGCTGTTCGCAGGCGACCTTGTCCGCGTGCGTTATAGTATACGCGCTGCATCAACCGTGTGTACCGTGAGTTTTCGAGAACGGGGCCTCATAGGGAATATGTACAGAGAAAAAGAATTAGCTGGATCTACTAAAAATTACTTGCGGGGTTTCAAGTAGTCATTTATTTATATCGGTTTGATCTTTTTTCATATATTAATTAGATATTTCTTCCTTGCAATTTCCTACTATTCCACATGATTGTAAGGAAGAGATATCAAATTGATGTATTAAAGAATTTCACTGATATAAATAAATAATTACTTGCGACCTCACGAGTAATTTTCGGTAGATAGATACAATTAATTCTTTCTCTCTGTATGCGAGTGCATTTTAAAACACTGATTAACCTGGGTGACGTATAAGCCTCTCTGTCGCTCATTTTTCTGCTATTTTCGAAGTGTGGGACAGTTCGAGGGTGGGACAAAGAAACTCTTATGCGTTCACCCGGATTAATCGAGGTTCTCACTCGTATTCACACGTCTCCTATGTGCCCCATTCTCGAAAACACGGAATATGCACTGTAAACAAATTTCTAAAAAGAGAATTTGCAGAAATCGTGGTCGATTTTGGCGCCAATCGTAATTCCATAGTTATTTTGACCCGTGAGAGTCTGGTTACCTATACATAGTAACAAGAGATCAGGATTCCTGCAACCAGTTCAACTTACAGCATGATCAATTGATGTCCCCAACCTCTTTTTATACAGTTGATACTATCATGCAGTAATATTAATTATCTACTTTTGTGGTTAATTCAACCATGGTGCATAGCTGTCATAAACTACAATCTCGTTGTTACTATAACCATCCAACATAAGCTATTTAGACTGCATTCATACACTCGAAAAAATTTGGCCACAACTAGAAAATTATAGTAATTGCAGTGATCATTCTCTTCGCAATAGCAAGAATTCTTGTTACGCTAGCAATATTTTTCTAGTTGTCACACCATAATATAATGTCTGAGGCAGCCAGAAATATAGCTGGATAAGCTAAATATTTTTTTCAGTGTAATCTATCTGACCATAAATATGGTGCTATAGCAATCAGGAAAAGTCAACCTTGCGATTATGGTTGATTCAACTACCCACTTTTCTCTCAGTGTGCGAATGGACGAAGGGAAAATTGCATTTTTCGCAATCCTCATATATAGAATATCCACGCATTATTTAAAAAAAAAAAAAGGCCGATTTTCTCATGCCGAAAAAGAAGCGACGCCCGCGCGTAGCGAAAAATGCGACGTTATAAAAATGCAATAGCGAGCGGCGGGGGTGGGTAGCGCCGCGGCAATAACCAATGGGAACGAACTGGGCCACCTAAGAAAAATGTTCACCCGCGGCGGGAGGGGACGAGGGACGTGGGAACGCGGAAAAAGGGGGGTAAGAACTCGAAGTACGTACCCGGTGCATATACGTCTATTCGGCGTCGTATGTGTACGCGACACCCCCGCGTGTCCAAAGTACGTGTAGAACCGCGTATGCACGCCTCGGCGCACACTCGTCCACCTACGCGTACCTATTCCGGATAGCTGGTCGCGCGTGTATGCGGGAGGTGGTATAGTTGGACGGAAAAACCTACCCCAAGCACGGAAAGGAAAGGATAGGGGCGGGAAGAAAGGGGCGAGGGGCGCGGGAGGGAGCGCTAAGGCTGGTTGCAAAACGAAAATAAAAATAAGAAACCCCGCAGTCGCGGAGGAGAGACGCGATCTGGGTCGAGACTCGGCGACGCCGGCGTTCCGGCGCCAGGCGTCCTTTCGTTCGGTTTTTCGAAAAAAGGAGCAGCGTTGAGAAAAAAGACGAGGAAACAAAAAGAGAGAGAAAGAGGGGGGTGGCGGCGCGGGGGATGGGCGAGAGATAGAGAGGCGAAAAATCCGCGCAAGAGTCTCTCACTCGTTACCGCGCGATCCGCCGGTTTCCGGAGGTGATTTAATTTTCGGGAGTAACCGTCAGCGGTTCCTCCACCGGCGCGCGGGATGCTGCGATGGACCGGTGGGGCGGCCGGGGCACGGCGGGGTCGGTTGCGCGGAAGGCCACCGGCAGTTACGGGAAAAGTTAGAAGTTAGTTACACGGGGGGTTCCCCTCATCTGCATATCCGCACTTCCCTCCCTCTCCGCTCCTCTTCTCGGCCCAACTCGCCATCCTCCCCTCCAATCTCATCCGAGGTCGACCGTTCAACAAGTGGTTCTTCAGTTTAGCGGGCGGCTTAGCGCTTCTTTAATTTTCACCCCTTGCGCGACGAAGTTTAACTTTCTCCCTTTCGCGCGCTCCGCGTCGCGCGACGGTGACGTCGTCCTACTCGTGCTCTCGCGGTCGGTGGAGACGCCAAGAGTCTCGCGGCGGTGTGCCGGGCGTGTGTTTCTCTCCGTGCGTTTGCGATACACTCGCGTATAGTCGAGTCTTTGTATATGGTTAACGCATGAATAAAGATGCACAGCTATGAGTAATCGACAGGATCAACGTGATAATTTGAACGTTCTATTTATTTTTTTTCGCGTGATCAGTAGCCCTTTTTGTAGACTGAGAAAAATAATTAGGTTGAAATGACAAAACGCATCTAGTTTGACACGTTTAGTTATTCTAACCAAAGTGCTTACTGGTCAGTTGAACCAAATATCAAGTTATTTTGACCAAATGTTTCAGTAGTTATTCCAACCAAACGTTTAGTTATTCTAGCCAAAAAATGGTCAGTTTAACCAAACTGAAAATGAACCAAAATTTAAATAGAAGATCCGTATTTCACCAAACGGTTTGGTCATCATCTCTAGGATTTTGGTTACATCGACAAAGATATTTTTCTCGGTGTACGCGCGTCTGCATTTTTCAATTTTAATGCGCGTAGAAAACGTAGGTACGTCATGCACTGAGAGAAAAAGTGGTATATTTTCAATGAAATCTGCGTTTACAGATGAGGGCGTGCAGAATTAGTTGCTCTGGCTAATAAATTTGGTTATAACGATTAATAACTACTTGAATGGCATTCGAGTCAATTATTAGTCCAAGTAACTCGATCTGCTTTCCCCCATCCGTTGCCGCCGATTTCGTCAAATTTACTACATTTTTCTCTCGGTATACACGGTAAGGATCTATGTAAAATGACGCAGAAACGTCTCTCTCTCTCTCTCGATACCAAAGTAGCTTCTCACCGCCTGCCAACCGCGAGCTCGTCTTACCGACGTCCTGCTCACCCGGAAGAGAAACGCAACGGCAATAAGGACGAAGCGGAGAGAGGAAGAGGTACCTACCGAAAGGGGCCGACACCCCGACGAGAACGGGACACCGCCAACGACGCTCTCGAAATACGGGCAATTGTGCCCTCCCGCGAATTGTCCTCCTCTCTTCCGGGCGCCGCCCCGAAAACCAAAACACAAATAATATTATGTGAGCCCTCACCGCAATGCGCGCCGAGGGGGTGAGAAAGAAACGCGCGCGCGAGGTGGGAGCGGAGGGGTTGTACGGATAGCGGAGCAGCATCCACATGGACCATTTGAGAGGAAGAAAAGGAGTAGGCCCGAGTGCGAACGGATCTGCATGTCAATGGGTATAATGGTAATTGGGATGCACCGTTAGAAACTCCGATTCCCCCTCCCCTCGCCTCCTCCGTGCTCCTCTCACTCTTGCCGCGAGTCCTCGCGGGGAGAGGAAAGGAATCCCTCGCGCTCGAAGGAAGTCACGTCTCTTGGATATAATACGGCTATACCTGCAGTGTACTCGCCACCTATACACTCGACCGTAAAGTGGGTGCCACTTTATACCGGACCGCGGATCATTCCCGACGCCCCCGCGTCTCGGTACCGGCGAGGGGGGGGGGGAGAGAAAGAGAGAGCGCTAAGATCCAGACGAAAGCCCGCCCCCGGAGCTTACCGATTAATTTCGAACGGCTGATATCGTTCGACGAATCGAATTTTCCAAAAACGATTGTCGCATCGAGAGAGCGGTTTATTAACGGTTGATAAAAATGTCATTTTAAATACGGCGAAATAAATATTTCGTCGGGACAGGAAAATATAG
The DNA here is from genome assembly GCA_963678675.1 of Xiphydria camelus. Classification (NCBI taxonomy): domain Eukaryota; kingdom Metazoa; phylum Arthropoda; class Insecta; order Hymenoptera; family Xiphydriidae; genus Xiphydria; species Xiphydria camelus. Next base: position 27,578,707 of record OY783195.1, read on the forward strand.
GTTAATTATTAAAATGTTTATTTCGTTCAAACGATCGTTTTAAAGGATCGAATTATGACAAATAAATATCGCAATAGTTAACGAATACACTGTCGGTGGAAGCGTGTTATTTTTATACACTTAATAACGTGTGCAAACCTCGTAGTTCAGTTTCAAACGTTTCCAAGCGTCTTGCATACCTACTTTAAACGTGTAATTGAGATTCCCTGTGTAAATTAGCAGGTTTAAAGTGTTTTTTCCTGATGAATAAACACACAGTTTAATTACGAGGTTTACACGCGCAAAGTGCGCAAATGTAACACACTTTCATTTGCGGTGTATTTACTCGATTCGTTAAAACGTTCATTTCGTCATATTCAAAGAAACATTCATCGACTGCGAACGAATTGCTTCCTCGGTGCGAGAGGAGACGAGCGCGCGCGCGGCCAGGGTCATGCGAGAAGTTCCGTGGAGACGAGACACCTCGTCGCAGGAGAAGGCGAAAAAGAGGATCGACGAAGAACGGCGCGCGGGGAGGGCTAATTTATGGAGAACGCGTAAAGTAACGCGCAAAGTCGTCGGGTCGGGTGGCCATGTTGGTTTCGACGTGCACTCGTGCGGGGTGCCGGCCTTTATACCCCCGTCAAGGTGGCGTTGCCGGACACCCACACGCGCGCGTCATCGCGTACGAGCGCACAACCACGCCACGGACGGCGGCGCTACGTGCACGCGCGACCACACCGCCGAGAGCGAGGCGTCGGTGTCGCGTACGTAGACGTATACGTGTGCGCCGTACTCTCCCGCTTCCCACCCCTTTGAGACCACCCCGTCGCGCACGTTGCACAGCGCAGCTCTCGTCCACCACCTTCTCCCTCGCGTCTCTCCCCTTCGGCTCCTCTCCGTGCAAGCACCCTCTCTCTCTCTCTCTCTCTCTCTCGCGCGCGCACCCCTATCCCTCCTACCACCACCCGCTCTCGCTCGCGTCTTATTATTTCCATTTTTCCGATTCTCCCCGTCATCCCGCTCGCCCGCCATCGTTCGCCCGCGCACCAAGGAAAATATCTATATTTATCTGTTTCTTCGCGGGGTGCGCGCCCGACTCTCCTTTTTCCTCGATTTTTCTCCGCCTTACTTCGTCTCTCCTTCTCCACCCCGTCCTCCCCGTCCTCCTCCTCCTCCTCCTCCTCCTCCACCTTCGGCTCTGCCGCCGCCGCCGCCGCCGCCGTCGTTGCCGCCGCCGACGACGACGGGAAAAAGGAAGCAAAAGATGCGGCGAAGCGTGCGCCTTTCCTTGGCAGCGCGGAGAGCGGCGGCGGGCCGGAGAGGCCTTCCGCTTCCTTATGCCCCGCCGCGGACTGCATCACCAGTCGCGCGGTTCTCGCCCGGTCGCGCTCATATAAGACAAATATCCCAGAAACCGAGAGACCCCGGAGACGAGCAGTTCCTTTCGTGTGACGGCTCTGCGTACCTCCCACTTGGTCGCGCGGCGTTGCAACAGTGCCGGTGTCCTACGCGCTCTTCTAACGCGAATAGAGGAGGAGGGACGGAGAGATCGGTGCGGCTCGGAGACCGGGACGAGACTGACGAACGGCGAGCCCCCTCTCCTTCCAGTGGCCCCCTCCGTTCGTCGTCGGGGCCCGCGTGGTAAATTCGCCGCGAGTCGCGCGCGGTCCCTGCGATCGCCGCGCGATGAGGAGCGCTCGCTGAGACGCGAAGATCTCCAGCCGGTCCAGCGGGAAGCGGCGCGAGGCGCTGCCGTGTCCGGCGGCACTCTCGGCGGTTGCGCGACGAGCGGCGAAGAGAGTTCCCTGTCGTCGCGATGGAGCGTCCCCGGAAGGAGATTCCGCCGAGCGGCACGGATCGTCCTTTCTTCGCCGAGGGGAGCGATCGCCCCGACCACGCGACGATCGGAGCAACGTGGGACCGCGACGTCAGCGAAAGTGAAGTAGCGATCGTGAACTCGCGAGACGGCTTCCCCTCGTTCTGCCTCCTCGCGACGGACCGTCGGAAGGAGCGCCTGTGAACGCGTGCGAGGACGAGTCGATCGCCGCACCGGTGGAGCTCATCCTTCGACGCGCGCCTGGAATGCCTCGCCCCGCGATCGCCGAGCGTCGGATCGCGCAATCGGCAAGTTCCCGACGGGACGTCGTCGCGAGACGCGACGCCGGGGTCCGCGCGCCGGGGGGAGAGGCCGCGCGTAAAAGACAAACCAAAGTTCCTATTTTTCACCGTAGCGCACAGTTTTAGAGTAAAACGTGGGAGAGGAGGTGGCAGAGGGAGCGGGGAGAGAGAATTTCAGACAATTTCAAGCAAAACACGCCGAAACCTCGTGGCCGGGGGGGGAAGAGGGAGAGAGCGTCTCCCGCGCTAATTAGTCGGCCAATTAGAAGCGGCCCCGCGTAACGAGCTGCGCGCGCAAAGTTCCTAAAGAAACGCACTTTGAATTTTAATAAGAAGATAGTAATAATAACTGTAGTGATAACGATCGTTTTAATAATAATAGCGACGGTAATAGCAGTACTAATAATTATAATAATAGTTGTAATAACGCTGGCACGCGTCGAGAGCGGAGGCTACGTGTTACGACGGATAACGCTATTCCTATCGATAACAATATTAATGGTAATAACGACAGTAATGATAGATTTAACGCTGAATAATTAAAAGGCGACGAGATATCGGAAGAATAATACGAGAGATCATCGAACAAATGGAAGGGTCCATCGAGAAAGAGTCCTCTCGAGGCTCGAGTGCCTGCGACTCGTCGACGCGGTGATAAGGGCGACTCTTAAAAATTTCTCCGCGCGAGGATAAAGGAGGCGGGTCGAGCGACAAGCGCCGCGTCGAGGAGGACAATCGCGAAGAGCCGTGCGACGAGGGAAGGGCGCCGCGGTGCGTTGCGAATTCGTCGATAAAAAAAAATACGCAAGTGCGGTTAAGAGGCGGAGAGGGGAAACAAACAACGCGCTGTGTCTTACGGTCGAAATACCGCCGGGCAATAAACGGGAGGAGGGCGGAGATAAAGTGAAGTTTTACTGCGACGCGAGGAGATGTTATTTTCGAGTATCCGGAAACGCTAGATCTCTCGCCGAGAGAACGACGCTTTCGATCTTTGCGCGCGACAAATTGTCGTGACGCTCGAGAAGAATTAAAAGTCCGCGCGAATCGAAGAAATATATATTACGAAGATACAGATATATCTATATACAACGATACAAGCGCGTGCGGTATATAGCGACATATATATATATATACACACACGTGATATTTCCATAAAAGTTTTACGCGCCGCGCCGCAGGAATTGCGCCGCACGACGCGCAAAAATCGTCGCACGAAGACAAATCGTATCTCGCGCTTCCGCATCCAAGTGTCGATTCGCACCGGAAACGCGCCATGTCCACCGTCAGCGTCGTGTCCAGCTCCTCGGTCGAGGTGGACTCCGACTCCTCGAACGACATGTCGAACAAGGACGACGCGCGCGAACGGAAGTTCATCCTGCCGAACGAGCTCTACAAGAGTCTCCTGGCGAGCGCGGTGCTCGGCAAGACGGTCCTCAATAGGAATCTCAACTTTAAGGATAATTTGGCCAATCTGAAGGACAATCTGAACGCGCTCGGCGCGCTGAAGGAACTCAAGGATCTGAAGGGACTCACCGTCAGTAGCGTGCCGGCTTTTCCGAGGAATCTCGCTCTGCACAGAGAGGATCACGACGAGGTGAGACGGGGAAGGTTCGCTGGGGTGGGTTACAGCAGGTGCTTTGCACGCTACTGCGGAATGTTCCTCGAAAAATGTCTATTTTTTGGAATATCGATCGCGCGGCGTGATACGCCGATCTACAGATGATATCCTGCACTCGGCGAAGGATCGTCGTTGGGGCGGGTTGTACTTTTTCTATGCTACAGCGGGAGAAAAATAATGTTCCGATCCAAGTTACCGTCGAGATAAATAGTGCCAAGAGAACGTATTCACTTAAGACAAGTGTATGTTCGTTGAATTGAACGAATCTGCATTTTATTCGAATAATGCATATACTTATTTGATTCAACGAGAATATGTTTGGCTTAAATAAAGGTTTTTGGTACTATTTATGTCGACGGGTTACTTGGATCGATAAATTATTTTTCTCAGTACCTACAGGGCAAACCGGGGCGAATCGGATCATAAATCCATATTCCTTAAATCGTGATTAGTCTCGGACGGAGTCACATGAGCAATCGAAATGCTCATTTTTATCACTGAGAAAAACAATTAGGTTAAATTCACAAAACGCGTCTGGTTAAACGCGTTTAGTTATTCTAACTGAAATACTGATCAGTTGAATCAAGTATTTAGTCACTCTAATCAAAAAGTGCACTGTAGAAAGATTTCTATCAAATTTAATGCAATTGTATGTAAAGTTTTTATCCAATACGTCGTTATGAAAATTCATATCCTCCGTTATGAAATTTATAAAGGAAATTCCAGAAGGAAATGTATAAAATTTCATCATTACGGAGTATATTAATTTTCATAATCACATATTGGAAAAAAGCTTTATATAAAAGTATGTTAAAAATACAATTTTTTATAGTGTGGTCAGTCAGACCAAACAGATGGAGGATCCATATTCCATCAAACAGTTTGATCATCGTCTCCGAGATTTTGGTTTGATCGACCAAATTTTTTTCTCAATTTATGATCCGATTCATCCCGATCTACCCTACATTTCGAAATACCCACCACATATCGAGGCACACATCGCGGTTTACGCGGAATCTTCCTTTATGCATAATTAAGGAACGCGTAATTAGACGCGCGCAACTATCGCGCGATCGCACGCTTTTCCCATTGTCTAGGCAATAAAGGTGTCGGCGAACGAGCGCGCGGTAGTCGGACGCTAATTTATCATCGCATCGATCGCCGATCGATATACTCGTACTTCCGTTCGCGCGAGTCAGGCCCGCTGAGTAGCCGCGCGTCCTTCCGCGAGCCTTTTAAACGTCCGGCCGCAATTGCCATAATTCAGACCTCGACGTTTTATCGGTTCCAACGCGGAGGATGAGAGAGATACGTATATTCGTTTCTTCCCGATCGGCAGATCTTCGCGCCGATGGCAGCGCGCATGCATTGGCGCGATTCCCGGAGGGAGAGCGCGATAATATTATGGGAAGTGGATAAATCGCGATTTAATCAATCGACTATACAACGGCTAAACGTTACATCTGGTGATAAACTCGTCGTTGTTTGCTCAATGTTTTCGCGATACCGACGACAAAACTTTTTGTGCAAGGACGATAAGGAAAATGCTTTGATTTAAATCATTAAAGGGACGGGAAGAATATCTTTTGATTTAACTAAATTTTGAGGTCATGGACGGCCAAATAAATATATGTATATGTACCCGGATAGACAAATGTACAGCAACTTTAAGTAGTATTAGCCCATCTGATGCATCAGGGCTGTGCGCTCAATGAGTCGTCATTTTGAGCAAGCATATTTGTGTCACGAAATGACTTCAAACTAATACAAGTAAAATGCCAAACATTTATTCAATATGTGCACAATTTTTCGTGGATATATTGCTACAATAAATACAACGATTAATTTCAATCAGGTTATGATATTAATTTAACAATTTTTTGGGGAACAATTATTTTTCTAAACTCAGACGGCAAAATAAACGTAGACTTTGGAGCAATCAATTATCGTAGTTTGTATGAACGTCGTTACGATCATACAAGTTTATCCGGATAGTTATCTCAACAAATATGTATTTATGCATTAAGGTTTAGTTGAAGTAACTAAACACCTAGCTGCTTCAACTAAATATTTATTGAAATAACCATACATTTAGTTCATCGTCCGTAATCTCAAAATTTAGTTAAATCGAACGATTTTCTTTTTCCCAGTGCGATCTCGACCCTCTGATTTCTCCTGAATTTTGTCGTATACGACACGATCCATCGATCACGACGGGCATAACGAGTAACGCAGTTTCCTTCCAATGTTTACTTGCAGAAAGCGTCCTTCGCATGGTCCGAAGGGGGTGAAGAGGGCGGAGGAGGTGGCGGGGGCGGCGGGGGTGGAACGGGCGGTACGGGAGGAGCCGGAAGTGGCGGAGGGGGTGCCACCGCTGCCGGCGGTGGTGGACTGGCCCACTGGGTCAGCGTCATGGCGGAACACATTCACAATCCCCACTCGGCCACCGGGGTCGGCGGCGTTCATCATCAGCAGCAATCGCCTCCCCAACCTCCCTACCCCTGGAACAACGGGCTGTCCAGCGAGGTGAGTCATTTATTCCATGGGATGCCTGAGAACTCGTTATTCTTTCGTTTCTCGACTGTTTTCTTCGAGCCGATCATCCGATCTCCAATTTGTCGCGTCGATATGGAGAAATTAGACTGAAACGAGGGGGAGATGGGAACAATTTCACGCAATCCATTTTCTCCTCCGATGATGAACAAATCTCTTGCCATCCCTCGTTTCCCTTTAAGCAAAAGTACACTGAGAACAAAAATCGTCAGATTTAACTAAATTTTGCCAACTGCAACTTCTCGGACGGCCACTTAAATATATAGTTATCGGAATAAATACATATGTAGTTTTTGAGTAACTGAAATTTAGATAAGGTAATCAAACGTTCAGCTGTTTCAATTAAATGTTTATTCAAGTAACTATATATTTTGTTGGCCGCTCGTAACCTCAACATTTTGTTGAATCGAACGATTTCTTTTCACAGTGTAGTCGATACTATACTTCCACTGTTCGTCTGATGAAAACTTCCGATGAAACAAGCCAACTCAGATTAATTTACCAACTATATCTACCGACAAAAGGAATTTTATTAAATAAAACAAAAAAATGTAGTCATTCCAAATATACACAGTCCAACGAAATACACAATGATTAGTCTGAAAAAATTTAACCTTTCAAAGCAAACCAAACAATTTGGTTGGAACGACATTTTTCTCTCAGTGTACAACGATCTCGCGCTTCCGAGATCAGAGCCGTGGAGAAGCGGTGCAGTGGAAAAAAAATGAATCGGTGAACAGACAAAAAGGAAGCAACGAACGCGCGCGCGCGCGCGCGCGGAAGACGCCGTTGCGCGTCGACGAAACGTCGAGCGCGCATATAAGAAACGTTTTTGCATCTCCCAGAAGAGAATGCGAGATCTACTCCTGTTTTTCCCCGTGTTTTTTCAATTTTTTTTTTTCCGACCAGCCCCCCTCCACAGCGCATCGGCTAGAGAAGCAACGGCGGATTAGGACAGATATCCAAGGGCGGTGTAAAAAAAAAGAGAGAGGGGCGCAAAAGGGTTGAAGATCGTTTTGCATACCGCACGGACCGGCGTGGATCCGCGCGTCTCTCGCGCCGAAATGACGCGGGGAAAAAAACGGAAAGTAGAAAAAAAAAGCGTTTCGTCGGGGAAAAAACGGGCCCGCTGCTTATTTGAATGGATACCCATAGGTATCCGGCGCGCACCTAAGCGCTCTCGCGCGCAATTGTATTAGTGCGCCGCTGCATTGTGCAACGTAATGACGGTGTAGTCGCTGCGCGGGAATTCTTTGACACCGTCACGGAGAAACACTACCCTCGGGGTCGACGCGTTTCCTTTCCGATTGTCTCTTTTTTTCTTCTCCCCCCCCCCTCCGATTTTTACCCGCGCGCCGCGTCGACCGTGGACGCTGCAGCAGCAGCCCCGATGATATTCAAATTTTTAGATTGTTTTTCCCTCTCCCCGGAAGGCTTCCTTCCCTCTCGATTCGATCGGGTTTTTCTTCGAGTTTTCTCCGCTGCCGTTTTTTCGACCCGTCATATTCGCTCCCTCCCGATCGAACGCGTGGATCGCCTCGGCGCAATTAATTCCGGGCTTTCATACACAGAGAAAAAAAGAATTAGTTGGATCTACTAATAATTTACTTGCGGGTGTGGCGAGTAATTATAATATTTACATCAATTTGATTTTTTTCATATTAATTAGATATTTGTTCCTTGCAAACATGCACCATTCCACATGATTGCAAGGAAGAGATATTGATTGATGTACACTGACAACTATTTTGTACTCAACTGCTCCAGTTTTGTAATCAGCACCAGTTTTATATAGTTATCGCAATAATGTTTTGCTCCGGTAATTGAAAATAGTTACAGCTATAAAAACAGATGCTAATTACCAAACTTGAGCAGTTGAGTTCAAAATAGTTGTCAGAACCACATTATTATTTCTGTAAGAGTATTAAAAGATTTTATTGATATAAGTAAATAATTACTTGTGCGATCCAGCAGGTAATTTTCGGAGGATCCAATGAAATCTTTTTCTCTGTGCACAGTCGTCCCGCATAAATGTTATCTAGCAACGACGCTGCAGCGGCGCGTTTCGATTCTACCGTTTAATTTGGACCTCGAAAGAAGGCCGCGACTGTTCTCGCGTATACAGCGGAGTCGGGTCCTGCGAGAATGGGACGTTTGTTTTTTCAAAAGGAAAATTAGAAGGTCCTTTCGGCGGGGCGCGCGATGAATGAAAGCGGCGAGCGAGAGGAATGGTGTCAGAGAGGGGGAGGTAAAGGGAGGGAGAAAGAGAGAGAGACGAATTAGAATTTCAATGGCGAATCTCTCGAAATCACCCCCGGAGAGGAGAGTGGGACCTGCAACCCTGGGCTCTTCTGCTCCGAGTTTGTCTTTCTCTTTCTCCCCGCAAGAGCATCAAAAACAAGAAGGCCCTACAATAAAAAGTGATTTAAATAATCCGCGCCATGCAAATGCTCGTGAGATTCTCACGAGACACCCCAGGCTCCGTGATCGCGCGAGATGTAGAAAGAGAGAGCGAGACGAGCGGAGGGGGTCCAGAGAAAAAAGAAGCGGGTCCAAAAAACCTTCCAAGACAATCGAGCAATCTGCATATAGCGTGCGGGTCGCCCCACCTCGGATAACCCGCGCTACCCCTTCTTACCACTTACGCGCGCGAGTCTTTAGTCTAGTGGGGTAGTCGGATACGTGCCACGGCGACCACGGGTGGCAGTGACAACCGTGCGTGCACCCAGGACCCTTCGTACTATTTGCGTTTTGGATTTCGGACCGTTCGAGAGAGAGAGAGAAGGACTCGAATCCTGAACCAGTCCTCGAGTCGTAGACGATTCTCCCATTCGTATTGAAATTCTTGATCGAAGCGGAAAAAATCGTGCTATATATAGTGCTAAAATAAATACGCACTGAGAAAAATAACTGGGTCAATTTAACCAAAATCTTGCACCGAGGAAACAGTTCATTTGTAGTTAATAAATGTTTCTTTGAATATGACGAAATAAACATTTTATTGAATCAAATAAAATTCTTTAACTATTACGATATTTATTCGGCACAAATAAATCCTTCGGGGGGCAACCATTTGAATTAAATAAATCCTTTGAGGCAAACATTTGAATTAAATAAATATCTTAATAATTGACATATATTTTCTTGTCCTAACGAGATATTTATTTCGCCGCATTTATAATTATTAAAATTACATTTATTAACTATTAATAAACTGTCTTCTTAGTGTGGAGATGATGACTAAACCGTTTGGTGAAATATGGATCGTCAATCTGTTTGAATAAGTTTGTTTGAACACTTTTTGGTTAGAATAACTAAATGTTTAGTTGAAATAACTAAGTATTCGGAGCAACTGACCAGTATTTTGGTTAGTATAACTAAATGCGTTTAACTAGATGCGTTCTGTTATTTTAACGTAATTATCTTCCTCAGTGCAGGAGCGCGCTATACGACGAACTTTCCCCGAAGAAAATCCAGGAAAAACTTCACGGGAAACATCCCCCCAGGCGCGAAAATAATTTCTCGCCGATTTTTCCCGTCCCCGTCACCCCCGAAATTTTTTACGCACCATGACCCGTTACGCCGCCGTAAGACGAATTTCCGAGCACGTAATCCGCGCAGCGAGAAGAAAATCGTACGCGCGGCTCGACGGGACTGTGAATGGGGCTCGAAAAAAATCGCAGCCTCCAAAAAAAATCCAGTTCATCCCCGCGAACGTGTTTATCTGCCGGGGAACAGGGTCGGAGAGTGTAATCTGGCGCTTTGTCGTCTTTTGCCCAGCGGGTGGTCAACCCTTTCGGCTTTTTTACGCATCTTTGCCCGTAATCCCTTAAAACGCTTAGACCTCTTTAGGATAATTTCTTGCGCGGGGCGCACCCCTCGCGCGTCCTCGCTCGAGAGAAATGCAAAACACGGAGGTACGCGCCGGGCGAGGTATAAGAACGGGTGTGAGAGAATTTTTGGCTGAAACTACCCCCGGGAAGATTATGTAAAGGAGGATCTCTCTCTCTCTCTCTCTCTTCTCTCTTTCTCTCTCTCTCTCTCTCTCTCTCGCTCGATCGTCCTGTGGAAATTAAAATAATGGCCCCTGCGCTTCTCTCTCTCTTTCTCTCTATCGCGCATACCCGCTTTACACGGCGACGAGTCACCCCTCTTGATTTTTTCCGATCAACTTTTTTTGTCTCGGGGCGATGCAAATCGGGCAACGGCATTTGTCTCTCGCCAGAAAAAACCTGTCATTGTCTAGAGAGCGAAACTGAAAGGAAGGGAGGTCGGCGTACCCGCGAGTCGCGCTACCCCCTCACGGAATGGCTAATGAATTTTTCGGGGGGTCGCGTCGACGCGATCTCCGCCGCGCACCTTTCGCGTAACGTACCTACTCGATTCGCAGCGACTACGGGAGGAGAAAAAAAGCGTCGAAAAAAAGCGAAGCAACCCGGAGAGTCGATCTCACGGCTCGCGCGCATTCTCCCTCTCTCGCGCGGCGTCACGTTTTCTCTATTTGCTTTTCATTACGCGCCCATACGGCTCGCCCGTTCTCCTTTTCTCTTTGTCTCTCTCGCGATTCGGCGAAAATGTTTTTTCTTTCGCGAATCTCTCGAGCGTAAACGTCCCTCCCTCCCTCCCTCCCTTCTTCGTCTCTCCGTTTCGATAGTTCGCGAAACGGCGCGTCGAATTGACGCTTCTCGCCGGGGGACATTTCGATCGCGAGTACGAAGCGTTTCTCGATCATTTTTCCCGGTCGTTTTCTCGCGATGAGAGTTAAATTACCTCTTGCGGGCGAAGAATCGATTCTTCATTTCTTTTGTTCAATTCTTCAATCGACGAACTCAACTTTGTCCGTAACCACTTTATACACTTCGCACATTGAGAGAAATTTTATAGATTGCACGGCAATGTTAATAGTTTGTAATATGAGAATAGATTTCTGTTTGCTTTGGCAATAGTTATTTCTATTTTACCAGAATAAATAGCTATTTCAACTCAACTAGGATAGTCATTTCAGCAATGCGTATTGCTCTTGTTACATTTGTTATTGCTATATTAACTACATATACTGTAAAAGTAATTTGTATTAAATTTAATACGATTGTAGGTACCTACATAAAGCTTTTATCCAATACATGATTATGAAAATTAATATACTCTGTTATGAAAGTTGTGAGGGCAATTTCATAAGGAAATATATACATTTTCATAATTACGAAGTATATTAATTTTCATAATCACGTATTGGGAAAAAGCTTCATATAAAAGTACATTAAAAATACACGGAGAGAAAGAATTGCTATTGTCAAAAAAATGTTTTTTGCATCAAGAATATATGACCTTACAAATTTTTAAGAATACAGAGATTCTTGATCGACGAATTCATAATCTTGATTCAAGAACACCGTCGTGGGAACAAGAAATTCTTTCTGCGCCAAAAAAAAAAACAATTACTCGAGCCTATCAAATATTTTCTCGCACAAAGAAAACCATTGCTTGATCCCGAAATTATATCATGTTTCTGATCGAAGAAAATATTTTTTTGGTACCAGCAATTATTTCTCTCAGTGTACAAATTATTTTTACAGTCTATACTGTCTAGTTAACCTGTTCTCAAGCCTCAAAGAATAGCTATCACAGCTATACTAATTGCTGTGCGACTTAAACGTTTCTCTCAGTGCACGTTTCGCGGAATATCTCCGATCCTTTTTTTATTTCCCGAAGCATTTTCCTCTCGACACCTCTGCAGTAACAAACGACCGTTGGTTTCCCTCCGCGTCGATCTCGCGCTTCGTCTCATGGACCGCCCGACGAGCAGAGACAATGGGGTCGGGGAATCCTCCTCGCGTCGCCGACTCTCCACCTCACCGATGTCACAACATTTGGGCCCCGGCCGAGGAGTTATGCGCGCGGGGCTTCTTCCCTTTTCCCGGCATTTCGGGGCGGTAGCGCCCCGTCGGCCTATGGCAGAATGCGGGAACTCAAGGAGAGAGAGAGAGAGGGAGAGAGAAAAATATAGAAGGAAACGGAGAGGGAGAGACGATTTCTCAACCCTTTCGGCTCTACCGACGAGGCAAGCGCATTGTCGCGCGGTACGCCATGCGCGACCACGCGGAAAAATGTACTCGCTCGTTGTCCTTCCCCGGTTGGCAATAATCTATGGCGTAAAACTTGTCCCCCGCGCGGGAGAGCGCGTCCAGGGTCGTGAGTGCCTCGTGCAGCGTCACTCCGACGCAACGGAGACCCTGAATTGGAATTGTTTTTTTCCCTTTTCGGTCCGCGACGGTTTGTAGGTACATGTATACACAAACGGCGCGATTCGCGGTAGCAATCGTGTCGGATTTATCGGCTGTAATACGACTTCGTCGAACACCGAGAAAGAAAATTGTATGTTTTCAATCAAATCGATACTGCGAACAAAAATTTGAATTTTTAATATACCTTTTTATGAGTCTTTTTTTCTAATATACCTATATGTAATTATGTAAAATTAATATATTTCCTTACGAGATTGTCCTTATAAGTTTAGTAACATGGTATATTAATTTTCATAATTAACGTATTGGATAAAAGCTTCGTACACAATTGTATTAAGTTTAATACACATTTTTTTGCAATGAGTGTTTACAGATGGGGGAATGCAAAATTAGTTGCTTTTCAACTGATAAGTTTGATCATACGAATCATTATAATTTATAAGGATTCGAAGGAAACACGCTGTAGTCCATTCGAGTCAATTATTAGTCCAACTAAATGTGGATTCCCCCAGCCGTAATCGCCTATTCAGTCAAATCTATCCCAGAGGGAAAAATTCTATATATGGATTATATATAGTCCACGCATGGATTATATTTAATTTCTATATAAACTATATACGGACTCTATACACCTATATGGATTTTACGAAAATTTAAAGCATTCAAATAATCCATACCTATATAATACATATAACATGGTTCATATAAAAACATATACAGAGTTTTCACGCCCAGGCTCCGAAAGTATGTGGAGCCTATTTCAAATTTGCCGCATATACACAAACCAACTAGTAGCCCGGTTAGTCTTCCCTGTTGTCACTGCGGCCATCTATTGATTCAAGACCAAATTGCATAAATCACTATTGGATCGCATATGTGGCAAACTCGAAAAAAGGCTCTACCCGCTTTCGGAGCCTGGGCATGAACACCCCATAGCTATAACCTATATAGGACTAAATCCATATATGGACATACATACACAAGCCATATATAAAACTTTTCCTTCGGGATACTACATTTTTCTCTCAGTATAGCCGCGCCAGTGTTAAAAACCATAACGGTCGACGCGTAAAGAACGACGGACAAGTTGCCGCGCCGCAAAAATTAGCACCCGTTCAGTCACCATTAAAAACGCGTCGGGGTGGTTCCTCGAGGCGGTCGCCCTCGAGGAAAAAAAAAACTCGGGGTAGCCTCCTGGAAGGAAAAAGGATTGGCCGCTCGTCACACCGAACCTCGAGCGTCTATCACCGGCGGCTGTAGCGCCAGTCGGTCGGTCTCCGCTGCACCGGTGGGGTGCGTATGCAGATCGTCGAAAAAATAGAGTATAAAGGGCCCATAGTCTCACGCTATTGTCGGGCTCAGGTAAGATAAAGGTGGCGGGGACTCCGGTGGATCCGTGGGGCCCGCGCGCGGACCCCGTCGCCTCCGGGGTCGTCCGTCCTCGCGGTCGAAAGAAAGGGTCACCCCCCAGGCCGCGCGCGTGATGTCTCTTTAATTTTTATTAATGACGGCGAATTTGAATTTTTGCATCCGTGATATGGGAACCGGGCGGCGCGATGTGCGGGGTGACTCCGGGACGTGACGGCGGTCCTCGCCTCCGCGCTTATAGACGAAACGCGGAATAGCGGAGGGAAGAAGGGAGGAGCTCCGTCGAGGCGCTCTCTCTCGTCATCATCGATCATAATTATCCAAATCGCCGAGCGATTCGTGACGTTCGGAAGGTTTCCGCTCGGGATCGAGTTGTGTGATCGGCTTGGAGGTTGCTGGGAGTATAGAGGGTACACCGTCGGATCTGCGCCGTAGAAAGTGTAACGAAGGCGATTTTGTGGAAGATAGACGATGAGCGTCATCGTTGATTTGTCGTGGTGGGCAGGAGAGGGTAATCAGGATTGGCAAATGCCAGTGATTGAACTTTTCAATTATCACGGAAAGACTAATATCGATCAATTTTCCATTTTAGTTTCTGAGGTAAAATTGAGTTCCTCGGCACGGTAGGAACATCTGAAAACCTTTATATGTACCTCTTTTATTTTAACTCCTTCAGACCTGGTGTACACGAGAATGTACATTGGATTTTAGCTATTTTATTGAAAAATGTTACGCAAAAATACGACTTTGTACTGTTTGCACATAAATATGAGAAAATTTAAAAAATAAAGATTGCAAAAATATGTTAAAATATAATAATACCCCAAAGGCTTAAACATCATTAACAATTTTTTTTACTCGGCGAAAAAAAATCAGGTCTGAAGGGGTTAAGTTTGGTAAAATGTACTGGTATCAGTCTTTCAGTGATAAGTAACTACACCTGATTCTCTTACCAGGTTGTTCACTCTAGTTCTGATTACACAGTGTCCAGTTGTCAGCGAATTCTGGAAAAGCTGAACCTGTCAAGGAATTTTGTGGGTCGGGGAAAAGTCGGGGATAACTGAGGAAAAGTAAAGAATTTTCTTGTATTTTTAGAAAATATTCAAATCTAACAAATAGCTTGACTTCGTCCCTTAAAAAAATTTGTTCTCTGATTGAAATGAAATTCATCCCGATTTGTATTACACTGTGAACATTTTTTTCATAATAGTAAACTTCATGTTATTTTTATGAAGTTTTTATCATACAAGTTTATCCATTAAAAAATCACTATATGCGATTGAAACAATTAAATTTACCACAGATTTGATTTAAATTTACAATAAAACCACTCCAAATGTACCAAAATTGAAGCATCTTTGCAGCAAAAGCTGTACAATTTTAAACTTTTTTCGAAAATTACAAATAATTCTCAGTAATTCACATTACCGCGCTTTACTTGCAATTTTACGATACCATTGTCTACAAAATGTACCTATAGCAAATTTGCAAATCCTTTATACAGTGTACTTTGATAATAATTTATCCACCGTCACAGCGCATCCCCGCCGAATCAAACGCATCGACGGATCTCCGTCCTACGGCGGTCTCTCCCTAAAAGCGAGCGTTCCAAGACGCCGCACAAGGGAGAGGCGCTCGACGACGGCGAGCCGGAGAGTCGACGAAGAAAAAAGTTTGATTAATTTCCACCGCGCGATACGCCGCGAGCGCGCAACCTCGTTAAGCTCGAGCATCGCGCGACACGGCGATAGAACGTGTCGTGGGACAGTGGATCCAGTGTTTCGGCGGGCCACATGTTGCCGCGGTGACGAGAAGCAGATACGCGCGCGCGCCACCGCCGACGCGGACGCCCGGCCCATCGAAACGGCGAAACAATTCGACGGAGTGCTTCGAACGCGTTAAGATGCGAGCGACTCTGCGCTCGGCGTACGATTCGAGCCCGACGAATCGATCGTTTCGGCCGTACGAGGATCGCTGGAAGATCCGGGCGAGAGGTCTTCTCGATCCCTCCTCGGAAAAAGATCCCTCTCCCTCTTCTCGCGATTCTTATCGCAGCCGCAGAAGAAGCGTCTCGGCCGACGGCGGGTGCGTATTAATAAAGCGCAAGAGCGGTCAAGGACGCGCGAACTCGCCCGGGGGAAAAAGCTGGAAGCCCCCTTTTTTCTTTCGGCGAAGTCATTGAACCCCGCGCCGCGAGTCTGCCGAGCGCGCGCGGAGCTCTCTTCCGGAAGCCCTTCTTCGCGCACGCGAGAGAAAAGGCTGGCACGGCTGCGGCCGCAAAAAAAAAAGACGAGGAAAATGTCGGGATCGATATTCGACCCGGAAAACGGGACGGGAGGGGCGGAGAGGAGGGCCAGGAGTCGACGGTGGAGATCGAAGGCGGGGAGAAGGGTTGCGGAAGGAGCGTCGGGACGATCGATTAAAGTTTTCTCCGTCGCGAAGGTTTTTTAGCCCTCGTTTTCGTCCCTTTTTCTGGTCTAGGTCCATCGATCGCCTTTTTTTCTCCCCTTGCGGACTATCATTCATAACGACTCTCCATTTGCGCGGGGGATCGCGATATCGCGTATTTATAAATCTTCTATAAGCGGATCGGCTCTCGCGATGGAGGATGAGCCGATGTATGGCGCATGTAGGGTACCGCGGTGCGCTTTTAGAGAAAAAAAAAAGTCACGCCGAAGTTCGTGGAATTATCGAGATGCTCGCATTTTCCGCTTCGCGGTTCGACCTATCCGTTATCGATTTCTCGTCGATTCTATTCAGGGTGTAATGGCTAAGAGGGCTGAGACAGGAGGAGTCTAATTCTGTTCAGAGTTAATAAACTGACCAATGATATATAACTTCCTACCTACGATATCCGTTCCTCAGAATCCACACAGCTGTCAACTCTTTGCCAAAGTGAGGGGATCGTGGGATGTCATACCATTGTGGTCAGTGTATAAACTCTGAACGGAATTAGGTTCCTCCTGTTTCAGCCCTTTTAATTATTACACCCTGATTATTAAATTTATAATAAATCATTATTTAATTAAATTTTAATTTAATTAAATAAATCACACAAGTGGAATGCCTGACAAGCTTTTCCATTTTCCTTGTATTTCTGCTGCTGATGGGCATAAAGAAATCTTCAAAAATAAATGCCAAAAGAGCGTCTTTGCAAGCATAAACGTCCTCTTGTCATTAAATTACAAAATTTAAAATTCGCGTCTTTACACGTATTGATGATGTCTCAGACGAATAGCAAACAAAATTACACGCCCCTTTGGTATATGCCATTTTTGACGCTTGCGGTCTTTTGACACTTCACACGCGAAATGTTTAATTCCTGTTATAATTCAGAAGATAAGGGATTCTTCTCTCCCTTCCCATCAACAGAGTTATCGGACGATCTCAGATAACCGCGCTCTGATACAAGGTACGGTCAAGAATCTTATCGGCTTTATCAAAGAAGAAATTTGTGCCACCTCGCTTTTCCACTTCGCATCGAAGCGTGATATGAGACGCGCGCGAGAAGAATGGCGCAACGAACAAAAGAGGGAAGGGACTCGCTCCCGACCACTCCAGTTCGACTCCAGCGTCAGCCAGGGACGGTCGCTCCGGTTCTTCTTCGCTCATCCGAGCCGCAGCATCCCTAGGCACTCGTACCGAGACGAATTTGGACCTCGCTACGGACACCCCCTTCGTCCGACAGACGCGACAGGTGCTCCGCACCGCCCGGGGATGACGACGTATTCCTCCAACTCCGGTTTTCAGACCCCAGCGCTCGCGAGAGAACCATTGCCGGAGCAATTCGGATGCTGCGCACCCGTCCTCGCTCATCTCGCCCGCGGTTTCGCGCCCCTTCGCAAGCGCGCGCCGGTTGACGATAAAAATTCGCGTCCCCGCTCTTCCCGTACATCCGCGCGTTTATCTCCCCCCGACACCCCACCACCCCCCTCACGCGCGCTCGATTCCGCGCTAGCTAGTTCACTCTCTCCCCGAGTGCGCCGGTAAAACAGCCTCTTAAAACGGTTTTACTGCCCCGAACGCGGGCGCAACGACGTCTAGACGCCAGAGCCGTAAAGTTTGACCTACTCACCCCCAACCCCGTGTCGCTCGGTTTTCACCCTCTCCTCCGCTCCCGCCCAGCCATCCACGTCGCTCTCGTTCGGCTCCCTTTCGCCCACCCGCGCGCGGACTCCCCGCGCGACCGGCATCCCTAAACTGCAGCGCGCGCGCGAACCTTGTGCCGGCACTACACTGGGTGCTTTCCATTTATGAGAACAAGTCGACACACTTCTATTAGAACCACCAACTGATTGGCAGGCACCAGCAGAAAGAACCAATGGTTTAATTTTGTGTCGACTTGTGTCGACTCGTGTCAGTTAAATGGAAAGCACCCACTCTCGCCGAGCTTTCCTCGCCGAGTGTCCCGCCGAGGGAAAAGCTCGGCTGGCGCGGCATCTATACTCTCGCCGAGGTTTCCTCGTCGAATGTCTCGCTATCCAGCTATCCCGAGAAATTCGACGCATTTGGAAGGCACTTCGCCGCAAGTATAGGTACGCCGAAAATTATCGATGGTGGTGATTGGACTCATTATTAACATAATTGCACATTACCTTGGAACGTGTCAAACGTATGTATGTGTAAACAAATATTGTTGAATAATTTGTTTATGAATATTCATTATGCTCCGTACCGGGGTCGTGCATTTTCGGGGAAAATTTTTGGACTGAAATCGACCGTACCGGGGTCGTGCATTTTCGGGGAATGAATTAGGATTTTTCCCCATCGATTGGTATAGGTTTCATCCTACCCAGATTAATTTGCATCTCATATGCCTCATAATGACTAGACTACTGGGAAATTTCCGAGGCCCGTGCCTGGTTAAGGGGTAAGGCCACCATGTGCGTCAAGAAAGAAGGACGATTTTGTGCATTTTTTTTTAGGAGTAGTGTAAGAGCTATAGAATTTTCTTATAAAGTACTTTATCAAGTATCTTCAAAGCTACTAAAAAATATTTTGTTTTTAATTTTCGGTTAAGAAATGGCCGTTCCAGGGTCCGGTTTCTACGATGAATTTTTTGTGGAGGTCCAAAACGGGCGAACTGGCTGTACCCACAAGCGTGAACCTAGAACAAAAATCCAAAGATTTTTCTTTAATATATATCATAAACTAATAGACCACGTAGGGGATTTTGAAAATATTGATTTTTCGAGAAATGGTGAGTATATAAAAGAAAAGTTCACGTTTTCGCATAAGAATTTCATACATAATCGTTTATAAAACAAAAAGTTTACAACTTATCGAAAAACCCCTACGTGGTCTATTAGATTATATAGGTATAAAGATACCCTCAAAATTGCAAGGCAATCGATAAAGATTTGTAGCCGCTATCGGTTCGCCCGATTTGAAATTTCGTGTTCTGAGAAAAACGCGTTTAAAGTTTTAAGTAACATTTTACGGTCGAAAATTATAGTATACCTTTAATCCGCGATGCCTGCACCGTATAGTTGGCCTTCTATGTTAATGTTGAGTTCTTCTTCTTCTTTTCTGGCTGATTTTGCGGCAATTCGAGCTGTTTTTGCAGCCTCAGTCAGCGATCGGTTCGAAAAATCGACGCGGAGTTCGTCCGCCTCAACGCAGAAATTGTAGCAATTCCTTCCAACTGTCATGTCTAACTGTCGTATAACTTGCATTATACTACAAATTCCATCGTTGAAAGTGCACACGGCAAGATTCCCAGCAATATCCAGTACGGTTTTTCCGCTTGACGTAGATTTTGGGGACATTGACCACACCGTTGCGTTGAAACTTTCATTGATATTTTGCGTAAAACCACCTAAGCATCGATTTAGAAGGTCGTCGCTGCTCAACTCTTCGTAGATTGGTTTAATTGCATCGAAAACTGTTTTCGATAGAGCCGGCTTGTGTAAAAAAGTACTAATTGATGTATTGGTGGCTTTTGCCTTTTGCCACGAACACCATGAATTTTCACCAGCTGGACACTTGCTGTGTTGAGGATTTTCATTCGTTGACAGCTTGTGATATAACGTCGCCCAAATTTCATTTCTCATTTTTTCCACAGAGTCGTGATTTCTGCGAATAGCCAAACCATAATAAATTGAGAGCTCGTCGACAAGTTTATTTGTTAATTTTCCTTTTCCGCCGAGACCGCGTACGTTCTTTTTTAAATTTCTTAGTCTAGTGCCCATTCTTTTCTGCACGTGATCGATGCATTCTTTTTTATGTATAACAAAGCTTTCATATGGTTCAGACTTCAAAAGACCTGTAAAGGTTTTACTATCGCCATCTCCAATGTAACTGCCGTATTTTACTTGATATAAAGTTTCAGAGCGCTGAAACATTTCGATAACTGCATCTACCTCCATTTTACCAGCCGACCCCGTGTGATTTATTTGACAATCATTTTGATGTATTTCAAGCCACTCATCATACTCTGCAGTATCACTTATTTTTCTCCAATATTCGCACGCCTTGCAGTAACTGGATTTTATAATTATATCGATTACTTTCCCAGTATTCCATCCGATCAAAGACACCAAACCGAACAATGATGAAAATCCCCGCTTTCTCCACGAACCGTCTCCTGATACTATCAATTCATTTGGTAAACCTTTTCTTGCATTTTCTTCTTTTTCTATTTTTACTGCATTTTCCATGCTAGCCTTGGAAACGCGTTCAGTAGCATCACAAATAATGTTGACTACTTTATCATAAAATGAGTGAAATATTGGCCGAGGAAGTTCCATAAAAGCACAGAACTTCTTCATTCCGTGTAAACCTACTCCAAGCAGTCGCATGGCTATAATAATTCTTCTATTGATGTCATATGCTTTGTTATTGATGAGTGGACAATTTGGAATTTCAGTTTTCGCACACTTTTCACAAGATAGAACTCTTTTAAAACCAAGTCCGCGTATACTACTTTCAGTAAATGTGACGCCTGAGTCGCATATTTTACACTTCACTACTGACGAAATTGTTGAAAAAACAGCCACAAAATTGATGAAACGATAACCGAACGATGCATCAACTTCGATATTACGAGCATCGCCACTTAGCTTCAATTTCATAGCGGACGTGCCGACGCTTTCGGAGGAATCGAGTGCCTCCGCTTCATAACGGTTTGCAGGTCGCTTTCGTGACATAGACGGCTTTTTAAACAAACTTCTTCCACCTCGTTTAGCTTTATAGCCACCATATTTCGATTTATCACACATTTTATTCACTAATTTCAGTAACTCGTAGTAAAAAGATAAACTGATGAAACACGAAGCAAAATCACGCACGCGGCGTCCGTCTGACAGCTAGAATGACTTTACATAAAATAAATGGCCGAATAGTACTGCTAATGACACGAGCCTCAACTCCGATAATACGTCTCAACATGCATTTAATTAACAGTTAGCCCACTAATCGGGGAGATCTCCCTATTCAATGTAGTTTGGCTCGCCCGAGCGCGGTGGAAACCGTATAGTTGGCTATGGCGCTAAGTGTTAATGCGCCGCGCGGCGTCTCTGTAAATTGACGTAAACGACCGATTCGAAATTTTTTTTGACTACGAAACCTTTTTTTTCTTATTCTTGAGGGTTTAAGGAAGGTTTTAAGCTAATAAAAAAAAAATCGATTTTTGAAAAGTTCCATGGTGGCCTTACCCCTTAAGCCAGGTAATCAGGGCTCCCCCGATCGGTCATTTATTCAGTTCGTTATTCTCCCCTTTTTAAGCTAATTTAATGTTCCAAGTATAGCGGTATCCATTGAAACAAGTATTGCGGGACTCGTCCAGCAATTAATCCCTTCGGGAAAGGTGCGGGGGTGTAGTAGGGTCGAAAATTCGGCCGCCTTGTTATGTTCCGGGTCCTTTGACTCGGGCCAAAAACCGACAAGAAACGGAGCGCTGGCGAGGCGAGGCGAGGTTGCCTTCCACACTCTCGCGCTCGGCCAGCCTCGTCGTGCCTCGGCGAGAGTGTAGTGCCGGCAGTGAAACTGGGGTAAAGAGCTGCGTCGACCGAGGGATGCGCGCGGCGCGATTCTCCGGCGAGGGAAGATTCGATTTTTCCATCGAATCGGTATCGATCTTTCGGGACGATCTCTTTTTTTTTTATTTCATCCCTCGATATTTTCTCGAGCAGTGACCTCTGTCACGGATACGGAGGGGTGGAAGATTCCGGACTGCCGTTCAAATGTAGTCGCGCGCGAGCTGCAAGGCGATTGCCGGAGGAGGGAAGAAAAAATACGAGGGACTACTCTCTCTTCTCCCCGAGTCGGCGGCACTCTTTCGGGGCCCCCTCTCAGCTGCCGCGCGCGGTAACTCTATCTTTCACTCACACACCGCGACGGGGAGGAGCGCGTCGGTGAATACACACCACGTCGCGCAGCGGCAGACACTTGACTGCGAGCCTGGACGGTCACCACGTGTTGCCTAGATGCTAGACAACCGTGTGATAATACGAGACCGAGGGGCCGCGGGGGAGAGGGAGCTCGGGTTAGGCAGGCGAGGAAAGGGGAGACTTGGAAGCGCGCGCGTGTGGGTGAGAGGGCATTAGGGTTACACTCGGCTCCGATAACATGTGCCAGCTTTGGCACCCGAAAATTCGAGTACAGATAAATATTTCTGGCGCTCGTAAAACACGGAGAGCGGCTCTCGTCTCGCTCCGCGTCGCTGCTTATCGTTCGATGGGAATGGAGATCGCCGATATCTCTGTGTTTCTTCGGGGTATCGATTCCGGTGGCTTTGATTTTCTTAATTGGCACGATTAGATACAATGGATACACTGAAAAAAAAAGATGTAACAGATTTGACTAAATTATAGCGGTCTTACGGGCGAGGAAATGCGGATAATGTTACTCGAATTGATAATTTGCTAAAATTGACCGTAGCTCGTTTTCGTCAAACAGTTTCTAATCATTATAAAAGCAAGTTATTTAATTCGAATAGCTTGATAAGCGTTTCCTCCCGTCTGTAACTGCTAATTTAGTCAAATATACTATTTTTTTCGCCGTGAACCAAATAGCACAGGTAACTCGTCCACTAGTTCTTAGTATAATAGATATTTTGAAAATACACTGAGAAAAATAACATGGTCGATCTAACCAAAATCCTGGAGACGATGACCAAACCGTTTGGTGAAATATGGAGTCTCCATTTGTTTGGTTAAATTGCCCATTTTTTGGTTAGAATAATTAGAAATGTAGTTACAATAACTTGATGTTTGGTTCAGCTTATCAGTATTTTGGTTGGAATAACTAAACTCGTGTGACTAGATGCATTTTGTCATTTTAACCAGGTTATTTTTCTGAATGTAGATGCATTATTTGTAAGCAACTTATTGGATAAAAATACAAAAAGCGAAATGCACCATATATTTTACCCATTGAAGACTTACGAATGATAAACTCTTGGATCCTTTTTAAATGTTCCACTTTGAAAAATAGATGGTAGAATTTATTGAATTGCATTTTTTATCTGCTAAAATTTGTCTACTTTCTCACTATTATAGACATCACGATGCAAAGTATTATGTTACCGTATTCTGATATTTGGAATCTGTGAAGTAATTTGTATAAACCGGTTCCTATTGATATAGTAGTAGGACGAACGTAGAAGTATAGTTGGTCACTATTGTCATGTTATCCGGATAATTTTTATTTTCATTACGAAAATTACAGTTATAGGATAAAAATGGGATAGACATTCCGGTTAAAGTGTAAATTAAAAATCGTTATCTTTTGAAAAGTTAAAATAAAACGTGTTCGTCCCAATTTTTTCTATAAAAAACTAATCTATAATACATTTTTTCATATATCTCCATTGCGTTTCGAGATGATGTTCAAAGAGTTGAACAGAAACTGGGGCGTCCTTCCCACTTTCACCCTACAATCGATATATAAAATATCAGTAATTCTATGTAACAGGAAATGATGATTTCTCCGAAAAATCGCCGATACATCCGTGACTTCCGGAATCAACACGATGAAATGCATCGGACAGTGTAGTCGTTCTATTAATTTTCACTTCGATCGCGAGACTCGCAGTCACAGAGAGTCGATATATAAAATATTACCGATTTTACGCAATGTGGAAAGTTATGTTTTCTCCGGAAAATCATCAGATGTATATCCGCGACTCTCGAAATCGCCGATTTCACTAGACATCGCGAGCAACCGCATCGCCATCTCCCACGCGATTACAGCTTTCTTCTCCGCGATCCCCTCCCGCGGACACGCCGGACGACGCGACGCAACGTCGAGCGATATTTTCCCAGCGTCGCGGCAGCGACCGATCCGCACAGCACGAGTATACCGCGAGAGGCAACTCCTGTGGGATATTTCCCTGGAGAAGAAACGCCCTCCTATCCCCCTCCGCCGCGGCGCGAACGGATAAACGAGCGGTTAAAGTCGTCGTAAGAGGAAAATTAAACAATCGTAGAAACCGGAAAAACGTCCTCTTCGTCTCCTCTCGAGCGCTCCATCCAACTTCGCGTACAGAGATCGAGCGGCGAAGGGGTTCGCGGGGAGGATCGCGCGTTCCGGAATGAGGGCGAGAGACCACGCGGGGGTGGCAGCGGCACAGGGGCAGCGCGGATACGAGGTAGACGGCGGTAGACGCGGGTTTATGGGTCCCGCGGCCATCCCGCGCGTCTGGTGCGCGGCTGCCTTCTCCCGTCGCTGGCGGCGGTTGTAAAAATTTTACTGCGAATTGTCTGCAGACTCGCTCTCCGGGACATTATGACCGGGAAAAATAGGAAACTCTCCGCGAGAAAACGCGGGAAAAAGCCGTCTGGGTCAGGACGCTCGCTCCAGCGCCATTTGGGTCACCGATCCTTCGGACGTCGGTCTCGCTCCGACTGTCGGGAAAGGACTATCGCGATTTTTTTCCATCGTCCCCCCGCGTGTTCCAGTTTCGCGCGCTCCACCCTCCGGTCTCCGCGCGCTCCGCCTTCTTCGGTGCCGAGAGAGCGCCGTCCTCTCCTCTCCTCTTCCGGAGGGTCGCATTATCTCGCCGATGGAATCTTAACCCTCGGCGAGGGCGACGATTCGGGACCAACTGTTGAATTTTATCACTCTCCCGCGCCCCTCGCCGCGCGCGCGCGCGTCGGTTCCGAGGAGAGGAGAGCGCGCGGAGCGTGTGAGATAGACCACATGTGTGCTCGTCTGCCGCGTCGCCCGGCCACCCTTCGCTCCTTCGTGCCGGCGAGCGTCGTTTCTCCCTCTCTCGCTTGTACCGCGTTCACGCGGGCTCTCTCGCCCCGCTGTTGACAAAAAATACCGAAAATGATAGCGCCGCCATCTTCGGGCCTCTAACGTATGCGGGAACACATGTGCCGCGGATATTCCCGGCGCGCCGCGCCGGGAAGCCGAGAGAAGGGAGGGGAATTCGTCGCGTCCACCCTTCTCGTATCTCCCGCGATCGCGCGTGTATCCGGACGCATCCGCGGGGAAGGCACCCCCGTGCGCGCGACGTGTCACGCTCCTCCTTTTCGCTTCGGCGAGAGTCTGACGCGCGCCACGTACGCGATATTAACACGTCGAGAGACGACGATATCGCTGAAGCTTCGACGAGACTCGAGACGCCTTTCCGCGCGCGATAACGATAAGCGGGATTCGCGAGATCGAGTGTCCCGAAATCAGACCGGAGTACGAGAAAAAAAAAGCGTCGCGACGAGGCTCGCTCTCGGCCGCGAGTCAAAATATATCCCTCCCCGACTCAGCGGCGCATCCCTTTTTTTCAGCCACGTGTGCCACTAACCCTTAAACACTGTTCGGACAGCTGCCGCCAATTTATCACTCGTTTTCGGAATTTTGACCGGCACGTCGAAGAGGCTCCGGCAATTTTTCAAACTCACGACCCCCTCCGCGCGACGCGAGGAAGGGAGAGAGAGCGAGCGAGGCGAGAGCGTGCAAAGTTTACTCTCGGCGCGGAGGGCCGAGGCGAACGCGGAGGAGGACCGGGCGAGAACCCCCGAAATTCGACTCCCGAAAGACGACGTCGCTCGGGTTACCCGCGCGAGCTACACGCACCCACCTATGTCGCGCGCGCATGGAAGGGAGGCGGGCGAGAGTTTGCCCAAATTCGTCGACGGATTTTTTCCTACTTTTTTAACCGCGAGACACGGTGGGAGGGGGCGCGGCGCGGACCTTCTCCTTCTAGGTGGAATCGTCTCCTCCTCTTTTGCTTTTTCTCCCTCTCTTTCTCTCTCTCTCTCTCTCTCTCTCTCTCTCTCTCTCTCTCCCGACCCAGGAGAGGTCCCACCAAAGACCCGGCAGATCGATCGGTAGCCCCCAGAGCGCAGGGGTACTGTTTTTTCTATTTTCGAATCCTCCTACTCGCTCGTCTCGCTCCTCCGCCAGTGGGGCTGGAGCGCGCGAGCCCCGCGATACCGGCGTACGCGTACCCAGCTTCGCGTGGATACAGGGCGCGCGTGGGTATATGGGTAAAATGCCGCGATTTACCGCATGGAAGAGATAATTTTGTAGAAAGTACTCGATGAATGGAGTAATCGGCGGCGTTTCGCACAGCAGAATTTGTCCTCGGGGGCGACATAGCGCAGAGTACATTGTTGATACACATCTTTCATTGCAAGTACTACAATTCAACGTAGCACTCGTATGCTTGCGTGTAATATATCGGCGGAACTATTGACTGTGCACCGAGAGAGATTAATTAGGTCGCACAGCAATAAGTATAACTATGATAGCTATACTTTAAGGCTAAATGGGATTGACTAGACGGTATAGGTGATCTAGCATTATCAAATAATAACAAGAGCAATACGTATTGCTGAAATAACTATATGTACAGTATGTCCCGTGGATAAAACGCAAGTATTTGAATTTCCCTGACATTTGACTGTGGTAGTGCTTGGAACGGTGCTGTAGTTAGAGTTGGCTTCAGAAGAGTGCGCTGCGTTCTTACGAGCCGTGTTTCGAGAGCGCGAAAAGTGTAAAACGTCTGATTTCCCGGGAACTGTCAATTCGGGAGATCGAAGCGTCTAACCTCGAAATTAACTGAATTTGTAAATAATGGTAAATAATGTGTAGAAGTGATGAGAAATAATCATACAGGTTTCGCGCGGAAACACGGCTCGTAAGAACGCAACGCACTCTTCTGAAGTCAACTCCCAAATGTGGGGGAAATTCAAATACTTGCGTTTTATCCACGGGACATACTGTATAGCTGAAATGGAAATACGTATTACTAAAGTTAACTAGAATTTATTCTTATATCAATAAACTACTAGAATTGTCGTGCAACCTATAAAATCGTCTACCCTATCTCACTGTTGAACATCCAGAATGTTGCTACGAATGTGGAATTAATTTTTATTTGACACAGCAGTAATTACAATGTACAACGGTAGGTACTCTGTGCTATGTCGCTCCCGAGGACAACTTCTGTCACATGAAATATCATTGATTGCTCTATTTATTGAGTACTCTGTACAAAACTCTTTTTTCCGTGCTGGCCTACATCTACGGAGTTGCTCGCATGTGCGTATACGCGTCTGACGCGCGCGAGAGACGACGCTGGGAAGGATCGTAACCGCGTGAAGAAACAGATAAGGAGATACGACGATAGGGCGAGTCCCTGTCTCGAGAAACTTGGGGGGGAAAATTCGACGAATCGACCGAATACTCCTTGGATGCGTTCCTCTCTCTCTATCTCTCTTCGGCGTCGCGCAATGACGTCACGCCGACCGTTGAGCTAGGTCGTGGCGGCCCGATCGCCCCCCCCCCCCTCCTCCCCCACCACTCCCGTCCACCTCCGGAGCCGTGGCTCTCCCTCGCGCGCGCGGCTTTCTCTACCCCTCGTGGCGAAAAAAGCAAGGCTCGCAGAAAGGACGCCCGGCGTCGTGGCGCTCTTTGGCTGATCAATACGCCGCCTCGTATGCGGACGGTCACGCATGTGCACGGGGGGCTCTCTCTTTTCCACCACCACCTCCTCCTCCTCTTCGTCCTCCGCCTTCTCCTCGAGGCCGATTTTTTCCTTCTATTTCTATTCCTGCATTTTTTACGCCTTTTTTCATCCCCCGGCTCGCCCCGCGCCCCCCGCTTCGCCGTCCCCCTTTGCCACGGCTCCGCGCGTCGCGCGCGCTCTTTTTGATTTTTTTCGCCTCCTACCTACCCACCTACGGACGCCCGACGTCGGCGTCCTTTTGCTATCGGGGCGCGCTCTCGACTATCTCCCGCTCCCCCACCACGCGACCACCCCTCCCGATTTCTCGCGCCGCGCCACCCCCGCGCGCTCCTATACACGCCCGAGGGAAACGGGCGATATGTATACATGTAGCTCGAATACATTTTTTCGACGATGATCGCGCGCGAGGGGTGGCAACGGTCCCGGCGTCTTCGTTGCTTCACGTGGAATAATAATCACGCGCGGCGCGTCTCGACGAGCGGGGGAAGCGTAAGGTGACTGTTGCAATAGCAGGACACACGGTCAAAAAATGGTGTTAATTTTTGCTGTTAATTTTTGGGTGTTGCTCCCTGGTTTAATCTTTAACACCATTTCACCGATGTGGACCTACGCGTACCACATCTGGTGACATTCAGTCCTATGCCATTGTCATCTGATGCCAAAAGTGGTCTATGCACTTGGGAAAAAAAGTATTACAATTGCGACACAATTATCTTGGACTCAACTGCTCTAATTTTGTAATCAACGCCAGCTCTACGTAGTTATCGCAACAATTCTTTTGTTCCGGTAAATAAAAATAGTTGCGACAACTATAGAAATCGGTGCTAATTACCAAACTTGAACAGTTGAGTGCAAAATAATTGTCACAGCTGCATTTATTTCTCTTTCAGCGTATAATTCTACATCGCAAAATTATTTACAGTACACGTCCTAGTGGCCGAACATATTTGAATATAATTCAAATTATTGAATGAGATGCAAAGAAACGACTAGTGGAAAAAATCTTCAATAAATTAATGATATACACACACTTAGAGAAATACCATAGTAAAAATAATACAACGCATTTGGTTAAATGAGTTTAGTTATTCTAGTCAAAGTAGGTACTAGTAAGTTGAAATAAATATTTAGTTATTCAAACTATATGTCTACACGGTAAAAAAAGTGGTGTTAATTTTTAAGACCATTTCACACCGGTGTGGACCTATATGTACCACATCTGTTGTCATTCAGTCTTATATCATTATTATTTAACATCGCGCGAAAGTCGTCTGTATATTTCCACCTCGCAGCGTTTTTTACAGTGTAGTTATTCCAACCGCATGTCTAGTTATTCTAACTATAAAATGGTTAGGTTAACCGAACAGATGGAGAATCCACATTTTACCAAACGGTTTGATTGTGCTCTCTAGAATTTCGGTTAGATTGACTAGATTTTTTCCTCAACGCACTGCAGGAAGTGTCACTAGTAAGAACCCTAAATGAAATCTGCTGTATGAATTTTTATAGCTGTCCGGATGCTGGGCTTAGCCGTTCGGCTATTGAAACAGCCACCTTACCAAGCACACGGATACGATGAACACGGATCTGACAAATTTCATTCCCTCTCTCTCTCCACGCGCCCTTCTCAAACGTCCTTATCTGAAAAATTGAAACGCCGAGAGCGAAGAAGCCAGCGTGCGCTGATCTCAGGCAACTCCGTCCTCCGTCTTTCCGTCTCTCGGCCGCGCTTCCCCCGCCCCGTCGCCTCTCGATCCGGACAAAATTTCCGGCAGTGCGACACACCGGAAGGATTCCTTTTTTCAATTTCCCGCGGGGTGAAACGTCCCGTCTCCCTCTCCCGTCTCGCCGTCCACGAAGCGGTGGTCCATTGAGAGGGCGCGACGACGAGGCACTGTCCACCCTCTTATAAAAACGCGTATCCTTCCTACTTTTTCTTCGCACTCCACGCAGCCTCCCCCCCCCCGCGCTTCCCTCGTACCGCTCCCCGGCCGTCGCGCCGGCTACGGGAGAGGGCGTCGCGGTGAATTTTCTCACAAGGATGATCCCGCACAGGAGCCACCTGTAGCCCCGCGCGCTCGGGCGCACCGCCGCCGTCCGAGAGGGCCCCCGCTCTAAATATAGGCCTCTCTCGGATGTGTACACACGAGTGTCTCCGTCCTCGTCGCTCGCAGGATCGTCGGCGTCGTCCCTCTCCGCTGCGCCGTGTGCGTGTCCCGGATGGCCGGCGAGTGGGAGACGCGACGGACGCACGGGAGAAAAAAAAGTAAGGGATGACCTCGTTTCCCTTCTCAGGACCCCCGGAGTCTCCTGGCCCGGCGACCCCCTCGGTGATGTCTCCTCGCGTCCCTCGGTTCATTGATCCGTTTCGCTCCTCCGCGGGACGAGGTGCAGTCGCGCGGCTCGTCCTCCCGATCGATCGCGGGGAGGGGGGGAGTCGGGATTTGATAAACTTTCAGAGCCCGCCGATTGATGAGGAGGGAACGGTACTCGGCCACGGGGAGCATCTTCGCGAAGCGAATCGATTCCCGCCGGTCGGTGCCTAATCGCGATTACGTCATCGCGATCCGAGCGGCCGCGCGCGAAGCGTGGAAAGAGTGATGCGAGTCGACACGGGTTACGCGGATCGTATGTGTTACAGGTGGCTGTAATTAAAAGCAATCAGCGCGCTGCGAAGATCGGCGAGAGAATTCGTTCGCGTCTAGAAGGAGAAACCGGGAACCTCCACTGATAAACAAAATGCGGATGAATCAAGCAAATGTTGCGAACTGACACTCCTTCAGTCGACTCGATTGATATTTTTGTCGATTCGATAAAAGTATCATCCGAGTCGATTAAAGGAGAGTCAGTTGGCGACAATTCATTGATTCGACTGTATTTTTTTTTAATTAATAAATATATTCGATCGTATGTATTCGTCGAACGGTATTTTTATCGAATCGACGAAGCGATGATCGTTTCGATAAAAATATAATTTGTGTCGATTAAAGGAGAGTCAGTTCGCAACATTTGCTCGATTCAACTGCATTTTGTTTATCGATGTATTTTGCCGTATTTTTTGTTCGGTATACAATGTTTAAATTCCCGAAGAAAAAAGTCAGACGCAAAATTACGGCAACCCGCCATGCAAAATTTCAAATTTTTTCCTCGAGCTAAAGTAATCTCCTTACGACGGCGCCCCGGGTTGGAGGCGTCGTGGAAGAAACCAAGCGGGGGTGAGATTTCGGAGCGAAATACCGGCTGATTTCGCGTCTTTGAAGAAACCCATAATTCCCTCCGTGTCCGTGTACACTCTCACATCGACGGCCAATGAGGTGTACCTAATATACGCGAATATGGCAGCCCCGCTTCGTACGCGCGACGAATACACGCACACCTGGTCGATAGACGTACGCATCGAATAAGCCTCGGTGTGTATTATATATACACGTATATATAGAGAAAACGATAAGCAGCGAGTTCGGGGGTGGCTTATTTATCTCCATAGAAACCCGAGTGAAGCCCAAGGTCACACAGACTCGCCACCTCCGGCCGAGCCACCCCCGTCTGTGTTGTGTCTAGACCCCCCTAACCCCCGCCCCTCGATCTACCGCCGAGTTCCTCCCCACGCCTCGAACGAACCACGACTCGCACCCTTTTCGCGCGTAACGCGCGCCAATTATATTCTCCCGACGCCTCTGTCGTTGTCGTCGATTCTATCATGGGTGGACTGAATTTTTTAAACCGCGGGCTTTCTGGGGAAAAAGTGACGCGGTCCCTTCTTTGGAGTTCATTGTAAAGGTAAAAGTGGAAGGTAAATAGAGAAGCTCTCTCCAGTTGAAGTGCGAGTTAAATGTCGATTATCTTGAAAACAATTAGCGGCATCGAAAAAAAGTTTAAACGAAAGATGCTCGTCTGTGTTTCAGCTATGAAAAAGCTGCTCTTGATTTTTCACGTATCTCCGTTGTGTTACGAGTTAATCGCGTTCAAAGTTAAACGGAAATTGGAGCCTTTATCACACTTTTATAACCCCTGTGCGCATCGGAGCGACGCATACACACACGCGATCGATTTTTGTCGGGCACGTCCTTCGAGCGGATAATCCTCGAAATCGTCCGAACACCCTGTCACGAGACTTTCCTCTGTTTCAGCAATGCAACCCCCACGAGAAGGACGGCGACTACTGGGGCGGCGGCCGAGGCGCGAAACAGGGCTACGAGGTGAGGCGGCCCCTTTAACGCGTTAATTAGTCGATCAGCCCGGTTAACGTCAATTGAGCTTAATTTCTACTTGGTGAAGCGCAGCACTTTCTGTTGCAGGCCAAGATGAACGCGGACCACAATCAGCTGCAGAAAGGTGAGTGAACTCTCGGGCGGATATCGGGTCCTCGCTCATTCCACGGGGCGGCGATCCTCTCGGCCACTGGGCGCAATTCCGTTCCGTGTGCCATCATCGCGTTCCCTCTTACGAGCCGCGGGCTCCTTATTCGTGGAGAGAGATATACAAGAGCGGCAGAACGATCGTCGCTGCGTTTACTTTTTCGGCGCACCCGGGGAATTCGGGTTTCTCGTAACCTTTTTTTTTATCGCAAATTCGAAAAATCTCGACAAAATTATCAACCCTGTATTTTCTCATTTTTCATTTTCGGCGTTATTTGAGCTAGACGTCATCGCGTTGTGTGTGACCTATCTCTCTCGCACTCGTTGATTGGCATAAGTGCGTCTCTCTTGCGTTTCGATGACTTTACAACAACGCTGTAGAGAGAAACGCTCTTGAGACTGCGAATAATTATTTTTTCAGACATTTTCTTTTTCGTGTGATATTCAAATGTTTGGCACGCGAGGCGTCTTTCGTCGGTTACGAAGCGTCGCAGTTCTTTAACAAATCTTTTCTGTTAGTTTCGAAAAATTAAAAATCATCAACCCCGTATTTTTTCATTTTTCAGTTTCGTCGTTATTTGAATTGAAAAATGTCATTTTGAAATGCAGCTGCGTTGTCGAATTGTATTCTGTCTCTCTCTCGCACTCGTCGATCGGCATAACTGCGTCTCTCTTGCGTTTCGATGACGTCACAACATCGTAAAGAGAAATAACGCTTACACACAACTCAGCGAATAATAATTCTTTTCGACATTTTCTCTTTTATGTGACATTAAATATGTATACGGATTACAAATTGAATCGAAAAATATGAATATCTTTTTTATATGAGACGACCGAATCGTCGACCGAGGGACGAACGCTGCGCATCCGGCGAATCCAGATGCGTCGCGCTTCCCGCTCGTCGATCGCTAATTCTTTCCGACGGAACTCGACCTACACGCGCGCGCGCTCGGTCTAAGAAAGAGAGAGAGAGAGAGAAATGAAGAGAGAGAAAAGAAGGGAGAAAGGAGAAGACAAGACGGATATACAGTCGTACAGATATTACGTAGGTGCGAAGAGAGACGCGCAGCCGACGGATGGGACGCGGGAGGGACAAAGACATCGGACGCGTACGTGTAACACAGACACACCTATGCGAGAAGTAGAGAAGTCCCGGGACCCGCTCGACGAACGCGTCGAGTGTGCCAAGAACCGGTTGGTGATTTTGCATCCGTGACGTAAGATCGCCGATTAGAGAGACCCGACAAAAACATGTGCGAACGCGAATTTATCATACGGCGCCCGCGTTGCGCGCGCGCGCGCCGCCGTCGGAGCGCCGTTCGATTTTTCATTTTTTCTCTC
Source organism: Xiphydria camelus (assembly GCA_963678675.1). Classification (NCBI taxonomy): domain Eukaryota; kingdom Metazoa; phylum Arthropoda; class Insecta; order Hymenoptera; family Xiphydriidae; genus Xiphydria; species Xiphydria camelus. The sequence continues at coordinate 27,612,211 of OY783195.1, forward strand.
CCGTCTCCCTCCTCCCTCTCTCTCTCTCTCTATCTATCTTTCCCTTGCTCCCAGACCGAAGAGCGAGAGAGAGAAATTTCTTCGCCTTCTCCCCGCGCGCGCGCCGCTGAAGTGGACGTCCGTTATTCGCGGAAGGATTCCTCGCCCGGAATCGAATGGTTTTATCGTCTCTCACGAATATCTCCGGACGCGGTCGCCTTTATTCCGGGAAGGTTACACGGAGAATCTTCGATTCTCGCTGGTCCTCCGCGACGAAACGGCGCATCTCTGCGTTCCTCTTTTTTCTTCAGTCGTCCATTCGCCTTGCGAACGAAACGCCGACGCGGGTGGTGCATTTTCTTCGGGGGATCTTCGCGAAGCAAGGAGCGCGTCGCGACGCGGAGCGGGAGAACTCCGTCATGGAAGTATTCACGCGTCCGGCCGTTCTCTCGAAACGCGTACGGCCGTTCTCGTTGATGTGTTTGCGAGCGTCGGCAATGACCCAGGCGTCGAGGTTCCTCGTTAATTCCCTTCCGCCTCGACAGACTCCGCCGGCAGGAATTGAGTAATCGACGGCTACGCGCGGCTCGTCGTAAAAGGTGAAGCACGTTTCCATAAGTGTTTTCACTGTCAATGCCGCCGCCGCGGCGACTCGAGTGTGCCGCGCGCGCGTCCGGTTGTCGATCCCCGATCACCGATGAAATAGCCCATATCGCGCGTCTTTTCTCTTCGCTATCGCGAATCGGCGACTCCTCGCCCGTGCGAGAACGTCGCTGCGGTCGCTCGACGAGCTTTCCGCGCTCTCGCGCGTCGCGACGCGAGGAGAGCTCGTTTACGTGTAGTTTGGTTTTCTCATAAAAAAATAGTCATATTTTTCGATTCAATTCGTCATCCGTATGCCTACGTATTTCATATCACGCGCAAAGGAAAATGCTCGAAAAAATAATTACTCGCTGAGTTATAAGCGCGATTCTCTTTGCAGCGTTGTGACGTCATCGAAACGCAAGAGAGATGCACTTGTGCCAAGCAACGAATGCGAGAGAGATTGCCTTACGATGCGTTTCCCACACGTGGGAAAATAATTGGGTTGAAATGAGAGAACGCATCCAATTAAACGTGTTTAGTTATTCTAACCAAAATGCTGGTCAGTTGAACCAAATATCAAGTAATTCTGACGAAATTTTTCGTTATTCCAACCAAACGCTTAGTTAATCTAATTAAAAAGTAGGCAGTCTAACCGAACGAATGGAGGATCCATATTTCACCAAACGATTTAGTCGTCATCTCCAAGATTTTGCTTCAATCGATCAAGTTATTCTTCTCGGTGCAGCTTAAATAAGATTGAAAAAAAAATGATGAAATACGTGGTGAGTAATTTTGTCCAAATTAATCGAATCTGCAAAAAAAAAAGGAGAGATTGTCTTATAATGCGATGACAGCTGCACTTTTAAATATCGTTGTTCACACTGAGAAAAATAATTGGGTTAAAATGACAAAACGCATCTCAGTAGGTACCTCAGAACTAAACAGTATTAATTTCATTTTTTTTCGAAAACCGTATTATTTCCTCATTCTGCTATTTTACACTGAAAATAGCAGAATGAGGAAATAATACGGTTTTCGAAAAAAAAAAAATGGAATTGATACTGTTTAACTCTGAGGTACTGATCTGATTGAACGTGTTTAGTTACTCTAAGCAAATGTTTAGCTATTCTAAGCAAATCTTTAATTATTCTAACCAAATTTTTAGTTATTCCAACCAAACATTTAGTCATTCTAATCAGAAATGTATCAGTTTAATCAAACAGAGGAAAGATCCATATTCCATCAAACGGTTTAATCGTCATCTCCAGGATTTTGGTTAAATCGATCAAGTTATTCTTCTCAGTGCAGCTTAAATAACGTTGAAAAGGTTGAAATGATGAAATTTTGTCGAAATTAGGTATTCGAATCCGCGAAAAAAAAAATTCGTAAGGAACAAACCGAGTTAGATTCTTATCTCTCGTCTCTGTCGCCTCCGTCTCTTTCCTCCTCGGTTCCGTGGGCGCGCGGGTAAATGATTTCTTCGAAGCCGCGATAAAGTATTTTTCGTTCCAGAGAGAGAGCAGTAATATCGAATATCATCCCCGCGATAGAGTGCACTCCTCGTAGATAAATTCGGGGAACTTTACGATCGCGTGGCGCGTATCTGTAGCCGGCACTACCCGCGCGCGAACGCCGAATGGAAGCTATCGCGCGTCGTATCGCGCGGTTCTCCACATCGGCCTCCTTTTCCTCCTTCCGCGCGCGGCGTCACCGATCGCCTCTGAGGAAACGCTCCCGATGACGTTCCACGTTTCGGGATCGTTAATTGGACCCGCGATAGACCTCGTCCCACGGGGGCCCGGGACTCGAGCGGGCCCGCGTTGCCCCGAAGCTCCGGGCCGGTCGAGGCGTTTCGTGCGTAGCTGTATATATACACGCGTAGAGCCGCGCGCGGCGCGGAGTTCGACGAGCGAGATTGCGCAAGCGGTAAGACCCCCCTTAATGCACAGATCGCATGACGCCCGAATCGCTCGGTGTCGGAGGAGAGAGAGAGAGAGAGAGAGAGAGAGAGAGAGAGAGAGAGAGAGAGAGAGACGAATGGAGTGGAAGGCTGAGGCGGGGGGAGCCCCCAAGGCTGACTCTCCCGCCTCTATTATTATAATCGCTCACCAAATAGTACAAAATAGCCGTGGAATTTCGGGGCATTTTGAAATTTTCGTTACCGCGAGAACGAGAGGTCCCGTACGCACGAACGCAACACCCGCGGGTCGCTCGCCCGCGTGGCGGTGAGGAATGATTTTTCATCGTCATCCCGACACTCTCGTCCCGCGTTCTCTCCGTTCGCTTCCGCCTCGCCCGCGCGGACGAATAAACTCGCGGCTAGGTGCGCCCCTCGCGATGGGTAATTAGTCGAGATCGAGTAACTTCGATCGATCAGAGAGCCTTCTCCCGCGCGGTTCGACGAAAATCATCCTACGGCTGATTCAAACTGCTTCGAAGGTCGCGACCGCGTGACGCTCGCGGCTGTGTACCACGTGAGTCCGAACTTAGTCAGCAGGAAAAAACACCGCGAGGATAGTTTATTAAGAGTTAATAAGCGTAATTTCAAATACACGTACGACGGCGAAATTCAAACAGCTATCTCAACGGATTCAATCGTTCCAAATAAATGTTGCGATGTGATTAACGAATATTTATTTCGACCAATGTGCAATGTTTCTTTCGCTATAGGTATACTCGAAGAAATATTTATTAAGTGCAAATAAACTGCTTTTTCGGTGAAGCTTCAATCGCTATTATCTCATTATTTACGAACTTGTAGCCTACATCGATGTAAGACTTTATTACAGGTAAAAGTGTAATCTTAAAAAAAATATTACACAAACACACGGGCCGTGGATAACGAGATAACAGCGATTCGAGTCTTTTTTTTCCTGGCTTCGGACTCGCCGGTTTACCACGGCACCTCCGCTACAAAGTCGACGCGAAATTTACGGAGAGGCGAAACGACGCGACGGGCCCGTCGTCGCTCGCGTACTTATCGAACGCGCCGGACGGTGTTTCCAACTCGGCGAAAATAACGGCGGCCGAGACAACGCGGACGAAATAACATTTTCGTCCGCGCGCTTCTTTCTTTTTCCCCTCCCTTCCACCCGTGTGTGCGCGCCTCCCGCCCCTTCTTTTTCAATTATCCTGCCTAAGGAGGCGTACACCCCGACGTATACAGTACGCGCGCTCCCGTCCGCACATACATAAATGCATGTGCGGTCGCACACGCGCGCGCGCTCGAGCCCGGAGAGAGAGGGAGTGAGAGAGAGAGAGAAAGAGAAAGAGAGACAGAGAGCGCGCGCGACGTTTCGTGAGCAGAGCTCGTATCAAAGGACACCGCTCTGCTCTATGATGATGGCCGCGCATTAAAGTCATGCACCTGTTGTGCCCGACCAACACCATCGCGAAGGGAGTACGAGAGCCGAGGCCTCTCACGGGCGAGCGCGGTGGCTTGCGCTCGCGCGCATGCGCGGTGCCTCTCCTCGAAGGCGACTTCGCTCTCGCCGCCGTGCGCGCGCTCCTCTCCGGAGCCTCCGCGGGAGCTCGGCGGCCGGAGTCACTCTCGTCCTGTAGCAGTATTTCATGTTTTTGCGTCTACGGCAAAGTTTACTGCCAATTAAAACGGTCTGCGGGTCCCCTGATGATGTGGGGGATCCCCCTGACGCGTCGCTCGATCCGCGATCGACCTACGCGCCGCGCGGCCTCGCGCGCGAACCGTCCATGTAAATCGACGCGCGCGCGTACGGCGCGATAGATCCGTCCGTCGATCGTTTCGTCGCGCGCGCGCAATCTTCGCTCGCACTTCCGGCATCGCCCGCGGAGAACGCTCTCGCGCGTCGAGATTGAAAGCTGTGCTGATTTCGCGCGAATCCGTTAGCGATCATCGATCCGGCGCGTAGTGCCGATTATTATCTACTTAGAAACGTGATTTCCACGCCGGAAAAAAATGAATCGTAGCATTTTTGCAAAGCTTGTGGTAAATTTTGCGACGAGGTTGATTTGTTGTTTTGATAGCTGCAATTTCGGTAAGAATTATAGTAAAACTTGTACAGTAAAACTAGCTGCTTCGACTAAATATTCATTCGAATAACTGTATATTCAGTCGGCCGCTCGTGAATTCGAAATTTCGTCGAATCAAACGATTTTTTTTTCTCAGTGTTGACTACAAACTAACTCGGATTAATTTAACAAAGCAGTGAAGTTGAATTAACTATACATTTACCGAAAAAAAAACGAATTTTATTGAACGAAACCAAAGAATGTACCTAGTTATTCCAACTACACACAGTCCAGCCAAACACACGATGGCTGGTTTGACGAAATTTAACCTTCAACCGAACAATTTGCTTGGAACACAACTACATTTTTTTCTCAGCTCTACGTACCGGGCGGAGCCTTACGAGAGGAACGGCATATCGTACGGCGATATTATATCGCGGCGACAAAAAGCGATGGAAAATCAGACCAGAGAGTACTCACCGTACAGCCGTACCAACGGCGCGCAATCAGGCGCCGAGCGGCGCGGGGCGCGGAGAGGGGGGCGATCGCAATTAGCGCGATTATTAATAATCATAACAGCCCATCAAAATTACGTAAAGTTCCGTACCCACACGCGCGTACCGTGCCGCGCTCCCGCGTGTGGGTATGTGTAACGACACAGGTGCCCGATTGTCAAGGTCACCTGGTCGTTGATTTTTAAAAGTGACTGCCTCGTCTCTCCTGCAGCAACACCGCTCGAACGCGCGCGCGACCGGTTTTGCGCCAAACGCAAATTCGTTCGAACGAAGACATTAAGAGTAGACGCGCGAGTTTCCTTATATAATGGGGCCCGACGTCGTAACCTTCCCCCGGTCTTTTCGAAAGTGCATCGGTTTCTTTTTTTTACTTCGACCGGTCGCGGGCCCTGCGCTCGACACACGTCGCGCGTCCAGCCGCGGCCAATACCGTTTCAGGGTCGCGCCCGAGGCTCCTATATACATACGTAATACCGTCGATCGGACGAATCGCTCGTTATCGCGAACGGCTGTAGAGTCGCTTCGCGATCGCGGCGTCCACGAATCGACCGCTCCGCGACTTCCAGACGATGACGTACCGTTTCCACATCCCGAGGCGGATGCGATCGACGTCGTGCGGTGGTTAATCTGCTTTGGAATTTCGTCGCTCGTCCTTGCGCGACTTTGTGCACCCGGAGAAATTTTATAAATTGCACGGTAATGTTAGTTTATTGATATCACAGAATACGTTTTCGTTTGCCGCGGCAATATTTATTTCTACTTTACCAGAATATATAGTTGTTTTAACGATACGTAGCGGTTATTTCGGTAATGCGCATTGCTTTCGTCACATTTGGCATTGCTGTGTTGCACTGTAAAACGAATTTGTGTTAAATTTTATATAATTTTATGTAAAACTTTTATCCAATACTTGATTATGAAAATTAATATAATTCGTTATGAAATTTATAAGGGTAATTTCATAAGGAAATATGTCAATTTTCATAATCACATACCTATTGGAAGAAAGCTTTGTATAAGAGTAAGCATATTAAAAATACGATTTTTTTTATTATGTACCTATACCTACTGTTTAGTTAATCCGTTATTTAGCCCTAAAGTATAGCTATCAGAACTATGCTAATTTCCGTGTGGTTACATTTCTCTCAATGTGCCTTCGATCGAAGCGCGATCGTCGAACGAGCTTTCGTCAGTTTTGTCGAAAAGCCCACGGATCGCGAGATAATAACTTTGACATTCGCGTAACCGCGTCTCGGCGCGTGTAACTCGAAATCGGCGACGATTAAATTCGACGACGCGCTATATAGCGGCGTCCAATTTCTTCCGACTGGGGAAAGACACGCGATTCGGTGGTGCGTAATGGATCGCTAATTTATTCTCCGTCTCCTTCGTATTTCGCATCCGCCGCGATATAAATCGCGATACCCGGGAATCGACCGTTTCCCGTTAAAACGCGCCGATTGGCGATCTTTCGTCGCGAGGAGGGACGGAAATTCAATTCGGTCTTCTCATAAAAAAAATATTCACATGTTTTTTTATTCAATTCGTAATCTGTACACATATTTTATATCGCGCGAAAAAATAATTATTAGCTGAGTTATACGCGCATTTGTCTCTGCGGTGTTGTGACGTCATCGAAAGACAAGAGAGACGCACTTATGCCGATCCACGAGTGCGAGAGAGACGGGCTCGCAATTCGACGACGTGGCTGCATTTCAAAATGACATTTTTCAATTCAAATAACGACGAAACTGAAAAATGAAAAAATACGGGGTTGATAATTTTTAATTTTTCGAAACTAACAGAAAAGATTTGCTAAAGAATTGCGACGCTTCGTAACCGACGAAAGACGTCCCGCGCGCGAACGACCGGCGTGACTACGACGCGACGATCGGAAGAGATCGGCGAGAACCCGGAGGGAAGAGTGCCGCGCGGCTTCGCGACGCTCTATACGGATGACACGGTACAAAAACAATTTTACGTGTATAATGGAAATAATTGTCAAGTTCCCACGGTCATCAGCGCGTTTGTTAGACGCGCTCGCGAGAGGAGGAGGCCGCGCGCGCACGCAGTCCGACGCTTCGCGCTTAATGGAATACCCGCTATCTTCCTCCGCCTCTTCGTTTTCCGCCGCCGCGTCGTTCTCCCTTCGCTCTACTCGCTCTTCGCGCCGGAACTCGCGCGCGCGAAAGCCACGGGAAGAACCGACTTCGCAAAAATCGCACGCACGCTCGTCCCGCCCGAGGTCTACACGTTTAGTACGATTCCCGGATAATTAATCTACCCTCTCCCCCGCCCAACGAATCCGCGCTCTCGGTCGCGCTACGCTCTTTTCCTTGTTTTCCTCTGCTCCGCTCGCAAAAAGAGAGAGAAAGAGAGATAGATAGATAGATAGATAGATAGATTGTTTATTATTCAAGTAGAACAACTTTTGTGTTCTGCAAGCAGAGCACAGTGTACAAGCAAAGTAAGAGTAGTGATTAAATGTAAAAATATAGGAAATATTTTTACATTTATAAAATTAACAATTTTATTAGAAGAAGAAGAAGAAGAAGCGTTTATGTTGCTCTAGGGCAAGCCCTTTAAGAGCACACAAGAAAGTACATTTTAAAGTAATTAACTAACAATAAGTAAGTCATAATAACACAAGTAACAATAAGTAAATAAGTAAGGTAGAAAAATAAGGTCAATAACTAAGTAAGTAACTAAAACAGTAACTGTAATGGTAAGAATAAAAAATAAGAAATAAACAAATATAAAAATAAACAAATATAAGAAATAAACAAATAATTAGAGAGAAAAAGAGAGAGAGAGAGAGAGAGAGAGAGAGAGAGAGAAGAAAAATTGATTCGCTCTGAGACTAGGTCTCCTGAGAGCTCACAACAACGAATACAGAAAAACGACAACAGAAAAATACAGTGTCCCGCGCGTGATCGAAGCGGCGGGTGTTCGTTCCAAATTCCAATCGTCGTCGTCGTCGTCGTCGTCGTCGTCGTCGCGGTTCTCTCTATAGTTTATCGCGCGTTCGACCGAAGGAGCTTCCCAGACTCCGAAAGCGTGTTAATTCCATTAGCGGTACGCGCCCGGTGGACAGCGACGGTACGTATGACGTCATGTGTCATTATACCGCGCCGCTCTATGGCACCCACACGCGCGCCCCTCGGGCGCGAGTGCCGGGCTCCACTCACACGCGCGCCGCCGCGAGGAGACGACATTGGACCCGCGGCCCGACCCACGCGCGCGCGCTGCGTTTAGTTTGCGAAGGCGAGAACTCTGTATACAAGTGCCGGCCGCGTGGACCGTCGTAGAATCGCCGAAGCGATGATTTTCACAGAAACTCGCGCGCCGGTTTCGTTCTCTCGAATCGCCCATTTATCCTTCTTATTTTTTTTTTCAAACGAGGAGAAATTATTGCGTGACGCGATACAACGCGAGCTCGCAAATTTTATCCGGAGTCCTGATCACATGTCCCGATCAAGTAACTCGGGACCCTCTGTCGGGTTGTGCGACAGAAACCTGGTACACTGAGAGAAACAACTTGGTCAGTCAAACTAAAATTCTGGAGACGATGACCAATTTGGTGAAATGTGGATCCTCCATTTGTTTGCTTAGACTGAGCATTTTTTGATCAGAATAATTAAACCTTTGGTTGGAATAATTTGATGTTTGGTTGGAATAACGAGATATTTAGTTCAAATGACCAGTATTTTGGTTAGAATAACTAAACGTATTTAACTAGACGCGTTTTTTTCATTTTAGCTTTATTTTTCTCAGTGTAAGGGCCTTACCGTAGGCGTGTAACGCAATTTCGATCTCGGTTCTGATCAGCTCATTCTTATAGGAACCTGCTCTGCTATCTCGACAAGGACCAATCTGCCATAATTAAAAATGAAACTGAAAGGTATCATGTTTTCAGAAAATACAGGTGAAATGCCCGATCAAATCCTGATAATAGGAAAATTATAATTATTCTCTTCTGGTTTACTACACGGAGAAAAATTGATTTGTAATGAAGGTCCCGAATTCTGGTACATACTGAGTACTCAGATTCTGGCAACTCGTGTGATCGATTATGTGATACTGGAGAGTGCCAACTCGAATTTGCGAAATATTGCCATACAAAATAGTATTTAGCTTTCCTCGTATGACCGAAATTGGTACCACATGGCATATTGTTGAATAATTTGGCATTTCTTGCAATACAGCTAGCGTACATATATAGGAAAGTAAAATACCGTTTTCCTTATTGTTCAATTCTCTTTTCTTGTTTTTCTCCCTATGTCCGTTGGCTGTATTGCCAAAAATACCAAATTATTCAAAAATACGCGATATCGTACCAATTGTTGCCATACGAGGGGAATGAAATACTATTTCGTATGGCAATATTTTGCAAAAGTTCCAATTGTCACTCCGGTGCCACACAATCGATCACGTATAAAACGCCAGAATCTCGCTACTCGGTATCAGAACCCGGCCACTCAATGATCTTCATACCAAATCCATTTTTCTCCTTGTAAAAAAACACCCGATCACATTTGAGCCGAGTATTTCACGATCGATCGAGTCGTAACACATACATATTGCATAGTTTCGACGTGGATCTGATCAGATCGGGATTTCCCGAATAATTGCCGAATCGTAATGCCACCCGAAGAGGCGCCTCACGCGACGACGGATATACACCCTAACCAATTTCTACTGGAGTAGATTAAACGAAAGGGGCGAAGAGGAACGGCGTCTCTCGCGAAGAAGTGGGAGCGAAGTAACGCGGTGAAGACCATATCCAGGGGGGGGGGGCGAAGAGAAAAGGGTAAAGGTTGATTGGTCGTCGGCGAGACGCGGATCGCGCGCGAGGCGCACCGGCGAAGCATGGCTGAGGGTGAGGGGAAGAGACCAGTATGAAATTCCCAAACAGACACGCGAGACGCGACCGCCGCGGGCGCTCGGCGACTATACGCGATCGTTACGCGACGCTGCGAGGAGCTCGATCGCGTCGCGCGGTCCTCCTATCCTCTCTTTCGGGAGGGACGGAGAGCGAGAGCGCGGCCCCGAGCGCGACGCGGATGCGACGCGAGGGACGCGCAGAAACGGAGACAGAAATTGAGACGGAGAGGTTCCGCGCGATCGCGTATGTAAATGATAATTATCGAGTTCAAGCGCGTTGGAAAGATCAATTAGTTGTGCCGCGAGGAGAGAACGCGCGCGCGCGCGGACTCTCGCACCTTCGCGCATACGCGCCGGACGGGGATCGGCTGTCATCGCGATCGAGGTTCGTGCGTCCGTCCGTCCGTCCGTCGCTGTAGGTTCGGTATGACGCGCGTGTGTGCAAGGGGCAAGGATCCTCTGCGGGTTGCAAGGACGGCTGATCCTGCACACGCGTTACGCGGGCGTCTCCGGGGTCGTTAGGCATTCTATATTTGCACGAGCGACGACCAACGTAACCGCGCACGATATATCGAGCGTAATTGCCGCACCCGGAGGCGCGCGAGTCGAGAAAAATGCTCGGCGATTCTCGTGGCTCGCGCGCGCGTGGAAGGTGTATGTGTACCGGGAACTTTTTGTCGATCGTGACAGAAGCGTTATCCGTGGCAGCGAAAGATGTGATCGATAATAAATGGCAAATGTAACTGGAATTACGGATCCGATAATACCTAGTGATATATTTGCTGGGACGACGCGAAAATATTCACTGGGAACTGTTATTGAAAACATATGTTTTGCTGCCACCGATGATATTTTTATCGTAATAACGAGAAGTCCCAAGGAAAACCTGGTTTTGTTAAAACTGCAAAATCATTTTTTTCCGTGTACACTTCGAGAAAAATAATTTGGTCATTTTAAATAAAATCTTGGATGAGCAATCTGTTTGGCAAAGCATTGATTCTCCGTCTGTTCGATTAAACTGATCACTTTTTGATCAAGATGATTAAATATTTGATTCAACTCTGATCAGTATTTTCGTTAGAATAACTAAATGCGTTTATCTACACGGAGAAAAGTAATTAGGTTAAAATGCCAAAACGCATCTAGTTAAACGCGATTAGTTATTCTAACCAAAATAGTGGTCAACTGAAACAAATATTTACTTATTCTAACTAAAAAAATGGTCAGTTTAACCAAACAGACGGAGGATCCATATTTCGTCAAACAATTTGGTTGTCATCTCCAAGATTTTGGTTCAATTGACCGAATTGTTTTTCTCAGTGCAGATTCGTTTTGCCATTTTAACCTATTTATTTTTCTTTGTGTACACGTGTATACATACATTCTGTGCGTCCGTGCAGTCGTTCTCGGTACGAGCGATATCTCCGCTCGATCTTCGAGCAGATTGGAAACCGAGTGATTTATTCGCTCGTCTTCTCCGCACTCGTACGACAGCGAAGGGAGGGTGCGGTGACCTTCGGGGGATGAGGCTACTGCGATTCGAACGTCCCGTGCTCTTTCTCTTTCTCTCTCTCTCTCTCTCTCTCTCTTTGTCCTCCAGAAACCCTCGAGGAGGGGAGGATATGTTGCGCGTCCGCGCGGCGAGCGAGAATCGTGGAAATCCGAAACGATCGCTCGCGCGCGCCGTGCGACAAACCGATAGTCTCGTTCTCGGGATCGGTATCGAATCCGAAGGCTAGTTCGTTGACAACCTGTTTTCCAGGACAGGTGCGCAGTGGCTCTCAGGCTGCTGTAAATTATAGGTAACGACTATACGGTTCGTATGTACGAGAGATTCGATGAAATTCCGATATAGGTTACCTACACCGAGAAGAAAAGCGGTGTATTCAATGAAGTCGGCGTTTACGGGTGTAGGAATGCCGATTTAGTTGCTTCGATTAGTAAATTTGACTGTAAAACGATTAATGGCTATTTGGGGAAAAGAGGCTATTTTCCATTTGATTCAATTATGTAATTCTGTATTGAAACTCGATCGAGAACCGAATCAAGTGATTCTTATAGATTTTCTGACGTTGGAGACGATCCCATATAGGATAGACTGAGGCGAATCAAATCACACAGATCTGTATTTCTTACATCGTGGTAAAAACGAGCATTTCGATTGTTTGTATTATTCCACTGGAGAGAAACGAAATAATACGAACGATCGAAATGCTCATTTTCAAGAGGATTTAAGAAATATGGATCTATGATCCGATTCACCCTGTAACTCGATTCGCCTCGATCGACTCTATAGAATTTCTACATTCGTAAGAAGAAGGAGGGGTTCATTATTTTTTGATAAACTTCAAATTAATGAAGTAGCATCAAGATCGGAGACGACGCAATGTTTCCTTGTTAAGTTGTTTTCGTTGCGAACATTTTCATGAACTTTGTACTATTCATTCGAATTTCATAGCGGATCGAAAGCCGGATCAGGCACTTCTTATATATTTTTTAACGCTGAATGTGATTCCGTACTCAAAATTAACTTATAACGCCTATTACTAAAGACATTTCCACTTGAATATTTCAAAAAAATACCGTTTTTGCGATATTCAATTAGAATTTTCTCAGAAATCGGACGTGATAGTCAAATTCTATACACAGAATCATTTTCAGCGTTAAAAAATCTATAAGAATCACTTGATCCAATTCTTGATCAAGAATCAATACAGGATTGTGAATTATTAGTCCGAGTAACTATCCAGATAGACAAATGTGCATAAATTGTGCAGCAATTTTAGGTAGGTAGTATTAGCTCATCAGATGCATCGGGGTTGTGCACTCTATAAGTCATCACTAAGCAAGTATATTTGTGCCATTAGATGATTTCAAACTAGTACAAATAAAATGCTAAACATTTATTCAATATGTCGTTGATTTTTCGTTGTTATGTTGCTATAATAAATACAGCGATTAATTCGAATCGCCTGACGATGTAAAATTAGCGATTTTTCTAAACCCATGTGACAAAATAAACGTTGACTTTAGAACAATCAATTATCGTAGTTTGCATGAACGTCATTACAATCATACAAGTCTATCTGGATGAATCTGCCCACCCGTAATCGCCGATTCAGTCAAATCTACAACATTTTTTTCTCAGATTGTACAGCGCGCACGATCCCGTCTAACGCACAATCGAGAGATTCTCAGGGTAAAATTCAAGTCCGAATTACTTTCCAGGCGACGACCAGTACCGCGGAGCGGGTGGAAGCAGCAGCGGCAGCCCGCCGGCCAGTCTTCTGGTAGTCCCTCAACCCTTGACCGTCAAGCCCTCGCACCCCTCTCACCTCAACCCCCACTTGGGAGGACCCCACTCGCATCCGCCGAGGAAGTACCAGTGCAAGATGTGCCCTCAGGTGAGTTCGAAATTCTAGTCTCGTAATCGCGTCGTAATCGCACGTCGACCGGAAGCTGCGTGGACCATACATACGTTCGCCCTCGCATTACCCTGCACGGTGGAAGATTTTCGCCCTCCCTTAAACCAACGTTCGATCTCACGATCGACCGCTCTCGAGACGATAGACGATTAGCGAGACAAGGGCGACTTCCCGACGCGAAGAAACGGGGAAGCACAAACGATGCACGCGCGCGCGCGCGCGCGCACCCCTCCATCCCCAGGTACCGCGCAACGCGACTCCGCGCACACCGGACTCTGCTCGGCGAGTCAAAGGTGGTGGCGCGAAGGCAATGAATTCCCGGGGCGGTGAACGTAACTGGACATTTTTTTTCTGCCCCACCCGAGAGCGACCCCCCCGATAATTCCTCTCGTTTAATAGTACGTTAACCCTTTACGGTTTTTCGCCGGGCCCCGTATAGCGCCGAGGGGTGCGCGGGGAGGCGGTTCCTTCGAGGGTCTGCGTCGTCGAGCGAAGCGCGCTCTTCGTACCTACATAGGCGCACACGCGCGAGTGCCGCTCGCACACCGATAGCGACAAAGGCGCGAGGGGCCTCGGCTTTGCCACTGTTGTAAAACACCGGCCATTCAGCGAGCGACCACTTTTCTTTGCTTGTGGTGTAATATACCGAGGAGAGGAGAGCCCCCTCTATCGGGTCCTCGAGGGCAGAGAGGCCCGCGCGTCGGAGGGCCCCGCCGGCGGCGGCGCACGTTGCAGGTAGCGGAAGGGTTGAAGGAGGGAGGGTGGAAGCGCGCGAGGGAGAGAGAGAGAGAGGTAGCGTCGGGATCGTCGAGAGAACTAGCCGGCCGAAGGGTTGAGGAAGGAGAGCGAGGGAATATGGAAACGTGGAAAATTGAGCTATCGCCTTGCCTCGCGGGGTCCTTTTTTTGACGAACGTTTACGACGGCATTTCTCGACGGTGTCTCGCGGGTCGCGCGTCCCTTTCTATTTTTTTTACCCCCTTCCTATCCCTTCCGCGGGCCGGAGAACCCCGGCGATTAACGGTATTTCCCCTAAATTATCCTAGGAAGTCGCTTTTCGGGCTTTTCTTTTTTTTTTTCTCTCCTCTTCAAAGCGCCTGGCATCTCAGACCGTTCGGGGGAAACCGATCGCGCCTGTATCCGCGCGGCTACGCCGAGAGAAATAATTGCTAGTGGCGAAGAAAGTGTTTTCTCAAGTCAAAAACGTGAAATAATTCCGGGATCAAGTCATGGTTTTCTTCGTGCGAGAAAATATTTTATAAGCTTGAGTGATATTTCTTTTTTTGCGCAGAAAGAATTTCTCGTTCCAACGAAGATACTCTCGAATCATATTATATTATATGAAGTACCTTGCGTTAGCTTACAGTAAGAACGAATGTATGAAGGTGTAAAACCAACCCCTTTCGTAGCTGGAAAGCCGAAATAAATCTATCTACTCTACTCTCGAATCAAGAATATGTATTCTCCGAACAAGAATCTGTATCTTAAAAATTTGTGAGATCATATCTTCTTGATTTAAAATATCGACGGCCTAATTATAATCGCCGGTATCTGCAAATTTTTTCTTCTAAAATACACCGTATCTGCCGTAAAATAATAAATACCTATTTTTTGGATAAAAATTTGTTTTACTTAGTGTGTAATAAGTAAAATAAAGGTCTTTTTTTCATTTAGTAATTTGTTCTTTGTCATATTACATGATTAAAAATTGAAAAAATGCTTCTCCTGCAAAATATTGATTTCTCTGCACTTACGGGATATTAGAATTAGACCGTCGATATATTTGTTTGAAACCAGCAATTATTTCTCTCAGTGTACACGAGCGGCAACGACGATGACGACGAGGCGCGTTACGTAAGCGAGAACCAGAGCGCGCGGTGCACCTGTCGCGCGAAGCAATAACGCCGTGCCGCTGCACCGCGCGCGGAGACTGTCACTCCGCGAGTCGGGCTCTCGGCCCCGGCGAGTCGTAATCTCCGGGGTCTCCGCGCGCGCGTTACGTACATGCTTTTCTCTACTCTCGCGTTCGCCGGGCGTCTTTGGCGCGCAGTTATGCCCTCACGCGTATCGTCACTCGTATCCGCGGCTATTGTTTCGACGAATTCGGCATTCTCATGAAGAAATATTCATATTATTTGATTCAATTTGTATTATAATCTGTATACATATTTAATATCGAGCGAGCAGGAAAATGTCTGAAAAAATAATTATTCGCTGAGTTATAAGAGCATTTCTTTTTGCAACGTTGTGATATCATCAGAACGCAAGAGAGACGCAATTATGCCGAGCAACTGTTGCGAGAGAGTTAGGCTTACAGAATGATTACGTACACTGAGATAAATAATTGCCAGATATTTCCAAACAAATGTTTCTTTAATTAAGGGCATATGATGTTAAAAATGTTTAAGAATATAGAGATTCTTGGTCGAAAAATATATATTCTTGATTCAAGAATACTGCTGTGCACTGAAAGGACTCTTGGTTGGGCGAACAAAATATTTCGAATGAATACCGAATGACAAGACGTTTTTTCGAAATCGCAAAATTCTTCGGTTGATTTCACGAAGACTTTGATGGCAGAGCTAAACATCTGGATGATCCAACAAATATTTGTTTAGGTTACCTATCAAATTGACCCAACAAAATTATTTTGTTGGCTACATTTTTTTTCTCAGTGTGGGAACAAGAAATTCTTTCTGCGCAAGAAAAAAACAATTACTCGAGCCCGTCAAATATTTTCTCGCACGAAGAAATCCATGGCTTGATCCTGAAATTATATCATGTTCTTGATCGAAGAAAACATATTTTCGGTACCAGCAATTATTTCTCTCAGTACTTATAGCTGCATTTTTAAACGTCATTGAGCTCAAATAAGGCCGAAAATGAAAAACGAATAAATACGAGGTCGATAATTTGTTCTGAATTTTTCGAATTGGCGACAAAACAAATTTGCGAGAAACCGTATCATCGCCCCGACGATCCGTTCGCCGTGTCGTTTACTCGCGGACGAGCGACGCACAGCGCGAAAGAGCGCGAAGGTGGGAAGAAAGAAACGAAGGAGGAAATTGAAAGCCGATTCTCACTGTATACCTACTTCTCCGGCGCTCCTCGGCGCGGGGCCCTCCCTCCTCTATTTCCGTTCGCTCCGCATCGCGCGGACGATATTATCCGCGAATATCGCAACGCACCGGCGGACGCGCGCGTGTGGAGCGCCGCGTATACGCGCGCAGGGATCTTGTAGAATGAAGCTATGCGCCTTCATAGCCGGAGGGCCGAGATTCGAGTCCGGGGGCTAGTGTACCGTGACGGCACAGCATCCTGTCTCCCCCTTTCCTCCCCTCCCTCGACTCCGCTGCCACCTTCGCGGGCCCCTCTCTCTCCCTCTCCCCCCCGGGGCCCCGCTCCGGGAACCCCACCGCTCCTGCTCCATCTTCATCTCTCTCAATTGATCTTCTTTTATTTTTTATGCGCCGCGAAGCCCGGACGCGCGGAAACCGCACGGACCTAGTTATCCGCGCGGTATGCCTTCGCTGAATAATATCGGAGGAGAGCGCGCGAGGCGAGGGAACTGTCTTCACTCGCGCGAACGTTACTATTTTCCGAGAACGGGCGTCGTTCGCGGGTGCACTCGGGAGAGGGAATTTTTCTCGAGGGAAAACTTTGTTTGGTGGATTAATGGGAAAGTGGAGAGGGAAGGAGAAAGAATGAAATCAATTTTATCAGAGGGAAGAGTCGATCGTGGTCTGATACGAAAAAGAAAGAGGCGTAAGTGAGAGAAATCTTTCAATTTTTAGAGTTTTGCGCGTGTCGTAGGAAGAAATCTACGCTGAGAGAACAGTTTATTCGTAACTGATAAAACAGAGTGTCTAGCTATCATGGCAATCATGGAGGTCATGGATATTTTGAATTTTTTTGCATATGGAAATATCATGAAATATCGTTGAATTTGTTTCAAATGTAGAAATATTATGGAACAATGGAAAAAATCATTAATTGTAATAATATTCACATACTCTGGATGCCGGATACTTTAAAAGTGCGGTCGATAAGCTTTGCGTTAAACTCCCGCGAATGAGATCAATGGCAGGGAACAGTGAGAATTACTCCTGGAATTATTGAAACAAAAACGTCTTTTATTTGAGCAGAAAATTCTGCATAAACACTTAAAAAATCATAGATACGATCATGGAAAAGTACAGAGAGATCTCTGTATAATGTGTGTACCTAATGTAAAAATACAGAAATATTGAAAATTACCTCCAATTACCAGACATCCTGTAAACGTATTCTTGATTATGGCGAAAGAAATATCGTATTGGGCCCAGAAAATATTCGTTAATTATCACTTTTTTCATGTTCGAATAAAACAAGCCTTCTGGTAATTAACACGAGGTAAAAGTAGGATCGCCCCGATCGAAGAGCAAATTAAAAATCGATTATCTTGAAACCAATTGCAGATATCGAAGAAGAGTTTAAACAAAAAATATTTCTCTATATTTTTACTATAAAAAAGCCGCTCTATATTTTTCATGTATCTCCACTGCGTTTCGAGATACTCGCGTTCAAAGTTAAACAATGATTGGGTATCCGCATATCCCACTTTCACCTTATATTTATTTGGTCAAACGAAATATTTCTTTCGCCGTAATTAAATGCATATACACGGAAAAAAATAACTTCGTCAATTTAGCCAAAGTCCTAAGGATGATCACCATACCATTTGGTGGAATATGGATCCTCCATCTGTTTGGTTTGACTGACTAATTGTCGGTTAGAATAATTAAAGGTTTGATTGAAATAACCAAACAATTGGTTAGAGTGACTTGATATTTGGTCCAACTGACCAGTATTTTGATTAAAATAACTAAACAAGTTGAACCAAATGCGTTTTGTCATTTTAACCTAATCATTTTTCTCAATGTACTGTTTGTTAACTACAAATGAACTATTCTCTCAATGTACAACTTTCTTTTGTATCAAGTACACCACAGAAAAGGTAATACAGAATCGTCTAGTCGCTTAAAAAATCCTCTCGGACGCTTCCTCGAAGCGCGGCTCCTCCAGAAAGACACGAAGAGTGCATGCAGTCCC
The DNA here is from genome assembly GCA_963678675.1 of Xiphydria camelus. Classification (NCBI taxonomy): domain Eukaryota; kingdom Metazoa; phylum Arthropoda; class Insecta; order Hymenoptera; family Xiphydriidae; genus Xiphydria; species Xiphydria camelus. The sequence goes on from OY783195.1 coordinate 27,630,676, forward strand.
GCGCCGCTCTTCCGATCCGTCCGTTCGCCCACCGTATATAGATACACGCACGACTGATACGCGCGCGCGCGTGTATCGCGAGGGGCTCACCTGATCACGCACCACGGTAGCGAGAGGCCCGTCATTTTTTCCACTAGATTTTTTTAGCCCATTTGTGGGCAGCAGCAGCAGCAGCAGCAGCATCCCCCTCCCATAGAGCGGCACAGCGGCGAGCGGAAGAAGGGCGGAGGGATGAGTGGAATAGAGGGGAAGGGAGGGGTGGAGATTGGGCCGCGTCCATCCCAAAAACATCGGGTTAGATCTAATTTTAATCGACCGCGCGCACGCGGGCCGCCGTCTCCCGGTCGAACCGGTATTACGTTCGAGAACAACGGTTCACACACGCGCGACTGATAGAGGAGCGCGTCCGACGGCGCGACGACGACGTCCGCGCGGAAGTGCTTCGATGGCATAGCCGCGCTCGACGGGGATGAGCGCGAGCGATCAAAGGGGGAGATCGTCGCGCGATCATCCCCTCTTTTACCCACACGAGAAACTCCGGACTCGCGCGCGCGGAGGAACAGAGCACGACTTCGTGGACGAGGAAATCCGAAAACGAGACGATGTGCAGTGAGAGAAATAATTGCTAGTGTAAACAAAAATTTGTTCTTTAACCAAAAGCATAATGTAATCTCAGAATCAAGCTATGATTTTCTTCGTGTAAGAAAAATTATTTGTTAGGGTCTCGAGTAATTGTTTCTTTCACGTAGGAAGAATTTCTCGTTCCAACGAAGGTATACCTACTTGAATCAAAAATACATGTATATTCTTCGACCAAGAATCTGTATTCTTCCAAATTTGTAAGATCATATAGTCTCGGGTTCAAGAACTATTTTGTCAACACTAGCGATTATTTCTCTCAGTGTACGCGTGATGGACGAAACGAGAGATTCCGAACGGACCGCTCGCGCGCGCGCGCGCGCGCGGATCAGGTGCCGCGATGATCGAGGGAGCGGGAGGGAGAGAGCAGAGGGCCAGCACAGCAGCGGGCAGTGCGGCAAAAGCCTCCCACGCCCAAACAAAAGTCCTTAAGCCTTGGACTGAACGTGATACCCCATTTACTGGTCCATGTACTAAATTTCTAAGTCCGCCATGTATTACACAACGCGGCGCACAGGCGCGCGCACAATGCGCCGGAGTTATGTAACCGTACCGCGCGGCACAAAAAGGCGGGCTTTTCAATGCGCGCGCGAGGAGACGACGGACGGCGGTGCGCGCGGGCGATCGGAGATCGCCACGATGGCTTTCTCGAATCGGCGCGAATCGTTCCGCGCCTACATGCGATCGAATCGGGATAAGGATCGTCCTCGCGCGGATCTCGCCTCCCGCCATCCTTCGTTCCTCGCGGCGAACGTGTTTCCGGCGAGAAATTGAGAGCCTCTACACGCGCGGCATCCCCGCGGCGGTCGTCGCGGCGCGAGTGCGCGTTGGCCAGCTCGGTTGGACCAGGGGGAGGCGGTTAAAAAAGTAGGTTCGGTAGCCGGTGGTTGCGCGGAAATCGGTCGGGGAATAAAAAAAAAAGGAAGGGTAAACAAGAAACGAGAGTAGTGCTCGGAGGCTGCCGGTCGTAAATCTGTGGCCGGGGCCTCATCACGGACTGAATATTCTCCTCTTCCCCCGCCGCGTAGTCTCCTCTTCCCCCTCCCACACGCCCGGCCCGAATCTCTCGGGGGCCCGGCGCGCGGAGAGGCCTTTATCTGTTTTTTGTTGGCGCGACTAACGAAAATGGGCCTCACCCGGGGCCCGGTAGCCGATTCCCTCGGAAATTGAGTAGCTATAAAATTAATTATCTGTACGCTTTATCGCGGGACGACCGCTGCCACCGTCGGATCGCGTTTTCGTTTTCCGCTCGCCTCCGGGAGAATTCTCGAATCGATATCGGCGGATGCGATCGATCGATCGATCGATCGATAGATCTTCCCGGGGCGAGGACCGGAAGCTGCGCATCCGTGGTGCACGCTTAATGGTACCTATCGACCGTGCGTCCCTTTCCGTGCGACAAACCACCCCTGTAATCGACGATGCGTTCCCGCGATGTCCGAGGAATCTCGAACGCTCGTCCCAATCTTTCAGCTAGCCACTCGAAAAAATCGTTCGACTAATTGCTTAATTCTCCCGGAAACGCCGAGCATTCTGAAGGCGTCCCATCGTCCTCCTCCCGCGTCGCCCCGACGGACGGCGTTTCCCGCGTGGCATCTTCTCTATCTCGACTATGTATATAAGTTATGCTGCGCTTTCCCAGGCTCGCCGTATAATTCGGTCGTAATATAAAAAAAATATTGATATTTTTAGATTTAATGCGTAATCCATATAGATACATATTCAATGACAGGTGAAAAAGAAACGTTTCGAAAAAATTATTATTCGCAGAGTTATAAGTACGTTTCTTTCTACGAGATTGTGACGTCATCGATAAGCCAGAGAGACGCGCTTATGTTGAGCAACTGAATCGGTAAAAATAACTGAGAATCAGTGTATAGGCACTGAAATCCAGTGAATACAAGGTTACTATAATTTCAATAACCTTCTATTCTCACTGGATTTTAATGACTTTTCACTGATTTTCACTGATTTAGATTAAGAGGGGTAGACGGTGACGTAGCTGGATTTCAAAATATCGTTTCCCAGCTTGAATAAGGCGGAAAATTCAAAATGAAAAAACATAAGGTACTTAAATAATTTTGTCCAAAAATTGTCGAATCTGCAGTAAAAACAAAATAGTGCTAAAACCGGATACAGACCGAGTGGCGTATCGCCTCTTCCTACTGAGCAACGAGTGCGAGGGAGACAGTCTTACCAGGCGATGACGTAGCGGCATTTAAAAATATCGTTTTCCAGCTTAGATCAGACGGAAAATAAAAAATGAAGAAGTAGGTACAGGTTTAATAATTTTGTCTAAACTCCGAACCTGCAATAAAAAAAATTAGTGTTAAAACCAAATGCAGCCCAGAGCGGCGTATCGCGTCTTCCTGGCGGAATTGCCGATCGAAAAAGTATACCCGAACGATTCGCGGGGCCACTCGAGGGAACAGTCGATCGAGATGGAGGGGGGAGGGCCCGTACGCACGCATATCACACGGACTGACGAGTCTTCAGGATTTTCGGAGGAAAAATCCCGGTGTGTCCGTTCGACCAACCCGCTAATGTGTGTTTAAGTGATCCCCCCATCCCCACCCCTCTTTCTTTCCCAGCGGCGAGCCGCACCGGGGTAGAGCTCCCTCTATTTCTCATTTTCTCCCTCTCGCTCTGACGGTCGAGCCCGCGGGGCGACGGAGGGAGGGTAGGAAGAAACGGGACGGCGAGGGGAGAGAGAGAGAGAGGGCCCACACACTCACTTCCTAGGGATGCTGCCCCCGAAGTCAGGTTCCCATGCCCCCTGTATCTTTCGTCCTCGTCTTTCACGGGAGCGCTCTCTTCCTTCACGGGGCCCAGTCTGCCACCTGTCCCTGCGTCTGGACCCCAAGGAGCAACGATGTCTTCCTACATGTAGAACACGGACCCGCGCGGTATCCCTATTGTCTCGTCGTTACAGGTTTTTTCCCCTCGATCTCCTTTCCGAATGATTTTTCTCTCTTCTCTTTTTTTTTCCCCCTCGTATACCTCGCGCGCGCGATAAGCGCGCCCGACGATGACAGCGAGAGGGAACAGATAGGTGGAAAAAAAAAGGGCGGTCCTCGGAGATACCGAGGCGCATCGACTCCGCTCCTTTCGGCGCGCGTATAGTGTGGAATAACAAATCGTCGGTTCGATTATGTAGATGCGATCGATACGCGGTTTAATTATGATCATTTATACGGTCGGTCGGGAATATTTTAGCCGAATCCATCGGAATGCTCCTTTGAGCTGTGAAGACGGTTTGGCGACGACGTGTACGGTGTACAGAGAAAACGAATTGGTTGGATCTACTAAAAATTAATTGCGAGGGGTCGCGAGTAATTATTTATTTCTACCAGAGTGCAATTTTTTAATACATCAATTTGATATCCTTCCTCGCAATTATGCGAAATAGTATGTGATTGCAAGGGAGAAATGCCTAATTAATATGAAAAAAGATTTATTTCTACCAATAACATTTTTTAATACATCAATTTGATATCTCTTCCTTACAATAATATGGAATAGCATATGCTGGCAAGGGAGAAATATCAAATTAATACGAAAGAAGATTAAATTGATGCAAATAAATAATTGCTCGCGACTCCGCAAGTCATTTTTAGTAGATCCAATTAATTATTTTTCTCCGCGTGTTAGGCATGACGAGATAATCGTAATTGAATGTGTACACGTCGGAGAGTGACGTCGATTGTTGCATACCACCCTCATGTTTCTGATCGTCCACTGATAAATGATACTTTGTCATTCATCCCCGTGAATAACTCGCGCGAAGGGGCGAGCACGGATCCCACGGACGAAAATCGACGCGAGCCTCGAGATTTCGATCGCGTAAAAATAATTCCACGAATTTCCGACCCTTCCACGCGCGCGCGCGCGCGCGTAACCCCTTGACTCGGCCGACGCGCGTTTCGTCCCTCCCCATCCCTTATCCGAGGAACTTCCTATATAAAAATTATCTGGGGCCCCCGGGAGATTGATTTAGTGAGCTAATGACGAACCCCGACCTCCCTCCCACACGAATTAAGGAGCTCGGGGTTCCCGTGAAGGTATTTTTTACCTGCACACCCCCGAGCCCACCGCCATCTGGTCAGATTTTGTTTCACAAAAAATACCATCGGCTTATCAAATATAGACTGCTAGTCTTTCGGGGGTCTCCCTCTCTTTCTCTCACCCTCCCGAACCCCTCCCCAGCCCCTTTTCCACCTCCGCCTCCTCCCGCAGTGTGGGAACGATTTTCTGTGTGCCGTGCAGGACGCCGCGACGGATCCTCTTTCTCCCTCTCGCTGGCCCGTCTCGTGTATCGAGCCCCGATGACACCGCGTCGTCGTCGTCGTCCTTTCGTCAGGTGGGACATTAAAAATTGAACCGAAGCGGTGATGGGGCTCGCTTCCTCCTGCCGGCGTCGTCTTCCGCTTCGGAAGGGAATGATTCGCGAACGCGTGTACCTATACTGAGAGAAATAATTGCTGGTTCCAAAAAAAATGTTTTCTTCGATCGAAATCATGATATCATTTCGGGATCAAGCCGTGATTTTCTTCGTGCGAGAAAATATTTGACAGGCTTGAGTGATCATTTTTTTTCGCGCGGGAAGAATTTTTTATCCCAACGAAGGTATTCTTGAATCAAGTATATACGTAGATATATACGTATATTCTTTGACCAAGAATCTGTATTTTAAAAATTTGTAAGATCATATTATGTTCTTGATTCAAAACATATTTTTTTTAATACCGCACTGAGAAAAATTGTATTGATTGCACGGAAATTTTGGTAGTTTATTAATACGTCTCTGTTTGCCTTAGCCATACTTATTTTTATTTCACCAAAACAAATAGCTATTTCAACTATACGTATAGTCATATCAGCAATGCGTGTTGCTCTTGTTACATTCGGTATTGCTGCATTATCTATATACTGGCTAATTAACCTGTCACTTAGTCTTAAGGTATAGCGATCAGAGCTATACTAATTGAACTCGGAGAAAAGTTTATCTGAATATGAACCTATTAGAGAGTTCATTAGTCACCGATAGGAATGTTTTTCGTACCAAAGAAAGATCTATTTGATTTGAACAAATGTTTGGGTACATCGTAGAACTTTTGTTTATTTCAAACTTCCGTTTATATCCCTTATAAATAAATTCTTTATTCAATGCGAATAAGTATTTCTATAAAAAAGGTTTGTATTTAAATAAACTTTTCTCTGGGTATGCTGTGCGACCTAAACATTTCTCTTGATGTAGCGATTTTTTCTCTAAGAGTACAATGAGAAAAATGACTCGGTTAAAATAACAAAACGCATCTATTAAAATGAGTTTAGTTATTTTAACCAAAATGTTTGTAAGTTGAACCAAATATTTTATTATTCTAACTACATGTTTAGTTAATGTAACTACACGTCTAGTTATTTTAATTAGAAAATGGTCAGTCTGACCAAACCAGGTGGAGAATCCATATTTCACAAAACGGTTTGGTTATATGGTCTCTAGGATTTTGGTTAAATCGACCACTTTATTTCTTTCGAGTTGTCGAAGTGTTTAGCTCCGCGATGCTTTTTTCCACGCCGTGTTGGAAGGTATAGTTTTTTTCCGTATCGTCTCGCGTACCTACACGATTCCAACAATTTTTTGGCGATTTCCAGCGAACCCGCGGCACACGCACCCCTTTTGTGCGCGGCACGCGTCTCACTTCCCTCCAGTTTTCCAACGCGCGTCCTTTCATCCGCTCTGCCGCGCGACGCGAGCGACGAAATTTCGGAAAAAAAAATCCCGCGCGCACGCCACACGCGCCTCCGATCCGCGCGACCCACCCCTCCGGGCAGCGTACCTCCCCCCGAAGTCGCGCAGGGGTTTCCTTCCCATTCGCGCCGCACGCGGAGCGATTTACGACACCGGATTTTTGGAAATTCGTAAGGATGCCCCCCTCTCCCCCGGCATAATATCCGACTCTCCCTCGTTGCGCGCCCGGGGGGAAGCTTTTTTTTTCTCTCGTGGAGCAGCGAGAGGAGAGAGAGAGGTCCCCTTCCGTAAAAGAAAAAACAGCCCCGCTTCCTTCTTCCCGGCCAGCCCCGCACTCACCACGCGCCACATGGTCCTTTGTTTTTTTTGCAGTTTTTTCGCGCCAGAATTTTATTCGGACCCTTTTGTATCCGGGGCCAGACCCGAGGGCCCTGCCCAACGTCCAGCGGGCCCGCACCACTTTTTTTTTTCTCTCCTCCCCGCGTACCGGTCGAATCGAAAAAAATCTTATTGAAAATTTGCCTAACCGCCTCGGCGCGATCGCCGATTCCCCCATCCCCCTCTCTCTCTCTCTCTCTCTCTCTCTCTCCGCGTTCCACAATGGATTTTTGGGTCAACTTCGGGGGAAAGAAGGACGGGGAGGAGAGAGGAAGGAAAAAATACGCGGCTCCTCGCAGCGGTTCGTGCCGCATATATACCTACCTACATACTCGTGCTCGCAAAAGTTCTCCGCGCGCTCGTGTGCGGGGCGCGCACGCTTCCTCCGCGCTCCTCGCACCCCTCTCCGGGGACGCCGACGCACCCTCTCTCCCGCTCACGGGGGCGAAAGGTGCGCGGACAACCCGACGGACGTTTTTGACGGGCCCCCGAACGCCGAGTCGGCTCTACTGAATGGGAAATTTGCACGCGTAAACGGATTACAGATGTTTTCGAGGCCGTCGACAATGGGCGGCGAGCCGGCGATTTCTCGATTTGTGTCAAGAAATCGGGAAGCGGGAGTGACAGCCCTCGCGCCGGCCGAATAATCCACGGCCGAGACGCGCGCACCTATGCATGTATGCGCGTTGCGAGCTTAAACGCCGGGCGTTTTGCGTCATTCGGATCCGCGGGAGAAACGCAGCCGAGAGAGTCGCGATTTTCCCAGATTCGTCGCGGCCGTCGGGGGATGATTTTTTCTCTTGGAGCGGAGAACGGGGATCCTTTGACCCACGCTTGTCAGGAGGACGAACGCTCTCGTCAATTCGCGTCGCGTTAAATCGGTCGGAGGCTTCGCGCGAGTCTATGATTCTTGATTCGTGTACAAGTCGTTGAAGATTACGCTCCGATTGGTTCCGTGGCGACGTCGGTTCCAAACCGTAGGTACACTGAGAAAAAAATGTGTTTCATCGAAATAAACGTGCTTTTGATAGTTCTAAGAGCACATTTATTCGATTCAAATGAATATCGATTTGATGCAAATAATATTCAATTAAATCGACAATATTTATATTCGTCCAATCGATGTTCATTCTAATCGAATAAATGCGCTCTCGGGACTGTTCAAAAATACGTTTATTTCGATGAAGTAAATTTTTTTTCTCAGTGCAGGTATAGCTTGCGAAAGAGAGACAGTAATTCATTCCCTTTTTCGAGCTGAGCCTCTGCTGGAGCAGTTTCCGAAACGGTTTTATCTCGTTCGCGTTTAATGGAAGACAGATATCGCTTTAATCTCCGGGTACTCCGTCGCTCCTATCGAGTTTTAACTCGGGCTAAACTCCCTCGCAACTCGCGAGAATCTTATTTACCTCGTGTCGCATGCCACGCCGCTCGAGATGGACCCGTACGAAGGAGGCAGAAGTTATGGATTTAGGTACATTGAGAAAAATAATTAGGTTAAAATGACAAAACGCATGTAGCTAAACGTGTTTAATTATTCTAACCGAAATACTGGTCAGTTGAACCAAACGGATTGGTCATCATCTCCAGGATTTTGATTAAATTGACCATGTTATTTTTCTCAGTGTAGTTGTTCTATTCTTTGCTGTCCAGTTATCGTACACTGAGAGAAATTGTATAAATTATACGGCAATGCTAGCCGTTTTTTTAAAATATAAGAATACGTCTCCGTTTATCTTAGCAATAAATTACGTCTATTTTATCAGAATAAATAGCTATACTAATATATTTCAACTATACCTCAGCAATGCGTATCGCTCTTATCACATTTGGTATCGTTACATTACCTACACTGTCTGTACCTACTGAGAGAAATAATTGCTGGTACCAACAAAATTTTTTTTCAACCATAAAGCACGATATAATATCAGGATCATGATTTTCTTCGTGTAAAAAATATTTGACAGATTCGAATTATCTTTTTTTCGCGTAGGAAGAATTTTTTGTCTCAACAAAGGTATTCTTAAATCGAAAATATATGTATTTCTCAATCAAGATTCTGAAGAATTTTTAAGAATATATGTTCTTGGTTCAATAGATATTTTTTTGATACTAGCAATTGTTTCTCTCAGTGTAGTTAACCTGTCACTTATCCTTAAAATACTTATAGCTATCAGAGCTACACTAATTACTGTGCGAACTAAACATTTCTCTCGGTGTAACTTTCCGTATCGATGTCCTCGCAAAGCAATGCCAATTATCGAGAGAAAAGAGAGACGAGCCGGGAGGGTCGGCGAAAAAAAGAGAAGAAGTAGACAATTTAGAGAGGCAAAATGCCGAAAATGGGACTCCAGTGCACTTGTTAGGGCCACTCGGGACCGACCGCTCGACCATCAGTGCCGTCCATCCGTCGCGGGCCACCCCCGAAAAGCCGCTCGAGATCAAAAGTGCCGAGGGTGATTTTTTCCGCTTCTGTTTGTTTGTTTGTTTGTCCGGAGAATCCGATACAGCCGTGTCTGCGGGTCCCGTTCGCTGAACTGCGGGACATTACGGTCGAGCCTATACCGGATGGACCCTTTCGAGTGCATCTACGGAGATGTCCATCCGCGGATTGAAGTAGCCTCTCCTTTCTCTCTCGCTCTAAACACTCAGACGTCCAGGACATCGATAAAATCTTCCCTCTCTCGATCATTTATTCGTTCTCTCCGTCGTTTCACTTTGCTTCCTATACACATTCCGAGTGCGTGTAAGTGTCATCGCTTCGCACTGGAAAAAAACAGTAGGTAGATAGTCAACGAAATAATTTCGTCGAGTCAATTTGACAACCTAAAAAAATATTTGTATTCAGCTCTGCCATCAAAGTTTTTCTGAAATCAATTTTGCGATTCCTAAAAAAACGTTTTGTCACGGCTCGTATTCACTCGAGATATTGTGTCAGCCCAACCAAGAGTTCTTTCAGTGCACCGGCGGGCTCAAACGAGCCCCGAGTGACGCGAGGATCGCGCGCAGAGTCGCTTCGCGAAAATGCACCGGGTGGAGAAAGCGGGGCGATTCTGCCCCCCCTCGTAAACGAGCGATAAAAAGGAGGAGTCGGTCGGCCGGGACCCGCGCCGCGGCAAAAGGGGGAGGGATGGAGGGAAAAAAGCGAGCCGATCGCGTGCTACCGAAAGAGGCATAATCGGCTGTTACACACCGAGATTTGGGACTTACGGGGAACCCCTTTTGGACCGATACCAGGACCGCTCCGATTCTTCGGCGCCGAGGATCTTTTGATATTTCCGATCTGTAACACCTTCCCCGACCTTCGGGGCACACGCCTCGTCCTCGAAGGGGTTGGGGGACGCCATTGTGCGCGAGCCAATTTGGGTATTGAACTGCAATTGAAAGGGTATGGGTCCGTAGATTTCCCTCGATAGCATTGTCGCCTCGGTATTGAGCCATCAAAATATTAAGGGTAGCAGGTACATTGATTCCTGGGTCCCACTGGTCCCATTGTACCGGCGTGTTTTGCCCATTGTCGCGAAGGGGTTGACGTCTCTGGTTAGCGGATCCATTGATTGCGTGACGTCGCGTACGTCGCGTTATACCCGAGTGTCTATACCGCGATCGATCGCGCATAGTACCTACTCGTTGTTCGACTCCTCGTTCTTCGCCTTTCGATCGCGCGACGGTGAACGGGACCTCTCTCCCTCTCTCCCTCTCTCAATCGGGAACAGGTGAACGTGGTTTTTTCTCGCGGGGAGAGTAACCCTCGTTCCTGCGGGACGATTAATAAAAAAATCTCTCCATTTCACTTCGAATAGAGGAAGTGAGCCGTTCATATATTTTGGTGCTAAGAAAGGTGGCGTTCTGCTCGTTTGGGCGTTCGACTGTGGTTGGAAGTATGACGGAAAAAATTGTAATGACTTGAGGTACCTTTTCATGCTGACGCTCGAAAATGTAGTTGTGCGACAGTGACGTCATCGAGTCTTAGTGTTGATCCTAGAAAAAGCTGAACTTTTGTGCTAGGAGCTTGTTTCCTACGTGCAAGAATGCATCGATACCTTAGTTCTGATAAGTCGTATCCCGCATTCGGACCATTATCCAGGAGACGATAAAAACATTCGTTATTCTTTAGAATAATCGTTACAACAATTTGAATATTTCTTCATCATTGATATTATCACTTGATGAAGAAATGTGTATTCAAATTGTTGTAACGATTATCCTAAAAGAATAACAAACGTTTTTATCGTCTTCCGGATAATTCCGGATGGTATCGGCATGATCTTTCGAAAGGATACCTATAAGTATGAATTAAAAATCGTAATTTTATAAGCATCGCAAGATGGTAATTAATAATTATCAATTATGTATGTAATTAACTATCCATATCTGCTACCATCAAAATAGTTATTTGCTATTTATGCACACACGCGTTTACATAACTACACTGAGAGGAATAATTGCTAGTGTCAAATAAATATTTTTTGAACTAAGAAAATATGATCTTACAAATTTTCAAGAATACGGATTCCTAATTGAAGAATACATATTCTTGACTCAAGAATACTTTCGTTGTGACAAGAAATTCTTCCTTTGCGAAAAAAATAATTACTCGAGCCTACAAAATATTTCCTTGCACGAAGAAAACCATAGCTTGATCCGAGAACTGTATAATGTTTTTGATTAAAGAAAATATATTTTAGTACCAGCAAATATTCCTCTCAGCGCAGTTTTGACGCTCGAAGCGAACGTCGAACGTCAACATGAAAAATCAACGTTAAAGATCAAACGAAAGACGAATCTCGAAGTCGTTTAATAACCGCGCGCACCCAAATGTGACACGACACGCGGCAAAAGTAGTACCTTTTGCTGCGTTTAAAAACCAAAAGCAACGTTGCAGCTGTAGCTTTCGAACGCAGCGAAAAACAGCAGGTCCCATTGTTTCTACGATCGCCGCGAGATGCGTTTCGATCACCTGGCGCGACTTCGCGGCGAAACCACCCCGTCACGGGGGTAGCGGACGATCTCGCCGCGGCGAGAACCGCCGAGTTCCGCAGAGACCCCCATGGGTTCCCATGACCTCGGTTGACCCGTGCTAAGGTGTCCCGGCCAAGGGGGGACTCGCGATGCCCCCGGTCAGGGGTCACGCATATGGTTGGAGCCGTTGCCTCTTACTTAAAATGCCCAAAAATACGGAAACCCCGAAGGGTCAAAAGCGGAAGGATCTCGACGCTGGCAGATAAAGCGAAGCCCTCTATTTTTGAAGGGATGATCGGAGCGGGAGAAGCGAACCGAGAGGGGATGGGGGAGAGGGAACGTTGAAAGAGGATAAACGAGCGGCGGCTTCGTCCAGAATTTTTGCAAAAAAAAAAAGTTCGGTTACGTATCGCTACTTCGTCCGATTGACCGTTGACGACCCTCGATCGCCTCGCGCTCTCCCCCTCGCGTCGATCGCCGATCCGGAATGATTGAACGCATTTTATACGATTTTTTAAACCCCTCCACCTTCGAGAAGGGAGACGGGGGCGATGATTATCGGCACCTCGCAGATTCTCGTCGCGATTCTTGCCCCTTTTCCCGCGCTTCCCGCGCTCTTCCCCGGCTGCTGCGGAGGATAACTTCGCGACCGGTTGCCGGAATTACGCCGACAATGCAATTACGTTAGGCCTATACCTCCGGAAAGAATGGCTGTCCCCGGCCAATAAAAATTTACCACTCGACCGTAAAGGAAAAAAATGGAAAGGAAGAGAGGAGGCATCCTCCGTTCTGGCTTACCGAGGAAGCTTATAAACGGGATAATCCTTTGGCTCTCTTCGACTCGCGCTTCTCCCGACTCGCGAGGGAAGCAAAAAGGGGGTTAGGAGAGAGAGAGAGAGAGAGAGGCAGGATTAAAAAAATATCCCGCGCGCCTGCATATTATAAAGTGAAAATTCCGCAGTAAACCGAGTCCCCTCAACCCTTTCCCCGCTACGGGGTTGTGGCACGTTCGCGAAGCGGGAAAATTTTTTTCCCCAATACGGCGGGAACTCCTCATCCGCTCTCCCCGACTGGTTCGTTTGTCCGGTGACGTTTTTCGACACGTTTTTTTTTGCATTTCGAGTCAGTCCGACGTCGAAACATTTGCCGAACCCGTTACGGACCTGCGCTCGTTTTTCACGGCGTAACGCTCCACGGGGCCTTATTGGGGCCTTAACTCACTCGTCGGGGCACCGAGAAGACGCGGGACCCTTTTCTTTCGACTTGCACTTTGCGACGTTCGACGACCCTACAAAAAATCGACGACAACTCGTCAACTTGGACAACCCTTCGCGCACCCCGGTGCAGTGCGTGCGACCGTTTCGAAATTGAAGCGAGGCAATTCCAGGATCGATCCACCAATTTTCAGAAAGCGTCCGTACGCCGCACTGAGAGAAAAGGTCTAGTTGAATACTAATAGAAAAATTGTATTCGCGAGATAAATAGACATTTATTCAAATCGAACACAAGTTTATTGGAAGTAAGTAAATGTCTTGCGTACACTGAGGAGAGAATTGAGTTGAAAAATTTAGCTGATTTAAATTAGTTTTAACAACGGTGTATTCAATTCAATATTCAATGTGAATAAATATTAGTTACACTAAAAAAAATACTTACTTGATCCAATTGCAAATAATAGTCACATACGGTGGACTAAATATGTTGAGTTGTAGCAACTAAATATCTACTTGTAGAGATTAAACGTATAATAGTTTTGAATGGACGAGTATTGGATTGAACGCAATGAATATTTTCTTAAATTAAGAAAATATTTAATTACTCGAAATAATTCAAACGAAATAAAACGATTCAACTAATTTTCTTCATTTTTTCGTAAAAAGAAACCGAAATCGTTCATTACAAGCGTAAGTTACAAATGATAGGTACATCAAATTTAGATCGTAGCATAATTTAAACTTGACGTAAACAAGTTTACGCGTAATTTAATTGACCGAATCACAGTAAAATGTCTGAAATTTATTTCTCATTTCCGAAGCACACTTTCATCACTCAATTACATAAATAACAATGCCAAGAAAGGACTCATAAAACACAAATAATCGCCGCACGCCGTGATCTAGATTTTCGTAAAGTTGCTGCAAAATTAACATCATTATTGTCTATAGCCGGATTATTCGTAGATAAGCTCCTACGTTCAGAAGTATCGTCGACGTACGAACGCCAAACAATCTCCACGCAACCGATCTCCATTGCCGCTCTACAAACGCACCGTCTCGGACACACCACGCATAGAGGACGCGCGCTCCTCCCTCCCGATAGAAAATTTCCAAACGGAACGAAGAGAAAAGAAAAACACGAGGGGGCACCGAAAAATAACCGCGCCGACCGCACGACGGCTGACCTTATCCTATCGAGATCGAATCACGATTCGTTCGGACGTCTCGATCCGAGGTGAGGCGCGCGATCTATCGTGGTTTTTGGTATTTCCCAATAAGAGCTGCAGCTACTGGGTGTCTCGGATTGAAAGGAGGCAAGCGGCACGGTCTGACGCGCGTCCCTAATTCATCCGGGGACCTGAGGCCCCCGCAGATAAAAAAGGCCCCGACTCTGGCCCGCTGTGTGTTTCTCCCGTCTCTCCCCGCTAGTCACTCGCTCCCACCCCCCCTCGCTCCCGCTCTCTATGCACGGCCGTGTACGTGCGCGCCTTCTCGTGTATGCGTGAATGCGCATGGTTCGAGGGGGTGTCAAGCCGTGACCGTGGCGCAGTTCATGCACGACCGAAAATCTAACTTTTAGACGAATAATGGCTGCCCGACTAGTCGAGGCCGGGCTCGTCTCGCGGTAAGGTCTCGAGAAATCCACGTAGTCACGCGGCCGGCCCTTCTGCTCTCTCTCTCTCTCTCTCTCTCTCTCGCCTCCTTGTTTGTCGTCGTCGTCGTCCTCCTCCTCCTCCTCCTCGTATCGAGGTCCGCGCTACACCTACGCGTACAAAGTGTGCGCACTCGCGTCGTGCGTGTAAGTATACGGCGTGACCAAAGCGCTTACCCGCCCGTGAAACCTCCGGGGGCCTTCTCGCCGCGGCCAACGCGGGCGGATATGGCCCCCGGATCGGAGAGCCGGGTGAAATCGCGACCCGCGCGCGGCGTCCTACCGCGTTTCACGGTACGCTAGGCCGTTTCGATATCGAGCTGGAACGCGGCGCGAGAGAAAAAAACGTGTCTCATTCGTAGCGCGTAATTGGGGTGTCGGTATTTGTGAAAATGACGGTTTGCTTATGCATTTTCTCGGGGAAAATCTTGCGGGTGCGGTATGCGCAGAGGGAAAAAGAAATTTGGACAAAGTACTGAATAAGTGGAGTAATCAGTGATATTTCACGCAGCAGAAGTTGTCCTCGGAAGTGACACAGCACGGAACACCGTTGTACATTGTAAATACCGATCTTTCATCGCGAGAACTACAATTCGACGTATACTGGGAAAAATAATTTGCTGTGTAATATGAAATGAATATTGCTATATAATACTAAATTTGATATATAATAATAAATACGTTCTTGGCACTATTCATGTCTTGGATCGGTAAATTATTTTTCTCATGGTAAAACACTCGTATACTCGTACGTACACTGAGAAATAATTAGGTTAAAATGACAAAATGCGTCTATAGTTAAAGGCGTTGTTATTCAACAAAAAAATTGGTCAGTCTAAATAAATAGATGGAGGACCCATATTTCATCAAACTGTTTGATCATAATCTCCAGGATTTTGGTTCAACTGATCAAGTTATTTTTCTCAGTGTATTGACTGTGGAATATTTTAAATGTTGCTATGAATGCAGAATTAATTTTCATTTGACATAGTAGCAGTTACTTCCGAAGGCAACTTCTGGTATGTGAAATATGACTTATTATTCCATTTGTTGAATACTTTGTAAAAAATTCTTTCTTTTCGAATCTTGCCGAGGAGTAGACTGAGAAAAATGGATCGTTTTGGGTAGTATAATTCTACGAGCTGTAAGGATATTGCAGAGCAACTATATATTGTGTGGTTGGTGTCTGCATTTTAACTGGGTTTCTTCTTACCTGTATTCTAATCGAGGTAAGAAGAAAGGGTTAAAGATATTGGTAGAATCTCGTATTCTTAAATATCCAGGAATAAGAGGTTAAAACGTCATGACAGCCTTGATGCAATAATTTGTTCTGCTAAAGTTAGAAAAATTATGCTTATTGGTGGAAAAATATGTCGCAAGGTTGTGAGAATAATTGTATCGCTAATGTATTATTTAGAAGCGAGGATTTTGGAAACAAGAACTCCTTTCATAGCAGGACGATACAAATCCTTGTCTTTTAGCGATCTAAAATTCAAGAATAATTGTATTAGTATCCATTTTTCTCAGCGTGATATATATACGCCAGGTATCTTTCAAGTGCGATCCGACGGGATGCACTCTCTCGATCGCTCGCGATCTGCGTCGACTCTCCGCTATCCCACGGGTGCATCTCAGGCGCGCGGAGAAAAATCGCGAATTAAATCGCCGTCGAGGGAAGATCTGCATAGGAAAACTGCGGCAATAATACCGCTCGGCGAGAGGAGCGCTTCTCTCGGAGCCCGACGTCATTAATCTCGCCACTAAGTAGGCACAATATTTGCATATCGGGTTGCCCTCTTCAGCGCCGATTTCTCGCGAATCATTTTTCGAGTTTGATCGATCGTCGGCCAGGAAGTCTCGAGGTTCGGCGGCGGCGTCGTCGCGCCGAGCCACCGCCGGGTCATTGTCATTCAAACGACTCGAAATCGGACGGTTGAAATTAGGGCGGGCGCGCCCTGTCGACGGAGCGCGAGCGAGGCGAGAGAGAGGGATGCGAGGAGGGGAGGGGATGAGGAGGGACCACCGTGTTAAACAAAAAAAACCTCGGAGCAGGGGATGCCGCGACCTGGACCATATGCAGATCAGGCACAGATGCTTATTCCTACGGGCGCGTTGGGTAACCGTTCGAAAAATCCGGTTTTTTTGTCATTGACCTCCTTATAAAAAGAGGAGTCCGCGAACGCGGTAGATGACCGCCGGGGGAACGATCGCGACGCGCGCGTATACGTTGGATCCGTGGCGCGGAGGAATGGGGTGGGTTTTTCGCGAACGTATTCGGCATTTTGCACGGCGATGTCACTACAGACGCATCGAATAAATCGAAAAATTCAAATAATCCATATTTAGTTCGTATATAGTTTACATAGAAATCATATAAATCGTTTGCGACAACTGTTTGAATGAAATAAACATTTTCATATTTAACATATATATTTTCTCGTCCTAACGAAATATTTATTTATTTCGCCGTATTTGAAATTACATTTATTAACTATTAATAAACTGTTCTCGGTACAGATGGAGGATCGATATTCCACCAAACAGTTTGGTCATCGTCTCTAAGATTTTAATTAAATTGACCAAATTAATTTTCTCCGTGTTGATTCAAGGAATATTTTTGTTGACACTAGCAATATTATTTCTCTCGGTGTACCTACAGTACATTCCCCGTTTCAAATCCAACGCTTATGCGCGCCCCCTTCCGCGGCGGCGCGGACGACGGAAAATCGTCGGCGCGTTCCCTCGATTTCTCTCCCGAATTAGAGGTAAAAGCGTTTACACGAATTTACGTGCGAGATCAGGCTCGCGTGTCGCGTTTAATGAACTCCCCGCGCGGTTCGAGGCTCCGAGTTTCGGGAGAGACTTTCGAGAGCCGACGACACAAAACCAGCGAGCTCACGCTCGAATGCATTTTGGTATTGGAAGTGAGGCTAGGCCGGCCGCCCGAGAGTATACGACGGCGGAATAGCGCGCCGTCCACGCTTGGTTGCTCCTAATCATAATAAACGTGCCAAGGTGCCTCTACTTGCGCGGACACCTTAAAACCGATTTCTATCTCGGGACGGTTTTTCGCCGATTCTCCCTAGATAATACACTGCGATACCTCGGAATAACGACGAGATAATGGCCGATGGCCCCGACGATTTTTCTTTCTCCTTCGCCTTTTTCCCCTCCGCCAGCCGAGAGCCGCCGCTCTCCCCGTATCGTCCCGAGGATTTTCTCCTCGCTCGTCGCCCAGATATCACGCGACGATACCTCGGAATAATGTCTCGCGGAGATTCTTCCCACAGTCCTCCTTCTATCCGGCCGACGCGCCGTGCGCGACACGAGCCGCCGCGCCGTTCTTTCGGGCTGGCCGAAAGACGACGGAAGAGCACTGGGTGGGGGAGGGAGGTGGCAAAACGAAAAGAGGCGCTGGGTCCCGGTGCGAAAACGCGCCACGGACCTCGATAATCGAGCATATGGCAGCCGCGATCGACCGGGATATTCTCATTGAAACGTTTGGCACCTCATTTCCGAAAATCATTTTTTTCCCCGCGTCTCCTCCGCGCGTCTGTCTCTTCGCGCGCGTCAGGCGCTTCCTCGCTTTCGGAAGCGCGCGACGAACCGGACGCGGTTTCTTGAATTCGATATTTGCGTAAAAAATATTCATATTTCTAAATGTAATTTTTCATGTGTGTATACGTATTCACTGTCGCGCACTGAGAAAAATATCTCGGTCAATCTAACGAAAATCCTGGAGACGATGGCCAAACCGTTTGGTGAAATATGGATCCTCCATCTGTTTGGTTAGACTGACCTCTTTTTGGTTAAAATAACTGAACGTCTGATTGGAATAACTAAACATTTAGATGGAATAATTAATTGTTTAGTTCAATTGACTAGTATTTTGATTAGAATAACTAAATGTTTGGTTCAACTGGCCAGTATTTTAGTAAGAATAACTAAATGTGTTTAACTAGATGCGTACTATCATTTTAACCTAATTGTTTTTTTAGTGCACGAAAAATATAATACCCAAAATAATATTTATTCGCAAAGTTGTAAGTGCGTTCCTCTTTACAAGATCGTGACGTCATCAAAAAGCCAAAGAGACGTAAATAAGGTCGAAAATGAAAAATGAAGAAACACGGGGTCGATGATTTTATTGAAATTTCTCAAATCTGCACTGAGAGAAAAATCTAGTTGAAAGAACCATTATTAATTGAACAGAAATCATGGTCGGTTGTGGCGCCAACAATGATTTCATAATTCTTCTAAACAGTGAAGTTCTAATTATAGCAACAAGACATTACGATTGCTGCAACCGGATCAACCTCCAGCATGGTCGGTTGATGTTCCCAACGTTTTCTTCTTTATAGATCACACTACCATGCACTAACATTATCGATTTACTTTTCTGGTTAATCTAATCATGGTGCATGCCTATCATAAACTACAATCTGATCGTTACTATAACTACGGAACAAAGATTATTTCGACTGCATTCATGCTCTGTTAAATCATAAATATGGTACTAGCGACCAGGAAAATTCAATCTTGCGATTACGGTTGATTTTACCATCCACTTTTCTCGCAGTGTGCGATAAAATAAATGAGTGAGAAGACCGAATTCGCCCGGTTTCGAAGAGGGAAAAAACGAGAGCCTCCGACGCACATTTCGTCCTTTCCCGGACACGCGCGCGCGGGTTCGACGAACCCCCTTCGCGGGTGTGCGCACGCGGGGAGGAGACGGAAAATGTCGCAAAAAAAACTCGGCTAACGCGACTGCAGCCAACGTCGACGCGCGGCCCGGAATCGGACTCGCGCGGAGGCCTATCCGTGTCTATCGGCGGGGGTAAAAAAGGGCCTTCGAGTTTTTCTCGACGGCGCCTAAAACGAGTTCGTCCGTAATTTTTTTCATCCCCCCCCCCCCTCCCGGCCTCTCCCTTTGAGCGGCGAAAATTGCGCGCACGCGCTCTCTCCTCCTTTCTTGCGCTCTCCTCGCGCTACTCGCTCTCCGCTCGCCGTGCTATCGGCAAAAAGCGCCCGCGCAAAAACCGGTATCCACTGCGCACGGGAGTCGGAGTTCATCGCGAACGAGACATCGGGATTGAGAGAGAGAGAGAGAGACATGGTAGGAGGGAGGGCAAGACCGCAAAAAAGGAAGAGAAAAAAGAAACCAAGAAAATCGACGTCCTCACTGAACGAGGCCCCGCGCGCGAGAAAAAAAAAAGCCCGAATGAAAGGGTCCTCAATGGACCCTCTCTCGATGCAGCGGTGGCTGCAAACACACTTTTATGGAGACGTTACACGGTTGCACGGACGTCTGACAAATTTCGACTTTTCGAAGATAGATATACGCGCGCGCGCGCGTGCACCGCGCGGTAACCCATGCGCTCTGCCGAGCCGCGCGCGGATGCGCATCCAGCGCGACGGGATGGGAAGAAAAGCGGTGGGAGAGGGGAGGTGGGAATAGGAGGGATCGAATGATTTTTGTAAGAAAACCGATGCGTCATTTTTTCCCGGCTCGTCGTCCTCGGGTGTCGAAAACGATTTTCGACCGATCTCCGCGCGGCACGGCGAGCGATCGGTGGCTGCGGTGGTATAAGCGCTCTCTCGGTTGGGCAACAGAAGGCATCCAGGTATGACGCTGCGTTTTCGATTCCCGAGTCGATCGCGTCGCGCCGCGTAAAACTCCTTCGGCGGCTGCGATCCGCGTTCCCACTCCGTTTCCACGCGATTACGAACGTTCCTGCGCGCGGCGTCGCGCCGGCGCGACTCTTCGAAGAACCGCCGCGCGCGAAGGATGCACGGAGAGAATTTTGTGATGTTTAGTAGGAAGATATGGTAACTGCATTGAGAGAAAAGTGGGTAGTTGAATCGACCATAATCACAAGGTTGACTTTTCCTGGTTGCTAGCACTATATTTATGGTCTGACAGATCATGAATGCAGCCGAAATAACTTCTGTTGCATGATTGGGGTAATAACGAGATTGTAGTTTATGTGATAGCCATGCACCATGGTTGAATTAAACCACAAAAGTAGATCAATAATATTACCGCATGGTAGTATCAACTGTATAAGAAGAAGTTGGGAACATTAATTGACCATCTTGCAAGTTCACCTGGTTGCAGGAATCGCCTGATCGATTTTTAGTTAAAAATTATGGTCCTTTCAACCAGGTTTTTGCTCTCAGTGTAGTCGTATATGGTGTTGTAAGTGAGACTTTTTTGCAAAATATAAGAAACACTCCTACATATCGAAAATAAAATTCAGCGCGTTTTGTGTATAATGATGATAGCTATACAGATTAAGATTAACTAATATAGTATATCATCATTACCCATTTTAATAAGTGGGAATATAATAATGTGCTATATAGGTGCACTGACAGTGAGAAAAATAATTAGGTTAAAATGGCAAAACACATCTGATTAAACGCGTTTGATTATTCTAACCAAAATACTGGTCAGTTGAACCGAATATCAAGTTATTCTACCCAAATATTTAGTTATCCCAACCAAACACTTAGTTAATCTAATCAAAAAGTAGTCAGTCTAACCAAACGAATGGAGCATCCATTTCACAAAACAGTTTGGTCATAGTCTCCAGAATTTTAATTAGATCGACCAAGTAGTTTTTCTCAGCGTGATGTTTCAAGTTCTTCGTAACTAACTAATCTAATTTTTCAAATAGCTTGCATGAAAAGAGTAAAGTTATACTACATACATTTAAATTTTTGAAAACTATAATACAAAATCATTTATCATATAATACGACAACGATCCCATCACGAGCAAAGAATGTACATATCAGCGTATTTAAAATAAAGAGAAATAGATTCATAGCACCAACGCTCAACCTTGCAAAAAAGTCAAGCTTATCATTCACTTTACAAGAATGATTATCATCAAATTCTCCCCGCGCAGACTCGATTCCCGCCGAGTCGGACGCGGCCGGCGATTGCGTCCGCGTCAAAACGGTCACTGCCCGATCGTGCGCGCGCGCGCGCGAGGGATAGGAAACCGAAGGGAGAGGCGCGGTGGAAGAAAATTCGTCGGAAGCGGAAAGGCCCGAGAGGTCGCGCCGCGAGATAGCGGGAAGAGGCGAGTGTGTCGATAAAGAGCCGGCGTTGCGAGAGTTTCGTGGGTCGCACGGGGCTCTTCGACTACACACCAAGGCCTTCGCGTGTCGGATCCTAGAAGCGGAAGCCCATACCTAGAGAACGAACGGCGGGGCGGCGCGGAGAGAGCGAGGAAGCGGGCAGAAGGAGAGAGAGAGAAGGGAATAACGCGTGCGAGAGGGGCGAGAAGATCGGGCGGTGAGGTGGGGGGGAGCTGTGCGTCTGTCGCGCGTACGATACATCTCGCGCCACGCAAAGCCAGAAAGAGAGAGAGAGAGAGACCGAGAGATCCGGACCTGCCGAAATCGTTACACGCGTTTTCCTCGATCGAGAGACCCCCCACCTCGCGATATCACGCCGCGCGATCGCCGATCGGCCGACGAACGGATCTCGCGGCCGCGTGTCGCCGCGACTGGACCGATTTTCCGCGGGTGGGGAAAAGCGAGAGCGATCGCCGTCCGTGCGTGCATCTAGTACGCGCGTACGTGCGTATGCGTCTCCCGCGATGAATCTCGAAGCGCCGAAAGAGAGAGAGAGAGAGAGAGAGAGGAAGCGAGTCGACCGAGAGCGGGTTGGCGTAGAGGGAGGGCGGGAGGGAGGGAGGGAGAGGCGAGACGCGAGAGTGGAAACGAGCGAGCGAGCGAGAGGCCGATATGCCCGCTTAATTATCCCCCGGTCCTCTCTTTCACGTATGCGCGTAGTCTATGGCCGTCTCGCTCTTGTCTAGGGGTTCGGGGAGGGGGAAACATTCAGGGGCAGCGGGGAGGGGGGACACGAGGACGAGGGGTGGGGGTGCACGCTCGGCCGAGAGATCCGAGGGCCGCAGCGCAAAACATTCAGTCGGCAAAAAGTAGCCAAGGGGTGAGCATTACCCCAGGGTACGAGCGAGAGAGCGTCCTCTTGAAAAACTGTAAACACCCGACAAAAACCGCAACTTCGAAAGCCGAGAGAGTGCCGTGTGGGTCGCGCGCTCGCGTATATGCACCAGCCACGCGGAGACTTTGCGGGTACGGGCGACGCGCGGCTATGTGGACCTGACCGTGAGCCCGTCAAGAATCTCGGAGACGTGTGGTATTTTGTTTCCGAAAGGAGAGGAGGGAGATCGCCGCCGCCGCCGCCGCCGCCGCCGTCGTCGTCGTCGGGAAAATAATGCAACGGGTGGCAGGAGCGATCGCGAGTAGCGACACGCGAGCGACGGACGAGGGAGATCTGAACGTGCGTCGGCGATTTGTCAGTGATCGAGAGGAATAGAGAGACGCGGTGTGCCGCGCGAGATTCGCGAAACGGAAGGACGAGAAAAGGAGTACTATACGCGCTTCCCCGCGGGAACGTGTTCCGCTGCTGGTCAACGAGGGTCGACACGCGGGCTTTTTATCTCGAAACGGTGTCTTCGATCATCCCGCACGTTTTTGGTCCACGGTTCGGCGACGCGGGAAGAGGCTGCCGAAGAAACCGATACTGCACAACGAGGAATTCGCGATCGAGCATCACCGGATCTTCGATTCGACTGTGCGGCGCCGACGAAGGGTTTCCCTCCCGCCTGAAAGTTTCGCATCCCCGTGGCGCGCTTCGCCCGTGACACCCGCACACGTCAGGCTCCGTTATCACGTCGTGCCTCGAACTTCCTCCACCGCGACCGTTCGTCCTCGGCTGTTAAAACGCGGAAGCGCGGCGATCGCACACCGTCCCGCTCATCTCTCGCTCGTTCGTCGCTCCTGTCGATAGGCGCCGCCGATCGCGCCTCGCGCCCGTCCACCCCGCCGCACGCGCGCACCCAGCGACGTCCCGCGCGTCGGAGCCAGTGCCGAGGGAAACTCCGACTGTGCGGCGGAGAGTCGCGCGCGCGTGTGCTTCGCCGAACGTGTGAATCGCGTCGCGCGCCTCCCGGCGATTCGAGACTCGGAGGGAGGACGCGGTGCGCGGCGAGGACTCCGCCGAACGAGTGCGCGCGGTGGTCGTCGGGGGTTGTCGCTCACGACGGTTCGAAAACGGCCTCAAGCTGGTTTACTCGGGCTTCCCGCTCGGTACCAAAATGGAGGTGCGCGCGATGGAGTACCGGCCGGTGGTGCCTACGGGGGTAGTGGCCGGCCTTCAGGATTACCACGCGGCGATACCGGACCTCAGCCCGCCGAGGAGTCAGGGCTCGTCGACGGGAGGGGCATCCTCGATCGGGGACTACGCACCCCGCATGTACACCCCTCCCACGCCACCCACTCCCCATGACGACGACAAGGTAAACCAAAGAGAGCCGCGGGCTTCGAACGTGCACCTATACGTACGACACACATCGTACGTATTCATCTCTACGAGTACGTGCGCGATTTAGGCGCGCGCGTTCGGTTCGCGCTACGAGTTGTGCGCGTATGCGCACGGGGATGAATGAGATTGCGGTCTTGGGAAAACTGGGGATGGATTGTCAGGGGGAACTTTTTGCCCGTCGTGAGAGAAATATTATTTGTGGCGGCAAAAGGTATGTTTGATAATGGCAAGTGTAACTGGTTTCTTGATCTGAATCGGTGACAATCACTGTGAATCAGCGTACGGGGCACCTACTGAGATCCAGTGAATGGATGGGTTACTGAAATTACGGTAAACTTGTATTTACTGGATTTTAGTACCTGTATACTGAAAGAAATAATTGCCAGTGTCTCAAGAAAATATGTTCTTAAACATTTTTAAGAATACAGATTCTTGATGGAAGAATGTAATATTTTCGATTCGAGAATACCATCGTTGTGTGTGGAACGAGAAATTCTTCTTGCGCGGAAAAAACAATTAGGTACTCGAGCCTAGCGAGTATTTTCTTGCGCGAAGAAAACCATGACTCGATCTTGGGATTGTACCAATTTTTTTTATTAAAGAAAACATTTTAGTGGCATCAGCAATTATTGATCTCAATGTACACTGATTCTCAGCTATTTTTACTGATTCAGACAAAGAGAGTACAATCGTAGCGAAATTATTTTCGGTGAAAATGTTTGCTATCATAGCTGATATTTTTACTATTATCGGATATATCTTTTGTCGCCGCAGATAATATTTTTGTCATGATAGCAAGAAATTCTCAGGAAACCTAATTTTGTTAAAACTGCAAAATCATTTTTTTTCCGCGTGTAGACTGAGAATAATAATTGGATTAAAATGACAAAACGCAGCTAAATAGACGTGTTTAGTTATTCCAACCAAAGTGCTGGTCAGTTGTACCAAATATTTATACAGTAACAAATTCTGCGGTGTGGCCCTATATACACCACTTTTGGTGTTAAATACACAGGAAAAAACTTACTCGCCAGGAAAGAAACTCGAATCACTATTATCTCATTATCTATGAGCTTTTGGCTCATACTTGTATAATACTTCCTTGAAGATTACACTTCAATCTACAATAAAGTCTTATATCGATGTAGGCCAAAAGTTCATAGACAATAAGATAATAGTGATTGAAATTTCTTTCCTGGCGAGTAAGCTTAGCCACACCGATGAAATGATGTTAAAAATTAATATCACTTTTTTACCGCGTAATTATTCCAATCGAATGTTTAATTATTCCAACCAAATGTTTAGTTACTCTAACCAAGAAATGGGTCAATCTGACCAAACAGACGGAGAGAATCCATATTCTCCCAAACGGTTTGGTCATCGTCTCCAGAATTTTGGTCGGATTGACCAGTTATTTTTCCCAGTGTAAATGTGTAGATCGCGCGCTCTCAAACTCCACGCTCTCACCGTATCTCCAACTAAACTCGCGCGCGAAAGTGTCGCACGGAAGTAGATGCATCAGTTGCATCGCGCGATGTTCGGGAAACGAATCGATCTAAACGAAGCGAACGAAATCGTAGGTATCGTTCGCCCGAGTGCGTAGAGCTTTGAACGTGTTTCCGCCGCGAGTTCAATTCCGGGCGCCGTTAGAAAAGTGGGACGGATGATCGGGGAGGGTGATTTTTGACGGTCCTCGTGTTTCTCGAAATTATCTCGCCAGCTCCTTTTCGGACTTCGGGGAGAATGCGAAGGAAGAGAGAACGGGAGAGTAGGATACGTTCGATGCGCACAACGCGAGCCGATTCTCAGCGCGACGGTCGATCTTTCGTTTCGTATCGAAGTTCTAGCGATAGAAGCGAGCGGCGGAGGAGAGAGACAGAGAGATGCTTTATCAGAGCCGCGAGAGAGTCGGTATATCCACGAAATCGTGACAAGTGACGAGTCTCCCTCCTCCGCGTAATCGGCACTACGCGAATAATCTGAAACAACATGACCCGATAACACTTTTCGAAACGCTGCGTGACTGACGCTTCCCTCCGTTCGTTCGTATCTATATGTACAGTACATATGTAGAGTTTGTACTCTAACGAAACACACGCCGCCGCGCACGGGATGCGAGCGTGCGGCGGAAATAGATTGGGAAATGAAAGAAACGCAATTTTCTCGGGATTTCGCCCGCCTTCCGTCGTCCGGCCCGATTGTCTTGGTCCCACCGAACGCTCGAATCGCGGGTGCAATCTCAGGGACAGGAATTTCGAACCTCTCCTCCGGGGTGTAAAACTCTATCGCCGACCCTTGCGCGAAGACGAATTTTCTCGCGATAATCGTCGAGACGTCGACACTCGTGTACTCTCAACGAAATCATTGCGTTGCGATTATTTAGACGGAAAAAAATAATTTGGTCAAAGTGCCAAGACACATTTGGACAAACGAGTTTAGTTATTCCAATCGAAGTACTGGTAAGTTAAACCACAAGAGAAAAAACGGTATATTCAATTAAATCTGCGTTAACGTGTGGAAAAATGCAGAATTAGTTGCTGCGACTAAGAAATTTGGCGAATAACGAATAACGGCTATTCGAATGAAACAGACTGTAGTTCATTCGAGTCAATCATTAGTCCAAGTGACTGAGTCTGCACACTGAAAAAAAAATTGTTTTACTCAACCATCGGGTGAGGTTGAATACAGCGAACCTCGCGATGTATTCGTTTCAAGTAGATATTCACTCGTTTCAATTTCAATTTGATTGCTTCAACTCTATTTATTTTTCCTTGTATGCACTCTTATGGCATTGAAACAACTGCATCGTAAGATTCACCGTATTAAACTACATCGATGCCTGAGTGAAGCAAATATTTTTTCAGTGCATTCCCTCGCCCATAACCATCGATTTAGTCAAATCTACTACATTTTTCTCTCATTGTAGTTATCGTAACAAACAAATGATCAATTTAACCAAACAGACGAAAAAGATCCACATTTTACCAAACGGTTTGTTTACGGTCTCCGGGATTTTGATTTGATCGACCAGGTTACTTTTCGCAGCGCACCAGTCAAATTGCACCATGTACACCTAGCGTCAATGATTCCGATCGACCCGCATTGGGTGACGGTACTTTGTCCGAGTTGACCGTAGCTTAAAGATTCGAGGGAATCTCAGTGTTTTGCCGCGAAGGCTAAATTTGATTGACGCTTCGTGGCGAAACAATAAGAGCCACTCGTACCGTTCGACTACGCTCGACTCAATTGAAGTACCAACATCCAAAGCGTGTCGATGAGAATCATTGACGCAGGTTGTACCACACTCGGTAAAATCTCCCCGTAAATCGCCACGGTCGATCGTATCGTCGCTCTAACGAAAAGGTCTCGCGTATCTCCCCCCCGGCAAAATTCTTCTGCCGGACGACCACAAAATTCCTTCCAACGCACGAAGAACGCGAGCTTGCTCTCGCGTTGCGAGCGAGATTTTTTTCCCTTTACGACGGCGCGCGGGTCTCGCGCCACGATGCAGGTACGGCTCGTGGTAGGTATACCTGTAGCCGCGTCCGACGGCGCGAGCGACAAATTAAAATCTCGTCGTCGGCGATGGAGAGGGAACTGCGCCCTCTCTCGGAGCGGCTTCATCCCGGGGTATACAGAGTCGATTTTTCTCGGACATCGCGCGCGCGCGAGGGGCGTCGCGACGGAGAAAATAGCCGAGGGAGGAGCAGGAGGAACGCGCGATGCACTGACCTCTCTCCTTCGTCCAGGCCCGGAGTCCATTCTTCGCGCGCAATTTTGCAGAAGAGTAGCGACAAAGCGCCGTTGTCACAATATAAACGCATCGGGGGAGGATAATCGCGCCGGTACCCGGGTAGCGAAATAAACGATACAATCGACGCTCGTCGATGCAACCTTACGCGGGGGTGAGCGCCGGGGTGACGTGTACGCGTAGCATGGGAGAGGCGCGCGCCAGCCGCGAGCACTGCTGTTCATTGTACATGCGCGCATACAGGTATACCCGACCTTCTTCCTGCCCCGTTGGTAATTCCAATTGTCCCCGCGAAGACGCTTCTGAAACTTGACCCGTTAAAAAGTCTTTTCACCGCGGGACGAGATTTTCCATCTCGTTTCCTTCGCCCTTCCGTGTCGCGTTGAGATGGCGGAGTGTGGGAGACGAGAAGTGGTTTCGCGCCTGTTCCAGGGGGTGTCTGCACGGGGGAGAAGGATTGGTGTAATAATTTGTACAGTGTATTCCAGTAACGGGGCTCCTCGAGATGAACCGTTGAATTATTTAGTAGACACAGCGTACTTTTCATATTTCGCAACGGCATGAATATTAGTTTATATACGGTAAATTTTAACAATTTCCCGTTGATGTATGCCAGGTAAACTCATTTTTGTATTGTTACGAACTGTGAGCGCGAACTGAGTCTATTAAAAAATGCAACGCTTCACCTCGAGGAGCTCTGCTACTGGGATACAGTGTAAAAACTCATGGGTTTTCCCATGATTTTTTACGAATCCTCTTCCTCCATGTACGCCGAGAAAAATAATTTTTTGTCAGTTTAACCAAAATCCTGAATACGATGATCAGACCATTTAATAAAATATGAATCCTCCATTTATACTTGGTTAAACTGACCACTTTTTGGTTGGAACAACTTAATATTTAGTTCAACTGACCCGTATTTTGATCAGAATAACTAAACGCGTTTAACTAGATGCGTTTTGTAATTATAACCCAATAATTTCTCTCTGTGTACCGTTTATTCATTTAATCGTGCCTCGGTTCGATTTCCTCCGAGAATATCAACAGAATAGCGTCATCGATCGCTCGTTCTCTCATACGTGGAAAAACGAGAAAGAGAAAAGGCGTCGTCGGGTGCCGTGAAAATTGATTCTGACGTCGCCCCAGGATAGATCTAAGGATCCGCGCGGTGTGGAGAGCAGGAGTGGCGGGCTTACCGAGTTTCCTCTCGAAAAACGAATTCGCCGGCGTCTCCCCCCCCCCCCCCTCCAACTCTCCGCGCGAATTCTGCGATCCTGCGGCTCCGCGCGGGTACCGTTATCCGATTCGGGAGCAGGTACGCGCGATCGCCGTCGAGGAACGTGACGCGGTGTCGGCGGAAGAGGCTGCGAAAAGAAGAGAGGCGCGAGGAGCGTGCCGCGGTCTTTCACGGATCGCGGGCCTCTCCTCTTTTTCGGCCTCCTTGCGCGCGGCTTTTTGCCGGGTTTCCTTCGTCGCGGACACGATCCGCGACTCGCCGCCGTTCGATCGCCGCGTTTTACGCGGTTCGCGATTCGGCTGGTCCTCCTTTCGCGCGCGCGCGCGCGCGGATCTAGTTCTCTCCTGCCGAGAAAAAGAGAGAGAGTGAGAGAGAGAGAGGACGAGACGAGGGAGGGAGAGAGAACGACCAAACGAGAGTACGTGAAAAAAGGAGAGAGAGAAAGAGAGAGATCGGTAGGGGGTGGGAGGGAAGGGGGGGGGGGAGGTTAGAACGCACGCAAGCCTTAAAATAAAAGCAGCCAGAGACATATTAACTTTCCTGAGTACCGCGGTATACAGGATACCATATTTCTTCCGCGGATAAAAAAAAAAGGAGGACGGTGAAAAAATCTCCCCGCGCTTCTATTTTCGGGGGTTATAAAAAAATTTCTTCCTGCGCGAGCGCACGAGGGACGAGGGGGAGACTGGAGCGGAGCAAGGGGGAGATGGGTGAGAGAGAGAGAGGGAGGGAGTGACTGCCACGCGGTCGGGGGTTGCTCTAATGCCGCCGCTGCTACTGCTGCTGCTGCTGCATGGCTGCGGATGATGCGTTCGTCGCTATATATCTCGGTGCGCGCGTGTGTACGCGCGTAGGGTGTGCGGCGTATAAAAAAATTCCCCGCTCGTGCAGTCTGCCGTGCTGGCTTTCATTAAGGAATCGTTAGCACTGCAGTCGCCGTCCTCCACCTCTCCTCTTTCTGCTCTACCTCCCTCGTTGCGCGCGCGATACTCCGCTGGAAACGAGTCACGAGGATTCGGACACCTGCAGCTGTTGGATATATGCATATACACGGGATCGCGTAGGTTGTATTTCGCTTACGAAATTTCGAGCGAATTCGTCCGGACTCTCTCTCGCGCCTCAGAGCCGAGTTTCGATCGACGTTCACGGAATAGAGCCCGCGACCCCGCATGCGGGGGATATCGGCATCCGTACGCGGCAATATCGCGGGGATGATTCGTGGTTTTATTTCGCATTCGAACGGACTTTGGCAAAATGTATGGGCGGGGAAGGATTCTCGTTGTACGTCGCGACGAGAGACTTTACACTGAGAGAAATAACCTGGTCAATCAAATCAGAATCGTAGAGACCGTAACCAAACCGTTTGGTGAAATGTGGATTCTCTCCGCCTGTTTGGTTTGACTGATCATTTTCTGGTTGGTATAACTACACTGAGAAAAATAACTTGGTTAAAATGAAAAAGTGCATCTGGGGTTAAACGAGTTTAGTTATTCTAACCAAAGTACAAGTAAGTGAAACCTAATATCAAGTTATTCTAACTACGTGTCTGGTTTTTTTTTAATCAGAAAATGGTTAGATTAACCAAACAAATGGAGAGGATCCATATTTCATCACACAATCGGTTTAATTATAGTCTCCAGGATTTTGGTTTGATTGACCAGATTATTTGTCTCAGTGTAGGCATGTAGTTAGACTAACTAAACATGTGATTAGAATAACTAAACTCGTTTAACCAGAAGCGTTTTGTCATTTTAGTCAAGTTATTTTTCTCAGTGTGGGAATCGTTTCAATGCACCGAGAACAAATTTTGGTCAGTCAAACCAAAATCGTGGAGGCGACGACCAAACTGTTGGGTGAAAATATGGATCCTCCATCTGTTTGGTCAGACTGATCATTTTTTTGGTTAGAATAACTTGATATTTAGTTCGACTAATCAGTATTTTTTCGCTAGAATAACTAAACGCATTTAACTAGATGCGTTTTGTCACGTTTACCTAATTATTTTTCTCAGTACAGATGCTCCTCGAGGGTGAGAAAGAGAAACGACAGTTTTCGCGACAAATCTTTTATTTCGTTAACAGGCGAGCGGTAGTTTTAACGAACGTCGCTAAGTACCGCGATAATTTTTACCACGATCATCGCTATAGAATTTATAATAAGACACCTGCTCCTATAGCCGCGTTAAGCGCAACGACACAGTCTATTTCCGCGTTGCACTTACAATTAGCGGCCACTGCAGTGAGACGTAAACGCGGGGTCTCTCCCGAATTTTACTCGCGTTCCTAGAACCTCGCGATTAAACTCCCGCGACATTATCTTTCTTCCTTTCGTCGTTCTCACTCTCTCTCTCTCTCCCTCTTCAATTACCCGTAATTCGCCCCTTTACGAACTTTACTGCCCGCCCGATGAATGTTATATGGCCCGCACCCACCAATCACGCGCTCATTCGCCCGCTCTACCCGCGAATTAATATAGGGCATTTTCGAAGAAGCGAGGGAAACGTTGCGAAATATTCCTCGCGTCGTCGATTCTTTAATAGACGCCGATAGAAAAACGGTGCGCCTCGGAAATTGATTTTCTGACGGAGCGAGGGGACGTTGCGCTCCCGCGATACGCTGGACCGCCGTCGAAGGGGAGAGCGGACTGTTTCCACCTTCGATCACGCATACACACCTGTCGGCGACTAACGTTCGGACGACTCGGTAAATCGGTCTTTGAATAAGAAAAAAATATTCATATTTTTTCATTTGTTTTGTAATCTCCGAGGCGAGAAAATTCTATATGGATCATACAGTGCTCATATATGGATTTGGTCCTACATGGATATTATATATGATTTCTATATAAACCATATATGGACTGTATATGGATTATACACAAATTTGGAAGATTTAAATAATCTATATAAGTATAGTCCATGTGTATGATTTATATAGAAATCATATATAAATCCATATAGAACCAAATCCATACATGTGTGGACTGTATACAAACCATATAAAAAATTTTCCGCCTGAACTGTATACATATTCAGTATCACGCGAAAAAGAAAACATCGAAAAAAATAATTATTCGCAGAGTTATGAGTGTGTTTCTCTTTACGGCATTGTAACACGTCATCGAGAAGCCAGAGAGACGCTCTTATGCCAAGTAATGAGCGCGAGAGAAACAGTTTTGCAGCACGATGACGTAACTGCACTTTTAAATATAATTTTCCAGCGTAGATATAGACAACTATTTTAGACTCAACTGCTCAAATTTGGTAATTAGCAGCAGTTTCTATAGTTTTCGAAATCATTTTTAGTTACCGGAACGAAAGAATTATTGCGATAACTATATAAATCTGATGCCGATTATAAAAGTGAAGCAGTTGAGTCCAAAATAAATTGTCACGACTACTGTTTTTTCTTAAAATACGCTTTCAACGAGTCGAATTCGCGCAAGTGTTGCCGCGTTTTATCCTTTCGCGCGGGTTGATTCCTCCGCGAAATTATACGGGGTGTCTTCGTTTTAGTTGACACGAGCGCGCGTGTTCTCGTTGCTCAAAAATCCTCCCCTAAGGCCGTCTCTCTCCGAGCGGACGTTCGACGACGACGACGACCACGCGGGGGCTTTCGGCGCGGATCGAAATTGGACATCCATCCTCCGCGCGCGCGTGTCTCTCGGGGAGCCGGGGATTTTTTTCTGCCTCTTCCCGTCGCGCGTTTCCGAAATAGGCGCGCGCGCGCGCGCGCCTCGATGATGCCGTTTGTCCGCGCGGGACGAAGTATTCACACCCGCGTGTCGTATTTTCTCCTCTAACGCTGCGTGAGCTCGTCTCGATAATTGTATCGATATCACGATTACGGTGTTTATTTGTAAGGGGAAACTATTTTTTAAATTGCAAGAAATTGACGTGCATCTTTCGAACTTTTCGAAGAGACATTTTAATAGTTAATATATATTTACTTGGCCCAATGAAATATTTCGTTCGCCGTAATCAAGTATACATTTATTAATTATAAATAAACTTCTCTCAGTGCAGCCTTCTCAAGACAAAATATTGCTGTCGTCATAATCAAGCCAATTAAATTCTTTTCTCGGTGCAGCCTTCTCAAGACGAAATATTTCTTTCCTCATAATCAAGTATACATTTATTAATTGAGGGGGTCAGAAGCCAAGGGGTCCAAGTAGAAATACAAGTTTTCCGAGATATGCTCCACATTAAAGTATTCTTGTTCTTTAAAAATACCTGCAATTCCTTTGCCTCAAGTGTATAAGCTGTATATGAATTATTCATACACCTTATATACACTTGAGGCGAAGGAATTGCAGGTATTTTTAAAGAACAAGAATACTTTAATGCGGAGCGTCTCGGAAAACTTGTGTTTCTACTTGGACCCCTTGGCTGCTGTGACCCCCTCAATTACAAATACACTTCTCTCAGTGCAGCCTTCTCAAGAGGAAATATTCCTTTCGCAATAATCAAGTATACATCTATCAACTACAAATGAACTCTTCTCTCAGTGCAGCCACCTCAAGACGTACTGGCCGTCGTTTTTCGTATTCTCCGCCTGCGAGAAACGATCGCGAAAAGTCGAAAAATTCGCGGATACCTCTCGTCAACGAATTTCTCCCCGTTAAAGAACCCGCGCCGCAGAACAACCCGAGGAGTTTCACCAGGACGATCAGCCTTTTACGCGGTCGTTCCGATTTTAGTCGCGTCCGTTCCGCGAGCGCGCGCGCGAGCGTACTCCCGGTAAAAAGGCCAGTTCCCGCCGTTAATCCCCGTGTTCTAGCGACCACAGAGAGCGCGAGCGGGGCCTTAATGTTTCATTTGTTCCGAGTCGAACGCCCCAAGGGCCCCGGCGCACCAGAAACCCAACCGCCTCTCTTGCCTCGCTCGTCGGTCGGCTGCGAGGGGCGGTGGCGAGGGGGGAGGGTGGAGAAAAAAATGACGTTTTATAATTCAATCTCCGCAAACCGTGGTCCGTTTACGACGGGTAATTGTTACAGTCGAAGGCATTCCATCGAGTATAGTTCCTCGGAAACGCTCCACGACGCGCCAGCGCTCTTAACGCGCCTAGGAAAAATTGTCCGCTCCCCCCGGGGATCGCGTGCGCTCTCTCGGCGCGCGCCAGGCCTCTCGCGGCCTCGTCCAGTCCCGGAGCGGAGAGTCGAGAGCCGCGCGCAAAACTGTCGAGAGAGACGTATATAAAATCCGAGTCCTCTCTCTCTCCTCCGCGGTGCGCGGCGAGGTGCGGCGCGGCGCGACGATAACGAACGCTCCCGCGGGCTCGTCGGGGTTGTTGCTACCGCGCCGTTTCCGCGGCCCGTCGTTAAAGCCTCCCCACCGGACCCTCGCGCTTTTTGCTCGTTGAGACGCCGTCAATTTTAGGCGGAAGTGACGGCCACGCGGGTCCCGGGACCTTCGCCGGCGCTCCTGGAAGTCGGCGCTGAATGCGCGCGCGTAAGCATCGGGACGTGTGCATTAACGAGCGCCGCGCCGACTCCTTCTTTACCGCGAATGACAACTATTCGCGGCCCGTCGAACGACCGGTCGTTTTGTACGTGTTTCGCTTCGTTCCGTCGAAGAAATTTTATCGCCGCTCTTTTTGCCCGCGCGTATCGAGCCGCGCGTTCGAAAGTTAGTTTTGGAGTTCGGTGGAAACGTCGGGCCGCCGCGGTGCGGAACGCTTCAGCGCGTCGCGCGGCTCGACTTTAACGTCGATAAGTGGTATTTGCGATCGAGACTCCGAAGTGAAACGTCACTGCAACCCGAAACGCGGCGGCGATTTAAATTCACGGCGAGTGGCTCGGCACACGCGACAAGTGTGCTTACCTTGACGCCACCGCGGATTTACATTTTCGCGGATATACGGGAAGAGGACGATTTTTTCCTCGTCGTTGCCACGACGACGAGAAACGGGGACGTCTAATCGGCGCTCGTATCTCGCGTTCTCCCTCGTGTCGCGCGCGAGCGATTTGTCGTTGCCGATAACTGTGCGTCCGGGCCCCCGATCGCGCGCGGTCGTCCACCGAAATCGGAGGTGCGGGTCCGCTCCGCTGCAGCGCGCAGCGCTAGGAAGGATCGGAAAGGAGGGGAAAAAAAAACGAAAGGAAAAAGAGCAACCAATCGCGGAAACGACTCTCGGGCGAACCAGTCTCTCTAGGAATAGGTTATGTAATTTTAAAATCGATAAGGCGTACCTCTCTCTCTCTCTCTCTCTCTCTCTCCCTCTAGCCGTATTAGTGAAAGAGCCGTGCGTACACGCGCTCCCGCAGCGGGCACCGGCGTCGCGCTAGTGCGTGCGTGAAACTGGTTTTTGGTCCTTGATGATGATGATTTGGTCCTGCCGGTCGGCCCGTTCGTCCGCCCGTCCGTGCGTCCGTACCTGCTTTGGCACATTATCCATCCGAGGCCTAGGCAGCTGGTAGCTGCCTGGGAATTTTTGATTTTTTATCTGCCTAATTATACAATCTTCTTTCTTTCTAATTGCTCATCCGCGGCTACCGGGGACTAACCCTCCCGGACGGCGGGAGCGCTATTCAAATACCGCCAACCCCCCTTTCGGTCTGTTTCACGGCCGCGTAATTCCTCGAAATTCGAATTTAATTGGTTGGAAAGTAGACATTCCTCTCTCGCGCTCCGTACCCGCCGTCTAGTCGATGCCGTATCTAGACGAATATCCGGGGCCGGTGTCCACGTCGAGTGGACTCGCTGTTTATTTCCCTCCTTCCACGCGTTCCTTCACCCCCTGATCGTGAGAAAATCTTACCTGCCATTCACGGATCGACGTTTACACCGATAATTGACGCACAGATGCGTGGATCTCTCGGATAATGGGGCAAAAGTGGGATAGATGTCTCTATCCGACTCTCCGCTTGACTTTGAGCGCGATTATCTCGAAACGCGGTGGAGATGTGTGACAAATGTAGATAAGCTTTTTTACGGTAAAAATTTAAGTGAATATTTTTTATTTAAACTTCTCTTCGATATCTCTCTCTGCAATCGATTTCAAGATAATCGATCTTGAACTTGCCCTTTAACCGGGGCATCTATCTACACTCAGGGCAAACGTCTAGTTGAATGTGAATCTAATAGAAACATTTATTTGAGGTGAAGAAGAATTTGTTCACATAAAAAAAAAGTCTGTTTGAATTAGATAAATGTTTTACATATATTTTTAGTCGAGTACAAACCTAGTAGAACCTCTATTTGAATCGGTCATTTCATTCAAATAGACTTTTGATCGATGAGAATAAGTTCGGCCTTAATATAAAAAAAATGTTCAATAACAAACGAAAAAGAAACGGTCCGAGCAAATATTTATTCGCAGAGTTATGAGTACGTTGCTCTCTGTAAGATTGTGACGTTATCGAAAAGGCAAAGATACACTTATGTTAAGCAACAAGTGCGAGGGACATAGTCTTACTAGACTATGACGTAGCTGCATTTCAAAACATCATTCTCTAGCTTAACCCCTTCAGACCTGATTTTTTTTTCGCGGAGTAAACAGATTTTTTAATGATGTATTAGCCTTTGGGGTATTATTATATTTTAAGATATTTTTGCAATCTTTATTTAACACATTTTTTTATATTTATGTGCAAGCAGTACAAAGTTGTATTGTTGCGTAAAATTTTTTAATAAAATAGCTCAAATCCAATGTAAATACTCGTGTACACCGGTCTGAAGGGGTTAGATAAGGCGGAAAATGAAAGATGATAGAATACGGGGTAAATAATTTTGTCCGAAATTTTCAAATCAGCAATAAAAAAAATTTGTTTCAAAACAAATTTTCTTTTTCGCGTCAAATAAATGTTTCTACTGGATCCGTATTCAACTAGACCTATTCCCTGAATGTATCCCACTTTTACCCTGTGCTCTATCCACGTCGATTAATCTCGCTATTAATCTTCCATATACGATGTGCATCGAGTATTCGCGTGCCCATCTCCGTGCTACTTCTATCCATAACCATAATACTCGTCTTTATAGATTCGTACTCCCCCCTCAGTCGTCATCCGCGATGCGCGTCACCATCGAAAATAAATCCGATCAAATGTTTTCGACGCCTGTTTCCCTCGGCCAACGACCACGAAGGGCCGCTGAGCTCGTCACCGCAAAATCTGCGCGATCTTTATTTACACTGGACCCCTTTTTTTCCTCTCCCTCGACGTCATCGCGCGGTCCCTTTCCCATTTTCCGAGCACGTGGAGCCTCCGCGCGCGCGCGCGCATTAACGTGACCGTCTTCGCGGTGGAGATGACGAAGAGAGACCGGGACCGAATAGGTTCGACGCTTCCGCACAACCTCCACGCGCGATTACCTCTCGGGTCCTCTTCGCGCATTCGTCCGCCTTTCCCTCTCCGTCTCTCTCGCACTTCTTTTCTTCGCCCCTCCTTCGTTTATATTACGGAAGAAAGCGATAGGAATGGATTAATGCGAGGGGCGGCGAAGGCGAAGAGGACCCCGCGAACGGCTCATAGAATTTCTCGAGTTTTTCGGCAAACAAGCCGATGACGGATGAGCGGAGGGGCCCCCTGTGCGACTCTCCTCCACTCCTCTCCTCCGCGCGCGAAGGACCGACGACGAGAAGCGGCACGGTCGGTCGAACCATCCGCGCCGCCACGTAAGTGCCTCTTTGAGTCCCGCGCCAACAGCCGGGTTCACCCGCGGCGCGGCGCGAGAGGGGATTGGGAAGGGGGATTCCGTAATCTGTGATTCTTTCGGTCTCTCCTCCGCCCGAAGCAGCCACTCTCGGGGATCGCCAATTTCTCGGATAAGTAGGCCTTTCATCCGGTGGAGGCCCCCCGGGACCGTCGGTAGATCGGGCCTAATCCAGTTTGACGTGGACCGTGGCTGTATGCGAAAAAAATAGCGCGAGGACGGGGGAGGGGGCGATCCGCCCTCCTTCGTCGCATTCGTTCGCTTCCGTCTCTCTCGCGGACCGGAAATCGCTTCGCGGAGTCGAGGAGAGTCGCTCTCGAGAAGCCGGGCGTATAGTACGTGTGTGTCGCGTCTCGAGGCGCGCGCGCGCGCGCGCGCGGCTACCGGATCCCCGTGTAGATCCGTTCGGAGATACGTACTTGTGGCCGCCGCGCCACGAAGCGTAGTACTCGAGAGAGACCGGACTGGATTGTAGATTCGGAGGAAGATGAAAGGTGCCCTCGTATACCATGTGAGACTAAACTTAGTCGCCAGAAAAGAAATCACTGTTATCTCGTTGTCAACGAATGTTTGGCCTATATCGATATAAGACTTTATTGTAGATTAAAACGTAATCTGTAAAAAAGTATTATACGAATATGAGCCAGAAACGCATAGTTAATGAGATAACAGTGATTGAAGTTTCTTTCCTGACGAGTAAGTTTAGCCTCATATGGATACGCGAGGTTAAGCTTACTCGCGAGGAAAGAAAATTCAATCACTGTTATCTCATTATCTATGCATTTTTGACCTATATCGATCTAAGACTTTATTGTAGATTGAAACGTAATCTGTAAAAAAGTATTATACAAATATAAGCCAAAGGCTCATAGGTAATGAGATAACGGTGATTGAAGTTTCGTTCCCGGCGAGCAAATTTAGCCTCACACGGTATGCGCACCTGTTGAAATCGTTTTCGGTTCCTAATACGTCTGAATCCGAGGAGATCTAATCACGGGTCCGCCGTACGAGGACCTGCGCGACGTCGCGTCTCGCGCGCGATGCCGCGTATCGCCGGCGACCTTCGGGGACGCGACGGAGACGAAGAATCTCTCGAGTCGCGAGATACTCGAAGGTCCTCCTCCTCGGCTCCTTCCCGTTGTCGTCGTCGTCGTCGTGACGACGGTTAATTTTAGCGATCGCGTTCTCTTCGCGAATGAAATCCCCAATTTGACCGTGACTCTTGGAATCTCTCGTCTCCTACTTCTCTTCGTTCTCTCTCTCTCTCTCTTTTTCCCCTTTCCTCTTCTCTCCTCCTCCTATTTCGAAGTCATTACGATCGGCGGCGGCGGCAGGCGAATATTTAAATTGAATTTACGAGACCCAGCCCCGGGCCATACACGGATCCGCGCGTCAGAGAGATCAAACGTTACGTACTCGTTCGCGTATGTAACCTAGGTACGCGCGTATGTAGGTACTTCGTACCCGCGTACGACGCTTGAAACTCGGAACTCTGAAAGACGAGCGCGCGGGCTTTGCTGAGCAAGGAATTTTAAGGTTTCGTCGTAATAAAGGGATTAATTCACGCGAAACGGATGTATCGCACGCGGTAGCACGTTTTGATTAGGCATTTTTTTACGGTGGATTTAGAATTCCACTTGGATGTACCGAATGTACGACTAATTTGCGTAATCTGATCTAATTTTTTATTTTTCATCGTCAAGTGATCCTGAAATCTTCGAATAATTAACGGAAGTATATGAAACTATGTAATGAATTAAAATTAATATGCACCGTAAAAAATGTAGGTATATTTTTAATATACTTTTGTATAAAGCTTTTTTTGCAATACGTGATTATGAAAATTAATATATTTCCTTATAAATTTCATAACGGAGTATATTAATTTTCACATAATCACGTATTGGGTAAAAGACTTCATATACATACAATTATATTAAATTTAATAGAAGTTTTTTTATAGCGTATGGTAGACCGAGGCGAATCGGATTCATATTTTTAAACCCTGATGAAAATAAGTATTCCAATTGTTCGTATTATTTCATTGAGGAGGAAAGAAGTAATGTCAATGACCAGAATATTAATTTTCACAGCAATTTAAGAAACATAGATGTACACTGTGAAAAGTTTTTGTAGTAAGCTTCATGTTACTTTTACGAAGTTTTTATCATACAAATTTATCCATTAAAATTACTATAGGTAGGCAATTGAATCAATTACATTTACTACAGATTTGATTTAAATTTACTACAAAACCATTATAAATGTACCACTATTGGAGCATCTTATCAACAGAAACTGTAAAATTCAAAACTCTCTTCAAAATTTACAAATAATTCATAGTGATTCACATTGCAATTTTATAATACTTTTGTATACAAAATGTATAGCAAATTTACAAATCCAATTAGCAAATATACAAAATGTATAATAATTTAATACAAATTGTTACAACAAATATTCATTACAGACCTTCATTAACTTCACCCGCTCTTACGAGAAAGCGATACCGTTACACCGACGTGTAGTGAATCGGGTTTGTCAGACAATTATTCGAGCTCCTCTATAAAAGAATACCCAAGTACTTCGCAGAAAACGCTATATACCTACTCGCGTTAAATTCTCAACGAGTACTCATCCGCCTCGGCCGAACGAGGCTCGCGCGGCTCGTGAATGGGATGCTGCGGGGAAGCATCGCGCTGCGTCTCTCCGCGGAAGATTCTTATGCTTCCCGTTGTCCGCGCGGCACGTCGATGATTTCTTCTCCGAAGTGGAAATCCAGCCGGTCGAACGATCCGCCGTGCCGTCGTCTCCAGATACCGTGGAGACTTGACCTCTCTCTCTCTCTCTCTCCTCCTCCTCCCTCCCTCGAAAAACTAAAACTCTGAAATTTCTCTCCGGTGGATTCCCTTTTCACAAGCACCGATTTTCTTACCGGCCCGGCAAGACGAGCGGACAAATTGGACCCGGTCGCAGCTAATAATCGATTGGCGATATTGTATAAGCGCGGTTTCACTTACTCTTACGTATGTACGTCTATGGCACGAGCTTCCTGGAAAAATTCATAGGTCTTTTAGCGGTTACGAAGCCGACTTTTACGTCTACGCGGAAGTCGGTGTCTTTTTCTATTTTCCTTTTCTTCTCCTCTGATGCATGCATTATAACAGGCAGTCCTCCTTTTTACGATCTTTTGATTTTCTACCGTATTGACTCGGAGAGCCCGCCAATCTCTCGCCGTCCCGCTGCACAATACGACGCGCTCAAAGAGAGTCTTCTACTCGAAGGCGCTATTAAAGTTTCTTCTCCTCCTTCTCTCTCTCTCTCTCTCCGTCTTTCTCTCTTCTCCCGCGAAGGCCCGACGGGAGAAGTATCTCGGCGGCGTCCGCGCTACGCTCGACACGGCGGTTACGTTGGCCGCGCGCGAACTTGACTCCTGCAAGGACGCATTTCGAAAGGAGGAAATAAAAAATGCCCCGACGCGCTAAAGGACGTGCCGAGTCAGCTGTCGAAACGAGCATCGCTGCGAGCGCTTCGATCGCGCCGAACAGTACGCGGACCGGACGATCGATCGATCGTCGTCGTGCCGCTGTCGCGATAACGCGATTGCGTAACGCCGCCGCGACGACGGCGTCGCGGAGGTGGCCGGAGATCCGATGAATCGAATCGCGTCGCGGGCCCCGGATTGGCGCGATGCCGAGAGAAGGTCGAGAGAGAGACCGCGTGTCGGACGCCGTTGGAATGCTCCGGCGGCCGCGCTTTGCGCAACGATCGGATGGGATCGGGTCGCGGACGAGGACGGCCGGACGACGCCCGGCGTCGGGACGCGATCCGCTCGCTCGGCGCGAGATGAGGCGGCTCCGGGAGGGAGACTCGGGAACGCGTTGCTCGGGATCGGTCGGCATTTTGTTTTCCAAACGCAGCCATCCCTAATATCTGAGAATCTCGTGACCAAGATGAATTATTTGTATCCGTGGTTTACGATCGGAGGCCGAGAGAGAGAGAGAGAAAGAGAATCGCGCCGAGAGAGGGAAAAAGGTGGGGAAGGTAGAAACAACGACGAAGAGGAGGAAGGTAGGAAGAGAGAGGCAATGAGACGCCGGTGCGGTGAGGAGGGGGAGAGAGAGAGAGAGAGAGACGCGTTCAATCTCTCTATGTGGTAGCAGCGTGGCCACAGCCCGTCATCCGGGTATGCCCCGAGGCTGTGCCATGATAGACAAGGTCAGCCTCTCCCGTGTGCGCCGGGACCGACTCGCCAGCCACACCGCGCGCGCGCTCGCGCGTTTCTCGTTTACATTTATTTATTTATAAATACACGCGAACGCCGAAGCCCGTACCGCGATAACCGGTGGAGAACGCTCGCGCTTCCACGAGGAAACCCTTTGCCCTCGTCGCGCGCTCGTTTTTGGTCCAGAGCTCCAAACGGGGAACAAAACCAATTCGCAGGAACGCGCGCCAGTCGCCAATTCCTTTTCTCTTCCGCGTTCACTTCGCGCTCCCGCACCCGAGATACTTCTCGCGGCGAACCAACGCGTAGGTATACCACGCACACGCCCCCGTGTCCGATAGCGATCGCATCTCAGAATCCGCGTCCTCTTTCTGCTTGCAGATTTTCGGCAGCAAGGCGGACCTGCAGCTCCACACGCAGATCCACATGAGGGAGGCGAAGCCCTACAAGTGCACACAGTGCTCGAAGGCGTTCGCGAACTCGTCGTACCTGTCGCAGCACACCAGGATCCACCTGGGCATCAAGCCGTACCGCTGCGAGATCTGCCAGAGGAAGTTCACCCAGCTCAGCCACCTCCAGCAGCACATCCGAACGCACACCGGCGACAAGCCGTACAAGTGCCGGCACCCGGGCTGCACCAAGGCCTTCAGCCAGCTGAGCAACCTGCAGAGCCACTCGCGCTGCCACCAGACGGACAAGCCGTACAAGTGCAACTCCTGCTACAAGTGTTTCTCCGACGAGCCCAGTCTCCTCGAGCACATACCCAAGCACAAGGAGTCGAAACACCTCAAGACCCACATATGCCAGTACTGCGGCAAGAGCTACACCCAGGAGACCTATCTCGCGAAGCACATGCAGAAGCACGCGGAGCGCACGGACAAGCGCCCGCCGATCATCGGCACCGGCCTCAGGCCCAGCATCCACGCGATGGCCCACCACCAGGATCACTACTGGCCCAAGGTCAGCCCCGACTCGGTCATATCCGAGCTGCACGATCGG
This sequence comes from Xiphydria camelus, assembly GCA_963678675.1. Lineage (NCBI taxonomy): Eukaryota > Metazoa > Arthropoda > Insecta > Hymenoptera > Xiphydriidae > Xiphydria > Xiphydria camelus. The sequence goes on from OY783195.1 coordinate 27,673,503, forward strand.
CTGCCCCACCACCACCCCACCGCGGCGGACTACCACCAGAATCAGAACCCGGAGATGATGCTGCCGCACGGCCACCCCCGGGAGTCGCTCGAGAACGACTCGAGGCAACAGACGCCCCAGCCGGGCAACCACCCGAACAGCAGTTCGGCGTTCACCCCGATCTCCTCGATCGCGATGAACTCGATCTCCTCGATGCAGCATCCCCTCAATCCCCTCAATCACCTCCACTACCCGGGCAGCCACCACCCCGCCTCCCGTCCCTACCTCTACGAGGCCTTCAACTCGCAAAAGTCCTCGCCGACCTCGTCCTCGTCCGGCGTCACGCCGGGCACGACGACGAACCAGAATCCCGCCTCCTTTCCGAACCAGCTCATCAGCCTGCATCAGATCCGGAATTACGCGCACCAGCCGAACCTGGGTAACCTGGGAAATCTGAGCAACCTCGGCAACCTGAGCAACTTGAGCAACCTCAGCGCGTCGATGGAGAGCCACGCGCTCCTCGGCGGGCTCAAGGAGAAGCAGTAACTCCCGTAGAAACTCGGACGGTCGCCCGTCGCGCTCGCGTTCTCCCTCGGGTCGCGGGGGCCGCCCCGGGCCCTGAGGTTCTTCGGAAACGTCCTTCTCCCGCGGGCAGAGAGAAGCGGAGGGGCCGCGCCGTCGTCGGATCGGCCTCGCGGAGGACGCACCCGCCGCGGGTCGACGGAGTCCGAGCTCTCGCGGTGGGGCGCGCATTTTTTTTTTTTTTTTTTTTTTTTCGTACCACTCGCGGCGCCACGAAACTCCGGGCGTCGCTTTTCGGGGCTGAAGATGGGGGAGGTGGAGTCGCGACTTCTCTTTTTTTTTTCCCCCTTTCCAACGGGCGCCAATTAGCGCCGCCGTTCGAATAATTGCCGCGAGACGGAGCGGAGGAGAGCGCGGAATTCGAGGGTCGCGCGATAGCGACGCCGAAGGTGGACCGCGGGAGGGGAGCGCGGCCCCGAGGTAAGTCCCCGATGATGATTGGAGGAAGGCTGAAAACGAGGATTTCGTGATTCTTTTTGCGATTCGAACCGCGCGTTTTCTCCCCTTCCTTCGATCGCCGTCGCTTCCGTCAGGGACGTTATCGTCTCGGACGCTCCTCGTTCCTCTTTCAAACCGAGATCTCCTTAGGATAATTTGTACAGCGTTCTTTTTCCACGGAGGTTGTCGCTCCTTCGAGACCGCGCTTGAAAAGTACTTAAACACGCGTTATATTTACACTGCAAACAGATTTGCAATTAATTTAATATAGGTAGTTGTACGTAAAGCTTTTATCCAATACGTGATTATGAAAATTAATATACTCCGTTATGAAATTTATAGACAATTTCGTGAGGAAATATATAAATTTTCATAATTACCGGGTATATTAATTTTCGTAATCACGTATTGAAAAGAAGCTTTATGTAAAAGTATATTAAAAATGCACATTCTTTACAGTGTGTGACACCGAGAAATGGTACCGTGAGAACGGTATAATAAGAAGCAAGTCCTCGAATATAAATTATAATGAGCAAGACTATACGTATAGTCGAGGAGATTGTGATAATTGTCAAAGAAACTATATTTTATAGTCTCTCTAATTAGAATTCACGTTCACAAAGACTTATTTCGATAGACGAACACCTGATTCCGCGTACGGCGCGGCGTAACCACTTACCCACCTGTCTTTCCAGCTACCGCTAATTAACAAATTGAACATTTTGGTTATCGTACGACTCCGCCTCCCCGCGAGCGACACGCGCGAGAGTCCGACGCGCGCGAAACTGGCGCGAATAGCGAGAATATAGGAAGAAAATAGTGAGAGGGAGAGGGGGCGATGAGGAGAGGAGGACAAAGGATTAAGCGACGAAGAGATGAGGAGAGAGGGGGGAGATAGTAAGAGTAGGTTGACAGTGCCACGAGATACGCGAGGACGAAGAGCAGTAAGAGAGAGGGGGACGAAGAAAGCGGAAAAAATGGTGTTGAACACAAAGATAAGAGTGGTATGGAAGACCTCCTGTACATAGCTATTATATAAATATATAAATAAATATATATTATTATTAATTATTAATTATTAATTAATTAATATTTGGTAGGTGTGTAAGGTTGATAGATTTACGTGATTATTCTCTAAGTACCTTGTCTAAGGAAGAGAGGGAAGACGATGTCCAGATGTTTTTTTTTTCTCTTTAGACTCGCGAGCGAAAGGGAAAGGAGAGCGAGGGAGCGAAAGAGTAGCGCGCCAAGTGGCGAGGATGAGTGGGAAGGGGAACGGAGGAGGGTAGTGAAGGGGAGAATGAGATTTTTTATGCCGTACACGACGTCTGGCTACGATTTCGGCGATTTGACTTTTGGTTTCTTTCGTTTTTTTTTTCTTCCTTCTTTCGTTTTTTTTCTTCATTTTCCAAACAATCCCGCCATCCCCGCCCCGTTCGTTTCCCCTCGTGCGCGAACCGATCGTTCGACTTTGTTCTTCCATTTTCCCCAAAGACGCGCCGAAGTCGTCCGCCGGATCGAGCAGTTTCGTCGCGCCGCAGTCGGGACGGGCGAAAAGCGCGTAGGACCGCGCACGAATGCGCGCGTTGTGCGCGCGATCGACGAGGGATCCGAGGAGAGACGAATCGCTGTAGATAATTTCTTGTTACGGTGCGTACACGCGCCCTGTGGGGGACTCCCGTATCCGACGGCTCGAGATTGAAGGTAAATAAAAAAAGAAACAAGACGCGCGAGAAGACAGCGGCGCGTGTTCTCGAGAGCGCGCGCGCCGTCTCTCTGGATTTCAAAATCCGCGCGCGAAGTCTTTCCTTCCCGACGGGGTGTCGGACCTTTACCCCGGGACGAAAGTATAGCGGGACTTCCCCGACGCACGGCGGTCGCACCTCACCTGTGCTCAAGTTGTTTACTATTAGTTTGTTATTAAGAAAGTATAATCTATTCTACCATTATTACGAATTATTGTAATCGTGTCAAAACGTCGCTACTTGGGTTTCCTACGATTTTTCTCGCATCGATTGGCGAGGAGGACAGAGAGAGAGAGAGAAAGAGAGAGAGAGAGAGAGAGAGAGAGAAAAAAAAAGCGCGCAAGCGAGCGAACCAGTGCGGGAGTGGGGAGGGTGAGAAAATGAGAGAGTGTATGGCGTGTGAATGCGGTAGGGTGGACGAACGAGAGTGCGGGAGAGAAAGAAAGAGAGAGTGAGAGCAAAAAAGAGAAAGAGAGCGAATGAGAAGAAATAATTATTGGAGGAAGGGGCGAACGCGGAGGAGGGAGAAAAAAAATAGTACAGGAGAGACACACAAATCATCATTTTGTTACGGTCCAAGGGGTGAGGGGGGACCCAGGGACCCCGTGCTTTAATTGTGATTTTTTTCTGTCTAATTATCCTTAGTTTCATTGATTATTATTATTATTTTATTATTAATATTATTATTAATATTATTATTATTATAATTATGATTTCGTTTAATAAACTATCACGTTAAAAGAAACTTACCGGTCATCGCACCGCACATCTTTGGTTTTGTTTCGCCGCCTCGTCTCCATCGCCATCGTCGTTGCCGCTTTCTTGCCCAAAATTCGCCGCATCTTCGCGAGCGCCTCCTCGGTCCATCGGCGCCCGGGGTTTCCGCAAGACCCGCGCGCGTCGTTCCTCATCACATTCCCTTTCTTCTCGGACCTTCTCAGTCATCTTCCCCTTTGCTCGCGTCGACGCGATGCATCCCGAGCCCCGCTATTGTCTCACTCGACTGATTTCCAGATACAAACCGTCCAGAACTTTCAGTTCCGTCAATGTTAACGTTAGTACGAAGCACTTAGACGCACGCACATTTAAACGGGATGGAGCACGCACTGAGAAAAATAATTTCGTCAATCATATATTTTCCTTTCATTACGTAATGAAACACCAGTGTAGAAAATACTAATGAATATGTACATAGTTGTTCTATCCCAGTAATTATTATATTTAGTTATCTCGTTGATCAATTCGTAATATTTTGACTTAAAGCGATGGGGTAACATCCCATGAAATTTCGCGTACATAAAATACAACACTAAATTAGAGCATATACAAAAATTCAGATTTTTTTATCTAATATTAGCCACGGTGATCCAACATCCAGCGTTTAACCAGCGTTTTTTCATTTAAACCTAATTATTTTTCTCAGTTCGCGCGACGACTTCCCGAGGGGCTCTCGTGCGATTCTTCGTTCAGTGGGTCGCGGCAGAAAGGATGAAGGATCATTGTATGTAGTTCGCAGCCGCCCCGCGCTCGGTATTGCTCTCGGGATTACAACGTTTGGTCAACTCTCGTTTTTCACTCTCGGCACGACCGAGGCTTACGGGATATTAGCAATATACGTGCGAGTCACTCGCGGGGTGAATCTCTGTGGAAAGGGGTTTCTTCGAGTATCCCGTACGTACGATCATTGTCTGTACCTACATTATAATATCGATATTGTTACTCGGGATTAAACTGTACCTCTGTAGGATGTAAAGATTGTATGTTTCTACCGATTAGGAGTATACACGTAATATACAGGCTGTTCCAGAGGATAAATGGGTGGAGGATTATTCGAGGCAATGGGAAATTATTCTCCTTGCGTCGGGCTCTCAAAAAATAGGTGCACTCTTAAGGTAACTGTCCCAATAGGAGAACGCGTCCTATTAGTCGGACATATTTGAGTATAATCTAATTATCGAATTGGATGAAAAAGAACTACCAGTGGAAAAGAATTTTCAATAAATGACGGGTGTATCCAGGAAGTGTTACTGATAAAAACTCTGCACAGAGAAAAAGAATTAGTCGGATCTACTAATAACTACTTACGGGATCACAAGTACTCATTTATTTATAATACATTAATTTGATCTTTTTTCATATTAATTCGATACTTCTTCCTTGCAATCACATGCTATTTCACATGATTGTAAGGAAAAGATATCGAATTGATGTATTAAAAGATTTTATTGATATATAATAAGTAAATAATTACTTTGGACCCCGCTAGTACATAATTTTCAGTAGATCCGATCAATTCTTTTTCTCTCCGTGAGTAAAATCTGCTGTGTGAATTTGTATACCTGTTGCGTTTTGTCATTTTAGCCTAATTATTTTTCTCAGTGCGGGCTTAGCCATCCGGCTATTGGAATCGTTACCTTAAGCGCACGTGGACGTCGACGCGTCGTCTGCTACTCGTCTCGAACGACGTTTCTTCGTCGCGCGCGACACGCCCATTCTCGGCGGATCGACGATTTTTCGGCGAAAGCGGGAAAGCCAATATTGTCCGTTCATAGGAGCATTTCGAACGTTTTACGAGTAGGCACATTTTACGGATCATTCTAACGATAGTCTAGAGGCGTCGGGATGAGATTCGGAGGCGAGATGATGCGAGAGGCTGAGAGAACGGGAGAGAAAGGACGAGCGAACACGTGAGAGTGCGTGAGAGCAAGGATAAGAGAGGGACAAAACTATAGGCAATGTAAAGTAAAACAATATATTGAGTGGTACGAACAGAACTGTGATATTTTATTATATAAATTATGCGAGAGATGAAAATATGGAGAACTTTAAGAAACTACGTAGAAACGGATTAATGTATTTTACAAAAGTGCATCCTTAGGCTATGTAAATAGTTTTACGGAAGATGCATACGCGCCGCGTGTCCTCGAAAGGGTCGCGGGCGTCGTTGTTTCGAATATCGCGATCCCCGAGGCGCGTTCGTGCCGCGTTCCGAGCGTCGCGACGACGCTTCGCCGGGGTCCTCTCCGCGGAGGCTGCGAAAATTCGCACTCCCCCCCCCCCCCCAATACTCGACGCGAGGATCCGCCATTTCGGGGGTCGCGACTGCATTCTAAACTCGATTTGGAGAACGCGTCGCACGCTTTCGGGGGTACCCGGACCTCGGGTCGAGATCGAGGCCCCGGTATCTGGTCGTTTCCTGTTTGTAAAATATACTAAATGTTTCGTAAGAGATTTCATTGCGATATATTATACAGTTTTAAAACTACTAGGTAAACTAAGCATGTTGTCTGTAACCATCGATGGGCGCGATCGCGCCGGCACACACGCCACTCCCCCGTATCACGCCGCCCCCGCGTGGCACCGCCGCAGGTGCACCGAATAAGACGTGACGAGGAGGACGACGATATTTTCAGACTACAAAAAAAAACACGGTCGACCGTCCGCCGGCGCTGGAAAAGCGCGCGAGGCGAGAAAAGTGCAATAGCCACGGAGAGGCGAGGGAAGCGAATGACGATTGCTACTGTTCGGGTACGATTATTATTATCATTATCGTTGACATTATTATCGCTATTATTTCGCGCGCACCGGGAAGGCGATTCCGCAACGCCCGTGAAATTCGAAAGGGCTTTCGCCGGGTCTTCGTTGCGCAAGAAAAATGTTACTTTGTGTCGCGTTCAGAAAATCACACCCCTCCCCTTCGATCGGCCGCGTAACACCGCTCGGCATATCTCGATCGATTTCTCGCTTCACTTTACCTCGGTTCGCGACGAATTTATCGCTTTCCTAAATGTTCATACCGCGGGATCGCGCGCGGCGCCGAACACCGTCCCCGTTCGGCCGAACGTGAAGCACGTTGCGAGAGATTTCGCAAGGAAAGCATTTCAATTCTCCACCGCTGAAATCGATTAGTCTCGTTATGGAATCGATAGCCCACTAAGCCCACGACGTCAACGGCGATAGATCGTCTTAGATATATTACGGAAATGTCTTTGAATGTCGTTTGTAGGAGTCGCGTCGTCTCTGAATTCTACCCCCTATTCGATCCCCCCATCCGGGGATGTTTCGAACGCCCGTTGTTTCAGATGTTGATTTAGCGATCCGAAAGTTCGTCGACACGTCATTGCGATACAACGAAGCGACGATTATTTCTCCCGAGCGGAGTTCTCGATCCTTTTTCGTTCCACGCGAGCGAACGTTTTTTAATGCGAGCACGACAACGTACAAAAGTGATAAGGCGCGCGCGCGCGCATGGTTCGTACAGCGTGAAATTCGTGCCGGTGAAGGAGGATCGGCGATGTCGGCGTTTGGTTTGGCCCCTGTAGTAGAACTCATAAAGAAGCCACGAAGAGTCCTTTGTTGCGCACCGGCACGCACGAATTCCACGTTGCCATGCCAGGAAAATGTTCGGTTAGATCCCGCCAACGCCGTTCGGAGCGCAAACGTATAGGTTCTCTTCGTTTTACTTCGTTAAGCTTCTTCGTATCTCTTTATTTCGTTCCCTTCTCCGCCTTCGAGGAAACCCCATCTCGGAGAGCCGATAAATTCCTTTTTCTCTCGCTCTTCATCTCTCTTTCTCTCTCTCTCTCTCCCCTGGCGGAAAAAAAAATATACGCCGATTTACGTCAATTCTACGCTAAAGTACACAGGGAAAAAGAATTGGTCGAATCTAGTAAAAATTACTTGCGGGGTCGCGAGTAATTATTTATTCGTATTGATAAAATCGTTTAATACATCAATTAGATATCTCTTCCTTACAATCGTATAGAATAGCATGTGATTGCAAGGAGGAAATATCTAATTAATATGAAAAAAGATCAAATCGATGTAAATAAATGATTAGTTGCGACCGCACAAGTAATTATCAGTAGATCTAACTAATTCTTCTTCTCTATGTACGGAACTTGGAACATCTGTAGTTTCCATAGTTTGGCGTGATTGACCATAAACCTTCACAGACTTTCATAGATTTTTACAGTTTCAGAATTCAAAATCTAGGCATTTCTACGAAAAGCTATGGATTACTTTAATTGACGAAGTAATTGCACGTAGTTAATTATAATGATAACGGAATTCTATGTTTATCGACGGCTGACTACGGAATATGACGCCATACTATGGAAAACTACAAATGTGTTCCAAATTCCGTATTTTAACGTAGAACTGACATAAATCTGCGTAGATTTTTTCCGACAGGATCCCGTGACTTCGCGGTCGCTCGCGAAGGGCCGTAATCCCCGATGCGAAAATCCGGACGGCGTTGGCCGATTTGTTGCTATCGAATCATTGTACCTATCATTTCGAGGCTCTCGTTTGATTCTGCATTCTCAGCTCCTGTAAAGCAGCCCCCGCTCCGAACATCGATACACTAACTATTCGTCCTTTTTAATAAATATATAACAGAACTTATATCTTACCAACGCAGCTGCTCACTCCGTCGAGAAGCTACCGCAATTGTCACTCGCGCGAGGTACGCTTTCTTATCTGCCTTCTCGTGTGCCTTCAGATGCGCTACAAGGATGAGACGCACCTATGCAAACGAAACGGATGCGTTTCGTACGCAGCGAGAAAGTGCTGGTAAGGAATCGCACCGTCACACTTGTTAGCGCGTATACGCGCTATCGACATTGCGGTCGAATTTTGACCGAGTGTCTATTTCTTTCAATCCCCTGAACTACATTCCTCGATTTTACATCTCGCCGATAAGATTGGTAAGAAAAAAAGGGTTACGGTTCTGAGATATTTCAGACCTTTCTAAAAATAGACTTGCATATATGGTCTATTCGAGAAGCATCTCGGATTCGTGGAACGATTTTTGTTCTGAGATTTTAAATTCCATCGTAGAAAGATATTCGATCAGTCCTCAAAATATAAATCTATACGCTCTGAGCAAATAATTTCCAATGTCAACAAATATTTCTTGAAACAAGAACGTATAATTTTAAAAATTGTTAAGAATACAGGTTCTTAGTCGAAGAATATACATTCTTTATTCGAGAATACTTTCACAGGGACGAGGAATCGTTCCCGCGCGAAGAAAATAATTACGCGAGCCTGCCAAATATTTTTTACACGAAGAAAACGATAATTTGATCCTGAAATTATAATATATCATGTTTTTTTGATTGAAAGAAACGTTTTTTTGGCACCATTCATTATTTCTCTCAGTTCAACATAATCAAATTGATTATCGAGTTGGAAATGTTGAAAAATTTGACAAAAACACATACGCAATTGTATATAAGTATCATTATCTCATGAATACGTAAGAATTGTTGAGCTATATAGTTCGAACGGTCCAAAGTAGAACAGTACCGCCCTAATCGAGATTACTCGTAATAATTCATAGCTCATAGATAAAGCTTTATCACCATGAGTGAATGTGTGGTGACCACGACGTCTCTTCAATGTAGAAGAGAGCGTATGTTAATATAATCTATGCTACGCGATATGCTTCACAATGCTTCGTCTTATGTGTCATGCCGAAAGCCTGACTGATCGACGAGTACCGCGGCATCGAGAATACCGAGAAAAAAGGAATGGAAATAAGGTATTATAAAAGCACCAGTGGCCAAACACGTCCCAATATCCGGACATATTAATGTATAACACAAATTATTGAATGTGGTAAAAAGAATCAATCGCTGGGAAAGAATCTTGTAGGAAGGCTGAATTAGGAAGGGCCATGACGTATTCCGTCTAGTAAGAACACTCAATCAAATCTGCTACACATATATTTTTATGGTTGTCCGGATACTGGTCTTAACCGTCCGGCCACTGCTGCTTTTACCTTCTTACGTAGTTTTCAACTGTATCGGTTGATGCGGCTCCTCCTACACTTCACTAATATTACAGTGAAAGGTAATATAAAGGTCTGCCTGGTCTGGCAGCACCTTCTTGGTCCTACATCTTTGCCATCTCGCGACCATGTGTGGATTTAGTATAGTCCATGGGTGACCTCTACTTTGATATAATAAACATGTGGGTATGAGTATGAGACAGCCGATCACCCCTGCCTCCAGAATGTGTCTGACTCTCGGACCGTGAGGACCAATAATGACATTTAATCATTGGTAACACTGTTGTTGCATTGAAAATTTTTAATCCATTCCGAAAGATACAAAATTTGAGAAGCGCATACGCACGACATACTCGTATTGGCTATAGAAGCTCTGTGTGCATGCAGTCTATGCCTGACCCTTACGAGAAAAAATACTACTACCCCGGCTGTGTAGTTACTACTGAACAGGCAGTAGTAACCACTGGAATGTCTGTAATCCTGTGTAGCAACTACATATGTACTCTATTGAAAAAGTATCATATATTCTCATAAAAAACTTGTAAAATCCCCATAGAATTCCCATAGGAATTTGAAGTGCCTCTGAAACAGCAATTCTAGATACTCTCTTATAAAAATCTGAGAGAGATGAATGGAAATTTATTGGATTCCATGTCTATATGATGAAACAAATAAACTCTTGTAAGGTTCTATCAGTAATTACAAATAGAACGGCGCGTGTACGGATCTTTATTATCTTCATGGGATTCAACTTGTTTTACGGATACATATACATATACGTATTATAAAATTCGGTAAATCCCTATTCATCATCCCAAATACACATAAAATCTAATGCATTCCTATTCGTCCTTCTCAAACTTTTCTATTGGATACCTGGAATTGCTTCGTTAAAAGCACATCATATTCCCATAGAAATTGTCTATGGGAATCTATGGGATCTTTTCAATAGGATAGTAACAACTGCACATGCAGTAATACACGAGTACTACACGTGCGATTACTGCAGAGATGGATTACGAACAAGCACTACTGTCGTCGCCCAAATAGAAAAAATGTTTATCTCCGTTTTAGAAAATTTTGCAGCAGAAAAAAAACCGATTTTTAAAACGAAATAGAGGTTTTTTAGTTAAAATTCCATTTTTGCCAAAAAGTGGAGTTATTCACTTTTCTTATTAATCCCTATAGAATATCACCTAATTTGAAAAAATAATAATTATAAGAAACTAGAGCAAGCAATCAAGTAGAATTGCTATACTTACATGTCCTCCGTCTATTTCCATTCATCTGAAATTAAAAAATCTTCATCAATGAGAATATACATATTCTCCAGTATAAATACACATAAGGAACACCGGACTGACATCCCTTAGATGCATCCCCGACTCTCGAATCGTTAGGATCAGTCAGCAATCACTTAGATTCATCTGCACTGAACTCTCACTCGTCTCCTTTGACAGTGCTTTGTCCGCTTTCAAAATTCGAATAGTTTCTTGAAAGGTACAGACGATGTGAGACGATTGAAATGAATGATATATAGCTCCCTGAAATCTACACGAACGCATATTTACATTATATAAGGTATGTTATTTATTATATCTTATGTACATTCAACATCGTCTTGACAACACCATAGGAAAAATGTTTTAGACACATTCCGAAATTTGTCGACAGTTTCTCTCTGCTTCTTTCGCACTTTGTTCCATTTTTTGTATAATACAATAAATTTAAGACACACAGAGGCGATTCGCTTGCTCAATGAAAAACTCAGCTTGGCGAGTACATAAATTATCATACGCGAACGTGTGTAAGCTATTTATACGGGACGGTACCTGTATTTGTTTCTTTATATTCGCGGGATTTTTCATTCTGTCGCAGGTACTCGGACAGAGAGAGCTCGCTGAAACAAGAGGAATCGTAAAAGAAGGAGAAGAAATTAAACAACGCGCGTGTACGTTACCTAATTAACGCTTAACTTAATGATATAGCCACTTACGGACTCGACGATTTTCTTTTATGTTTTTTACATGACGGAGTTTTTGGAAAACTCGAAAATGAAGAAGTGATGCTCGCCCCTCCCCCCTCTCTCTCCCTCACTCTTCCTTCGATCTAGCGATAATAGATAACCTATGATAATTAGACGTCTCTTTAATTTAGTCAGATTTCTAAACAATAAATAAGTTTTTAATAAATAGTAGTTCGAAGGCGTTAATCGACAAGGAATTAAGTAGAAAGTACGGGGCGTCTAACGATCTCTTCCGCGCTAAAATTGATTTCGTCCCTTTTGAAAAACATCTTCGACGAGGACAGACGTACGAATTCAAGAATTTTGATTTGTTCCTTAGTACTCTTCCGTTCTCCCCCGCTCCCTCTCGGCTTATCTTTCCATTTTACGCTCAAAAAAGCTTTACGACGTATACGAGATAACCAAAATACGTGACGCGGAATGCAATCGAAAATTTTGAAACGCGATCGCCCTGCCGCTACAGGAGAGGAGGAATCGGACGGCGTCGTGTTGCGAATTGAAGGAAGACTCCCGGATTTTCGGAATTCGTAACACGATATACCTTGTGCGACGCGACGAGACTTCCTCGACGAGGCGTGGAAAATGTTGAAAGGCTTCCCCTGCGCATTCGATTCCCCGATCGCGAGAGAACTCGAAAGATCGCCCGAAATTGTCAAAATTTTGAATCGCATTCGCACGCTCATCAACTAGACACATATAGTTACAGCTCAAAATTCTTTAAACATTTCTCGGAATCCCATCCGAAAGTCCGTCTTCCCGTGTGGCGTCCGGCCCGCGCACTTCCGGCTTCGAACGAGACTCCGCACGACTTTGTCCTTATTTTACCTTATCATTCTTTTCTTTTAAACTTTAATACGAACATTTAGGAAGATAGCGCTATTCGATAATTAATATCTTCTGAAATTTGTTAACATTCTCTATATAAAAATCTGCATTTGCGTGTATTCACTTATTGCTTCTTAATCGTCGCCATTTCGTATAGCTCCCTTTTCCCTCGCTTCCCCCGCTAAACGAGAGGCCGCTCGCTCACCGCGCATCACACTCGCCGATATTTCGCCTGCGAGCCCCGCGATCGACGCGACGCCGATCCGCGAGCACCGCGAGACGCTTCCCTTACAAAAAAAATGGCCAGTACGAAAATACCACACGAGTAGTTATCGTACATTTCTGTAGTTAAGTACAGAAGATTACCGTAACCCACATACACACTATACATGCAGTTCACAGTAATATTCTGCAGTTAACTGCAAAAGATTACAGCAAGCTACACGTGTGATATTTTCGCACTGTAATTCTTCTTCGTCAGGGTTCCGTGACGCGTCCCGCTCGGCCTCTTTCGTACGGCAGGCCCAGCGGGTACCCTAAGATTTAATTCTCTCGATCACACATTACTAGCCGTAGATTGTTGAAATGAAAAGTACAGATTTCCCGGAAACCCCGGGCGACGCAAGTTCGATCGCTCTCAAGGAGAGCGCGCGCGCGATTTCAGGCGCGGCCGCGCGGTTGCGGGGCTCCGTCGGCGGTCTGCGATCGCCGTGTGTCCGAGAAACAGTCTTTGCGAACAGCGAGTGCAGGTGTAACCGAGACGTAAACATATTCTTCGCGAAGTGTCAAGCCTTTCCTTTCGTTTTACCTTAAAATCTCCTATTACAAGTAAGATATATCGGAATGGACGTAGCTTTACTTCGTAATGAAACTCGTTAATGTTACTCTGTAAAAAAGTAATGTAAATGCGCGCGCGCGTGCCTGTGTACGTGGTTTTAACGTCACCCGTCGCATGTACGCGCACCCGTGTGCGATTCTGATAACGTTGCTTCGCGATATCCCGCGTGAATAAGTATTTCGCATTGAGAAAAACAAAATCGCGTCGCTCGTACGCGCTTCCACCGTTTGTCCAGATTCGGGGGATCGAGATTCGAGCGAAAGACGTGGCGAAATCAAACGTAAGCCTGCAGAGCGCCCAACCGATAATGCGCTTCATCGGTCCACGACAAAGTTTACGAAGCTCGGATAATCTTGAAATTCGTCTTACCTAATACCCGAAGAGCAACCGCGTTCGCGCGTACATCGAGTGCCCCGTTCCTCCCTCGCGCCCTTTTCAAATATACGCTGATATGTTCGTAACCGCGCGAAGGGCTGCTCGTGCCTTCGCGAAAATTGCGTCAGAAACGAACGGACCCCACGCTCTCTCGTCGACTTCCACCGAGATTCGCGTTCCGTAACTTTCGCGTTTCCTCTTGATCTGAATCAGTAAGAATAACTGAGAGTCAGCGTGTTGGCACTGAAATCCAGTGAATATAAAGTTACTATAACTTCGTTAACCTTCTATTCACTAGATTTCAGTGACTCTCCACTGATTTTCAGTGATTCTCACCGATTTAGATCAAGAGAGCGCCCTTCCCGCTTGCTTTTCTTCCCACCGCTTCGCTCCCTCCATTCCTCTTCGTGTTCTCCTCCGCATTCATCCGATCAGTCGCGCGCTTCCACTCGCTCTCTCGTCCTCTCCCAACCCTCGCGGACAGCGCTCGCGTTCCGTCGTCTCTGCTTCGCTCGACGCATTTAGTCGCGCGCGTGTATATTACAAATTTCTATCTTTTTTTATAGAGATTCAATACCGACGACGAATCAACGCCTGTATATCGACGTAGTACAGGGTGTGCCGCAAGCCCTTTCATCCGCGTACAAAATATCAGCCTCTCCCGCTGGATCGGTAATCGTCGCATCGTCATCGTCGCGCGGTACACCTCGCATTGGCACATTTTCTCTGTCGCGCCGCCCCGACCGACGGACACGCGTCGCCGTCTGGAACGCGGGTGTTGCGCGAAAGGCGAGGTTCACAATTTCCCAGTCTCCCCGTCACCGTCGGATATCGTCCAGAGCGCAATTTCGGAGATCGATCTCCCTCTCGCATCCCCCCCGGCCACACTACTCTTCCGGTTTCGCGAAAGCGGGGCGCGGAGCGTTTCTGCTTCTTGCCCTCTTCACTATGGCGTAGGCGGTACTTTAGGCGCGTTATCGATATTACACAACTAATATAAAACATTCGCTGCACGAGACGCGGCCGTGAACAGCGTGACTGTACACACGTTTCGCTCCGAGCTTTCAAGAGCGCGGCAGCGCTTTTCTTTCCCCTTTCCGTTCGACTAGCGGTCCACCCTCCTCCTCCTCCTGGGAGATGCGAAGGCTCGTTAATTCCCCGCTCGTTCGCCGCTCGACGTCGCGACGTCCGCGAAGACGTACGCGCCCGCCCCCCCTACATCCCTTCGCATCCGTCTCTGTGTGGGCATTTATTTTATTTACTTATATCTTGAGCAAGTTTGCGTCCCCCTACTCGCGCGAAAGCGCACAAACGAGGACAGGAGCGAATGCCTTCGAACGTCATTTAGGCCGTCTGCGCGACGCGGGAACCTCTCTATCCTGGGCGCCGCGCGTCCGGCCGTTTCACGCGAAGCCGCGAAATCCCTCGCGCGCGCCCCCGTGACGCGGAACGGCCAGTGCGCGCGGAAAGAAAGAAGAAACAGCGAGGGCGAAGCCGCGTGACTAAACGAGGAAACCCTGCGAAGTGACGGACATTTGCGCTCGCAGTGCCGTCACGCTGTTCATGATCTTTTTTTGGTGCCCGACCAGGGTGATACCCAGAGCCGTGAGTTCTTGCACGGTGACCCGAGCGGCGGCCTCGAGGGTCGTGACGCCCGCTCGCTCGAAGCTCTCGGCGTATCGCGACATCTTGATGGAGGCCAGCCATTCGCTGACCGAGGTCAATTGCGTCATGTCCACCGCGTCCGGCGCCAGTGGATTGGTGCCCCTGCGGAAGAATCGTGGATTCAACGTTAGCTCGAGTGTTTGCCGCCGGCGCGATCGTTATTGGAACTCAGTCAATCCGGGTTAGCGGGGTGGAGTAACGGGGGAGAAAGAGAGAGACTGTATACAAAGGTAGGCGCTAAAGGTCCTAGGAAATAACGGAGACTACCGTTGTATAGCGTCGACGATGGACCTACACCGAGAAGACGGTTTATTAGTCGTGCGGGAAAAAATGTTTACATGTAATCTCATATGTGACCATGTGTCATTGAATATAATCAGATCCGAAATTTGTCTCTATCTGATTTTATATGAAGAACTATATGTAATCTTATATAATCATGTATGATCAGACAGGATTAGATATAATCAATTTCAAAATCTTCGACTTTGTTCAGATCCAAATATATATAATCATATCTGATAATACATGATTATATATACATAGTTCTTCATGTACAATCAAATAGACAAATTTCGGATCTATATATGGCTATAGATAAACATTTTTCCTGGGAGTTGATAAATGTAATTTTAAACATGGCGAAATAAATATTTCGTTAGGCCAAGACAATATATGTTAATTATTAAAATGTTTACTACTCTCAAATGGGTTACTTCAAAGGATTTAATTCTGCCAAATAAATATCGTAATAGTTAACAAACATTTTCTTCATCACGGTGTCCAGAGAAATGTGAAAAGGAAATTCCCTGATTTTTCCAGGTTTTCCAGTGTGAAATAGCCAAATTTCCCTAATCGCTATGGATATAGATCTATCATAAAGTATTACGTATCAATCGTTTTTCGTCGAATGAACAAATTAACTAATATTCATAGAACGGATTATGACAACTGGAGAAATAAACATTAAAATAATTTAATTTTTAGAACAAACAAGAATTTAGACACATACGTATGCACATATGAAATACTTTTTTTAGATTTCTATATAAATTCTTAAAAATGTTAACAGACTAGAAATCAAGTTATTTGTGAGATTTGAATATTCTCGAAAAATTCCAGACAATTCTGACTTTCCCCTGAACCGCATAATTCCCTGATAAAATGTTTATTTCGCCATATTCAAACAAACATTTATTAACTATACAAATAAATCATTTTCTCGGTATAAGGAACGAGTTTGTTCGATCGTTAACCGCGCTATAATTACGCATCGGCGTCGAGACGAGGCTGCGGCAGCCTCCGTTTTTTCGATCTCGCTAAGTATAATAGACTGGGAGAGTGGAATTTGATTAACTCTCGAAACTCTATCGTTCGAATGGTTCTAGGCGAGGGAGGATCGGTTATTTGGCAATTACGTTTTATACTTTGCGTCGCAAAGATTGCTCGGTATCCGGCTGCGTTCGGAGCGAACGTCGTTTCTCCGAGTGCGTACTGAGACTACCTTTTATAAATTTTGTCAAAGGGGAGGAAATTCCCTTTCCCCTGTTCGCGCAAAAGCGTCCCAATTCTAATCATAAAACGTAATCGTACCGATCCACGATACGCATGTGCATTCAAACATCGCATATTTACATATCACAAGACAAGGGATACGTCATATACTCTCAATTAGTTCGTACGGAAGGCGAAGGGGGTTCCATTTACGGGGGGTAGTGAAGTATTCCATTTCTATCTCGCGAGGTCGAACCCTCGCGCTGCGTTAGTTTTCGATTTCAGTTTATTGTCAACAGCCCATCGTGGGGAAAAAAACGCACAATTAAGATATACCTTAGCCTAGGAACGATAACGTATGTACAGAGGATTGATAAACAAAAAAAAAACTATAATACTTCTCTCTCGACGCTCGCGAAATTTCGTAACGATCGCGAGCGACTATTTTTTTCCTGTTCCTTGACGCAGGATACAATCGAAAAGTCGTTCGCAGCCAAACAAAATGCCATCCCCGTGCGATTTTCGCGAGCCCTCGAGAGAGACACCGGCGGCACAGGTACGCGCGTAATAAGGGCGCGCGGAGCGCAATTCCGCCAAATCATAGGGCGAACGCACACGGTCAGACTTTCCATCAAACTTTCCATTAAATTTACCGACGCGACTGACGAACTACATTTTCTAGCCCAGTTTCCGTCATTTTGATCGGTGGACGAATAATAACACGCAAAATTATCGATAGTGTCGGTAAGCTTCACAAAAAGTTCGAAGGGGAAATTGACCGTGTTCGCACGGGCACACGATACGCGACGCAGTAATCGATATGTCCTGAATCACATCGTAACCAACGCGTTAGCGCTAGAAATTTGGGAGATTAGTAAGTGAACGTACGCTAAATGGACACAATATGGAGACACGGTGCGTGTGTGAAGCAAGCAGTGCGACGTGAACAAACTAAAGGGGTACAAGCGGAGCAAAAATACTCTCTCGTCTACGTGGCAGCAGCAATCCTTGTTACGTTTCCAAGGTAACGCGAAGAGCAACGAAATTCGACGTGTTCTCTCGCTAACGACGGCGGTGGGAAAACGCGAATCGCGTGGCTGCGGCGGACGCTGCAGCCGTCTCGGACGGTTCGCGGCTGCAGCGACGGCCGCTCGTCGATTTTAATTGCTCTTCGTTTTCCCGCCCGTCTTTCTCGTACGTTCTGGCTGATCGCCGTCGTTTTTACCTTTTCCTCAAATGCACGTTGGATGCTGACGTGGCGGGTGGGGGTGGGGGTGGTGCACCCCTTTCCCTGATTCTGACAATTGTTAGCATTTGTTAGTGCAATGGAGGCCACTCTTCCGTGTGTTCGCTACCTGTCGTATTTTCCTATCCCCCCGCTTCCCTAGCGACCCACCCCCCCGCGAGCGTAACGGCCCGGTCTATCGGATGTGTACGTGTTTGTCGTTCCGTTTGGCGAAAATCAAATTGCGCTGGCACACGGCTTGAAATCGAACACGCGCGGATAAAGTATAAAATCGTGAAAAGAGACGTCCTGTACGAGCGAAATGTCGATGATATGGATCGTACACGGAGAAAAAGGGTTACGCGGGAAAAAGAATTTTGTAGGAAGTACTCAATAAGTGCGAAAATACTACACATGTAGTTTACTGTAATCTTTTGTGGTTAACTATGGAATATTATAGTAAACTAGATGCGTATAGTACGTATGTGGGTTACAGTAATCTTCTGTAGTTAACCACAGAAGATTACAATAACTACACGCGTGCGGTACTTTCGCGCTGCAGTTTTTTTCTTAAAGGTAATTAGTGGCATTTAACACGGCAGAAATTGTCCTCAGGAGTGACATCCCAGACAAGACAATCCAAAAAGTCATCTTGAAGTCATACGTAGTCTAATGTCTCTCTTTTTATTAACTTAGATTTCATGTTATTCAAAAGATGACTGTTGGATGACTCGAAATCAAAGTTGTCAAAAAGTGAGATATTAGACTGCCTGTGTATGACTAAAAAACAGCTTTCTGACTTGTATTATCTCGGATAGCACAGTGTACCATTGTACATTGAAAATATCGTATTTTTCATTGCAAAAACTACAACTCATATATGCGATACATTAGTGGTACTATTGGCTATGGAACATCTTGAATGTTGCTGTGGATGTAGAACTAATTTTTATTTGACACAGTAGCAGTTACAACATACAATGGTACTCAGTGCTGTTTCATTCCCAAGGAAAACGTCTGCTACGTGAAGTATAACTTTGTACAAAATTCTTTTTTCCGTGTAGTAATTTTTACAGTGAATCCCAGAGCTCCTCGAGGTGAAACATTGCTTTTTTAAATAGACAGAGCACACTTTTTCCTATTTTTGAAATATGAAAAATGTACTTTATATTATTAACTAGTTTACATGAAATGTATTCATTAAAAAATTTATTTATTTAAAAGTTTTAATCAGTCATGAATAATTAAATTATATAATTATCCTTCAAACAAAATTACACATTTAATTATTATTTATTCATTTCGTTGCAGTATGAACCAGTAAACATCCGACACCTATTTACGGGAGATTGGTAAATTTTACCGTATAAACTGATGTTTATACTCTTACGAACTGTAAAAAATACGATGCGGTCTATGAAAAACTTCAATATTTCACATCGAGGAGTCCTGTTACTCGGATAACTGTAAAAATTCATGGGTTTTCCCATGAATTTTTACTAATGCTCTTTCTCCGTGCATACCGTTGCCGTGTAGGGGACGAATTTAATGGCGTTCTCGTTAAGCTGCTTAAAACTTTTCTCCTGATCGATGTGCCACGACTGTACGGACCGTCAACTGAACGAGCGACGGGTCTCCTTCGCTCTCCCGGATTTGACGTCCGTCGTTGCGCGTACATATATGTATTTATCGATTCGCGCGACGAATAAATGATCTTTAGATCCTGTACTCTAATATGTCTCGTATTTTCCAAGTATAAAAATACTATTCTAACGCTCGCATTACTCTCGCGAATAAGATAAGATAATCGTATTTGAATTCGATACCCTGCGTCAATAAATATTACATTAAATATATATATATATATATAAATATATATATCGCATTAAATGTAACACTATAATTATAGAGATTTCTGAAAGACTATGCCTGCATCCGCGTCTAAGCTCCAGGACGTACGCTACGTATTGCTATTCGTTGGTTGGATTTGTCCGCTATATTATTTCCCCTCTACGCGCTCTACATAGATAGATTAAATTCTTCTCTTTATAGATTTAACCGTAACACATACCTCTACGAATCGCGCCACGGCGCGTTATTGTTTAAAATTGACTACGTCTAGTGTGTGTCCGAACGATATTATCCCTATTAATATCTCAGTTCTCGTTGACGTCGTCGCGAAGAAAGACGCGAAAAACCGCTCGCGCCCGATGGATATGATCGCTCGACGCCGCGCTTACTCCGCTGTCGGCGACGAGCGCGCGACCTCCTCCCTCGTCCCGTTGGAGGGAATCGTGAGTTTCGTATAAAAAGTGCCTATCTAGTGAGACAGCTCTCGCTGCAGACGTTTCTTACGCGGCAGCGACGGTGCGCGGTGTGCGTCGCGCGAATAATGCAGGGACGTATCGCGAACGACCGGGGGAACGAAACAAAAAGGGGCGCCCGCGAGACGCGACGACGCCGATCGCGCGCACTTCCCAGACCGATCTATCCAAAGTGTGTGAAGGGGACCCAGTTGGGATAGGTAAGGGGTGGCTGGTGTGGCAGTGCGTGTGTGGCCGCGTGTGTATGATAGTGTAGACTACGGCCGGCTCCTGGTGGCATTACTGGAACGGCAATCGTTGATTGGGCCTGATGGCCCAGTACGTCTACGAACGAGCCTGAGCCTGAACCTGGTATGGCTGCCGCCGCAGCCTGCGCAGCCGCGGCGTGACTTGTGACATAGTACGGATTGTGTGCAGGCGGCCTCACGCTGTTGTTGTAGTTGTTGTAGTTGTAGTTGTAGTTCGTAGTTCGTAGTCAGGTACCAAAGACACCACAAAACCAAAACCACAAAGAATTAGCCCAGAAGAGGAAAAACAAAAAGCGCAGTACGTATAATTGTTTTTCTCGGGGATACTTCAAAAAAATTGGGCTCGGGAGGCGAGTCGGTTCGGTGGCGGGTTTTCGACGTGATCGGGCTCTTTCGGGAGGTCGGGGGACGGGGAATTCAAGAATCTGCGATTTCGATAAAAACGATAAGCGTCAAAAGCGATAACAGCTACTTCGTAAAAGCCTCCGGAGAGCGTCCTCCCGCTTTCGTTGTCCTCGCGAAAGAAAAACGTATAAAAAGGAGAAAGAAAACTGGCGCAGACTTTCGTCCATAAATTAATTTCGCTCCTAGCCGATGTACGGAAAGTCGACGCGATCGCGGGGGCAAAGAGAGACGACGGGAAATATCGGTTCCGCCGCTCTCTTCGCGCGCGCGCTCACGCCTCGTGCTGCGGTACGATCCCCCTTCGTCCGCGAGAGGGGGAGGCGGAAAAGCGCAAGAACACAATTTTGAAAAGTGAAAAACGAAAAGATGGAACGTCATACGAGTTGGAGAAAAGCGCAATTAAACAAAAAATCAACTGTCGCATCGCGAAAAGTCCAGTTTGCCCGCTTCCAGTAATGCCAATCAGGTTGTTTCACGACTCTCTAATCAACACATATTCACGGCTCCCGTGTGCACGCACGCGTTGGAGTGTACGCGTACACAGATCCGCATTCGTACGCGTGTGCGTACGAACGAGCGCAACGTCAAAGCCCAGTGTAACAGCATAAATCAGAGCGTATATGAAGCGCGTGAGCTTCGCAGTTTGGCGAGGAAAAACAAACGCTGTCGAGAAAAATTAATTTATGGACACGAAGTGTGATTCGCGCGGCATGCGGCATGACTCGTGTTAGAATAATGACTGACGAACGACTCGGAGGAACGCGATGTGGTCGCGAATTCGGCAAATCTCGACGCGGTGGCAAAGCCTTCCAACCCGACGATAAAACGAAGCATCGACGTTCCGCCGAATTGTTCGAGGGATGAAAGCGACGATATTATAGGCTTGCTTTGATCGCAGAACGTTGCACCCAGGGGAAAAAGTCTAGTTGAATACGAACCTCCCTGGTGGACATTTTTCTCTGCCATATTTCTGCCAAAACTATGCGAAAAACTTGCCAAAATTTACCATTTCTCTCCGAATGTTCAAATTTTAGGAGCTGGTAGAGAAATAGCAGAGCTGATGTAGAGACCTTGACAGAGCTGGCAGGAAATTCAGCAGAAATTTTTCAAAATCTCTACCAATCGTGCGAAGTCTGATGAAATTCTTGCGAACTCTAACAAAACATTTGTCAGTTCCGCCATCACTGCCGAAATCTCTGCTGTCTCTGCCGAAATCTCTGCCGAAGTCTCTGCCAGGTCTTAAAATCGGAACATTTTTGCAGAAAAACGGCAGACTTTCGGCAGAATTTTCCGTAGAGGTTCAGCAGAAATTTGGTACGGGAAAATTTTTGTTAGGATTAAGAGAAAAATTGATTTGAAACGAATAGAAATTTATTCACATCGAACACACACACAAAAGTCTATTTGAATTAGACAGATGTTCTGCTAGGTTCGTGCTCGATTAAAAAGATATCCAAAACATTTAATCAATTCAAATAGACTTTTGTGTTCAATGTGAATAAATTCCTCTTTGTCTCAAATAAACTTTCTATCGGGCTTGTATTCAACTAGACTTTTTCTCTCAGTGTGGTCACACCGATGACTCTTTTTCTTTCTTTCCTCTCATTTTCCATCGGTCGCTCCGATCGGAGCAAACGAGAAGAAGAGCGTCTCCGCGAGCATTGATCGACGAGGTGGAGACAGCGAACACGCGATGGAGCTTTCCGCGAGGCGAAAAAAGGGGCAGCCCCCTCGACTCTCTCGGACCGCATTAATATTTATGTCCCATTATACTTGCACACCGTAATATTACGCTGTACACGACGATATAAAACCGCACAGTCCCATACGCATCGCGCATCGAATTGACTTATGGAACGCGTCGCGTAGCATGGAAGGGTTTCGCGGAGAGAGCGCATCGGTCGTTTCGCCTTGCGGATAATTCCACGCGGCGCGTGCCGCGTCGCCGTTCGATGCTCTCCGACATTGCGCGAACTCGACGCAACGACGCACAGTAATACTCGATCGAACACATTCTCGAACAAGTAGAAGAAGAAGAACAAGACTGGGAAGTGAGGAGCGGCTGCGAGTGTTTTACCTGTTTTGCGCAATTTTTCTGAGGGTGTCCGGACTCCGTATCAGTTTGTCCAGGGTCTGCGTGAGATTGGCAAACGTGGGCCGGTGGGTGCGTTCCTTCTGCCAGCAGTCGAGCATCAACTGATAGATCGCCTCCGGGCAGTCCATCGGCGCCGGGAGCCTGTAGCCCTTCTCGATCGACTTTATCACGTCCTGATTCGACCAATTCCAATACGGCCGCTCGCCGTACGACATGACCTCCCAACAGACGATGCCCATGCTCCAGACGTCGGAAGCGCTGGTGAACTTGCGGAAGGCTATCGCTTCCGGTGCCGTCCATCGCACCGGGATCTTGCCGCCCTGAAATTCGATCGCACCCTCAAGCACCGCCCCGAGGTGGCTTCGCCCCGACGCGACTTACCCTGGTCGTGTAGGCACCCTCCGTGGCGCTCTCGATCTCCCGGCTGAGCCCGAAGTCGGCGATCTTGCAGACCAGCGCCGCGTTCACCAGCACGTTCCTCGCCGCGAGGTCGCGATGGACGTAGTTCATCTCGGCGAGGTACTGCATGCCGCTGGCAATGCCCCGCAGCATCCCCACGAGCTGAAGCACCTGGAACTTGCCGTCGTTCGCCCGCAGGAAGGTGTCCAGGCTGCCGTTCTCCATGAACTCGGTGATGATCATGACGGGATTGCTCTTCGTCACGACACCCTGGAGGAATATCACGTTGGGGTGCTCGAACTGGCCCATTATCGACGCCTCCGTGAGGAAGTCGTTGCGGGCCTTGTCGGCCGAGCCGGGCTTCAACGTCTTTATCGCGACGTCAATTTCCGATCTGCCGTCCGGCGGGAGCTTCAGCTTCCCCCGGCACACGTCGCCGAATTCGCCGCCGCCTGCGAAGGGAATCGGATCGGGTGAAATCGCGTCGCCTTCGTGTTATCGCGACTCCGAGTCGGTTTTGTCACCGCCGCGGACCGCGCGAAAACTCACCGATGATGGCCTCTATCGTGATGTATCCGGCGTCGATCTCTCGTGCGAACTCCCGTACCGCCTGATTGGGGTCCTCGTAGGTGTGGGGATCGACGTAACTCCGCGCACCTGCACCCCCGGCACTCCCCGCACCTGCCGCAGCCACCCCCACTGCAGGTGTGAACAGCGGCGTGGTCACTGCAACGTCACCAAAACAGAGTCATTATATTAACACGCGGGCCGGAGCTGAAATTTCTGACGGAATTTTGGTTGCCTTCGTGTACGCGACTGTCCGTCACCCCCCCCCCCCCCCCCCCCCCCCCCGTCACGTTCCACCATTCAACGTCCAGTCGCATTTTGAATTCACGAAACGATACGGCAAAGAAGCGAAGTATTCGCCCTATCGAAAAGTTCTCATAGATTCCCACGTACAATTTCTACGGGAATCTGATGTGCTTTTGATACAGCAGTTCCAGATATCCGCTAGTAAAGTTCGAGAAGGACGAATAGGAATTCATCGGATTCTATGTATATCTGAGATGATAAATAGGGATTTGCCGAATTTTACATGTATCCGTAAAAACTAGTAAAATCCCGTAAAGATATAATATTAGTAATATGTATAGAACTTTAGAAAATTTTATCTGTTTCAACCGATACACACAGAATCCAACACATTCCTATTCATCCCTCTCAGATTCTTACCAGTGCGTATCTGGATTTGCTGTGTCAAAAACACATCAAATTCCCATAGCGATTCTGTGGAAGCTTTACAAGTTTTCGGTGAGAGTCTGTGATATTTTTTCAATAAGGCGTGATTTTGGAATGATAAATACAGCCAGATGCCATGCCAGCGTGTACGCAAATGAAAACATTCCCGACTGCCGACGAGGTTTGATCGATTTATTTACTTCCCGATGAAGTGGAACCACTCGGCAGATCGCGCGATTAATTGGATCGTTGGAATCGTCATCGATATATCCAAAATTTCGTCATTGGCGTTTTATTCGGGCAGGGGTGGTTACTTCGGACCGATCGGCCCGTTCGGTCGAAGTTCTCGCTCGTTCCAATTTTCAAAAGGCGCGTTAAAGATCATAAGTGTATTTTTAACTTGCGAGGAGATCGAGTGATCTTTACGCAGTGCTCGTGGTGCGCACCGACCGCGTTCGACCTCCGTCGCGCTTTCGAAATTGGAACGCGCGTCGTTATACATAATAATTATTGTCGTACGAGAGAAAAAGAAGAGCAAACATCGGACAGACCGATGGTGAAAGTGTGCAATGCAAATAAAAAATAATGCAAACTTACAAGTGCGCATAAATTATAATAATTATAAATATAGGTTCGCATGCTTCTTGCTACACTACTGCGAGTCTAAAGACGATCGAGCAATCGCCGTACAAGCGCAAGCAAACGGCAAACGAAAATTACGGTGAAATTAGAGCGGTGTAATCTTATATGTAGTCGAAGAGTGGGCGTATTGAAATACACGCAGATGTTACTCAACACACCGTCTCTGAATCTATCGTTTTCTTTATTTCTCCCTCTCTCTCTCTCTCTCTCCTTTTACATTTCCACCGATCCAATCGAAAATTTTGACAACAGGGAGGCAAAGAACTTACGCGAGGACTTGCTCTTGTTATTGGTGTGGGTTGTCACAATCGGTGAACTGTCCATTTTGCAGTGCACTGTGAACAACACAACAACCAACAAACTGATTGACAAACAGAAACAAAAGGAAAACAATAACAAATGAGTATGAATTTAGCGAGGAGAAACGAGAGACGACAAAACCCAAAATAATGTACAAAAGTTAAGGAGAAACCCGGATGACCCGACTAATGCCTTCGTTTATGCTATTACCCAGATGGCACAGAGAATTCTAAAAAAGTTCCTTTTCGATTCTTGTATTTTAAAATGAGTTCTTTTACGTGTGTCAAAACAGTCCCAAATATATTCTTATTGCTTAATGTCGCCAAATATGAATTCATTTTCAGACCCACAATGAAGCTACATGTGTAAATCAAATAATTTCCAAAAGTGTTTATAAAATAAATGTAAAATATTCCAAAATTTGTCTGAAATAATATTCTTTTAAAACTGCGAGAATGCTTTGATCAAAATTCAAGTCCGGTTCAAATTTACTTTGGAATCTGGTTTTGTTGCCACGGAAATAGAGATCTCGAAAATATATATATATATAGGCCGCACTCTCTCTCTCTCTCTCTACGGGGCATGGGAGAGGTGTCAACGAGGAAGAGCCTATAGGAGTTTCCAAGAGATTGTCCGACACAAGTACTCCTTTACGAAAAGAAATTGCATTGCGAAAATACCGCATGTGTAGTTACCGTAATCTTCTGTAGTTAACTACAAATTCCAAAATCCAATTCCGTACTTTGGCGTAGAATTGCCATAAAAAAAATCGGCGTAGATTTTTTTCCACGCGATTACACGCGATTTTAACCACAAAATATTACAGTAAACTACACGTGTAGTATTTTTTCGCACTGTAATTCTTTTTTGATGGGGCTGTCCCTCGTATGCCTGCTATCTGAGAGCAGTCAGGCTGCGAGAGAGGAGGACTCGGTCTCGCTCGAACTCTTCATTAAATTCTTCCGCATTTCAACTCACGGAAACGGCTATGCGCTCTTTCCAAACTCCGTACGAACAGAAAATACGAACTCTTTTCAGGCATCCGCGCGTAAGAAGTCAAAGTATTCTTATATTATAATCTTTCTACATTCCAAAATACAATTCTCTTTCAACTCTTTAATGAGTAAAAGTAACGAATTCCTCAAGAAACCTGCAATTTTAATTGTTTCAGAACTCTTTCTGATTACTCGTGCTATCTGGGTTACGTATGGCGTGAATGACTTACGAGTAAACAAAGAAAAAAAAAAGAAACATCCTAACGAGACACCCTTCTGCATTCTTTCACTGCACTTCTCGGTGGTTCTTCCACGCGTTCTGGGCGCGAAATGAAAAACAATGCAACGACAACAACAGCAAAGACAAAAGTACACATGCACAACCATACTCAAGCGCAGTTTACATGCGTGCACACGTACGCGCCGACACGCGCAAGCCGTACATGTACGCGCATGTACACCGAGGCACACGTACTACCGTGTAGTGCTCGTAAATGCATCGGAAAACAAATACGGGGTGCAGAGAGCTCGACTACTCGAAACTCAATTTCCTAGAAAACAAAATTGAGGTGTTGGAGAAGACTTACTGTAGGTCACAACTAGTCCTGTAGTAGCAGGCGATTGTGTACATTGTTTCATGGGTTTCATGGGTTTTTTCATGGAGGCAGGTTCGAGAGTTTAGGGGGATCGCACATGAAAAGAAAGAATCGAAAGAATTTGGTTAGACACTGACGCTGATGCTGCGGGCCAAATTGGTGAATTTTGAAGCGATCGGCAAGGGCGTGCGCTGTCGCGTAGGCACATCGAATCACACCGTTAACCGGACGCGCGCGCTGCGTCTCTCCGTTACGACGAATTTTCTTTTCTCGCGGAGCTCCCTTGGTTTCTTATTCTCCGAGGACAAAGAATCAGACGTCGTAGACGCGACTCGTGGGGTGAGGGGGTGGTATTCGATAATGGTAAATGTATACACTTGCGAGGTCTAAGAAGGTGGTTCAAATATTAGTCACAAGACACGAGGGCGCAGTGAGACAACTATGAGAGTGACAAGGGCGAGGGCTGGTGAGTAATCGTCTAAAGAGAAGAAAAGTTAGGGACGCTCTAGAGGCGGGGACGAACGTACCTTCGCCGTTTCTGTACTCCAGGGTGTCGCAGTCGCTGGGCTGCTTCTTGTTGCACTCGTCCGAGGCTCTGCTGCACGAAAAAATTGCATCATATCAGTCGTCGAGTAGACGAATTTTAACGACGACCGGGGAGAGCGAAGATAAGTCGTATTCGCTTAGTCGTCATTAATTCGCTTCGCGGTGATTACGTTATCGCGACGCTGCGGCCGAGGGTGAAATGCGCGTGGTACGCCGAGAAAATTTATTCGTAGTAAATAAATATTTGTTTGAATATGGTGAAATAAATATCTTATTTAATCAAGTAAATATTCGTTAACTGAATTACGTTATTTATATGACACAATCTAGCCGCTCGCTGCTGCAACAACTCAAGTCGGGTTAAGTTTTTGTTATAGATTTATCGATTTTAACGTCCAGCATTATTTCAATCAGCTTTTTAGAATTAACCGAAAACCCTGTAACTTATACTGCGTGTAGTTGATGACGCTGGACGTGGAAATTAATAAATCTCTAACAAAAGCTCAACTCGACTTAAGTTGTTGTTGCAGCGAACGGTTCAATTAGATCCTTTGAGGCAATCATTTGAATGAAATAAACATCTTAATCGTTGACATATATTTTCGTGTCCTAACGAAATATTCATATTTCGCCGTATTTAAAATTACATTCATCAACTGTTAATAAACCGTTCTCGCGGTGTACGACGGCGAATCGTTCACGATTCTCCGGGCCGTTCCCCGTTGCGAACGCTACGCGAGAGACGGAAGAAACGTCCTCGCGCCGCATCGAGGACATTTCTCGCCGATGGATCGCGATAAGGAATCGAAGGTCAAGTCGAGACTCTTCTCTTCGCGTCAAGCAACCACCGGTTTTCCTTGTCCGCGGTTGACTTTCGATTAAATCCGAATCGCGGCGAGGATGATACAGAGATAGCGTCTCGCTCGCACGAGAGTTACGACCGAGGAAAGTAACGGTAACTCAATTACCTTCTCAAGAACAGTACGGTCATGATAATGATGATGACCAGAAGGACGACTACCGCGACGATGGCACCGGCGATTATTCTGACTTGCATGTTGTCGTCGTCGCCGACGTAATCTGCGGGAAAGAGAGAAATACACGCGAGTTGACGACTGAGAATCGAAACTCGAGACAGCCGGAGCGAATTCGCGCGCGCGCACTCACCCAATCCCATGGCGTGCGGTGTCTTCTTGAAGACGACCGGCGTGTATTCGCCCCAACCGCGGGTGGTCTTGGCGCGCACCTGTATCGCGTAGTCGGTCGAGGGTTTCAAGTCTTTGAAGGTGGCCGAGAGGTCCGAGGTCTGAACGACCGTCGCGTTGGTCGAGTCGTCGAAGCGTGGATAACACCTCACTGTAACGGGCGACGTGCGTGGTGAGATCGACGGGTAACAGCGACGCGAGAGATCCCGAAATCCCTTCTCCGTTTCACTGCTCACCTTCGTATCGTTCGACCAGGTCGCTATCGCCTCCCACCTCGGTAACGGGAGCGTCCCAGCTGATGCTCAGCTCCGAGCTCTTGACGCTGGTGATCCTCACGTTGCTGACGAGGCTCGGCACGCTGGCTTCCGTCGTCACCGTGATGTCCACGAACTCGGATTGCCCGGCGAGCGGGGACACCCCGTTTTCGGCGAACACTTGGAAGCGATAAGTGGTCACCGCGTTGAGGCCCGTTATGGTGATCTTCGTGTCGTCGAAGATTTCCTGCGAAACGAGCCGATTCTCTTGGAAAAGTATCATAGATTCTCATAGATTCTCACGGAAAACTTGGAAAAATCCCATAGTATCCCTATGGGAATTTCATGTGTCAAAATACGAGAAGGATGAATAGGAATGTGTTGGATTCTGTGTGTATCGGTTGAAAGAAATAACATTTTCTAAAGTTCTATTAGTAATTGCTATTTATTTTCTTTATGGAATTTTAGTCGTTTTTACGGATACGCATAAAATTCGGCAAATTCCTATTTATCATTTCAGATATACATAGAATTCAATGAATTTCTATTCGTCCTTCTCAAACTTTACTAGTGGATATCTGGAACTGCTATGTCAAAGGCACATTAGATTCCTACAAAATTGTCTATACGAATCTATGAGATCTTTTTAATGGGGGAGATCAAGCGAGCGATTATCACGACTTAAGTTCCTCAAAACGCGCAGAATAAAAACGATTTTACTACACTGAGAGAAACATGTAGCAGATTTGATTAAATCGATGGTTACATATGGGTGAATGCAGATCAAGTTACTTCGACTAATAATTGACTCTCGAATGGACTACAGCCTGTTTCCTTCAAACAGCCGTTAATCGTTATAACCAAATAAATCAGTTGGAACAATTAATTCTGCATTCCCTCACCCGTAAACGTAGATTTAATTGAATAAGGTGAATGTCCCAATTCCTAACCGAATCCTGAAATATCTCTGTATAAACTTATCGTAGACTGTTCACATAAATATATTTATCATACCTTATTATTTAGATAAATATTTCCGTTAACTGAAGGCACATCAATGTTATACTTTTATTAATACAACTAAACATATAAGTGATTAAGATTATTTTGACCTTAACTGGTCAGGAATTGGGACACTCACCTTACGCCACTTTTTCTCTCAATCTACGGTTATGAGACCCGCTTGTACTCACGGTATTCGGAATGTATTTCACGCCCATGCTGCAGGCATCGCAAACGACCCTGTACTTCGTGTCGGTCCTGCCGCCCTGCATGTGCGGCGCGTTCCAAGACAATATCACCGTCGACTGGTCCACGAAGTTGACCGTCAGATTCTGCGGCGCCGACGGTGGCTCTGCAAGGGCGATGCGAGCGAGGTCACCTCAAGGATCGCAGGCCATGGCGAGCGACGCGAAAGCGAGGAGTACTCACGTGTGCAGGGCATCTTCTTCGGGTCCTTGCCGGCCCTGAAGTAGCCCGCGTCGCACCTGCATTCGGTGAAACCGTAGTCGGTCGCCTTGCTGTGCGCCGGACAGGGCTCGCACGTCTGCGAGCCGGCCTCGTGCTTGAACTTCCCGATCGGGCAGAGGTTGCACTCCTGCTTGGCGACGTCGGCTTGATAGCCGGGCTTGCAGTGGCAGCCGCCCGAGGGCAGGTACCACTTGCCGTCGCCTTTGCAGAGATAAGTGGGCTGCTCTATCTTGACGGCGTTGTCGACGCAGTTGCCGACCGTTTGCTCGATCAGCGCTACCTCGCGACCGGTCGGCGTCGCCCGGAAGTGGGCGAAATTCACGGACAACTCCGGGCAACTGATGTAGTAGACCTTCACCGCGAGGATCGAGATGCAAGCGCCCTGGTCCCTGAAGGCGAAGTAGACGCCTTTCTTCGTCACGGGGATGGACTTCACCTCCGTATTTATTATCACCTCGTCGTTCGTGTTGAACCTGCCCTCGCCCGCCGCTATTCGACCTGTACAGCGTGACGACAAGGCATGAGCGAGAGAAGATGCATCGCGTGTACGATAAGGAGTGAGCTAGAGATCGAACGCTGGTGAAAACGACCTTGGCGGAAAAAAAAACCTATGCCGATTTATATCAATTCTACGCTAAAGTACGGAACTTGGAACATCTGTAGTTTCCGAATTCAAAATCTATGGATTTTTACAAAAAAAAAACTACGGGCTACGTGGTTCATCATAATACATCATTTATTCCACAGTTCAATGATATTTTCATATTTTAAAAAAATTCCATGACACTCCGTATCATATGAGGCCCAACTTACTCGTCAGGAAAGAAACTCGAATCCTCGCTCGAATCACTATTATCTCATTATCTATGGGCTTTTGGCTCATAATTGTATACTTGTTTGAAGATTACATTTGTATCTACAATAATGTCTTATATCGATGTAAACCAAAAGTTTATAAATAATGAGATGATAGTGATTGAAATTTTTTTCTGGCGAGTAAGTTTAGCCTCATATGGCATTCAAAGAAAATCCCTTGAATTTTCCACGGCCTCCGTGATTTTCATGATCACCAGACACCCTAGGAAACAATTTTTCCTTGGAAACTAGTAACAACTGCTCTTTAGCACCTGCAGAAACATCCGAAAACCCTCACGTGCACCATTTTCATTGCGAATACAGTAAAATATATCGGTATCGGTCTTTCCGTGTAGATCGATTCGCGCAGCCCTTACCGATCAGCTTGTAACTGTCGGGCTCCCAGGGTGGCGGCTCCTTCGTCGCCGCGTCGAACTCGTAGTACAGCAGGCTGAAGGTCTCCTTGCAGCTGAGAGCGTTCCCGGGAAACAGGGAGCAGTCGCGCGTCGTGAATTTGATCTCGATGTACATTCGGTTCGCCGGTCCTCTCTCGACGAACGGCGTCCACAGCCAATTGTTGACGTTGTTGTAGGCAACGTCGCAAACCACGTAGCTCCTCCAGTTGATGCCCTTGTCGAAGTTCGTAAACGACTCTTCCACCCACTGCGGCAAAAGCGAATAAAAACGATCGTCGAGATCGCATCTCTCGTTAGTCGCGAAGGACGCCCCACGCATAGGCTTCGACTCGGAGAGTGTAAGTTTGCGAAAAAACTAAAGATCTCATCTTCGACTCTCGCACCTTCCCTCTCATCCTTGTCCCATTATCGGAAGAGGCTGAAGGCATACACGTCAGCCTCGAAGTTTCCCCTTCCTCCCTCCCGCCCCTCGCGAGTCGTGGAATCTTAAATTCCCCCCCCCCCCCCTCTTCCCTCCCTATCTCTCTGGATATATTTGCTCCTCTCTCTCTCTCACCGCACCGAGTAAAAATGATCGCGGTAGACGCGTCGCTACGGCAAGACGATCGCGCGACTCGATAAAAGCGGCGAGATCATTGGCGCGCGTCCGAAGACTATCCAGGCGAGTCGATCGAGCGAACGAACGAACGACTCTCTCACTCTCTCTCCCCGATGGCGAGGCGACGATCGGGACAAACTGCGGCGGCGCGACTCCGCGATTCGATCCGCCGACGAATCGCGCGGCGGCTCCTTCGCTTTTCTTTCCGGGTCGAAGGAGACGCGAGTGCGCGATTCCTCGCGACGACAGCGCGCGAGGCTTATTCCGGCGAGGTCCCGCGAGCGCCGTAAATTTTCAGTACCGTCGACTCGAGATATTAGGGAAAACGATAAAGGGCGGCTTTTATTTCGACGCCTCCGCGGTCGTTGCTCGACGACTCGCGCGAGCGTCGGGGCGGTGGGAGCATCGCCGAGACGCTAATTCAACTTTATCGCGGCGAATTTTATTCGCGCCGTAAAAAATTTATACGGAAATTTCTTTGCCACGGATGCGTGTAACGCGGGAATCGCTTTTATCCGTCTGGCCACCTCCGGAGGCGGAGTGACGAAGGAGCGCGAGAGAGGTGGGAGGAAAATCTCGAGGGGAAAAAACGCGGGGGAGGGAAACTACATGCGCGACGATCGATCCGACGTAGTTCGCGCGAACGGAATGCGGGGAGTAGCGCCGGGACGATCGTATACCGTATTAATCTGAGCTTACTCGGCGGGAAGGAAACTCGAATCACTATTATCTCATTAGCTCGATATCCTGTGAGCTTTTGGCTCGTGTTCGTATAATATTTTTTTCGAGATAACATTTTTATCTATAACGAAGTTTCATATCGACGTACATTGAAAGAAATAATTGCTGGTGGCAAAATATATTTCAATTATTAAAATGTTTATTTCACTCGAATAGTTGCCTCAAAGGATCTCATTGTGCCAAATAAGTACCTATATATCGTAATAGTTAACGAATATTTACTTGATTCGATAAAATGTTTATTTCGCCATATTCAAAGAGACATTTATTAATTACAAATAAATTCTTTGTTCGGTGCAGAAAGAATTTCTCGTTCCCACGACGGTATTTTTGAATCGCGAATATACATTCTTCGCGAAGATCAAGAATATGTATTCTTAAAAATTTGTAAGAGATCATATGTTCTTGATTCAAGAAACATTTTTCTGACACTAGCAATTATTTTTTTCAGTGAGGCCAAGTGTTCACAAACAATGAGATGATAGCAATTGAAATTGCTTTCCCGGCGAGTAAGTTTACTCATATGGCAGATGCGCGGCATCCCGATGAAACTGCGAATCCGTTTCACTCTCCGTCGCGCGACACTCTCGACGTCGATATAAAACCACGTCACCGGAGTTAGCGGAGGAAAAAATCCCTCGGAGTGTGCGTCGAGTCTAGATCGTAGCTCAATCGCACGCGCGTCCCTCGGCGTCACTCCGAGAGGCCGCGTAGCGTTACAAGACGCTTCGCGCGGAGTCCTCGACGAGAACGAGAAATAAATGCACGCGCTCTCTCTCTACGATCGAGCGAGAACATAATGCTCGGTGTAAAAAGCGCAAACGGGTTGTAACGTCGGACTGGTTAATTAATCTCGCGTACGGCGACCCTCGGCTACGGCGTGCGGCAATAACGCGTGCATCGTGCAGTCGCTGCACCTGTGGCGGCCTAGGATACGAATTACGATCGTCCGCGAGCCGCCGCATCGATGCGCCAGGACCGCCAGTGTATTTCCAGCCGCAGCCACACACTCCGCGATATTTTCTATTTTCTTCACGCCCCCGCTCGCGCGATACGCATGAACTCCCGTTAGAAATAAAGCCAATATAAGCTTCCGCGGTGGCAGCAGCCCGTATTGCACCCCGGGACGCGTCTCGCCCCCGCCATTCCCCCTTTCTCCATTTAGGGAGGGGGGGATGAAACGCGCCCGTAATATTACCACCATAATCGCAATTCCGACGGTGTTTCGGAGAGCGAGATATATACGCGCGTCGCGGGCGTGTGCGCGTCTATATACACGGCGGGGTGGGAATGCGATCGCGGGAGTAGTTATACGCGCGGAGGGATGGACGAACTTTCAGTCCACCGAGGGGGTTTGC
Organism: Xiphydria camelus; assembly: GCA_963678675.1. Lineage (NCBI taxonomy): Eukaryota > Metazoa > Arthropoda > Insecta > Hymenoptera > Xiphydriidae > Xiphydria > Xiphydria camelus. Next base: position 27,708,177 of record OY783195.1, read on the forward strand.
AGATCTTAATATATATTGAGTTCACCCTCCCGCGCGTAGCGACTGTGCAGGGATGGCTGCTGCATCGCAGGCACGTACCCTTGAGACTCTCCCCTATTTCTTTCTCCCTCTCTCTTTCTCTTTCTGCACGCACGCCACGTATCCGCGCGCATAGCCCCGTGTTGGCACACACGCGAGAAGGACAGAGGTACGTGGGAGGCGTACATCGGCGCGCCTGCACACCCTCTTCGCGCCATACGCGGTGCCCTTGGATGTCGGGTGGGAAGAGAGCGCGAAGGGTGGTTCTCTCCGCGCGCACGTGCCAATCAAAAACTTTATGTGGCCGTTTATTCGCGCGCGCTCCCTCCTACGCTCTCTCTCTCTCTCAGAGGGGGTGACGAGGAGAGCGACCCCATCTCGCGTTATTTAAGACGCATTTGACGGCTTTTAGGCGTTAACCGAGATTTTCCCCGAGACACCCGGCCGAGCGGGATAATATAAGGGCTGACGCGCCGAAACGGATACCGAAATTTATTTCTGGATTACCCGAGCGAATCGAGGAATTTCCTCGGGGCGAGCGCGGGAAGGCACCCTTCGCGGCGCGTCGCGGTGAGATATATCGAGAGACTGATACGCGTCGTGATTTCGACTTCGAACGGTGACTCCGTGCGGTAGCTGAATTGATGTAGATATATTTAATGCGTACCTATACGGATGCATGGAAATCAGTAAATGTTATTGTATTTGCAATATAAAAGAGGTACACATCGACTGGTACCAGAAAAAAGCACGTATCTCTTCATTATCACATTGTAGAACGTTGTAATTCATTGCTATGCAAGAAAAAGACTTAAATCACATCGATAACGAGGACTTAGGATGTTTCTTCGCGTACACAGAGAAAAAGAATTAGTTGGATCAATTTGATCTTTTTTCATATCAATTTGATATTTCTTCCCTGCAATCGCATACTATTCCACGTGATTATAAGGAAGAGATATGAAATTGATGTATTGAAAGATTTCATTGATATAAATAAATAGTTACTTGCGATCCTGTAAATAATTTTCAGCAGATCCAACTAATTCTTTTTCTCTGTGCAGCAACGAGTTACATTTGTCAATGATAATGAAAATACATGTTTTTTCTCTGGTACTACGCTGAGAAAAATTACCTGGTCAGTCTAACCAAAATCCTGGAGACCATGACCCGACCGTTTGGTGAAATATAAATCCTCTATCACAATTGGTTAGACTGACAATTTCTAATTAGAATAACTAGAGATATGTGGTTAAAATTACTAAATATGTAATTAAAAAACTAAAAATTTGATTTAACTTACTAGTATATTGGTTAGAATAATTAAACTCGTTTAACCAAATGCGTTTTATCATTTCAACCATGTTATTTTTCTCAGTGTTGTCGACATAAGGATTTTCGGATTTTCCAATCGTGCTGAAGAATAATTTTTCCTTCAAAACTAATAAATTGCATTGTAAACAATCAAAACTACTGTACCGCATTGCAAAAACATCCGAAAACCCTCATGCATACCTCTTTTATTGTAAATACAGTAAAATTTACCGGTATCAATCTTTCCATGTATAATAAACTTGCACGTACATCATAAATGCGAGAGCAATACCGACTGTTCTTTCATTCAGAAAACTCATATTATATTTATCTTATCTAAATCTCGCTAAATATATATTCGATTCGCACGAAATTAATTTTTTCTACGCAAACACTCATTTCACCATCGCCGCGTTTGATCTCCGATCCTTCTCCTCCCCTGCATTTCACATGTGCGTACGAGTACCCCCCCTTCCAATTTCGCGCAGCCGTTCCGCGCGCGTTATTGCGCCTTCCGAAATGGAAGAAAAAGAACGAGGGAATAACGAGACCCTCCCCTTCCATCGCACCGGAAACCCAGAAAATCCTGGTTTTCTTCGACGACGAATCGTCCTTAATAAAGCTCGGAGGGGAAGCCCGGAGATAAGTACCCACCATTTCGTGGACGGAAGCAGAAGAGAAAAGGGGTGCGATAAATTTTAGAAATTTAGTAACGGAGTACGTTGCAGACTGTGATCGAGCGAGAGGGAGGGTTGCTGGCGCGCGCGGAGAACGCCTAATACGTCCACGATCCATCATCCTCGACAATAATCGGTGTAAGGGGGTGACCCCGGCCGAAAAAAAAACTGCTCAACAATGGGACACTTCATCAGCGGCGGAGAGGGCGCGGCTTTTGGGCCACTACATCAAAAACGCGAGGGACCCGCGGCTCTCTCCCGGCGTGTTAAATTTTGTCCGGCTTCCCACGCGAGAAACTTTTGTGTGGCGCGAGAAATAAAAGACACTTCGAATCGGCGCCGTCGCGACAGCGAGGCCCGGCGACGCGTGTATTTCCGAAGGGAAACCACACCGGCGGCGATGCGCGTATTTACGAGTATTTTTTAATTTATCACGCGACTATATCGACGAAGAAAGAAGTCAAATTACCCACGCTCTGTCTTCCGTGGCACCACCCCTCCCGCCGCGCCCGCGCGACCATTCGAAACCATCCGGGCCGTTGCGCGCGACGAGTGATTTGAAGGGCGGACAAAACTCTAAATCAAACCACGAATCACGTGGGGGCTCGGCATTGTACGCGGCATCAAACGCCTTTTTTACAGCCGTCGCGCGGTCCACCGTGTGGCGCGCCGATAAATGCGCGTATCGGGGGAGATAAACAAAAAAAAGGAAAACGCCTTTTCTGCGGGAGAGAGCGAAAGGGCGATAAAGAGAGTGAAGGGCGATCGAGACTCCCACGCGCGTGGAGTCGAAAAAAAATTGTAAATCACTCTCCGGCACCCCCATAAACTATACGCGCCACGGCTAACTATCGTCAGAGTCTTCCCGTAATAAATAACGGTCGGACGATCGGCACCGAGCGCATAACGCGCAAGACTGTTATATCAACGCCACGTCGAAACAGCCCGAGACTCGCGGTGCCCATGGCCATCGACGAAATGGGTCTTCTGCCATATAGAGTCCCGCGTACTAGCCTATCGTATCTCGGGCGATCGTGGAGCGGGATAACCGTTCGGGCGTGAGGGCCCCCGATGCCGCGATATTGACGATCTTCGGCGAACGAGAAATCTCTTTCGACCCTGCGATGGTATAACGCGCTAATCAGGGCCGACCGCGCGCGCGCACGGTAACGACGCGTAAATCTTGCGCGCGCGGTACGATTGATTGAGTGGCGGAGTAACGCGAGAGGTGCGATAAATTATCCGCGAAACCCCTTGTAATTTCGACGGAGGATTGCAATTCGATTGCGGGCGATTTTTCCGGCGAGCGATATTACGATGGAATTCGATGCTCGATGAATTAAACTCGTCGAAATCGAGACTTATCGCTTTAAAATTATTTTTAAAAAAGCGAATGCCGTGTTTCGAAGGGCGCGAAGTCGACGTCAAGGGGCGTCTTTCGATTCTGGGGTTTTTGAAAATAGCTCATGAGAATTTTTCAGGTGATAATTAGTCAAGGTATGTCGATTCTTGCAACAAGAGAGCACTATTTGTTAACAGTTAATAAATGTAATTTTAAATACTTACAGCAAAATAAATATGTCATTAAGACGAGAAAATAGATGTCAACTATTAAGATGTTTATTTAATTCAAATGATTGCCTCGAATGATCAAATTGCGTCAAATGAATATCGTAATAGTTAACGAATATTTACCTGACTCGATAAAATATATATTTCGTCATATTCAAACAAATATTTATTAATTGCAAGTAAATTGTTCTCTCAGTATGAGATGAAAATTGCTCCGTCAGTATTGAATTCTTGGGGTAGTTAATATTTAATGCCATTCAATAAAAACCCTCACTGAGCAACCATTTCTGCTGAATTAGTGTGCCTCGAATAAAACTAAATATTTCCTAAAAGTCAAAAAATCGAAAATATGCCACGTGTGTCACGTGGCTCATAATAACTCAATAAATTGAATGGATACAACGTTGTAATAGATGTAACGCTGATACGTCAGCCATCATGCTCTAGACTTACGATTTTATAAATTGGATAATAAATTTTTGGACTCATTAATGAAAAAGACGGGGTAAATAATTTTTTCCACATTTTCGAATCTGCGATGTTGTAAAAAGAAATTGCTCGAAACCCGAGTTGCACGATACGGGCGAAAAAACAGTCTTCGACGTCACCAAAAGTTGAGAAACGAACACGACGAGTGTCGCGCCACCCGTTCCAACAAAGGGTAGCCTCGCGACGAGAGAACGGATGTAGCGATCGCTTGGCAACTCCGCATCGGCATCACGCGACCATCCCCTACGGGCCGTGCATACGGGATGTAATTTTTTAGGGGCCTCGCGAGTGCCTACAGGATTATCTTATGCTAATCCAGGATTCCGACAGGGTCTGGCAAATCTCCCCCGTCGCCGTCCTCTCTCGCGCGCGCCACCCCCTTCATCCCGTCCCTTCGGCGTCCCGCGCGACGGCGGACGCTAATAACTTTCCTGCGGCACGTCATCGAGGTGGAGGCGTGCGAGCTCGGTTTATAAAATTGTCACGAATTAGCTCGAGGCGCCGGGGACGTGGCGAACGGAATTTCCAAGGGGTTCTCCCGGCTTTAATATCGAAGGATTTAGGGGCGTCGGACCGAGGACCTCTCGCCCCCTCCCCACTACACCCCCGAACCTGTCACTTTGACGTATTGCAGTCGCAGGAATCCATTATGTAGTCAATTACTCGTCATGATAGGGAACAACCCCCCCTTCGGTGTTCCCGCTTCCACTTGCCACCTACGCGCTACCGCCGTGCGCGAAGGCGTATAAATAGGCTCCCGTATACCAGTGACGCGAGACTGACTGCCGCGGGGAAGGAGGGAAAATAAAAAAATATATACATCCACGCGGCGCCCCCGTCGCAACCGTATAATTCCGCGCGAAATGACAAGTGAAATATCCGCGATTCTCCGGAGAATTATGAGGGCCGGGGGCGGCGGCGGCGGCGGCGGCGGCGGCGGCAGGGTGGAGATAAACACGCGCTCCTCGCGCGCTTCCCGCAGTTTTACAGCACCGCGAGGAGAGAGAGAGAGAGAGAGAGAGAGAGCAACGGAGTCGCGCAACGGTACTCTGCACCAATAGAGCACGTGACGATCCCTCGCGATAGAGGGGATGTTAAGTAACAACCGAGAGAGGCGAATTTTAACGTCCGCCATCGGGGTACGCGCTTTCCCCGGGTGGCCGAGCGTATATACAAGAGTACGGGCAGGGGTTGCGTTCGCTCCCGACGCGCGTTTCACCTTAAATCTTAATTAGGAATTTTACGAGGCACCGCTTTACGGGAGGGCCGGTTGATTTTACAATTTCCGGCCTTCCCCCGCGCGCTTTTCCGCCGTTCCGCGGCGCGCGCTTCCCTTCGAAAACAGCTCGCGCGGCGCTATCGGGCGTTCGCGTCCCTCTGTTTCTCTCTCCGAGAGCGCGCCACCGCCGCAAACCACGAATATTCGCATCAAGAGGGAATCTAGAAAATCTCTCTCTCTCTCTCTCTCTCTCTCTCTCTGCGCGGGGTGATTTTGAAATTCTCGCGCGATTAGGGGGCGCACAAAGGATTCCGCGGAGTGCTCCGCGTTCCGTCCCCGCTCCGCGAGCCACTGATCTCTTTCTCCCCCCTCGCCGCCCCACGAAAGTCTCGTGGAAAGACGCGCGTGGCTCGAAAGTTCGGCGCGCGGAGCCGCATTAACGTTAAAACGCACTCGTGCGCGGTGCCCCTCCCCCGAGTCAATAAACAGATCCTCGTCTGAGGGGGGCTCCCCGAATGACAGATCTCGATGGAGTGCGCCGCCGCGTACGGCATTCGCGGCGGAGCGGAGCGGAAAGGAGAAAAGAGAAATCGGTAGGCGTGCGACGCTCTCGCGCGCGCGTGCGATGGGTATAGAGAAAAATCTCTCCGTAAACGGCAACGCGCGGTAGACGACGGCGCGATCGACCGGTCCAGGAGGGACTCCTCCGATCTCACTTTCCGTCGCGAGACCCGCGATGTAATCTTCGAGAAAGTATCGCATCGGCTCTCGGATCGGGAGTTCACGGCTGACGAGATAAGAGCGCGCGCCTCCGAAGTGCCTCGTTCGGAGGCTGGTCCCCGAAATATCGGGCGCTCGACTGTGTTTTTGAGAATGCCGACGACGATCGGTGAACCTCGCGCGCGCGCGGAGAAGTTGATCCACCTCGCCGCGCCCCTACCTCCGTCCCCCCTCGACGCTCCCACCTCGTCTTCCACGCGCGCGAACCGTTATCTCCGTCTTTCCGTTTCCAGGCTCCCTCGCGCGGTCGTCCCACCTTCTCGGGGGGTCAGAATATTAATGCCCCTCATATTTTATAGGACCACTACGGGCACGCGGTACCCCCCCCCCCCCCCACCCAACCCCTTTCCCCGCGGCCGCTATCGCCCCCACGAACAAGGAGTAAAAATATGTATATAGGGTGTACGCGGAGAGATCCTTATCCGGGGGACAATGACAAAACGAGCAAAGCCTAAAATACCTAGAGGAGTTAATTCAGTTGTCCGGCGGGATCCCTCCTCTCGCGCGCGGAACCCTCCCCCCGCGCCCCGCGTCGCCCGCCGCTCCGGACTTATCAAATTAGTTTTTATTTTTCATTCAACTCCCCGTGGCGAGCGCGAGCCGCCCGGAGATAATTTTAACGATCCGTATATATTTCCTTTTTTTTTTTTCGGGAAACGACCCTTCTGGTCGCACCGTCGCGCGGCGCTATCGCCGAGAAAAAACTAGGTATTTTATCAGACCGCGTGTAAACGCGGGCGCTACCGTGGCACGGAAAGTATGCCGGTTGGAAATACCGTGTCATGTCGTCGATGCGAAAGATAATTTTCATTATTCTTCTTCCTTTTACCACGTTGAGAGAAATATTATCGACTTACTTTTCTGGTTAATTTAGCCATGGTACACGGCTGTTATAAACTACATGCAATCTTATTGCTACTATAACCGCGTAAAAATAGTTATTTCTACTATATTCATGGTCCGTTTAATTAAAAGTATGGTACTAATGACCACGAAAATTTAACCTTACGATTATGGATGATTTTACCTTCAACTTTTCTCTCAGTGTACCGCACTGTAAAAATATCCGAAAACTTTTATTGTAAATACAGTAAAATTCACTGGGGTATCAATCTTTCCGTACTTTGCACAACTTATCGAAATCTTATATCGACCCTCGCGAATCGCGCCCTCCTCGTTGATAGCATTAAAAGCGCGTAAGTAGGTGCCGAAGAGTAGCGAGCTGTCTGAAAATCGCTAAAAACCCGCCCAAAAGTTTTCCGCCCCACGCCACCCCCGAACGTTTCTTCAAGAACGACACGAGGCCGAGGGTGAATCGCCTCCCCGAGGGACGCGCAGCCGGAAATGAAGTTTTGTCAGCGTCCCCTCTTTTTTCGACGGTCTCGAATCACCCATATCCCACCTAACCCATCCCTCCGGTCGTCCCTTACCGACCATTCGGCCCAGGGCCCGCGCAGTGTCGGCGGGCAAGGCGCGGGGTGAGAAAAAAAGAATTCCAACAGCGAGTATAGGAAGAGGAAGAGGGGTGGCAGGGGATTATACGGTTTTTCCCCGGTCACGGAAAACGGCAGTTTCGCGGGTGTCGTTGATTGCGTCCCGCCCCCTTTCCGAATTAACTTTCGCGGCCCGCACCATCGGGGCCGAAGCACGCGCGGTATTCGTTATACCGCGCGGGGGAATGCGCGGGAGGGATGTACCGCCGGTGCGAGGGAGGAAGACTCGCGTGCCCCGCGCCTCGACGCACATCGGATCCCCGTTTCACCGAGATTCGCCGTCTCGTTTTAGGGGGCAACCGAGGTCACGAATGAGTCATCCCTGCGAAAGGCACAGCGACGCGGCCGGCGCGGCAACCCCCGAGCGGATGATCATCCCTCCACTGCTCGGCAGAGAGAGTCTGCTTGCAGGGCGGGGAATTAAGATTGGTCCGGACGATTAATGAATTTTCTCGGCCTCCGTGTGACACACCACCCCCTCCCTTCCGTCGTTTACTCGCGATACGGGTTCTTTCCTCCCCTCAAAATACATCTCCCAGCGTATATCCACCACCGGTCTCATCGCGACGTCCTGGCCGTAACACGACGATGCATCCGAGCTATCCCGAATATCCCGGTCACGTATATCATCCCCCTCGCACGTCGGTCTTTCTCTCCCCGCGAGAAGATTCAATTTCTTTCGCGAATCCGCGCGGTCTTTCACGAGGGTTCGCGTCTCCTCGGAGGCGGTAGTTGGCCGGGGGTCGTCTCGGAGAGAAACGCCGAAGCCGAGGGGTGTAAAATGCACAGTGGGGGAGGATGAGGGGGCACGACGGGGGAGAGTCACTCCCACGTGCCCTCACGGTTGGTTTAACCACTCTCTCCGGTCCTGTATCCATTTATCCGCCGCCCTCCGTCTCGCCCCTCGCACTTCGGTTGACTTTAGGGTCGTAGAACACCGTAGAAGCGGAACGCTGGTACCTAGGCCACCGCCGCCGCCGCCGCCGCCGCCGCCTCGCGTCGGCGTGTGCTCCTCTCTCGTCTTCCCCATGGGCAATGCGGTCACGTCCCGGTCGTCATGGAAACCCGCCGCCCGAATCGGGATGAAACCCGCACTCCCACCCCCTTTCGCTCACCGCCGTCTCTCGTTAGTTTAACCCACGCGCGCCGAATCGTAATGGGAAACGTACTGATGCATTAGGAGAGGCTTTGCTATTCTAGATCCCGCCGTCGGCGAGAGCTCTCTCCGTTCAAAGGTATCGCAATCCCCGTCACCCTCCGCAGTCGTCTTCATCGCCATTCTGCTCGGCCACCCTCTCTCTCTCCCGTTCGTTATGGTCTTCTCCCCCTCCTCCGTTGTTCTCCGGGAGGGAGAGAGAGAGAATGGAGAAAACGGAGAGAGTCGCGAACGACGCTCTCATCCTTCTCGGCGCCACCGTGTAATGGCGCGGGGGCATTTTTCGCCGGGGTGGAATCCTGGAACTCGACCCGCACTGAGAAAAGTAGCTCGATCAATTGAACCAAAATCCCGGAGACGATGACCAAACGGTTTGGTGAAATGTGGATACTCCATCTGTTTCGTTAAATCGACTACTTCTTGGTTGGGATAATTAAACGTTTGATTGAAATAACTAGACATTTAGTTGAAATAACTTAATATTTGGTTCAACTGACCAGCAGTTTGGTTAGAATAACTAAAGGTGTCAAACTTGATGCGTTTTGTCATTTTAACCTAATTATTTTTCCCGGTGCGGGACAGACGCACACTGAGATAAATAATTAGATTGTAATGACAAAACTCACGTAGTTAAATGCGTTTAGTTATTCTAACCAAAATACCGGTCAATTGAACCAACTATTACTTATTCCGACCGAACATTTAAGTCATTCCAACCAAAAACTGGACAATTTAACCAAACAGATGAAGGATCCACATTTCGCCAAACAGCTTGGTCATCGTCTCCAAGATTTCGGTCCGATCGACCAAAGTTTTTCCTCAGCGCAGGACCGCGCGTCCCACGCGTTCGAACGGAGATGCGTGGTTGGCTGTGCGTGCGGGATGCTATCGTCTAGCGGTATATAACGAATACGCCCGGAGACGACGCATGAATACATAGGCGAGTACGTACGTACGCAGCCTCACGAAATGACCACGTCGACCCCATCCCTCTCTCGCTTCGCGGAGAGTACCCGCGAGCACTTTGTTAATTCAAGAAAAATATCGTACCAACGCGGACGATGCTCTTGATGCGGAGAAGATGTCTTCCCTCGCCGTGGATATATACGTCGGACCGCGAGATGACTACCAAATGACCGGGATGCTACCCAAGGAGCGCGGCTTCCGCGCCCGGATCAAAACCACCGGCGCACGACGTGGAATGGAACGAGATCCACGGAGATTACCAAAACGTAGCGGCGCACGTAGGATATAGCCGGTGGACGTATTCCGTGTGCGGGATCTCAACTCGCGCGTGTGTATTACGGGTATACCGATAATAGCGTCGTATACACGCACGGGTGTGCGATGTACTTTACGAAATATAGATCCCAGCGTTTGCAGTCTTCTCCGATCGAGAGAATGTCGAGAAACAATAATCGATACACTGAGAGAAATAATTGAGCCGCTCGCTGCAACAATAATAAATTAAGTCGAGTAAAATTTTTTTATAGATTTATCGATTGTTACGTCCAGCGTCATATCAATTATATGTAGAGTATAAGTTAAAAGATTTTCAGAATTAACCCCGAAAACCCTGTAGCTTGTAACGCATGTAGTTGATATGACGTTGAACGTGGAAATTAATGAATCTAGGACAAAAGCTTAGCTCGACTTGAATTGTTGTTGCAGCGAACGGGTGAATTGCTAGTGCTAAAAAGACATTGCCTGAATCATGAACATATGCACCCAGGGAAAAGGTTTAATTGAATACGAACCTGATAGAAAAATTTATTTTAGATGAATAGGAATTTATTCACATCGAACAAAAATCTATTTTTAGTTTGATTGATGTTTTACTCGGTTCGTAGTCAATTAGAAAGATATGCAAAATATTTATCAAGTTCAAATAGACTTTTGTTCGAGTTAAATAAATTCCTATTTATCTTAAATAAACTTTTTCATCAGATCCGTTTTCGACCAGACCTTTTCCCTCAGTGTGATCTTACAAATTTTTAAGAATACAAAATATTCTTGGTCGAACAATACGTAGGTACCTATTCTGCATTTGAGAATACCTTCATTGGGCCGAGAATTTTTTCCTGTGCGAGAAAAACGATTGCTCGAGCCTCTCGAATATCTTCTTGCGCGAATCAAACCGTAGCTCGATCCCGGAATTAAGTATATAATTTGTTTAAACGAAGAAAGACACTTTTTTGATATCACCAATTATCTCCCCCGGTGTATCGATACCGTCGAATCGACTAGAAATTAACGCGTTATCTTCCCGCACATTCAAAACACCCCTACATCACAAGCTTCCCAGAAATCTCCGAGGATCGACAGACCGCGGCAGGTGAGAGGAAGCAGAGGGCAGAGAAAGACGACGAGGACACGACGAGAATAAGAAGAAGAGAGAAGAACAGAGAGTGGAGCGAGCCAAGGGGGAGAGCCAGAGAACGACTATAAGGAAGAATTTATGCCGCTCGCGAGTCCCATCGTGTGGGAAAGATGAGAAGCCGAGATTTCGTATTTCAGAGCGCCGCCAGCATTATGATTGAATTCCTAGAAGCTGCTTTCGGAACTCCCGCTTCGACCACGTCGCTCGTCGCGGACTCCGACGCGTATCCTCGCGCGGAGATGAATCGTGGGTACGCGCGGCGCTGTAGCCAAAAGCGTCCCGTTCTCCTCCCGCGCATCCGTGGTCCAGGGAAGGGAGCGAAAAGCCGGCGCGCTTAATCCCCGCCGGTTAATCCCGGCGAGAACGGGCGATGGACGCGCGCAGGGGTACCTGGGTGCATCGGGAGCGAGGGTGCGGAACGGCGAGCGGATCTCATCGACGGGGGGACGCCGTCGGGACGCCGTATGGACGAGCGCGACGCGCTGACGCATCCTCGTCGCGTAAGCTCCGTCCGAACGTGCTTAGGTTGAGTCAGGTTAGGATTTATCAGCAATTCTCGAAGGATCAATCGATCCTCGACGTGCCGGGACGTCCCTTCGCGGGATATCGATATCCACGCACGCGCGTTCCCGGGGGAGGGGAGACGGCGAATGCGGAAGAAGGGACGGCGACGGAGACCGAGGGCCATTGTCTGGTACCTGCCGTCGCGTTTCCCTTTCTCGTTCATAATCGGCCGCGGGAAAGGACGCGTTCTGCGACGGGAATCCCCTCGCGCGTCTCTCTCTCTCTCTGACTCTCGAATTTTTCTTCTCATCCACCGGATTTTTTTATGTCGTTTTCGCGAGGTGGTGACGAGGGCGCGATTCGCCGAAGAGGGTTTCAACCGACGGGCGTCCGGGAGGGACGTCGACCTTCTGGAACGCCTCGACGCGCATTGGATATTGAAAATTTTGCCGAGCGCGTTATTACGCGCTATTGTTAGATTTCGTTCGAAATTTAAGTGGAGGTAATAGAAGCATTATTAACTACATTTGTATCTAAAATATATGAGATAAAAATCGTTGTCTTGTTGTTACGCAAAAAAGGATTTTTATAACGTCCTTTTTTGTTTTAAATTTTAGTCGAAAAAAATCATATTGAGACACAGTATTCAAGTAATACTATTATAAAAATTCAGGTTCTTTCGATTCTTGAGATTCCAATCATTTTTAATAGTGTATGCTGTTGAGAATTTGATTTGAAAATTCAAGTAAGACTGACTGAAGCAATAACTGACGCAATTATGAATCATATTTGTATTTAAAATGTCATACAAAATTTTAAAAAATTATGTCTATGATGTTCTTTGGATTCGAATATTAGTTAGTCAAAAAAAAAATTAATATTGAGAAACACGGTATGAGTATTCCAATACTACTGAACATTCAAGTGCTTTCGATTTTTACGATTCAAACTTTTTTTAACAGTGTATAGATACTGTTGAGAATTTGATTTGAAAATTCAAGTGAAAGTAAGTGAAGCAATTTATGAACCATATTTGCATCTAAACTGTCGTGCAAAATTAAAAAAAAAATTGTTACACCTATAATGTTCTTTTATTTTGAATTTTAGTAAAAGAAAATTAATATCGTGACACGGTACAAGTACTTAAGTACTACTAGAAAATTCAGGTTCTTTCGATTGTCAAGATTCAAACCGTTTTCTACAGTATACCAGAATGTGCCGCGTTGCCGAAGCTCGCGGAATAACGAAACTGTATCAAGAGAGAGAAGCCGGATTATATCTACGGAGAAAGAGAGGCGAAGCTAGGCGAGGGCTCAGCCGTCTCGCCACCCGCGTATTCCTTACGCGACCTCCGCTTCTTTTTAACCCTAACCCAACCTTTTTTATACGTCCAGCTCGCCCGGACGCGATTGATTTAGAGAGGCGACCCGCCGAAAATGGCGGCTCGGGCCCGATCTCCTCTCGGTTTTTTGTCCGCGCGCTCCTCCTTTTTCACATCCTCTCCCAATTAACTCGTTCTTAATCGCCGAGCGCGAGGATGCGTACCTCGGGTTTCGGCGACGCGGATTGGCGCGGCGGCGGACGCGAGAGCGACGGGCGCGGACCTCGTGGGAATAGGTGGCAGCCCCGCTGAAGAGTCACGGTCGTTAGGTCGACATCCCAAGGGGAACTGCGAGATATCGCAAATTTTCCTTTCCTGAAAAATCTCGCCTCGCGTAACACTCGAAGACGCTCCACTCTCACGCCCCTCGAAGGAAACGTCGAGCTCACACCTACACACTGTTAGAAGTGTTTTTGATTTCACAATATAACGCTATACTGGTCTGTGGAGAATTCAAAAAATACATTCTTACTTTGAATAAGCAAACTTTGAATTCACTACAAAACTTTTAAAATCACAAATTTCGTTTTGATTTCCAAACACACATTAGGAAATAAAAAACTCGTACTTTTATTTAATCACTGTCTCTTTAAATAGGCAACGTTCACTCTGAATTCCCAACATCGTGTTTGTATTTCACAACAGCGTTTGAAAAAAACAGTAACCATATTTGGTTTTAACATGTACGGGAAAAACCTGAAACGTCTCTTTTGAATTCACAATACATTGTGATGTGTTTCAATAGCGTCATCGGTTCAGTTTGCATCTACGTGTGATATAGTAATGATGTTTCAAACAGTGCAAATTGTACCGAATCATTCCATAAATAATCAATGATTAATATTATCATAATCGCGCTACTGTTTTGAAAAAGAAAGTATCAAATTATTTTATAAAATTTAATGAGAAGAACCTTCGAGAGCAGTCACTGTCGTGTTCGGTTTCTATATACGACTGGAGTCGACCAACATCGATATTGAAGAGTCGGTGGCTCAATTGGTAGAGTGCGATGCAGCTCGTCCTAAAGATCGCAGGTTCGAGTACCGGTAGGGTATGAAAAAAAAAACCGACACCACTAGACGGGTCGGCAGGTAGCAGTGTAAAGTCACTGCGTGCGTTCCATTTTTAGGCTGTGTTAGTAGTGTATTGTGATTTCACAATACCTTATCCTCTTCGAATTTTACAGTACCGAAGAGAGAGAGAGAGAGAGAGAGAGAGAGAGAGAGCGCTTCTACTTTTCCACACAAAGTATTGTGATCTTAAAATACAACGATTTCGGAATTCCTAACACCATTACGCATTAGTCTCAATGTACACTCGTGTTTGTAAAAATGCTTCCATTACATTTATTGTGATTTCCCAACAGAAACTTCTAACAGTGCATATACCAGCGCAGCGATATAACCCCGCGGTCCAGACTAACGCGCTCGCCCGCACGCGCGCAGGAAGCGGCGCGCGAGTAGAGTTAGGACGCGCGACTCCGTCGAGTGGCTTTGATTTAAAAATTAAATCTTAACCAGATGGAATTCGGCCCACACGCGAGAGCGCGCGTACGCGAAGAGAGAGAGAGAGGGCCACACATCGCACATACGTATGTACGTAGGAGGAGCGTCTCGAGTCCGGCTCCGCGACGCGGCCCGAAATATCTCGGCCAGTTAAAACGCTATCAGTTCTAATAAGCGATCGTTCGTCGCTCGCGTTCCCGCCGGCGTCGCGCGTCTGTCCGCACCTCCGTTGCAATCAGCGCGAGAAAAGTGATTTCGACGGCGCTCGCGCTCTTTGCATCGCGAGCACGATCAGTCAACGACTTCGAGCGTCGAAGCGTCGTTGACCACGGCGACATCTCGGGCGCGGGTAAATAAATACGCGCCCCCCCCCCCCCCCTGTTCGTGCGAACCGCTTCGCGCGTAGGTATCTAGATGCGCGCGCTCTCTCTATAACGGCGCATGCGGCGCGTGCTTAACAAGGGATACCGTATCCAATATCCAGGCGCGATGTACGCGACGCTATCGCGCCGTGTCTGGCGAAATTACGAGGGCGCTATCCGACGACAAATCGAACGGCGTCTTCCGTAAACACCGTTCTATATGGGACTAACCCGTATAATTTCGGAGATCGGTCCCCGAGATCCCGCGCGGAAGGGGTGTATAGCGTTTCCGAGAAGCTACGCTCCCCTCGGGGTTTCCTAAACGCATTGAAAACAAGGAAAATCGTCTTCGCGAAGCAATTCGAGGGCAAAAATGCGACTGTATCTCGTCTGGGAATAAATTTTGTGGAAATGCGCTGAGAAAAATAACTTGGTTAACCCCTTCAGACCTGATTTCTTTTTCGCGGAGTAAACAAAATTGTTAATGATGCTTTAGCCTTTGAGGTATTATTATATTTTAACATATTTTTGCAATCTTTATTTTTTCAATTTTCTTATATTTATGTGCAAACAGTACAAATTTATGATTTTGCGTAACATTTTTAAATAAAATAGCTAGAATCCAATGTACATTCTCGTGTACGCCAGGTCTGAAGGGGTTAAAAAGACAAAACACATCTGGTTAAACAAGTCAAGTGGTTCTAACGAAAATACCGGTCAGTTGAACCGAATATCAGGTTATTCGAAGCAAATTTTTCATATATTTCAACCAAATGTTTAGTTATTCTAACCGGAAAGAGGGGTCAGTCAAACCAAACACAGATGGAGGATCCATATTTCACGAAACGGTTTTGTCTTCAGGATTTTGATCACATCGACCAGGTTATTTTTCTCAGTGTTGCTAGTGCTTCTAAAATGACCAAAAAAAAAACGCACCGTTATGTTCTTTCTCAAATTTCCAAGCGAGCTGCATTTGTACAAGGATACACATCCGATACGCGATATGAAACGTACGAGAGCATACGATATATCGTCCCGAAAAGATCGGCATATAATAAAGCCGAGTCAACGAGAGCTTCATTATACGCCGGTACATATGTACACCCGCATACTCGCGTCCATTCGTTCTATACGACACCCGACACGCGTCGTCTCACCTGCATACGAGTATATATTTAAAACCACCACCAAGCAAATTCCTATGTATCCCCCAGCGCGATACCGGCCTCGTTATCGCAGCCGCATCGTCGCCGATGAACCTTGCGCCGCTATATACGCGCATCGTCGATTTAGCTGACGAATCGACGTACGCTTCCCGGTAGCGACACAAGTGCGCACCGGACGGCGGCGGCGACCGAACGACCTCGCCGTTCCCGGTATCGACGCGCGGATGCACTCGACTCCTTTTCTCTCGACGCACCCCGCCGTTCCCGCTCGCGCAGCGCTATTCCTCGCGGTCGCGCGTTGCATTTCGTCACGCGCTATATACATATTCGCCCGACCGACACGCGCCACCCGGGAGGAACAAAGAAAAAGTCTGCAACGTCAACGAACACGACACACGAATCAGTGCCTTTTAGTGCCGAGCGAAAACCGTGTATTTATGCGAAGATAACCGGACGAATTTGACGAATTTACTAACTTTAGGAACAAGCTCATAAAAACCAAACTAAGAATGATATTTAAAAAATTCAGAATGCAGCGTAAGTATTACAGAAGAAAGAGAGAATAATGTAATGTCAATTTGCATTTCAATATATATTGAAAATCATACGAATGATATAAATATCAAACATGTTGAAAAACATATAAACAAGTTTCCCTTCTACAAACACTATTTGCACATAACAATAATCATCGTTTGATCATAGTTTTATGCAGGTCACGTAGTATGAAGTACAAGCTTTACATTTTCAATCATTTTTAATAAAATAACCAATATCGATCCTGAGCGAACGACGATATATCGTCGTCCGGCACTAAAAGGGTTAAATCGAGACTCGTCGCTCGTCCTCGCATCGCGTCGCGCGTTCGTCCTCGCGCCCGATTGATAGCGCGTCGTTGCACGGCGAGCGATTCCCTTTATCGCGCGCGCCGCAGTCGTCTCCGGACCTTTGCCATCCGCGCGGATGCGCCGTGGCGCGCTAACGCGGACGCGGCGCGCCGATAAAGGCGGTTTCATTGTCCACGCGAATAGGCCCGGGGTCGGGCGCGAATGGTTTTCGATTACGGGGATGTCGCGCGGCGATGACGACGAGCAGAGCCGATGCAGGCGCGTGTATCGAGACATCCGGTGGAGATATACGGCGGTCGTTCGGCGATCCCTCCTCCGCGCGGCGCGGTGCGAACGCGCCGTCTCCCTCTTTATCGCCCCGGTCCTCTGCCCTCTCCCCTTTTTTATTCGTCCTCCGCGCGCGCTTGCAGCGCTCTTAAATCGGGGATACCAGAAATTTTCGACGCTTCTTTGGAATTCCTCGTGTGGACGCGCGCGCGCCCGCCGCGTGTGGAGGCTCAAATGTTTATGAGCGGCGGTTGCGTTCGCGCGGTCCTTTCGTGAAATAAAAGTTAAGTACCGGAGGACGCGCGTATACCGCCCGCGTCGCGGGGTCGAAGGACGATTCGTTATTCGGCTCGGTGATTCTTAATGGGGGAGGGTGAGGAGAGGAGAGGGTGTGCGAGTCCGGGGGCGACCGTTTTTTCGAGGCGATTTTCGGGGGTCGTTCGAAATCCGTGGAATGCGCACTGGGAACAATATTCTTGGTCGGTTTAATCCAAATCCTGGAGACGATGACCGAGTCGTTTGGTCAAATGTGGATCCTCCATCTGTTTGCTTTGACGGACCACTTTTCGGTTAGAATAATTGAACGTTTGGTTGAAATAACTTGATATTTGGTTCGACTGACCAGTATTTCGATTAAAATAACTCGACTCGTTTAACCAGATGCGTTTTGGCATTTTAACTAAGTTATTCTTCTCACAATGCGGGAAATCGTTTCGATACATTGAGATAAAAATTTGGTCGATTTCATCCAAATCTTGAAGATGATGACCAAACTATTTGGTGGAATATGGATCCTCCATCTGTTTGACTGAATTGGCCATTTTTTTTTTGGTAAGAATAACTGAATGTTCGGTTGGAATAAATAAACATTTGGTTAGAATAACTAAATGCGTTTAACCAGATGCGTTTTCTCGTTTTAACCGAGTTACTTTCCTCGGTGCATCGGCGATCCTCGCCGCAGTTTCCGCCGGGATGATCTTCCGCGGAGAGGGTGATTTTGTTTTGAATCCTGAGCGCGCCATTTCGAAAGTCCCCGCTTCATTACGTGCTCGTCATGATTGAGAAATCCGTCGTCTCGGTCAGCGCGAGACGGCCGGATGCGACTGGAATCTCTGGCGAAAACGAATGACCCCGCGAATTCTCCGCGCGCGCGCGCGCGCGCTGCGCCGCCGACGTAGTCGCGTATAGACGCGGCGGAATTTCGCTAGCCCGGCATTCCGGGAAGACGATCGTCACGCCGCGGGGATTGAGGGAGAGAGAGAGAGAGAGATAAAAAGAAAGAGGAAAGCGGAGAGTCCTCCCGCGGAGGGACTCCGAGAGCTTCGGGTCACACATCACCCAGTGACGTCCTCAGAATTTCGTATCCGAGAGGAGCGCATTTAGATGCAGATACGCTCCGTATGCGGCAAAAAGAGGAGGAAGACGAAGAAGAAGAAGAGGAGGAAGAGAAGTGGTGGGGTGGGGCGGTGGGAGAAAAAAGAGTGACAAAAACCACGGGAACGGAGGCGGGAGGACGAGGGAGAAGGAGGAAGGAAGAAGAAGACGAAGGGGGAACGGAGATGATTCGGACAGATAGACCCTTTCGAGTTCCGAGCGCCACGTGCGAGAACTCTTTATAAGAACTTCAAACGCGACGCCCGTTTTATCGGGAAGAGGGCGCAGTGCGCCCCTCCTTCGTTGGTGGCGTACGAGGAAGAAGAAGAAAGTGAAACAAAAAAGAGGCCACTTCTCTCCCGTCGAATCTCTTTCGATTTCCGCCTTCCGTCTTCCCTCGCGCGCTCCACCTCGTCGCCCCCCCCCCCCCTCATCGGCCCCGTATTCCGGGAGGGCCGGTGATTCGGGGCGAATTATTGTTTCTGGCCGATTAATTGTTTTCGAACTACTCCGCCGGATCTTCAAAGGCTCCCGCCGCGGTATTAGGACGCTCTCCAAGATAAACATCTGCGCGTCGGTCGGGTCGTCATTAAAGACACTCCTTCTTTCTGTCTTTTCGGCTTCCTTCGCTATACCAGGATAGAGGCGCGTCGTGTCCCCGTTGGATGAATTTCGGAATAAATTTGGTGACGCGATGTGGATGTGTGGGGATGCGTCGATGTTACGTAACGAGGATACGTGCCGAGAATGGACGATTTTCTTAAAATACGCTAAATGTACATTTTGACTATCCAAGCAGAGTTGTATGATCGTCACGACGTTCATGCAAACTACGATAATTGATCGTTCTAAAAAGTCGACGTTTATTTTGCCACGTGAGTTTTGAGAAAAAATTCATCTTCAGAAAATATTTTAATTCGCATTATAATGTTATTCAAATTAATCGCAGTATTTATTGTGTATTGAATAAATATTTAGCATTTTATTTGTATTAATTTGAAATCATTTAATGACACAAATATATGCTCGCTTAATGATGACACATTGAGCGCACAACCTTGATGCATCAGACGAGTTAATACTACCTTGAGCTGCTGTACAATCAACGTATAACTACTTACGTACTATTTAGGTAAAAAAATAAATAGAAGACGAAAATCCGAAAAATCTTCTATACACTGAGAAGAATAATTAGGTTAAAATGACAAAACGCATCCAGTTAAATCCAATTAGTTATTCTATCCAAAATGTGGTCAATTCGGTCTTCTCGTAAAACAAATATTCCGATTTTTAAATTCAATTTGTAAGCTGTATAGGTACATATTTAATATCAAACAAAAACGAAGATATCCGAAAAAAATAATTATTCGCACAGTTATAAGCGCGTTTCTCTCTACAACATTGTGACGTCATCGAAACGCAAGAGAAAAATAGTCTCAAAATATCATGATGCGTAGCTGCATTTTTAAATATCGTCGTCCAGCTTAAATAAGGCCGCAAAATGAAGAATAAAAAATACGGAGTAAATATTTTTTCCTAATTTTTTTCGGAATCTGCATTAAACGAAAAATTAATGAGAAAACCTAATTTAATCAAACACAAATAGAGAGGATCCATATTTCACCAAACGGTTTGGTCATCATCTCCAGGATTTTGGTTAGATCGACCAAGTTATTTTTCTCAGCGTAGGTACATTCGACTGC
The DNA here is from genome assembly GCA_963678675.1 of Xiphydria camelus. Taxonomy (NCBI): domain Eukaryota; kingdom Metazoa; phylum Arthropoda; class Insecta; order Hymenoptera; family Xiphydriidae; genus Xiphydria; species Xiphydria camelus. The sequence goes on from OY783195.1 coordinate 27,728,385, forward strand.
TACCTACAACCGGATCGAACGTTCTTTCGTAAGCCACTCGCGATAGTTTGGTACAGCCAACTACCGCTCTAGAAATCACCTGGATATCCCTGCAGTCTAGGCGAAATTCAACGGAAGTCGATTCCCTCTCCGGGAACGTACAGCGCGCGGCCGGCAACGATTCCCTCTATGTGAGTTTCGACCTTCCCCGTCTTCAAACACCCACTTCCTATCCCCATCAGGTTGTTCAAATACTCTAAGCTAATTCTGTTTGGCTTGTTTGTTCTGACGCTATTCCGCCCTCGGGCGCCGAATATTAATAACCCGGCGTCGCCTCGGGGAGATGCTTATTGTGTTAGGATGTTAATCCCGTTCGTGAAAAGTGATTAGTTTCGCATAAGAGGGATTCCGGGAGTACCTCGGCTGTATATTTCCCGGGGTTCTTTCGGAGGCCCGTCTGAGCGTCGGCGAGATTTGCGCGAGGATCGTCCTTCGGCTATATGTATACTTCATCCTTCGTCCGACACCGAGTTTCGTCCGAGTTTAGCAACCCTTTCGTGCGTCCAAATTTATCAATATTTCGCACGAATCGCATCATTCGACACCTGAGAAAATTGATTAGCAATGTTTACAGTGAATTCCGGTGACAGTGCTCCTCGAGGTTGAACATTGAATCATTTAATAGACACAGCGTACTTTTTATAGTTCGTTGCGGTGTAAACCTGTAAATACCCCGCGTAAAAAAAAAGCATAGCCAAAGAGCATGGCGGAAGTTTGGGAAAAGTAGAACTAAGAAAGTATGGCTACGGATCATATCCCAGATTTTCAGCCGGACAATTTTATCACATCGGCTGAAAAGAAAATTTGACCCGACTCGTACCTATAAATTTGAATGATATCAACTGACAAAAACAAACATCGATTACAGCATAACCTCGTATAAACAACTGAACCCTAATTAAAGAGTGTATCGTTTACCAGCTGAAAGTCTGGTAGGGTAAAGCATACGATGATTGGCCATTTAAGCAGACGAAATTATACAGTAATTGGCCCATCGCTTTCTCTTTCTATCGAATGCATTTGTTATGGAAGGTGGCCAATAACTGTATGCTTTACCCTATACGATCCGTAGCCACACTTTTTGATTCAACTTTTCCCGGACTTCCGCCATGCTTTAGCTATACTTTTTTTTTAACGCGACACCCGACCACACGTTAACGGGAGATCGGTCAAATTTACCGCGTCAACCGATGTTTATGCTATTACGAACCGTAAAAAATACGCCGTGGTCCATTAAAAACTTCAGTGTTTCACTCCAAGTAGCCCCATTACCGGGGGATAGCTGTAAAAATTCACAAGTTACCTCACGACTCCTCGCTGACTTTTTTTTCTCCGTGAATAAACCCGACGAAGTTTTCCCCGTGCTTCGGAATCGGAAGGAGCGACGTGGAAGGAAAAACGGGAACGCGCGCGGTGCCTTCCCGATAAGATCGGGCGCGGGACTCCGCGGTCAGTTTACACGGCGCGAGAAGAGGTTTGAGTTAGCTGTTTTGACGCCGGAGACGTTTGAGCTTCCGTTCGGGCGGCTACTATATACTCCCCTTTTCCACCGCTTCCACCGCGTGGTGTCGGTGCTCGCGCACCTCGGGCGGGCCCGCCCGACGTAACCGGGAAAATCAACAAATTTAAAGGCGGGCCCTTTTCAAACAGCGTTACCGTTTTCGATTAGCGCCACGGTACTAACGATCGAAATTCGAGGAGGAAAACCGTATAATACATTCAGCTTCGAACGCCGGTGCCACCGCTCCCCCTCCCTCGCATCCTCCCCTCGACCGGCGGACAGACGGCGGCCGTCTCTCTAATTTGTCCGTTCAAACAAAAAGCAATTTGTTACTCACCGGACTCTGACTCTTGGGGCCAGCAGCGAGACGGGAGTGAGAGAGTATTCGAAGGTGGCCGGCTGAGTGGGGCGGGGGGGGAGGGGAGGGGAGGGAGGGAAAGGGCGAGGGACCAAGAGCGAGAGAGGGACAGGGGCCGAGAGAGGAGAGGAGGACCGCGCGGAGGCTGATTTAAACCTGTCTGACGGCCCGCTGTGCGCTTAACAACAGAAAAACAAACATGGCGCCCAACGCACCGGCCAGCAGGAGCCCACGTATGCGCGCACCGAGATCGTATAATGTGCTTCTGGTGGCGGAGGGATGCTGCCCCGCGTGGCGCGTTTCCCTCGCGGCTTACGGTGAGGTTGGTACGCGGGAAGGATTCCGAAATTGCGGCGCGGAAGGAATTACCCTCGATGAGGGGGGTGTGGGGTCGAGCGCGGAAGATGAGATCGTTTCGATCGCTTCCCACGAGCCGATAAAAAAAAGTACACCGAGAAGAAAGTTTGTTAATGGTTGATAAATGTTCTTTGAAACACGGTGAAATGAATATTTCGTTGGGCCAAGAAAATATGCGTTAATTATTAAAATGTTTATTTCATTCAAGTGATTGCGTCAAAAGATCTAATTGTGCCAGATAAATATCGCAATAGTTCATGAATATTACCTATCCAACGCGGAGAGAAAGAATTAGTTGAATCTACTAATAATTACTTGCGGGGTCGCATGTAATTATTTATTTACATAAATGAAATCTTTTCTCATAGATATTAATTTGATATTTTTTCCTTGCTATCACTTATTATTCCACTTGATTGCATAAGGAAGAGATATTTAATTGACGTATTACAAGATTCCATCGATACACGGAGAGAAGAGTATATTAATCGCTGTTAAACCAGATAATAGATCTGACATTTCGGGGAACGTATTGCGTTCACTGTTTTACTGTATGACAAACATTGACGTACGTTTAGTGAAACTCACTAGACGTATGTCAACCGTTGTCATACAGAGGAAAGCAATGTGTGTGTGAACGTAATATAATAATTTTCCCAAAATGTCAAAGTTGTTATCTCGTATAACAGTGATTAATGTACTCCTCTCCGTATATAAATAAATGATTACTTACGACCCCGCAACTAATGTTCAGTAGATTCAACTAATTATTTTTCTCTGTGAATGAAACATTTATTTCGCCATATTCTTACAAACATTCATTAACTACAAATAAACTCTTTTCTCGGTACAGATTTACCGGTCGCGGAAGAGTCTGTCGCGTGACGAACATCGCCGTTAACCTAGGTGAGGGTCACTCGTAATCGCATATGTACTTACACCGGGAGTGTTAGCCTGTGGTCCATACGGGTACCGCGTCCAATCGAGGCTCGCCTCGTTCGTTGTGTCCAAGAGAACAACTGCGAACACAGAAAAGCGTGCGTGTGGTCAGTATCTCTCTTATCTCGTCGTTTCGTGTCAACAAGCGCCGCGCTGACGAATAAAATCGGGGGAGATTTGGCTTTTCAAACGAAATAAATCAAATTGCGTAAGGCTTCGAATCGGGCGATGGGGGAGACAACGAAACGCGTGTAATTCGCACGCTGAGAAAAAGAATCAGTTGGATCTACACTGAGAAGACAATTTATTTGTAGTTGATAAATGTTTGCTTGAATATGGCGAAATAAACATTTTATCGAACCGAGTAAATCTTCGATAGCTAACTATTATCGTATTTTTTTGGTTCAATTAGATCCTTTGAGGCAATCATTTAAATGTAACATATATTTTCTTGTCCTAACGAAATATTTTTTTCGCCGTATTTCAAATTACATTTATCAACTGTCAATAAACTGTTCACGGAAATTTTCAAAAAAATTTGTACTCTGCGAATTCTTGAGAATGAGCTCAAGTCTCAGCTTTACTCCATGAGGTAGTAAAAATTGCTGATTTTTTGTCCGTGTTCTCTCGGTGTGTAGGTACTAAAAATTATTTACCGGGTCGCAGGTAACTATTTATTTACATCGATTTGATCTTCTCCCATATTAATTTGATATTCCTTCCTTGCAATCACATACCATTCTACATGATCTTGTATAAGGAAGAGATACCAAATTGACGCATCGAAACATTTCATTGATATAAATATATATCTATAATTACTTGCTTCACCGCGAGTAGTTTTCAATGCATATCCAACCAATTCTTTTTATCCGTGCGCGGAGATTTCTGGATTAGCTATACGCTCTCAGGAAAATCGATTCGGCGATCGTCGAAAAGGCTATCATTTTCTCGCACCGATCGCGTTACGATCGCGATTGTCGCCGCGTCGTTCGCCAAAGCGACGACCCGGTATCAGTCTCCGCGCGACCTGGGCTCTCTCGCCTTCGTGTCGTTGTCGCGGGAGAGAAAGCGAGAGAGAGAGAAACGGAGAATACGTGTAAGTACACACGCAAAGGTATACGGCACACGTAGCGTGTCGGTTGCGTATCGACCGGTACTCGGCTGCCACCAACCCGCCACCCCCAACCCCAACTTCGTTGCCGCGAACCATCCCCTTTCGCCAGCGCTCCCCCGCTCCAACCGCCTCCCTCTCCGCCGCCTCCCCTGGCCGCCCTAACCCCGACATTGCCGCCGCTTCCCACTCCAAAGCCCGAGCCCCGGCTTTGCCTCCCTCGTCGCCGCGCGAGCCTCCCTCCGCCCCGCGATCCCCAGACTGCTCGGGTCCTTGAATTCCTAGACCAAAGTACCCGCGGCCGCGACGGTAGCCGCGGGTGGAATCTCAAAGGTTAAAACTACACGCGGTGGGAAATTGCCTCCTTCCCCCTCGCCCCGCGTTCCTCGCCGTATATCGACTTTGGCGTTAAAATGACGACCGCTCTCGCGCGACCGGCGAAACGACGCGATCGGATGTCGCGCTCACGTTGAACGTGGCTGCAGGCTGAGAGAGAAGCGCCGTACTATAAGTTTCCAACCACTTTCCCCGTTCGTTGCGAAAATTGGGTGTACTTCAGTAAACACTCATCCGCGTATTATGCGTATGATAAACATTTGTTTGGTATATTTTTGGTATGGGTATATCACGTACAGGGATTAAATGTATACTATTTTAAGGTTCTTATAATGTACATAACTAATATTATTTTTTTAAACGTATGCGTAATTTTTCTTCCATTGTTATTCGTTTGAAAGACACATAAAATAGGCGATTTTTGTGGAAACGATAAATGTACGTTCAGCTGAGGAACATTTTTCTTCAAAATAAACGTAGCAGATACGACCTGTTTGTACACGTGTATACTGCAAAAAAAATTACATTTTTAATATGCTTTTACATAAAGCTTTTTTCCGCGTGATTATGAAAATGAATATATTCCGTAATTATAAAAATTAATGTATTACCTCGTGAAATTTCCCCCATAAATTTCATAACGGAGTATATTAATTTTCATAATCACGTATTGGGTAAAAGCTTGACATACAAATATATTGAACTTAATATAAATTTTATTTACAGTGTATTGCCCGGATAGGTGATTACTGGGACGCATTGGTTATTTGAAAGGCAAATGCAAGTAATATGGTCAACTGAAGTTGGCGTGTTTATGAAAATCAATATGCTCTCTATGTAATCATGAAAATTAATATATTTCCTTGCAACATTTTTCCTTTATAAATTTCAATACGAAGTATATTAATTTTCATAAATAAGTAAGTATTGGGTAAAAGCTCAATATACAATTAGGTATATTAAATTGAATGCAAATTTTGTGTACAGTGTATCAGGCGGATAGATGTTTACCGGAGTGTATTGATTATGTGAAAGGTAAGTGCAGGTAACACGGTCAACCGAAGCTGGCCATCCGTTACCACCGCTAATCGCAATGAAGAGGGGCCAAATCGAGTTAGCCGTATCACCTGCACTTACCTCACATATTCTCACTCCCGTGGGAAGGTCAGGGCCTGCAGATTTCGGGACGAAACGCGCGACGTTTCGCGGCTCTGCCTCCCTTAATCCCCTTCGATTCCCCGCGCGACCAATCCCCCCCGGGGAATCGTCGAATCCCGATATCGAGAGAGCGCCCGTGAAACGATCGGCCATGGAAAAGGAGTGGAAATGAGGATAGCGACGTACATATATACCCGAACGACCGCGCGCGCAGGAATTTACGGGTATAACGAGCTACTTTTCTAAACGACCATTCCCGCGTGCGTGTTTACGCCGACCGTCGGGGAAACGGCTCGAAAGTACCGGGCCGATTTCGTGAAACCAAAGGGAGGGAAGAGAGGCCGACCGCGTGGCGGACGGAGAGGGCCGGGAGAAGAAGGGACCCCGACGAGAGACGAGCCGGTGTGCGCCCGGTGTGCGCCAGGATCCCGTGAGACGGTCAAAATTTAAATTTCAAATTTGGAGCGTGTCGCAGGGTGTGACGGTATGCATACTATCGCCGATGGTCTTAACTCACTCTCGCTCCCTCTCTTCCTCTCTCACTCTCTCCCTCTCCCTCTCTCTCTCTACGTATAAGTGTACCCGCACACGCGCAAGTTTCGCGCCGATGCAATGCAGCGCGCAGCGGCGGCCGTCGCGCGAGCGACGGACCACCAACGCGCGCGAGCGCGCACGATCCGCCGGGAGCGCGTGTCCGTCCCGCGCGGAAGATCTTGTATATTCCCCGCGTTTTATTCGGGCTCTAAAAATGTCGCCTCTCCGTGACACGCGCGACAATGACGCGCCGACGGCGCCCCGTACACGTTCGCGCGCGAGCGCGGACGCTTCTTCATCCGGCGAGTGTATATCGCGCGTTTAACTGCCTTCCAATTAGTCGGAATCTTTCACACGTCGGACGCGTCCACGTGTGTATATGGGAAGCCGCGGCGCGCTCCGCTGCCCGCCGCCGCGCTCGGGGTGTCGTTGACCCTCGTCGCCTCGTTGCCCCCTGACTCTCGGGACCCGTTCGTTCGTCCGTCGATTCGAACATTGGGTGATATGAATAAAGTTGAGTTTGTACTCTGAGCATATACTCATGAGCATGAGCATAAAGTAGGAGTTTATACTTCAATCCATATGAATAAAATGTATCGCTGCTAGGAGTGTAGATGCTCATATGTAAAGGGAGCAGATACTCCTATTTACTAGCTGCGCGCTGCACGGGCCTCTCAGTTATATCGCCGCGTCGACAGATTTAAGCGTTTTAGTGCCTGACGAGGATATAGGTCGTCTTTCGCTGCACTTAACGGAAAATGCCAGCGACGTTGCGTATGCGATGGCGCCATGTTGTTTGCATTGCGAGAAAGCTCTATCTCAAAATAAATGTATAAAACGTTAAAAACGATCTGATTATATTGTAAAGCAATGTTAAAAAAATTGCTTTTGGGTATCCTTTGTATTCGAGAGGTGGCACTCAGTCACCACGGGGTCATTCCATACCAAATCGGACACTTTTTGGAGTAACATTTCGGATTTTGCTCAATTGTAGTTTTTGTCGATGTTGCAGCGTATCTCGAAGGATTTTTCAAAATGTTGAAGATTGTAGATTTTACAGCCACTTGAAAAATAACGCTGCTTTTTATTCATTAAATTATAACTGTCAAACCGGATATCGGCTGAGAATGATCTTTTGGGTACTAAAAGTAAAAGAATTGAAAAATCACAGAAAAATTGCGTCGAACAAAAAAAAATTTTGTTAGCGATTTTATTGGCACTTGATTTAAACAAATGTCGTATTTTCATAGCTGGCCACTCTTTAAAAATCTGAAAAAAAGCAAGCATATACTTTGATATCCTCTCTTTCATGATAAATAAATACAAATACTGTACCTCTCTCTCTTTAAAATTGACGACATAAAAATTAATGGAATTTGACGCCGCGTCGGCCTCGCTACGTCGGCCCCGCCACCGCCAGCGTATCACCAAGCCAGTCAAACACACCGGTCGGGAGGACCGACGTGGCGAGGCCGACGCGGCGTTAACTTCAATTAATGTTTGTCGTCATTTTTAAAATGTCAATATTTTTGTTTGTTTGTCATGAAAGAGAAAATATCGAAGTATATGCTTGCTTTTTTCTTCAGATTTTTAAAAAGTGGCCAGCTATGAAAATACGACATTTGTTTAAATCAAGTGCAAATAAAATTTCTAAAAAAATTTTTGTTTATGATCGACGCTATTTTTTTCTGATTTTTCAACTGTTTCACTTTTAGTACCCAAAAGATCATTCTCAGCCGACAACCGGTTCGACAGTTATAATGTAATAAATAAAAAGCAGCGTTATTTTTCAAGTGGCTGTAAAATCTACAATTTTCAAAGTTTTGAAAAATCCTTCGGGTATGGAATGACCCTACGGCGTTGCGTGCAGCAACTCGAGCGACACTGCTCCGACGCCTGGGCGATTGGTTGATACGTCCACTCGACGTGTGCGAAACACTTGCCAGAGCCGTCTCATGCGTCCTCTTCGAGTGCGTCGAAACCCGGTAGTATACAGATATGCTGGAGCAATGAGGTAGAAACTCGGCATGGAATAGTTTCTTCGATACAGCCAGACTAAAATTTTCCTTTAGTCTTTCTTCGACCTTTCTACAGAGCAGTGCGTATTTTTTCCTAGTAACGTTATACCAGCTATACGTTGTTTTGTAATAGATCTGTCTGAAGTAGGCAGTAACAGAACGTTTTCGCGTAGTTGTGTTTGCAGTGCGACTTGTGTTCAGTGCGTTTGATCATTTGATCATGAGTGATAGCGAGGAGGAAAGTTGTAAAAGCAACGACTCTCAGATGGGATTTGTGACAATGTTAAAAGACTTTCCCGTTTTATTTTCAAAGTCGCAAACACCAAGTGTGCGAAAGGTGAAATCGCAAGCACTGGAACTCGTTAAGAAACAATGGGAAGTGAACTACGGTTCAGAAGTTACAATAAATCAGCTACTGAAAAAAATCAATAATATGAAAGCGAGACTCAAAAAAAAGACGGATATAAACAGAACAGGAAACAGAAAAATCGTACTTCACGATTGGGAAAAGGTTTTATTAGAAATTATGGAAGGCGATATAAATCCAGCAATTGTACAAGTACCAGGTGGGTAGATAATTATTATTAATAGTATAAAACAAAGTTATATAACGGTAATAAATATTTTAGGAGCAATATCTGCCGGTCACGAGCAACAAAACTCTACTCATCCAGCTTCCATTGTAGAGAATCCAACTTCGTCAACTCTAAGTGTAGGTTCCCATAATTCAGGCCCACCTAAAAAAAAGAAGAAAATGAATCTTCTTGAGGAGTATGAAACAGACAGTACCAAACAGCTTTCCAATAGCGAATTACAAAGATTAGTTTTGCTAAAACAACTTAAAGTTCTAACTATGAAAGAAGAAAAACTGAAGAGAGAATTGGGTGACGAAGTTTCTGAATATTGTAATACTGAATACTCTCGTAATTCTGATAGTACTGTTAACCAGAGTGAACAATCAACCTTTGTCAATTTATAAACATAAGACTTACAATGAATGTGAATGAGAATGAACCTAAATAAACTTATTTCCTTACGTATAACTAATTCTGCGATGTCTATACCTTTTATTCATTCAGAAAAAATGAGCATATATCATTTCAGCTAACTCCGTTCGTTTCTGCTGGCCTCGTCTTCTGCTATTTTCAATTTCTTCTTGTCGTGGACATGCAACTCGATTATCTCTTGAATCTATTTCCATCGGGTCTAATTCATCTTTTAGAAATTTTGCCACATTGTGTAGTATGAAACAGCACGTGATAAGCTTTGGAACTTTCTCTATTGAAAGGCGTACTTTATATTGTAAAATTGGAAATCGTTGTTTTAATTGACCGAAACATCTTTCAATGATTACCCGTTCTTTGGTAAATAAATTATTAAAAGCATGCTCCTGTGGTGTAGTGGGAGTCTTAAAAGGCACCATTAACCACGGTGCGATGCCATATCCTTCATCTCCTAAGAGTAAAGCCTGACTGTTTTGAAAATTATTCTGCGCGATATTGTAAATTTGCGAATTGCACCATATTCGGGCATCATGAACAGATCCGGGCCATGAGGCATCTATGCTTGTGAACCATTCATCAGAATTGCATGTGGCTTGTACATTAATGCTAGAATACCCTTTTCGATTTATATATTCATCTCCATGAACATGGGGCTTCTTTATCCTTACATGAGTACAATCAATGACGCCTACTACACAGGGAAAATTATACCTTGTTTGCCATTTTTCTTTGGCCGCATGTATATCTGCAGCACTTTGAGGGAATTTTATCCAAGAGCTAGATTTTTCGATAATTTTATCCATAACCTGCGTCACAACTTTTGAGACAGAAGATTGATGGACTCCCAAATCTTCTCCTACTCCAGATTGAAAACCCGGGTCTGCTACATACCTCAAGAATATTTTTAGCTTGTCAACTTTACATATCGCACCGCCTCTTCTTTCAGTCAACTCTTCGCCCAAAAAATGGTTCGACATCCACTCTATGTTTTCTTTTGTAAAACGATACAATACTTTACAGTCATCGTCGCAGGTCGTTCTTCTGGTTTTATAATATTTCTTTGCTCGCAGATTCATAAACTCAGCCATCACTTCTCCGCTGTCAAACCACAACTGAGTCTCCCTCCGAGGAGACTCCACTTATATGGAGTAGAATCTCCAGACTGTTGAGAGTAAATGCTCCTATATAAAGGGAGAATATACTCCTATTTTTACTGGCTGCGCGCTGCACGGGCGTCACAGTCTTGACTTGTCAAATTACTTGGAGAACGTTTTCACGCAGTTGTGTGCAGTCATAATTGTCATGTACGTTTGATCATGAGTGATAGCGAAAAGGATCCAATTTAATTAACTCCGAAATAATAATAATACATTATTACAATATTAATAAAATAATTAATCATAACATCTATTACATTTAAAATATATAAATATATTTTAAAATTTAATTTAACTCTTTTACTGCCGGACGACGATATATCGTCGTTCGCTGCACTTGCGAAAAGTGCCAGCGACGATATATCGTTACGTATGCGATGGCGCCATGTTCTTCGCATTGCGAGAAAGCTCTATCTCAAAATAAATTTACAAAACGTTATAGACGGTCTAATTTCATTGCAAAAGAATTTAAAAAAATTGTTTTTTGGTATCCTTTGCATTCGAGAGGTAGCTCAGTCGCCACGGCGTTTCGTGCGGCAACTCGAGCGGCACTGCTCCGACGTCCGGGCGATTAGTTGATACGTCCACTCGATGTGTGCCAAACACTTGCTAGAGCCGTTTGATGCGTCCTCTCCAAGTACGTTGAAACCCGATATGTTTCAAATAGCGGGCGTTATACTCTATGCTGGCTGGTGCCGAGACTGGATACGATGGAGCAATAAGGTAGAAACTCGGTATAGAATAGTTTCTTCGACACAGCCAAACTAATAGATATTTTCGTTATAAGGGCGTGAAGCGCCGTTTTTAACGAGTGTGAAGTTTTCCGCACGAGCGCGCGAAGCGAGTGCGGCAATCACACGAGTTAAAACGGCGCTTCACGCCCTTATATATAACGAAAATATCTATCTTTCAATCTTTCTTCAGCCTTTCTAAAGAGCATTTCGTATTTTTTTTCTCAGTGACGTTATACCAACTACATGATCCACTTGTTTTGTATAATAGATCTGTCTGACGCTTTCCGTGCATTGCGGAGTTATCATTTCGTTCTCAGGACCGATATTGAATATTTTATATTGAAAATGTAATACTTATACTTCATACTACGTAACCTACATAAAACTATGATCAAGGAATGATTATTGTTGTGTGCGAATATTGTTTGTAGAAGAAAAACTTGTTTACATGTTTTTCGTCATGTATATTCTTTGTTATTGGTATAATTTTCAATGAATATTGAAAAACTATTAACATTAAATTATTCTTCCCTTCTTCCGTAATACGCAGCTTTTTCAATTTTGTAAATATCATTCTTAGTTTGATTTTTATGAGCTATTCCTCCAACCTTAGCCAATTCGTTAAATTCGGCCGGTTATCTTCGCACAACTACTCGATTTTCGCTCGGCACTCAAAGGGTGAAATTATAATTTTTTATTTTTACCTTATCCCTAACAATTTTTATATAAATAATTTTAACATTTATTCAATTTTAATTACAAATTTTATTTCTATATAAATTAAATTTATTTCTAAAAAACTAGAGAGGAAAAAAACGTTTTATATTTCATAATGAATTACTTAAAAAAATAATTTAACATTTCAATTTATTATTTATTAACTTTTTTGTCCAGATTATAAATTATTATTTATATTTTTTTCATAAACCCTAATAAAAAAGGTAAAAAAATTGTACTTTTAAATTATTTTATATTTAAACTATTTCAAATTATCTTCTGCAGTAAAAAAATTTACATTAATTAATTTAATGTTCTTTTTTAATTTTTAAATTTAAATGTTTTAAACATTAACAAATAAACGGTTGTTATTTTATTTAATAACTATTAAATAATTATTTGTAGAGTGGCGGGGCTAATTGATCTAAGTGCCAAAAACATTTTTCCCAGGAAAATAAGAAAAACTGCCCATCAGTGAAACCAAACTGCCATTTTTGACCACCTTTTGACGGCTTATACAACGAAAAGAAAAGCGCATTGACACTTAAATCATATAGCTCTGCATTGGCCTTGGCGCATACATCATTTTGTAGAAAAAATCCGAAATCATGGAATTTTGGCACAATTAGCCCCGCCACTCTACATTTGTGCTAATGATTAATTAAATTAATTATTTTAAATATAATTAGATATTTATAGATATAATAATTATTAAATAATATATATTTAATAATAAATTATTAAAATTATTTAATGTTATATATAAATATAAATATATATAGGATTTTTCCGTCTTTGCGCGACGGACTACGCACCAAATTAATCTTGCGTAATGGGTTTAGTGGGATTAATAAATTACATTATTTTACGAAAAAGCAAAACAATGCACTTTATTTGCGAGCTGTTCATACTCAGCCATCACTTTTCCGCTATCAAACTAAAACTGAGTCACCCTCCGAGGAGACTCCATTTATGTGGAGTAGAAACTCCAGACAGTTGAGCACAAACTCATTCGTATTTATACGAAAACTGAGTTTATACTCATTTGAAATTGTACATAAGAGTACCTACTCATGGTGAGCATCTACTCTTAATTCTTATTCATACAGATTGGAGTATTTACTCCAGAATTTTGAGCATGAAGTACATGCTCTGCTTTATTCATATCACCCATTGTCACGATTCACGAGACGCCGCGCCGCCGCGCCGCTCGCTCCTCTCTCGTCCGGGTAAAATTTCCCGCCCGAAAGTCGCTCGTATCGCAACGGGGTGGCGATGACTCTTCGTTAGGCGGAGCCGCGACGGAAAAGTGGGAGACTCTCCGTGGCTATCTTCGACGCGACCGCGCGGCCGCGGCCGACGCTAATGAGAGTAGGAGCGCGTATCGACGCGAGGGGAGCTTTAAATCTCGTCGCGCGCGAGAGACCGCGCGTGGGGTCACTCTTTTCTCGTTCCTCGAGAGCGGGCCGGAGCGGTGGAGGAAAAAATATGACGTACTCGGAAACTTAACCCGGGTCGTCCGTCCCCCGCTCCCGCGGGCGCTTCACCGCGGGGTCCCGTGGGTTAGGGCGAAGCGAGGGGGGCCCCCCCGAAGACGTTCTAGACGCGGCTCGCCGGCCCACGCCGCCGGGCCGGGCGTGCTTATGGAGAAATTACCATTTACATAGCGTTATTATGTTTGTGCATAATGTATGTACACATGTTAAATCAATTATTTAAACAATATGGGCCCCGATGCTGGAGAGCATCCGTGTCCACGAGATGTTAGATTGCCCGGTTGGTCCTCTTTCTCTCGTTCTCTCGCCTTTTCTCTCATCCGTTCTCTCCGCCAGTTCGGCTGGCTCTTCCCCTGGAGCGTCCTCTCACAACCTCCTGTCGCACTGAGACTAAAATTTGGTCGAATCGATTTATTTGGTTTCAATTATTTCAAGCGACTAAATATTCTCTTAATTTAGGTAATTGCGTTCAATCCAATACCCGCTTATTCAAAACTAATATATGTTTAATTAAGTACTATAAGTAGATATTCAGTTGCTACGCCTCTACAAATTTAGTCCGCCGCACTGTGAGAGATAATTAGGTTGGAATGACTAAACGCATCTAGTTAAACGTGTTTAGTTATTCTAATCAAAATACTGGTCATTTGAATCAAATATCTAGTTATTCTAACAAAATATTTAATTATTCCAATCAGACGTTTAGTTATATTCTGACTAAAAATTCGTCAGTCTGACCAAACAGGTGGAGGATCCATATTTCATCAAGCGTTTAGTCATCGTCTCCAGGATTTTGGTTACATTGACCAAGTTATTTTTCTCGGTGCATATATGACTATTTATGTGCAATTGGACCAAGTAAGTATTTTTTTTAGCGCGACCAATATCTACTCACTTACTGATTACGCTTACGTTTGCTATGAATAAGGGAGTATTGAAATAAACACGATTTCTCCTTAACTTAATTGAAGATGTTGTCGAGACTATTTTAAACCAACTAAATCTTTCAACTCAATTTTCTTCTCAGTGCAGTCTATCTTATCATGAATAACTTCTTAGAATGAAGATATTAATGTTTCATTATCTCCTGCAGTGAATTTTTCTGTAAATATACACGGCTGAGAGCTTCGCACTACGCAAGAGTATTTAACGCGACACTCTCTACTGAGTTTCTTGATTCTCGGCGAGCGAGCAATCACATTTTTGTAACTTTAGTGTGCACCTATAATTGTAATTTTCATTGTTTGCAATGGGAGCGACGCTCGGAGGGATATGTTTTATCCAGAGTCCGATATATATCGTTGCTCCCTCTTTCTCTCTCTTCCTTTCACTTCACCTCTTTGCATATGGATCTTGAATTTCAATTGTGCTTTTCAAGTACGCCCCCCTCAGCCCCTTCTTCCATCCCCTCCTTTGTTCACTCGTCCGCCTCGCCTTTCCGCGCAGACAGAAGCGAGAGAGTGTGAGAAAAGGAGAGAAACGACCGAAGAGGACCGAAGTGGATTGGGGAGGTATAAGAGGGGAGGGCGCGGGGAGAGACGAAGACGAGATAGGACAGCGGGAGGAGAAGAAGTGTATATGGAAAAAAGAAGTGGGAGCAAAGATATATCAATCACCCATTGGATACGAGCCAAGTCATCAAAATATTTATTTGTTTCCTTCGCCTCCCCCCGCGATCGATGCGTCAGCGTATCGTTGCGAACGTCGCCTTTTTTGTCGGTGCTTCTTCGAAAGAGAGAGAGAGAGAGAGAGAGAGAGAGAGAGAGAGAGAGAGAGAAAGAAGGAGAGGGACGAAGAGGGACTTTTCCGGATCGCTCGTAAAGCGAGATCGATATCTATATGTACGCCGAACCCGCGTGTCCGGAGGTTATAATACGAGAAAAGAGAATGCCGGAAGGTGAGAGAGCCGGTGGATCACCTCGCGCGTCTCCTTCGGAAATTTATACTCGTAGAACACGGAAAGAAATGTATGAGAGCGATTCCTGTACAAGTATATCAGCCGTGGATTATATTTGTATCGTGTGATGTTCTATATTGTACACTGAGAGAAATAATTTGCCGATACGGGTAACCATCGACATGACTAATGATAAGAACACATTTAAGCCAAATATATTACCGTCGAATCAAGTACACGTTATTTTAATCAAGTACGAATCAAGTGTACATCTATTCAATTCAATGGACATACACTTGTCTGAAACGAATATGTTCTTGGCGCTATTCGTGTTGACGGTTACTCGGATCGGTAAATTATTTTTATGAGAGTATCGTACAGTATACCCTGGTGGAAAAAATTCTCTAACAAATTCCTGAAAAACTCTTGACTTTCTCACACTTCCTCCCCTAATTGGAACATTTTCCGATATTTTTAGGGAAGTGTGGCGACCCGTCACGCTACGGCGGCCTACCGCCAGGTGGCGCCGACCCTCTCGGCCCTCGACTACGCGGCTACCGGCCCACAGCTCTCGGCTTCTCGTTAGTGGTCCGACAACGGGCAAGTTACTATATACTCATAATAGTTACTATATACGCCTAGACTGACGAGTCCACTGGCCGACTCCGGGACGAAACGCTCCGCCGATTAGATGGTGACCACATCTTTTCGCCACAGAAGCATCAGAGTTTAGCAGAAAAAATGTGGGATGTCGAAAAATATCCACTTTTCTCTCACGCACAAAAACTTTCTTGAAACAATCTAATAAACGCTGAGAAACATGTATAAATATCTGTAAAATTCTGCAAAATTTCTGAGAAATTCTGAAAATGGTTGTATTTTTACAGAAATTATAAATCCTTAAAAGAAATGATCGAATTTCCTAATTCTTCAGAATTTCATCAGATATTTATCTGAGTTTATGAGAATGTCTTAGAAAAGTTTTTATACATGAAAAAAAATGAATAATTTTCGGATATTTCTCTGACTTTTCCTGATACACCCTGATACCTCCCAGAATACATCTGGAAAATGTTCCAATTACAGCAGAAAAAGTCAGAAAGAAAGTCGAAATATCTCAGAGTAGGTACTTAAGAGATATTTGTTAAATAAATTTTTCCACCAGAATAGCTACAAATCTTTCTCAAACTCACAATCAGTGCAATGCTTACAGTATTCTCTGTGACACGTGTAATCAAATAACAACATAATAAAAAGTACATTCCACGGCTGTTACACTAACACGGGAACCGTCCCTATACATTAATTATCTCCGCGAAGATAATTAAATAAATTCGACACGAGAAAATCGACACAATAATTCGATTTCGGGAGAACCGTTGCACGCGTGCGTTCGCGCGTGTCGGGCGGGGCCGATCGAACGATCGAGAAATTCGTCGGACCGGTAATTTTTCACATACCAAAAATCGCTCCGGCATGATCGTTACGCGTCTCCCCCCCGTTCGATCGCGCGCGGCCTCGCATCGCTCCCTCGCTCGCGCTCGCGCGAGTTTATCTCGGCCCCGCGGTTAATGCGTTCCCGGAATCTATTACGGGGTCCCAATATTATAATTATTTTATTAGCGGGTCACTTATTATTTTCGTTTTTACGGCCACGATTATTACCCTTTTTTTCCCCACCCCGCCGCCTCTTTACGACTCCCGTGGATCGGGGCCTTTGTTACTGCGCCTCTCACTTTATTCCCCCCTCCTCTCTCTCCCACTCTATCGCGCTCGTTCCGACGACGATACACCATATACCGCCGTAATAATATGCGTATAGGTATGGGGGATAAGATAGACGGGATCGCGCGCGTACACACGCACGGCGCGACGATTTTTTGGGAGCGCGCACACCGAATTTCGATCGAGAGCAATCAGAGAGAACCGGGGCGACGTCGTAAAAGTCGAGAATACCTAATAGAGAGCCGTCTGCCGGTCGGGAGCGAGCAGACGAGAGAGGAAGGGGAGGTTATACCCGGGCCTCGAACCACCGTCGGCCACCCCACCCCGCTTTTATCTCGAAAGAGAAAATGTAGGGCTCCCTACCCCCGCCGTCGCATTATCACCGGTCACGACTACCTGTATTATTAATGGACTCTCTCGCGCGCGCTCTCTCCTTCTCTCTCTCTCGTCCTTTTTCTCCATCTCTCCTCCGAAGCAACCCCCGGGAAACGACGGAGGAGGAAACTTCTGCGTGCCGGTTATCTCGCGGCGAGTCGTATAAAGCCCGCTACAGACTATGCGCGATGCGTGATGCGCGATGCGCGATGCGTGGTTCGCGGCAGTTCGTTGTAGTTCGTAGCAATTCGTAAACAGAGCCATACAGACTATGCGTGATGCGTGATGCGCGATGCGCGGTGCGTGATTCGCGGCAGTTCGTTGCAGTTCGTAGCAATTCTGCTTGCATTGTTTCAAAGTTACCACAGTTCTAAAATTATCTACCCACGAATACAATGCTAATTATGTATGTACATTATGTATGAAAAAATGAAAAACATAATACTATGATTGAAATACATATTAAGGAGGATCGACTGTTTCTTTGGAGTCAAAAATGTGTTTGAAAAAAAGGTTTTCACAGCGATCTGAAACGTTATGGAATAATAATTAAATGAATTATGAACCCATTTTATGCATCGCTCATGCCGAAAATCATTAGTAAATAAAATACTGGAAAATTTATGGCGAACTATTAGAGCGTCAATGACTCCGGAATCGTCGTCAGAGGCTTTTTGTCCAACATTTTAAAGAAAAATACAAAATTACAAATAATCTATAAAAACCTATAAAAACAACTCAAAGAGAATGCTGAAGACATAAAACAGTTATTCGATTGATAATTTAGTATCATGGATATATGATTATAGTTTAAACATTTTGTATTGTGCATTGCAATTTTCATTGTATTCTTGGCAACGTTGTACTCCGCGATATTTTATATTGGCTGCAGTGAGGCGTGAACTACAGTGGCCAGCTATGGCGGATGACGCGAGCATGCAGCAAAGCCGGTATAAAGTCAAATTTTGTCAAAAAAGAAAAAGAGTTGTATAAGTAAAGACATGATTTCGTTTCAACAATCATTCAACTTGGATAAAGATTTTAGGGACAATATTTTTTTTATCGTTCCGAATCTTTCAAATTTCGCGCTCAGTTTGAATAGATGCCAGGTAAGGTTCGGTCTTTCAGCTTTACAACTGTTTCGCTGCCGTGTTGCCAAGTCTCTCACCGTTAATACGGCGTGCTAATGGTTTGCGAAGTAAAAACGAATTTCATGATAATATTACGTTGCAACCATATAGAAAAAATCGCTGCAGAAATTTCGGTAAGGTTGGCACGCTAACATACGGTAAAATCTAATTTACTTATTTTTTACATAATCCTTAATATTTCATCTGTCAAATTACTAGTCTTTCAAAAAGTCTAAAGTTGGCGGAATGTGTGTTAAAGAGTCAGTGATAATATACCTTAGTACAATCGTCTCCCATAAGGCGATATGTTAAAAGTGGTCAACTTTAGAATAAAATAACGAAGAAACTATAGTCTATAGACGGTCTATATTGCTCAAATTTTCGTATTAGTTGTGTAAAATATTCGTGTATATCATATAAAAAAATTAGGGCTGTAAATTGGTTTTCGTCTGATAGTCGAACCTCCTTATAATAGTTTTCAAATTCTGTTTCCATTGCTTCATCCTTATCGTAATTAATCACAATATCGCTTCCATTTTTTTACATCCATTTCAACGCACGAAGTGAGATTTACAGCTTCGAAAGTTTTCACTATAGGAAAAAGACAAGGGTCCTTGAAAGGGGTGTTTTGGCGTAGGAGTCTGCTCCATAATAAAAAAAAAAGATATCGGTGGAGGCATTCAGGGTGCGCACCGAAGGGCACGGGTTCATATACATCGACTGTTTGGTTATCACATGTTCGGAAAAAAAAACCAGTAAGAACGTTTTTCCCCTTTCTCTGTACTTTCGAGAAAGAGCCATGAAATTGTCCCTTCCGGACAGGCAAAAATAACAATACAAAGTGTTTCGTGAATCTTCGATATGTCTACCGCGAGCATTATGTTCCCACGGCGCCAATCGGCCGGCCTACGACAAATCGTCGGCGAATTATTTTATTGTGATGTTTTCTCGAAAGTCAGAGCCGTCACTTTCAAAACAGAAACATAAACGAGCCTCGGACTCTGCCATCCGAAGGTGACTTGCGGAGGGTTACCTACAGCCCCTCAACCACCGGAAAATTCCTGTAAACTAAATAGCGCGCACAAAGAATGGACAAATTAACTATGACCACAGCCCGTACTTCGGCGAGAAACAGCGGTTGATGCGCAGCCTTTGATATTCGTCCATTTACCGCCTCCAAGAGCGAATCACTGCGCATCACTGCGAACCACACGAACCATGCTGTTTACGAATCGATTTTTAACGAACAAGTCCCTACACACTATTCACGAACTGCCGCGAATCACGCATCGCGCATCGCGCATCACGCATCGCGCATAGTCTGTAGCGAGTTGGCCAAGAACGAACCACTGCGAACCACTGCGAATCACTGCGAACCACACGAATCATGTTGTTTACGAATCGATTTTTAACGAATAAGTCCCTACACACTATGCACGAAATCACGCATCGCGCATCGCGCATCACGCATCGCGCATAGTCTGTAGCGGGCTTTAAACGTTCCACCGAGCCGCGGCTTCACCCTTCGCCTAACGCCGGCCTCTTCTGCTCGCGCAAAACGAAGAGGGGCGGAGAGAGTCCCTCTCGATATCACGTTACGGGGGAACGGAATTGAACGAAACAATTTTCATTTTAATCCATCGCACGTCCGTTGCGCGCACTGCGAAAAATTTCGGTCAATCAAAGCAAAATCTTGAAGACGATGACCAAACTGTTTGGTGGAATATGGATCCTCCATCTGTGTTTGATCAAACTGGCCATTTTTTGGTTAGAATAACTGAACGCGTTCAACTAGACGCGTTTTGTCATTTTAACCCAATTATTATTTACAGTGCGATTGCATGGTATCGACCCGCCGATCTTTCGCGTATTCATATTTACATTCATATTTTTTAATTCAGTTTATAACGCAATCTTCTCGACGTATACCTAGTACTCGAGACTCGAAGGACCGATTCGTCGACGAACTCCCTCCTTTCGAATTCCCACCAACCCTCGCGCCGAAATAAAAGGAGCGCGGAGCATCCGGAAAAGAAGATCACCATATTTCGTCCGACTGCGGATTGAGAAAATACAGCAGCCCTCGCATCGTGTCGTATTCGTAGAGGGAAAAAACGTCGAGCGCGCGAAGAGAGAAAGGCCGCGTAAAAAAGAGGGACGGCGGAGGCGGAAGAGGGAAAATAATGGTCTGCTCTGAAATGTAACCGCTCGCGCGCGCGCTCTCGTCGCGACGCCTCGAGAGACTTTCCGCGGAAAATCGAAGAAAAGACATGCGCGCGGCGCAGGGGTGTGGGAGGGAGAGGTGGGAGGGAGGAAAGAGGGAAGAAGAGAGCGCGTCGAGGGTGCGACGGTGTGGAGAAAGGGTGGCGCGGCGGTGTGAGAGAGAGAGAAAGAGAGGAGAGAGAGAGAGAGCAACCAGGATATTGCCGATGGGCAGATATTATTTACCGAGTAACGCCTCCGGATTACTCTCTCTCTCCCCCTCCCCCCTTTCCTCCTCTTCACTCCATGATCCTTCCTCGTTCCGTGTACACCGCCCGTCATCCGTCGACTTTATTCCGGCGAGGCGCGATAGCCCGGACAATGGGAGCGCGAGAACGAGAAAGAGAGAGAGAGAGAGAGAGCGATGTATGCATCGTACACCTTTCTCGGGGGCGTCGATTTTGGTGAGGCCTAACGGCCCTGACCGGCGACCCCCCTATATTCTCGTGTCGCGCGGCTCCCAAAACGGGCCTAATTTACCGCGACTGCGCCTCCCGCTGGGACCGCGCCTCGTCTCGGCGCGAGAGGAAGAGGCGAGGGAGAGTGGGAGAGAGAGACGGACGGACGGCAGGAGAACGACGCTCCTCCGGCGCGTCTCGCTCCAAGAGCGATAAAAGAAAGGTACCACCGGAAAATGACTCGCGGAGCGTGCGTCACCCGCGGAAAATTCGCCACCTCCTCGACGGTTTTCGCCGCGGCGCACGGGCGTCGTCCCCACCCGGAAGTAACTCGACTCGACTTTCGCATCGCGCGTATAGGACGTACACCCGTAGCTCCGATACGTGGACGAGTGCGCGTATGGGTGGGTACATGCGCGGCGCGGGTACGGGCAGTGCGAATGACTTGAAAGCGGGAAAAGTAGAGGTAGACATTCCCCGCGCGATGCCGTTGCCCGGCGAATGCTCGAAGTCGCTTCGATATTGCACAGCGATGCGGGCGAAACAGCGATCGGAAGAGCGTCGCGTCGCCGGACTCGATGATTTGGCGGAGTGGAACGGGGCGGAAAAAATCAGCTCGGGGGATCGATGAATATTCACGCGCGGAACGCGGTTCTCGTGTGTCGCGAACGTTAGACGCGTCTGACGTATGTATAAATGGGTACTCGCTCTTGCAGCCCACTTGGAAATGCACCGAGAAAGGGCGCATCTATTTATCCACGTGAAAAGGAATAGAAAAACCCTCGGA
The DNA here is from genome assembly GCA_963678675.1 of Xiphydria camelus. Lineage (NCBI taxonomy): Eukaryota > Metazoa > Arthropoda > Insecta > Hymenoptera > Xiphydriidae > Xiphydria > Xiphydria camelus. Next base: position 27,750,421 of record OY783195.1, read on the forward strand.
TAGACTAGTCACGACGTTCATACAAACTACAATAATTGATCGTTCGAAAGTCTACGTTTATCTTGCCGCGTGAATGTAGAAAAATAATTGTTCTTCAAAAAATCGTTGAGTTTATATTATAATGCGATTCAAATTAATCGCTGTGTTTATTATAGCAACATATCAGCGAAAAATCAACGATATATTAAATAAATGTTTAGCATTTCATTTGTATCAGTTTGAAATCATTTAATAACACAAGTATATATGCTTGCTTAATGACGACTTATAAAGCGCACAGCCTTTAGCTAATAAATAATACCTTGAGTCGCTGTACAATTTACGTACACAGAGACAAAAAATCAGTTGGATCTACTAAAAATTACTCGCGGGATCACACAAGTATCGTAATTATTTATTTAAATCAACGAAATCTTTTTTCAAATTAAATATTTCTTCCTTGCAATCGCATACTATTCTACATGACAGTAAGGAAGAGATATGAAATTGATGCACTCTCTCTCTCTAAAACATTTCTTTGATATAAATAAACAATGACTTTTCCACCCCGCGAGTTATTTTCAATAGATCCAATCCTTTTCTCCGCCGAATACGCGGACAGAGGAGACTCGTGCACCCGTACAGCTGTGCACGTAATTTAGTGTAAAGGAGCTACATAATACGGAGCTAACGCATTGCTGAACGCGTTATACGGTGCTTCGCTACTATGCACATTCGAAACGTTTTATTTTCCCGCATACCTAACTTCTCTCCTTCGCGTATTCGCTTCCTCCTTCGCTCCCCCTTCACCCCCCCCCCCCGCCGGCAGCCACCCGCGTCTCACGGCCCGCTCAGAGATTTTTCTCAGCGATTAAAATTTATGCTCACTCGCGTTCCCGCTGCGCGCGTATCGCGTTTCGTTTCGTTTCGCGCGCGCGACCCTCTCGCGTGTTCCTCCGCACGTATTAAAACGTAAGTACCCACCGCGCGCGCGCGCGCCCACACACGGGCGCGATGGGACAGCGCGGCGCGCTTGACAAGTTCATTTCGACGAGCAAATCGACCACGAACTAATTACGGGGAACGAAGTCTCTCTCTCTCTCTCTCTCTCTCTCTCTCTCTCTCTCTCTCTCTCTCTCTCTCTCTCTCTCTCTCTCTCTCTCTCTCTCTCTCTCTCTCTCTCACAGCAGCCGCCTTGGAGAACGGAACGCAGCGGAATACACCGAAGATGGAAAGGGGCCGACGGAGAAAGCCCGCATGTTTTTCATCGTCGTATCATTCACCGTAGACGCATTCTTCTTCGCGGGCCGCGCGCGGTACGCGAGGGCATTCCGCGCCGGAAGCGTCTAGTTTTACACGGGACTCGCGATCGAGAGAGACGCGTTTCCGGTGGAAGCGCCTCGCGACGGGAGACGAAGATGCGGCCCGGCGAGCGAGAGGACCGTTTCGCAGCGAGAGAGATCTCTCCCCCGCGGCCCGTCGCGAAAGAATCTCAATCTCCCGATCGCGCGCGTGCGGTCAATGAGAGAATAGCCTACATTCGTACGCGCGCGCGCGCGCGCGCGTGAACTTTCCCCCGCACACTACGCGCGGAAATTCCCTCACATGTGTGCGCGCGTCGCTCGTACGCGCGCATCTCCCCGCGCCGCAGGTAACGCGCCGCCGCCTCGGCGCACGCACGCGCGCCCGCAGCCTTCGGAGAGTCTACACACGCTCTCCGGCACGCACCACCGGACCTCTCCTTCCAGTCTCCTTTCTCCCTCTCCCGCTCCTCTCTCTCTCCACCTCTCTCTTCCCCCCGCTCCGCGCACCCCTCGCGCGGCCGCTCTCCTCCGCGGTCCGACTCTCTCGCACGGCGTTTCTCGCGGCCGACAGGGGGCGAGAGAGAGCCTGTCTCCGTCCTTGTCCGGCTGATAGGATGCTGCCAGCTTCGCTGGACCGCGGAGTAGGTTGTACAGGTATGCACGCGGTGGGCCGGCCGGGCATTCCTGCGGCGTTGCCGCGTCTCCTGCTCAACCCGAGGAGAGGATTCTGGAGTAAGGAGTTTTACGAGAGGTCCGGACGTATGTGTGCGGGCGAATACGCGTATCTCGCGCGGCGAAATAAAGGGCACTGGAGTGCAGAGATTCTGGCACCGAGTGCTCAGATTCTCGCGTATGTGTGATCGAACGTGCGGTACTCGGGCGACAAGTCGAATCTCAGCAAGATATTGCCATGCAAAATAGCGGTTCATTCCCCTCGTATGACAAAAATTGGTACATGACATATTTTTTGAATAATTTGGCATATTTTGCAATACAGCTGACGTGAATACAGAGGAAAGTAGTGTACTGTTTTTCTTACTTTTTCAATTTTAATTTCTTATTTTTCTTCGTACGTCCGTTGGCTGTTGTGTAAAGAATACCAAACTATATCAACATATGCGATATTGTGCTAATTCTTGCCAGACGAGGGGAATGAAGTACTATTTTGTACGGCGATATTTGGCCAAAATTCGAGTGTCGAATCTGGGTAGATACTCAGTGCCGGAATGTGAGTACTCGATGCTCTTCATTCCAAGTCCATTTTTCTCCGTGCGGGCATTGAGAGAGACGCGACGGCATCGGGAAGAGTTGGCGAGGAAGGGCATCGTTTGCGGGCGGCGTTCGTTGCGAATTTATAATTCGGTCGAGGACAGATATAGCTGCGCTGATCGTATACATACGTATTTATACGAGTATGGCTCGGGAGGCGGTTGATAATTACCGGTGGAGGGAATAGGAGGCCGGTTCGAGAGAGGCGATGCTCGCGCGCTGAGTCGATCCTGGAAATGTGCGCGAGGGGCGACTTACTTCCCGCGCGTCGCGATCTCGATTTCTGTACTGCAGATTATTCAACGTGATATTGTCGAAGCTGTCGCCTATTTAGAATTGTAGAATACATGAAAAAAAAGATTTCGCAATTTTAACAAAACTAGATTTTGCTGAGAATTTCTTGCTATCATGACAAAATTATCATCTGTGACGACAAAAGATATTTCCGATAATACCTAGTACAAATATTTGCTGGAATAGCAAATATTTTTACCGAAAAAAATGTCACTGTGATCGCAGTTACATTTGCTCTGATTAAATATATATTTTGCCATCACAGATAATATTTCTGTTACGATAACGAAAAGTTCCCAACAAAACCTAGTTTTGCTAAGACTGCAAAATCATTTTTTTCCGTGTAGTAATCATCACTATTCAATTACCTTCGTGTACGCGCCATCATAACGACTCACAGAATCTGGGCACACTGATAGCACGACTATTTCGACACTGAGAATTAATATACGAATTATCGCAGCGTTTTAGCGGCGGAAATGTATCGCGAAATTATTTAACGAATCAAGAGGAACGGAATCTAAAATTGAATAACTTTTAATGTCTTTTTAGAAATAAAAACGATTCTCTGCCAGCTTGATTGACTAAAATCATTTAAAATACGACCAAGTAGGCGCCCTGTTATTTTCGATTCGGAAGAATCGGCGAGGATCGTAACACGTCGAGGGGCCCTACTCCCGTCATTCGGAAGAATTTACAACCCGCGGTCGATCTCCACAGTTTAAACGAGGTTTCGGGCGGCAGGGGTAATTAATTTTCGGAGGTGGACCCCCGTTAATCGGGGTCCCGGGAGACCCCTGTGTGTTGATATCTAGGCGCGCGGCAATGCCGAGGACCCGGGCGCGGGAGCGCGCGCGCGCGCGTCTCATTTCTTAAGTAGGTATATCTCGGGGCGACGTGAAAGGGAGACTCGGTTGAAAGGAATCGTTAAATCCTAAAGGATTCGAAGAGAGATGTCGAGAAGCGGATGGGACGAGAGGAAGTTGCAGCCGGAGGGGAGAGAAGTAGGGGTCTCTCTCCGTCCGTACGCGCGCAAAAGTATCGAACCCGAGGAAAACCGAGTTATCGTCCCTCCTCCGCTTCGGCCAGACGCGATCCTGGGGGACGAGATCCTCTCGCAAACTTCCGATAACTGCGTTATACGGTGCGCGGGGTCCCGCGGGACCCCCCGTCGCAGCGACGGCGGCTCTCTCGCGAGGAAACCCCCTCTTTGCGGCGCGCGTTCCTCCGTGACGCGCGAGTGAAGCCTACCTACTCTGTTAGAAATGGTTTAAATTGCAACAATATCGAAAGAACTGAATTTTCAGTAGTGCTCGAATATTTATACCGTGTCGCGATATTCCTATTTTTTTTAATGAGATTTAAAACAAACGGATCTCTTATTGACATAACGGTTTATTATTTTACATGATATTTTAGGTATAAATACCGGTAAACGCGGAGTAACGGTTACATAGCGGTTATATTACGATTTCCGCATCAAATTACATGACAGTAATATAATGCGACTGTTATATAACCGGTGTACAATTGATGCAGAAATTGTGCAATAGTATCTTTGCTGTGTAACTGTTTTATAATTTTGTTTTTACTGGGATGTGGTTGAGCACTGCTTCAGTTACTTTCACTTGAATTTTCGAACGAAATTTTGCACTGTTAAGAGTTTCACAGTACTTGACAACTTATACCGTATGATGTGTACTGTCAAAAATGTTTTGAATCTTAAGAATTGAGAGGACTTTTAACGGTGCACAAAAGAGGGAATTCGACACGAAACGAGACAAAACGACGCAAAAAAGATGAGAGGGACGAAGGTGATTATTCCAATCCTCCAAAAATTATCCCCAGCAGAAGATCGGAACCGCGCATTAAGAAATTACGCATCGCCATCCGAAAATCGTCCCGGCGCGCGCGGAGGGATGAAGCGTCGGAGCCCCGTGTACGCGGCCTTTCTTCTTTTTTTTCCGTTAAAATATGGAAAATGCCCGAAAGCGGGCGGCGCGTTTTCGAATTCGCCGCGGGGCGAGCGTTTAACGGACGGTTGCGGGCTAGATAAATATAGCGGCCCCGTAAAACGTGCGGCGAAACGAGCCCCGCCGTCGCATCGCGTCCCGGCCGGGGTACCTGTGCGTCTACACGCGCGTATCGGCGCCGCGGCGAGAGGACGCGGCTCGGAAAACGCGAGGGGCGGGGCGCGAGCAGGGAGGGGTGGAAGTTACCGCGAGATTGGACCAAAATTGACTCGAAGCGTAGCGCGTTGCGCGAGGTGGGCACGTGCGTGCGACACGTTGTGTGCGAGCGCCGCGTACGCGCACGCGTGTGCAGAGACGAAGCCGGTGGAAGGAGGTGGGGCCAGTGCCTCTGCCTCTTCTTCCACATACGATAAATCATCCTCCGCTCAGGAATTCCGTTCTTACGCCGGGGCCCCGGCCGCTGCGCCGCGCGCGAGTCTCGTCCGTATCGTGGAATCGAGAGGAATCCCTCGGTCATTGGTCCGCGCGGGAGAAGTCATCGTTGTTCCGCGGGCGCGCGCGCGCGAAACAAAAAGCGCTATCTCCCCGCGGCGGCGGCGGCGGCGGCAGCGAAAGAAAAAGACGAGGGGAAGGCGAGCGCGGGAGGGACGTCTCGCTCCAACCCTCGTCCGCGCGGCGACCGGGAGAAAGGGACGGGCGGATCGGCGAGAAAGAATTACCTTGTTCCGCTTGGGTCCCTCGCAGATAGAGGAGAAGGTGGGCAGCGCAGGTGGCAAAGAAGAGGCCTACCATGCCCGCCATGTCGAAGGGGCTCATTCTCTTATCAGCCCTCCCGCCAAAGGCCGATCCTCGCGATCACGAGCGTCACTCTCCTCTCCTCCTCATGCTAGTCTCCCACCCCCACCGCCGTACTCGTCGTCGATACAACCGACGTCGTCGTCGTCCTCCCCGTCCTCGTCGCCTTGGTCGCCGTCGTTGTCGTCGCTACTACCACCGTAGTACGCAACGACGTATTCCCTCTCGCGCGCTGCACGCCCTCGTGCAGAGCCGTCTGCGGGACGAGAGGCGCGCGAATGTGCGGGCATCTACCGACACGCACGCACGACACGCACACGCACGCGCGCGCGCACGTACGCGACCGACTACTCGTCTCTTAATGACGAAGCGAGATCCGTCGCATTTCCTCTCCCCTTCTTCCGCCAGCGTCGCTGCTGCCACCCCCTTCTGCCGCTTCGTTCTCCTCCTCCTCTTCCTCCTCCTCCGTCGTCGTCGTCGTCGTCGTCGTCGTCACCACCCCCTTTCCTCTTCGTTGTCCCTCTCCGACGCCTCACTGAAAGAGACAAAGATGAAACGCATTAATTAAAATCTGAAAAATATCTTTTCGCTTCGCACGCGACCCCGCCACCCCCTGCCGAGCCGCGCATCCTCACCCCCTCGACGCGTCGAACGACTGCCGAGCTGGCTGGCTGGTTCGCGCGTTTCCTTTATTCACCGAAAAAACTCGCGCCTGCTCAAACACTAGGACTATCGAACTAGGTCGTTCTAGTGGGTGATTATCTCGTTATCTATGCACTTTTGGCCCATATATTGCTGTATAACTATTTTGTAGATCCGAATATATTCTAGAAAAAAGTATTCTACTAATTTCGACAAAAACCTTACGGGTTATGAGATATAATCGAGGTGGAATGGTACTCTGAATAAAACGCCACCCAGATAAACTTGAGTGTGCGTCGTGATGTTTATACAAACTATAATAACTGATTATTCTAATTTGAAGTATGAATTTGAAGAAATAATTATTCTTCAATAAATCGTTAAATTTATATTATTATGTGATTCGAATTAATCGCCGTATTTATTGCAGCAATATGTTTACGAGAAATTGTGCTTATATCGAATACACGTTTAGCATCTTATTTGTATTATCTTGAAATCATTTTACATCGCAAATATATACTTGTTTAGACTCATGAAGCGCATAACTTTGATGCGTCTGATGAGCTAATACATACTGACTAAAGTTGCTGCATAATTTACGTGCATTTGTCTATTTGAGGAGTCAAATTAACTGCCTACGATACACTCAGAAAAATAATTTGCCGATCCGAGTAATCATTGTCGTGAATAATGCCAAGAACATATTTATTTAAGACAAGTGTAGTGTGTTCGTTGAATTGAACGAATCTACAGTTGATTTGAATAGCATATACCTCATTTAACGACAATATGTTTGACTTGAATAAATATTTTCTTGTGGTTACTCGAATCGCGGCAAATTATTTTTCTCAATGTAGTTCTAGTCTTAAAGCCTGCCGTCTACACGGAAAGATTGCTATCAGTAAATTGTACTGAATTTATGATAAAAAAGGTACACATGAAGCTTTTCGAATGTTTACAGTGTAGTAGAATAATTTCTCCTTTGAAAACATTAAATCATGATAGTTTACATTACAATTTACAAGTTTCCAAGGAAAGACTGTTCTTTGGCACCGTACATTGAGAAACATAACTTGATTAAAATGACAAAACGCGTCTGGTTAAATCAGTTTAGTTATTCCATCCGAAATACTGATTAGTTGAACCAAATGTTTAGTTATTCCTACTATAGGGTAGACCATGACGAATCGGATTAGAGAGCGAGTCGTGTCACATTATAGATCTAATATCTTAAATCTCGGTGAAATTATTTTAGTGCTTATGCATTTCGATTATCCGTATTACTTCATTAAAGAGGAATGACGTAATACGAATGATTCGAAATGCTCATTTCCAATACGATTTAGAAAATATAAATCTGTGATTCGCGATTTGCCTCGATCCACCCTGTGTCTAGTTATTCCAACCAGAAAATGATCAGTCAAACCAAACAGACGGAGGATTCATATTCCACCAAACGGTTTAATTATGTTCGCCAGGATTTTGATTAGATCGACCAGTTTATTTTTCTCAGTGTAGAAACATCCGGATACCCTTGTGCGTACCTCTTTTACTGCAAATATACAATAAAATTTACCGATACATTTCCGTGATACCCCCTCAGAATAATTACAGGGGGTCACTTAACGGGGACCGCAAAATGCGATAATTTCACTTCGCGCACGGACGACCGCTCCAAATTTCTCAAAGGCTTCATCCGACCGTCGATCGAGCGTGTTCCGATCGAACTGACGCAGCCGCGCGACGAGCAAATCGACAACGACGTACTTTTCCCAGACTTTTCCACGACGCATAAAACTCCGATCGCCAGTCACCGCCGATCTGCGCCGTTGGACCTGACGTGCATCGGATTAAATCGCTGCACCGACTCGCGCGTCGACTTCCTGCACCCGTACGGTCGCCGCGCGCGACCGGTCCCTTCTATTTTTCCCCCGGAAGAGGAGGCCAAGTGCCGATCGAGTAAGCGGCCGAGCGGAGCCGGTCGAGAGAGGAGATCGGCCGATATCAAAAGCTCGTCGCCTCGGCTTCGCGCGCGCGGTTCGTCTACCTGCCTCTCCCGGGCACCAAGCGTTCGCGCGAAATGAGTTACGACTCGTCGGAATGTCCCGAGAAACGCACCCCGGAAAAACCATCCGACGCGTCAAAACGGAGGGAGATTTACGAAGGGAAGGCTTGGAAACAACCCGTCCTACGCCCGCGCGGCTTCGATCGCCGGGCGGCGAGAGACGAATCGGAGTCCTTCGCATCCGAAAGCAGCTGGCCCGGCCGTAAATCTACAGTCTATATACGGCGCTCGGGCAATAAAGGAAAGGTTTATTCGACAAGTTTTCCCTCGAAACGCGCGACGACTCTGTCTTGTCGAATATTTGACGAGCGGGGAAACTCGAAACGCGCGGGGTTTTAGGTCTGGACGCGCGAACGAGTGCCGCAGGTATAAAGTAACGCGACTCGTACAGCGCGCGGCTGATCGATACTGCAGCCGGTGGGCGGGCCACGTGACGCGCGCTCTCGAGTCATCTTTATCATCAGAAGTACCGTCGCGGACCCGGTTTTCGATCAGCCAAGGTTTTCACGGCATTCTCTTCACTGTGTAAGTATGATAAATTAATAAATCGAAAACTCTTTGTTTTGTAATAGGTAGATAAATTGATTAACTTACACTGAGAAAAAAAAAGATTAAAAATTATTCTGTTAGAAGGATAATCTGAGTACGAAAGGTAAAATGGATCGAAAATTATCCTAAGGAAGGTTAATTTTATACCCTGGAAGGATAATTTTTGATCTTTTTTACCTTTCGTACCTACTCAGATTATCCTTCTAACGCGGAATAAATTTTAATCTTTTTTTTTCTCAGTGTAATTATTTCTTCTATGCAAGAAATATTTTTAGCATAAATTTGACACGAGGGTTCAAATGGAAAAGTGATCGATAAACCGTGTCCCTCTGACGATATCCCACCCGAAGCTCGCCGCGACGATACGGGTACACTGTAAAAAAAATCGGAAGTGAATCCGGAGGGAATTTTCACTCCCATCACTCGGAGTTTTGGAGTTACAAAAAAAAAGCACTACGCGGACGGAGTGAACATGGAGCTAAAAATATTATTTTTGTCACTCAGTGTCAAATACTCGGTTTCATGGGCGTCCTCGACGCATGTGAAATCATCTTTCACACACCAATTCGTGAAAAGTTGCGCAGTGCGTGAAATAACCTGCGCAGTGCGTGAAATCGCCAATCTCGTATTTGACACTTAGTGACAAAAAATAGAATTCGTTATTCGGTTGTTTCGCGCCGTTCTAACGAGTGTGATTGCCGTACTCGCTTCGCTCGTGCGGCAAACTTCACACTCGTTAAAAACAGCGCTTCACGCCCTAATAACGAAAATAACTATATTAGTACTAAAGTAAGAATAATAATAATAATAATATAATTTTATTATTTGTACTATAATTTAATATTTTGCACGACGATTCCTATCTGACATTCATCCGCGGAGTTAATTTTACAAATAATTTAAACAAAATTCTTTTCGTAGTGAATTTCACTCCGGACGCGGGATTAAATTCATTAAAAATCATCCACTCCGCACTCACTCCGCAAATCACTCCGCATTAACCCCCGATTTTTTACAGTGCACGAGTACATCACGCGCGCGGGAGCGGAGGGAGAGCAAGCACTCTCCGCATCCCTCCCGAATTCGAGTCCGAGTCGCGCGCGCGGCCTGCAGTGGAGCGCCGCGAACGAAAGCGCGCGTCCACGGGACCCTTCGGCCCGGGGAAAAAAAAATTGGACAGGGCGCGCGGACCAGCGGGAAAGATCATTTTTCACGTCGACCCTTTCCGAGAGGGCGCGAGCACGCACGAGCTCCCGGGGATGTTTGGTATGGACGAAACGAGAAACACGCTCGCTTCGAGGGGCTGCCGAATTCTTTCGCGGCGGTCGAGAGCGCTCGGCACCTGTACACGGGGGGAATGACTGTGCGGGGCTGTCGTTATTGTTTCCACACGATGACGCGCCGCCGCCGCGCGGTTCCCGGGGCGCGCTAAACGGGGAGGAGGCGAAAACGGACGCGTGATGCACGCGAGCCGTTCGAGGCGCGCGGCGAACTTTTGCGCTCCTCGTCGAGAGCGAGGGGTCGGAGTGGCGACCCGGAAGTCGCCGTCGCGCGGGACTTACAGTCGCCGATGCTCCGGGGAACGGAAGGAACTTTCCGCGAAAAGTTTCCCGGGAGAAGATAAACTCCGAGGCGTCGCGAGACTCGAGAGGAGTGACTCGCTCGGGTTTCAGGAGGTCAAGAGATTCGCGGGTTTGAGAAAAATGGATCGGGCGGAAGATGTTTGTTCGGTTGGTAGATATATCGGCGTGGGGGAGACTCGGTTGAGGTACGCATCGCTAAAAATGATTTGAATCTTGGGAATTCAAAGAACCTGAATTTTCAGCAGTACTCGAATACTTATACCTGCACCGTTAAAAGCGTCGTTTGAAAATTAAAGTGACGGTAACCGAATGAGCAACTGTAAACCACAATTGTGTATAAAACGTCATGCGGAATAGTAAATTATCATGCTCTTGCAGTGTCCTTTGGTTTTGAATTTTTGTCAAAAAAAAATAAATATTGAGACACGATATAAGTATTCAAGCAGGTACTATTGGAAATTCAGATTCCTTCGATTCTTAAGATTCAAACTATTTTTAACAGTGTATATACGGTATAAGTATTCAAGAGCCATGTGCGCTGTTAAAAATTTCCTTCGAAAATTCAAGTTAAAGTAAGTGAACCAATTATCAACTACACTTGTATCACTAGAATGTCACATAAAATAACAAATTGTCACATCTCTGATGTCCTTTGTTTTGAATTTCAGTCAAGAAAATAAATGTTGATACGTAATATAAAAATTCGATACACTGACAGAAATAATTGCTAGTATTAAAAAATGTCTCTTAAATCAAAAACATACGATCCCATAAATTTTGAAGAATACAGATTCTTGATCGAAGAATATATATTCTTGATTCAAGAATACCGTTGCGGGAATAAAACATTCTTTCCGGGCGAAGTAAAAATAACAGAGCCTATCAAATATTTTCTTACCTGAAGAAAACCATGTACGGTAAACAATTATGTGGTGTGGAATTATATATAGACCACTTTTGGTGTTAGATAACAATGAAGTTAAGACTAAATGACACCAGATGTGGTGCATATATGTAGGTACGCACCGGTGAAATATGGTGTAAAAAATTAACACCGCTCTTTTTTACCGTGGCTTGATCCTGAAATTGTATCATGTTTTTGATTGAAGAAAACATTTGTTTTGCACCAGCAATAAATTATTTCTCTCGGTGTACTTATTAAAAATTCAGGTCCTTTTGGTTCTTAAGGTTCGAATCATTTTTAACGGTGTACCATCCGACCCATCGATCCCTCTCCTACGTGCAACTCAGCTGCAGTGTGGCCGACGATTTCTACATTCGCCGTGTATTTCTTTACAGACGGCGTTGTATACGGGGTCGCGCGGATTACCGTTACCACAGCCGTGCAAGAGAAAGAGGGAGATTAGCGCGGAGTCACCTCTCGATTCCGGACGCGAAATCCTACACCTGACATTATATACGCGCCACGTCAAATTTCCTTCGGAGAACGACTGTGTCGCTGTACGCGCGCAGCGACGACATCTCCGCGACGCGAAGAGAATTAACAGTAACGAGAAGCTCGAGCACGCCATAATCCTATTCCCACGGCGAGAGAAGTCGATCCAGCCCCTTCCGAGGAACTCGGTTGTCGAGTGTCATACACCGTTTATGCCGCGCGCATTACGCGCGTGGGATTTGCGCGGGGAGAGGCGTCGAAGTGTCGGAGGGAAGGCGACCATTCCTTGGGGTTTGATCGTCTCGGTTATACCGGGAGAAGTAATTGCTGGTGTGAAAAAAATATTTCTTGAACCCCATGAACATATGAGCTTAGACATTTTTAAGAGAATACGGATTTTTTGTCGAAGAATATATTATGTAAGTATGTTCTTGATTCAAAAATACATTCGTTGTGATGAGAAATTGTTCCTGCTTGGAAAAAAAGAAAAAATTACTTGAGTCTACTCTCTTATCAGTAAAAATAAGTGAGAATCAGTAGAACCTCCCTTAAGCGAGGTCGAAGATGAAAAAATAAAAAAGTACGGAGTAAATAATTCTTTCCAAGCCTTTCAAATCATCAATTTAAAAAAATCAGTCGACCACCCTATCGTTTCTCTCAATGCACACTCGGTTCTCGAGTGGACGAAAATTCAGCGGACCGAATACTTCGAGGAAGAGCACCACCTGCGCGACTCCCAAAATCCAAAGACACCTGTGCGAGAGAAAGCCGACAAAGTTTCCGACGAGGACGACTGTCTCGCCTCCCGCAGGCGGTGAAAAAAATCCACTTCCCGCGCGAGATGCCCTCGCGAATCAAAGGGACGGGGCGCGAGCCCTGAACGCCAACCGCTCGCGCGACGCGCAAAGTGGATTTCGAGACCGGACGAAATTTCGGCGCCGCCGAGTCGACGCGGCAGGGACGAAGCATCCCCGGCGCGTCCTCATCTCGCGGACGACGCGAAGAGAAGACCGCGGACGAAACTTTAGGGTTCGCCGCGCCGCTGGAGAAGGGGTCGAACGAAGAGGAGGAAGAGGAAGAGGAGGAGGCGCGCGCGGGGAGGCACTCGGAGGGGATGGGTTTCAGGATCAATACCACGCGTTCGCCCGTCTCTCTCGTTCTGTCGCTCCCTCCCTCTCCCTCCCGCGACGGCGGCGCATATCCCTCGTGATCTTCCTCGTCACTCTCCCTCTCCCTTTCTCGCGCGCGCGCGCGCGCGTCCAGACCCGGGCCCCGGGGTCTGGCCGGCGTCTCGCCGTTCTTCGACGCGTACGCGGCGCGAGGTACACACGGGCGGCGGGATGCGCGGAAGAGTGAGGAGCGCGAGGAGGAAGCCCGGAGTGAAGAAGCGGCAAAGAGGCACGAAATTCTGGAGTGCCGAAATACAGCAGCGAGTACCCGCGGCGGCGGCGGCGGCGGCGGCGGCGGCGTCGGCGACGGAGAAGTGGGAGGCGAGAGGAGCGGGCCGAGCTTTAGGAGTTCTTCTAAAGCGGGCAAAGACCCTCTCTTCCTCTCCCTCTCGCTCTTTCACTCGGGGCGCAGCGCGGCCAAGACGCATCCGCGAAATTGCAGACTTCAGTGAAATGCCGTTGCTTGCTGCCGTTGCCGTCGCCGAGTGGCTTCGTGAAAAATTTAAGATGTCCTCTCCCCCCCCCCCCTCTCTCCCCCCACGGCGCTGTTAGAGCGCGCGTAAGTATAGGTACCGCGGGAAGCCTCTCTTCTCGCCTCCCCCTCCCGCCGTTCCTCTCGCGGAAGCTGACGCCGCGCGCGCCTCTTTCACCCGCGCCGCTCTTCCGACTTTTTTTTGACTAGACCCAATTGCAATTGCCCAAAACAACCCCCGTCTCGAGAGACGCGGCGCGGCGCGGCGACGAGGGACGAGGTGCCGCGTCTCTGAGGGCGAGACAAGACGTTTTGCTTTTTTACTCCCGTTCTTTACCACGGCGTAAACAGCGGGATGAGCGCGTCTCGTCGTCGAGCGTCTCCACCGCCCCGCTCCACCTCAACCGCCGCCCTTCCACCTTCTCGAACGAGCAAAGGCCTCCTCTTCTTCCGGGGGCGAGGCTTCGAATCCGCGAAATTGCCGACTTCGGGGAAACGACGGCGCCGCCGCGAAAGTGGTTTCGCGAAAATTTTAGGACCCTCCGCCAAAAGCTTCGCGGTCGACCGCGCACGGACCGCGTCGCCGAGGCGGAAAGCTCGTGAGAATTGACCCGCGAATATCGCTGCTGTGGCGGTGCGAAAAGGAGGCTCCTCTGCTCGGAGCATTGTCGTCTGGCCGCGACCGCAAAGTAGAGAGGAGCGAGACTGAACGGCAAATTGGATCTTTCCAAATTCGATCGCCCTTCGCATTTTGTATTCTGCCGTCCCGATGAGGAACTCGCGCGCTGTACACGGGGAAAAAGGATTGGTAGACAATCGTGGGAAAACCTATAGATTTTAATAGTTCTCATTAACAGGGTTCTCAACGGAGTAAAGTTTTTAATAGACTATATTGTAATTTAATAGACTCTCTTTACAGTTCGTAATAGTGCAGAGTTACTACAAAAGAGTCATCGGGTTTTAAATGTATATTTTTTTCAGAAAGTATTACAGATATAATAGTAAATGACATGTCAGTAGAACGATAGTCCAGCTCGGCCCATACACGCTGCAATGTATGCCGATCGATACTTTTAACAGCAATCGTAATGCGTTCTCGAATTTTATCCAGTATTGTTGGCAATGGTGGTACGTAAACCGTATCTTTAAGGGGGAAAGCCACTGTGATGACCGGAAAATGTAGAATAACTTTGTGAATTTTTTCTGATTAAAATAAAAAACGAGGGAAAAAACTTTTACAACTACATGAAGGTACATATATTTTAGTATATTAGAAAAAAAAAGCAATACATAATATCAATAAACTACACAATAATACGCGATGCCGTAAAGCTTCTCTGAAAAATGTTTGGCGCATGGGCGCCATTGCTGTGTCCGAATGGTATATCCAAACCAAAAAAATCAATTATTTTCTTAAACTACACGTGTCTAGCTTCAGTTAAGCGTACGGATTTATAAAAATTTTAATTTTTAACAAAGTAACGCATGTTTAAAGATAGAACTTCGAAATTTAGAGAAAAATTGCTCAGTTTTTTAATTATATCTCAACAAGTAATCGCTTAATCGAAAAAATCATACGCTTAACTGAAGATAATTCTTTCAAAAATATTCTGTGAAAATTTCAAGGTAATCGGATAAAAATTGACTGAGTTATGATGGCGCCCAGTTGGAAAAATGTAGTTTCGAGATAAAAGCCTTTAAAACCGCGCGGTCAAGTTCGAGCGTATGCGCTTACTCACACAAAACCTTTCATAACTCCATAAAATTTTCGAATTTCGGTTTGAAACTTAGGGAACAGATTCTTGAAACCTCGAACATTAAGAAAATGTAAAAATAAAAAAATCTATTTTTTGAACATATCACAGTGGCTTTCCCCCTTAATGCACCCCCAAAGAAAAAAATCGCACGTTGCACCGTAACAACCGATAAACTTCGCACGTACTCTAACACACACAAAACGCTTTTTGCTGTATATAGTCGCCATTTTTCATACTGAGCTCATGGCGTCACCTGGACGTATAAAGCGGCGTTCGCAAGATAGCGTTTTAAACTTGAATATTTTCCCTTTCTATTGACATGCCATTTATAATACTATTATATCTGTAATACTTTCTGAAATATACATTTTTAAAACCCCCCCGATAATTCTTTTGTAGTAACCCTGTATAAACATCAGTTTATACGGTAAAATTTACCAATCTCCCGTTAACATGCGTTGGCTGTTTACCGGTTTATACTGCAACGAACTGTAAGAAATACACTATGTCTATTTAAAAAATTCAATGTTTTACCTCGGGGAGCCCTGTTACTAGGAGATTCGCTGTAAAAATTATTAATCCTTCTTCGCCGTGAAGAACACGTGATCTTACAAATTTTTAAGAATACAGATTCTCGGTCGAAGAATGTATTTTTCATTCAAGAGTTGGTACCTCTGCTGGAACGAGAAATTCTTTCTGCGCGAAAAAAAAAAACAATATTTTCTTGCACGCAGAAAACCATGGCTTGATACTAGAATTATACAATATAATATCATGTTTTTCATCGAAGAAACCCTATTTTTGCTATTAGCAATTATTTCTCTCGGCAGCAGTTCGATAAACTAAATCTGCGTTCCCCCCCTTAACCACTAAATTTAGTCAAGTCTACTACATTTTTTTTTTCTCGGCGTATCAAATTCCCAAGTCAGTACCCACGGCGTACGCGCATACTTTCCTCCGTACCCACGCGTACTCATTCTCCGATATATATCTCACCGCGCGTATCTCTCCCAGGACGCATTCCCCGCGCTTCCTTTTAACGTTCCAGAGGAGAGAGATACGGACGCCCCGCGCGCGGGCGCTTCTCACCTTTCTCCCCAAAACAGTTTTTCCCCGCGCGCGCGAGCGCGGGATGACGGGAAATTTTCCGTCGGGGCCGTTTTAAAATAGCGCTCGTTGAAGGTGTCCCGTGGGCATTAAATACCCCCGGCCACGTCGGGCTATTTAGCATCTCCGTACGTCTGGCGTGCGCGCGCGGCGATAAATCAGTCGCGTTTGCTTTCTTTATTCCGCGGCGCGAGGAAATTAAATCCCCCCCCCTTCCTCGGGGGGGGGCTTGGGGGGGGGGGGGGCCGCCACCGTTTCCTGCTTTCCTCCGTGACCATGAAAGAACGCGGCGATCGCGCGCGCGGCCCCAGGAGTTTTTTTTTTTTCGAAGAGCGCACGGATCTCGTCGCGCGCGACGGATTCTATTTCCGGTGTACGATTTAAGGGTCCGCGCCCGTCCGAGCGCGACGTCTATAATTCGGACGAGAGGCTCGCGGTTCGAATTCGCGCCTCTCCCCCGCCCCGGAATCCGCCGCGGCGCGGCAGCGCGAAAAGAGAGCGCCGAGCGAAATTATCGCTTCGCGGTACTCGTATTTCAGCGGAAGTTCGCGGAGGGCGATCCGCGGAGAGGTGGAAGAGACAACGTCGTTCCCTCGTACTCGCGTACGTCGTCGGTCCCGCGCGCTTCGCTCCCCCCATTTTTTCTTTCCATCCCGCCGCGCGTAGTCGCCGCTCAACGGAGCCGCGAGACAGCCGCGAGACAAATTCTATTTCCGATGAATTTAAGAGCCGCCGCCACCGCCGCCGTCGCTCCGCTCCCACAGATTTATTTCCCGACGATCTTGCCCCTTGGCTCCGCGGCGGCGCGGCGGGCCGGGGCCGCCGCGCGTCGCTATCGCCGTCGCTTCGTGCAGCAGCAGCGGCAGCGGCTCGCGCAACTCCGGTGGGTCGGTCCCCGCGCGCGCGCGCGCGCGCGGCGTACGAATTTAAAAACAGCCTTTTGAATTTAGAATGGCCCGACCTCTCGCCCCCGCCCCGTTCTAACCTCTCTTTTTATCCCGCTCTTCTCGTCTCCGCGCGTTCCGCCGCGGCGAGAGGTCGAGAGAAAGAGAAAGAGAGAGATGGAGGGGGGAGGGGGAGTAGAAGTAAAACGGAGAATAATAGAATTTTTTTGGCGTCTCGGCGTTAACTATAATTCGGCGCGCTTTTGCTACCCTTTTTGCGCGACGTAATTAAAGATCATAATGCCTCTAGCCGCGGAACCACCGCTCCGCCACGGATGCTGCGGCGGAGCGGGAGCCGCGGGGAAACGTATATACCTAGGTCTCTGAACGCGTTTCCGTACTCCGGTGACGAGTTACCGGGCGAATCGGAGAAGGAATGCGCCGTCCAAAAACGTGGGGATGTCAGGGGGTAGCTCGCTTATAGGGTGGATAGCGGCGAATCGCGGATCGCAGATATATTTCTGAAATCGTGGTTAAAATGAGCTGTTCGATCGGTCGTATTACTTCGTTCCTCTGCGATGAAGTAATACGAATGGTCCGAGTCCTAAGTTCTAGCCACCTTAGCAATACGTATTTCTATTTCAGCTATACGCATAGATAATTATTTCAGCAATACGTATTGCTCTTGTTACCATCTGATATTGCCGTATTACCTGTAATTTCTAGTTAACCTCGTTTAGCCATAAATTATAGCTACCACAGCTATATACTTATTGTTGCGCGACCTATGAATTTCTCTCGGTGTACTTTTTACAGTTCGTAGCAGTATAAACTCGTAAACACCGGACGCATATTAACGGGAGATTGGTAAATATTACCGTATAAACTGATGTTTACAGCATTACGAGCTGTAAAAAGTGCGCCGCGGTCTGTTAAAAACTTCAACGTTTCATCTCGAGGAGCCCTGTCACCGGGATAACGGTAAAAATTCATGGGTTCTCCCATAATTTTTTACTAATCCTCTTTCTCTGCGTATACGATCGTATCTTTCACGTGAAGTAAATTACCAAGGTTTATACTTTTTACAACTCCGTATATGTACACTCGCATCGCGCATCCGACGCGGCTCCTACATACGACTCCGAGGGGGAGAAAACGTCCGTATCCGGTCGCGTCGGAGTGCTCGACGATACGTTTGAAAGCGCGCGTCGTCCGTGGAAAAATTTGCGCGGGGGCGGGACGACGCGTCGCGCGCTTTGTCGCGCTGCACTTGCCGCGCGGCACTCTCGCGGAAAATACAAGTGTCGACGTCGGGTCGCCGCGCGCAGACTTTTCGAAATCGATTTCGCGCCGCGCCGGTGGCGGTAGACACACCGGTCGACGGGGTGAGGTAGTGGGCAGGTGGGGGGGAGTACAGAGGATATCGAGACACGAGAAGCGCGTTTCGTAACCAGCATCATTCCTACGGGTGAAAGTACAGCGAGAGACCGGCGCGGTCTCTCCCCCTTCCCCTCCCGCCGCGCTCGTTCCGACGGCCTCCCGCCCGCCACCCTCCTCACGACTTCTCCCGTGCGCGCTTGAGCTCTATCCGCCTGTCCGTCCGTCCGTCAGATCGATTCCCGCGCTTAATTAGCCGCGAGGACACTCGTCGGTTCGGATATACCGTAGGCGCGGCGAGGAAGGGAGGGAGGTTCGAAAAACGGGCTCCTCTCGCGCCCTTCTCACGCGAAGCTCGTGAACGATGCAGGGATGCACACGAAAAGGATTAGTTGGATCTACTGAAAATTACTTCTGGGGTCGCACAGGTAATTATTTATTTCTATCGATGAATTTTTTAAATACATTAATTAATGACATATCTCTTTCTTACAATTACGCGGAATAGCATGTGATTGCAAGGAAGAAATATCGAATTAATAAGAAAAAAGATCAAATCGATGTAAATAAATAATTATTTGCGACCCTGCAAGTAATTTTTAGCAGATCCA
Source organism: Xiphydria camelus (assembly GCA_963678675.1). Lineage (NCBI taxonomy): Eukaryota > Metazoa > Arthropoda > Insecta > Hymenoptera > Xiphydriidae > Xiphydria > Xiphydria camelus. The sequence continues at coordinate 27,769,650 of OY783195.1, forward strand.
ATTGATTCTTGTTCTCTGTGTAAGAGGAGGGTAGCCGAATTTGAATTGGCGCTTATAGGTCGGGCCACCTTTGAATTTAGAACAGTAGAAATATTTTGCATCGTTTGGTTAACCAGATACATCTCATATGCTCATGACTTGGAGTCGGATGACACGTTTTTTCCATTATTTTTGACGGTCATATTTGCAGCTGACAGGGTAGTAATAGTTTTCAATATAGGACTAATCCAACTTAGGCATCGGTCCAAATTTGGCTACTCTTCCCTACCCAGATAGATAAGCGATCGTCATGTCGTTTATAAAACTGCAATAACTGATTGTCCTGAAGTTTACGTTGTTTTGCAGCGTGAATTTGAAAAAAATTAATGCCCTTCGAAAAATTATCTCGAAAGGAGGATACACGAATCTCTAGAGATGCGCGCGTATTCAGCCGCGGAGATAATCTCGGATCCGGAGGAAAAGCCAACTTAACCGCGGCCAACGCGCGCGCATAATCAGGTACCCGCGCGCGGTGGTGTATCTGCAAGTTGATGCGAGGCGGATCTACACACGTCCGTATCTCCTTTCTCTCCGTCTATACCCAGCGTACGCGCGCGCTACCCACTCTCGGTCGAGCGAGTCTATCCGTCCGACAATGAGACGCGCGCAGCTCCAGTCCCCCGTATTACGTGCGTGTATCGCGCGCTCGCCAATACGCACCAATCGTACGTTGCTGTACCTACAAACGAGACGCACCGAGTTTCGTTCCGCCGCGCGTATACGAGACAAAGAGAAATAAAAAGGACGAGAACGCAGAGAGAGGAAGGTGACGCCGCGCCGTGGGCCAAATATGACGAGGCCCCGCGTCATCTGGCCTTCGCCGTTCGCGCCCGTATCCTCCAACCTCTCGATCTCCGCTTCCTTCCCACCCTCGAGACGCACATGGCACGCCACCTCACGGTTTATTCCACGAAAATGGCTATTTCGCCTTTTCCTCCGACGACTGGCGGCGCGCGCGCGCGCGCGGCTATAACGGCAGCCGCAAACGGCAGCAGGAGCAGCAGGTGTCCCTCGGCGGCCAGGCAGGGAGCGCGAGCGCGCGGAGGCGTCCGCATCTGTTTTCCGGCGGCGGCACGCGATCTCGAATTCGGGCACTCTCTCTCTCTCGTTTTCCTTCGGTAAACCGCTCTCCGCGTCGAAGGTGAAGAGAGACCGAGAGGAGTGGGTGTGCGGAGGGAGGGGGGAGAGGCGAGTCCGTGCGTTTATCGGGTTTTTCGCCACACGCGCGGCGACGGGGTGACCCACCACCGCACGCTGCAGCGGACGCGCGCGCGTGCGGTCGAGCGGGCCCGTCGTTGATAAAGCTAACGGGCCGTACTTACTCGTTTCTCTCTCGGTTCTCCTCTTTATATCCGAGAAGCGCGGGCGCTGCGGCCGGATAACCGTTTCGAGGTGCGAACGCGCGGGCGCGAGCTCTCGAAACGTGGCTGAGCGTCTTCGAGACACCCGGGGAGATTTAAGGATGCCGTTCTACACTGAGAGAAATTTATAGATCGCACAGCGATGAGCGATAGCTGTGATAGCTGTGCTTTAAGGCTAAATGAGGTTAATCAGACGGCACAGGTGATATGTGAGAATACCAAATAGTAAAAAGAGCAATACATGGAAAAAAGGGGTTAGTAATTTTTTCAATAGATCCCAGTAACAGGTCTCCTCGGGAGGTGAAACAGCGTAGGTACTTTGTACACTGAGAAAAAGATTTACTTGATCGAAATAAACGTGCCTTTGGATAGTCCCAAGAGCATATTTATTCGATTTAAATTAATATTGGTTGGACGCAAATATTAGATTATTGAATTAATTAGATGTTATTTGAATCAAATCGATATTCATTTAAATCGAATAAATACGCTCTTGGGACTTATCCAAAGGCACGTTTATTTCGAACAAGTACATTTTTGTCTCAGTGTACAGTTCGTTACGGTATAAACTTCAGTTTATACAATAAAATTTACCAATCTGTTAACGTGTGTTTGGGAGCATAAGAAATATTACTGGTACCTGAATGACGTCACGACAGAGATTTAGGCGCGCAAATTAGCATTACTCGAATAATTTTTGTTCTCGCGATTCAGCGTGAGTATCACGCTTTTTCCAAAAACTGTCCTCAAAAAGACTCAATACCCTGCATAAGAATGATTTTTCCTAAAATCGTGTTACTACCCCATTTAGATCCATTCTTATTTCCAAACAAAAACGATTTCACTGACGAACTGTGTGGTGTTTCCGGCAAAGGAGAGCATCAAATTGTTACAACACATGGTCTTCGTTTTTCACGACAAACCATCGTATTCCAGTAATTACTAATTATTAATAGACGTGACTTTACTCTTTTTCTCTGTGCATATAGACCGATGTTTATACTATTACAAACTGTAAACACTACGATCTGATATATGAAAAACTTCAATATTTTATCTCAAGGAACCCTGTTACTAAGATAACTATAAAAATCCATGGCTTTTCCCATGATTTCTTACTAGGTAATCCTTTCTCTCCGTGTAAGATCGACTCGTGCCATCCGCTGCGGGCCGTTTAGGCTTGAGCGATCGACGCGAAGACGCAGGGTCGTACGTCGAAACGTACGACGTCCCATTTTGCCCTAGCCGTTACTCGTCCCGTCATCTGCCATATAATATAACAGTCGAAATCCACCTTAAGACGCGCCTACAGTAAATCCCAGCATTTTTAAAGATCTCCGAACGAGAGAGAAAGAGAGAGATACTCGCTCGCCGCGATCGTTCGAAATAATTTAGGCGCTTCTAATCTCGGTGATAAGTTTTTCGTCGTCCGCCCCTCCCCCCCTCTCGTCCTTCCCCTCCCCTTTTCACGGTTCTGAAGATGGAGATAGAGAATCACGACGACCGAGACGTAACGATGGTGTTACGCGATGGGATCACGCGGGGGAGGGGGAGGGAGTTACGGATGAATAGACAGAGACGGATGGACGACCGACGTGCGCGCGTACACATATATTTCCCCATCGCGTATATATAGAGTACGCGATATATACACGGATATATACGCGTTTATATATACGTTTCTCGGGCAATATCGTTCCTCGGACTCTCCCGACGCTCGTAACTCCTCCGCAACGGCCCTCCGGCCCTACATTTTACCGATACCGACGCAGTTCTCGCGCGAGGGCGTCCTCCCTCCTCTTTCTCCCTCGTTTCCTTCGCGGCCCGCAGCGGCAGGTCCTGCGCGCAGCCCGCAGCCATATGGCTCTCGTTCTCCCCCCGCCGCTTCGCGGAGTTTATCTCGGCCGAGTTTCTGCTTTCGCTCCGGTCCTCTCGCCGACGAGTCTGTGCGTTTCTTCCCTATAACCGCGGCGCGCGGTGGCTGTTTCCGCTATCTTTTCACTCTATATTTGGCCCGTCCCTTCTATTCCGCGCGTCCGCCCTGCGCGCCGTGCGCGCGCGCGCATCGATTCTTCCGCTGCGATGATTTGGTCTTTGCGTACAAGAAATATTCATACTTTTTAACTCAACCAACAATGTACGTAGTTCAGGTAGCATTAAAAAAAGTTCGCGGAGTTCTCAATTAATTTGTAATGATTTTTCTGCAGCGAAATGATTTTGAAACTATTTGGAATAATCGTTCACAGATCGGAAATAGATTTTTTATGAAGTATTATGGCTAAATATTTGTTAATTGATTGTTAAAATAGGAGCCGATAACTGAGTCATGACTGAGAATGTTTGAAGTCGATAAGATTCCTATATTTTGACGATTGGCAAACGTCACTCACTCTGGCTTTAAAGATTCCAGATTCGAGACATCGAATTAGGCTGATAACATTCACAGAGAAGTGAGATTCGTCGTGACATGTCATTTGATCACTGGCAAACGTCACTTTACTTTTCATGCTTGCGAGATTCACGATAGCGAATATCGATACGAAATTTTTATTACAACTGTACATATATCTTTTACCGCCACAGATAATATTTCCGTCGCGATACCAAGAAATTCTTAGCAAGACCTAGTTTTGTTAAAATTGCAAATCATTTTTCTCCGTATACAAAGAAGAAAATACCCGAAAAACAAAATTATTCACCGAATTATAAGTGAGTTTCTCTCTACTGTATCATGATGTCATCGAAAAGCCAGAGAGACGCACTTGTGCCAAACGACGAGTGCGAGAAAAATGGACTTGCCGTACCGCCGCACTTTTAAATATCGTTTTTGTCACTCAGTGTCAAATACTCGGTTTCATGGGCGTCCTCGACGCATGTGAAATCATCTTTCACACACCAATTCGTGAAAAGTTGCGCGGTGCGTGAAGTAACCTGCGCAGTGCGTGAAATCGTCAATCTCGTGTTTGACACTTAGTGACAAAAAATAGAATTCGTTATTCGGTTGTTTCGCGCCGTTCTAACGAGTGTGATTGCCGTACTCGCTTCGCTCGTGCGGCAAACTTCACACTCGTTAAAAACAGCGCTTCACGCCCTAATAACGAAAATAACTATTTTAAACGAGAGCGGAAATGAAAGTGAAAAAATACGGATTAATCGAAATTTTTCAAATCTACGATAAAAACAAATGAGTACGAGAACCGAATTCCAACCCCGACATCGAAGTATCACCCTCCGCGAGCGAGTACCGCGACCCCGCGCCTACACGCGTCGTATCTATCGCCGACAAATCGTATTCGGGATTCGAAACGGCGCAGGGAGCAGTTTCCAATTATCGTAACCCAACTCGCGCGAGGCTCGTTTCGCGGTTCCTCCGCGTACGCGCGCGTTCCCACTTTATTTCAGAGCCGTTGTCGTCGTGTCCCACGGCGACATACGGCGAGGGTTCCGGAACGACGCCGCCTTCCCTTCGGCGCTGCGGGTCTCGCGGGAATCCCCCGCGCGCGGACCGCCGAGAGAAATACGGTCGGGTCTCGCGCCCCCCCGCGTCTCGTCGAAATTCGTGGAGTCATCCCCCTCCGCGGAATGATTCCTCGCGTCGCGTATACGAATCAGGCGATAGGTACGCGGAGACCGCGTGCGGTGAACGCACAAGTGCGTCCCAGAGGAAACGAAGGCAGCATGGGGTTTCCGTCCGCAGCCCTCTCCCGCCCCTCGGAGTGCGCGGGACTGCCGAGAGTCCGATGGGGGAATCACCCCATTAACGAGTCACCGTTCATCAGCCGTGCTCACCGGTAATGGCGCGCCGAGGTCAAGTTGGGGGGTTCGTTTTAGGATACGCGGGGAATTGGCCTAAAGCGACGGACGTTGCGCGAACTCGTTTCGTCTTCCTCGCGTGGCGAGAGGCGCGGCTGAAGTACGATAAATGTATAGACGGAGAAACTCGAACGGTAAATTTTATCGTGTTCGGCGGTAAAAAAGGTCCACGTGGCATTTTCCGGGAAATTTATTGCGCGGAAGAGTAAAATGTGTTTAGTAATAGTAAAATATATAGTAAAGCGCGCTAAATTTACAGTAAAGTGTACTATTCGACTCGGTAAATTTCCCGGAAAGTGCTACCTGGACCTTTTTTACTGGTGAATACGGTGAAATTTACCGTTTAGGTTTCTCCGTGTATGTGTACACTGAGAGCAATAATTTCTAATGCCAAAAAATGTCTTCTTGAAACAAAAAAAATAACGTCCTTCCAGGATCGAGCGATGGTTTTCTTTAGTTTAACTACGTATAATATCTGCTTGCACAGGAATTTCTACCAGTTCCTCAGGAAAGTAACCTAATCACCGTGTAATTCCGTACAGCTTTCGCTGAGCGCAATCATAGTTTAATGCAAGTCAAACTGTCATTCGCGCAGTTCCCCTTTTTCCGTGGAGTAGACTCTCCCTGCGGACGCGTTAAACCTCGGCATCAAGGGGTCAACCCGAATGGTACGAGTTGAAACGACACTCCCTTGACATGGGTACTCGTAAATATCCCCTGATATATTACATATACAGCGCATATCGTTCGAAAACAAACAAGTCATTCTCGCATACGACAAGCCCGACGAGTTTACATCGAGGTCGTACTCGTTAATCGCCACTAACATTCGTTTCCCCGTTACTCCGAATCAATTTCCCCCGAAGCCGAAGCGCAAAAGCGAGAGGACTCGTGGGTTTCGCCGGAGACGAGCGAAGCGCTCGGTTCGGTATGTCTCCCCCATACGCGCACCTGACTGCGCGGGAGCGCTATAGGAGAGGGGGTGCGCGGGGGAGGGGAGACTCTCGTGGAAGAGAAGAGAAGGGGGGACACAGGAGGAAGCAGAACCAGTTAGGGAATAAATCCACTTATCCGGGGGACCCCCCGAGTCTCTCGTTAATCGCGACGTGCCCGCTCCTCGCTTCGTGCGCCTCCCTTTCTTCCCGCGCGCGCTCTCACGGCGTGCCCTGCGTCGTACGCGCGCGCGCGCCAGGAGACAGACCGATTTTCGATAAGCGCGTAAGGTAGGCCCGTGTGCGCGGAGAATCGCGACCCACGCGGACAATTCCGCGGATCTCCGGCGAGGCCGGGAGAGTTCGCGGCGGATGACGCGATCGGTCCTCGAGAGAATCGTAGCACGCATCACCTCCCACGGCACGCGGGATGCGCCCTCGGCCTCGATCGGCCCGCGGCGGCGCGTCGAGGGAGACGAGAGAAACGCGTCCCCGGAGTCCCGCCGCTGCGTCCCTCTCTGCTCCTCCCCTTCGGACACCCTACTTCTCTGCGGTACCGCGCACTGCTGCGCTATACTCCCCCCCCCCCCCCTATGCACGCACCCTTTTCCCACACGAGACTTTCAGCCGCCACCACCTGCCACGTTCTCGCCGAGAGGAAGAGAGAGAAGGACTATATTTAGTTTCCCGAGTTTGGAAAACTCTTAATGGATTCTTAATGACCTTACGGTTGGACGGAAGAGAGGGAGAGGGGAGAGCGAGACGCGCGCGCGCAACAAGAGCGCAACGACACGACGGCCGAGAGTTTCTTGGCTCGACGATTTCCACGGCGAGCCGCCGCCGTCGTCGTCGTCGTAGTCATCGTTGTCGTTGCACAAAACCACCTTCCGCTCGTCCTCCTTCCCTTCCCGCGTCGTTCCTCTCCCTCATTTGCGAGGGAGAATTACGGGAGGAAGAGGAGGGAAGTGGCGCGGAAGAAGAGGAGGAAAAAGTGAAAGAGCTTCGACGCGCCGCGCAGAAGCGTCATTATCCCCCTCGAGTCGTCGACACGGACGTCGTCGCGACAGGCTCGAGCGATCGATCGAAATTGGGAGTGCGGCGAGCGAAGCGCGTTCCCGATCGACTGCTATTTCCGGTAAAGTCCGCGCGCGCCCATCGGAGCCCTCCACCCCTTTCGCGAGGCCTCGCCATGCTCGAGCGATTCCGAGCAGGATCCTAACGAAGATCGACGCGGCGCGCCTATACGTAACCTTGAAAGATCTCTTCTCTTCCTTGCCGGCCTCCCTCCCCCTCCTCACCCTTAGTCTCGCGGCAGTTCGCCCCGCCGGTGCGCGTCGATCTACCGTGTACGAGACCGCGGCGACTTTCGAGCGGGACGCGCGGAACCCGACAGTGCCGTATTTGCCGGGTGACTCTCCTCCGTCGCGGTCCATTGTGTCGAGCGATCTCTTTCGCGAACGGATGAGCTATCGGCGGGCCGAAAAGATTCTATATATTTTTTTGTTATAATCCGTATGTAGTTTTCGTCGTATATTATACGATTTCCGTACCTACTAACCGTATAAGGACTGTGTTTGGATTATGCAAACATTCAAAAATGCGTGTACATATTATAGGGATAATTAGATACTTATATCTCTAAGCTGGAAAACGATATTATGTGAAAATGCAGCTATATCGTAGCCTAGTAAGACTATCTCCCTCGCACTCGTTGCTTGGCATAATTGCGTCTCTCTGCCTTTTCGGTGACGTCACAATCTAGTAAAGAGAAACGCACGTATAACTTTTGTGAATAATGACTTTGTTCGACCATTTCTTTTTCGTATACTATTGAATACGTATATAGATTACAAATCCATAAATTTAAAAATACGAATATTTTTTAAATGTTAAAACCGAATTAGGTACTCGACCACACTAGCCGCGCACCTTCGTCTCATCTCTGTCCCTTTGAACGAGCGCCCAAAAGAGAAAGGTTTCGCTGTATGCCCCGCCGATGCACGTTGATCTACCGTACACTGTTAAAAATTTCTAATAGAAATATGTATGAAGCAGCAATTGACATATGCACACGCAAAAGTGTATGAAATTTCAAACATAGTTTTTAAATTCAAATAAGTTATTACATTTCAAATACAATCTAGCGACTCGCATATGAATTTTTAAGGAATTGTTATCAAATTTCACAATCATAAATGGTAAATTTTTGATACGGTGTTCGAAACTCCAAAAGCAAGTTCTTAAATTTAACACGTTTATTGGAAAATTCAATTTCACACTACGAATTGCATGCGTGCATTTGAAAATTCATATACCTCAATTCAAAATTCAAATATTTGTTTGAGTTATACAAGGCCGATATTAATTTTCAAACAATTTTACATGACTCTCCGCTTCAATATTGCAGTTCCTAAAATTGGCACAACTTTGTATTTCCAATTTCAAATCATTGTTATCAGTGTACCTACACGAGACCGCGGCGACTTTCGAGCGAGACGCGCGGAACCCGACAGTGCCGTATTTGCCGGGCGTCTCTCCTCCGTCGCGGTCCATTGTGCCGCGCCGATGTCCTTTTCACGAACAAACGAGCCAATCACGGAACGAAATCGATGATCTCTCGAGACGCGGATATCGGTGACCGGCTCGACTATCGGAGGACGAGCAATTACTCGACCGCTAGCCGCGCGCACCCTCGCCTCGTCGCTGTCCTTTTGAACGAGCGCCCGAAGTAGCCAGGTTTCGCTGTACGCGCCGCCGCGTGCACAGCTCCCAATTTCCTCTATACCACGCGAGGCACCGACGCGTCGCGTTGGCATGCGTCCCGCCGCCACGCGAGTGCATCAACCCGTTCGGTCACGCAGGAAGAGCGAGTGTAGGAGCGAGGGAGAGAAAAAAGTAGAGAAGAACAGAACTTCCGATAATCGCGTGATCGATCTTCATTTTCTCACCGCGAGAGGAAATATCGGCCGGATAGCTGGCCCGACGTGAATTACGCCTCATCAGTCGGCAGACGTTATTTAACTGCCTACCGCCGTGCGGAGAGCGCCTCGTCTCTTCCCTCCCTCTCGCTCCTCGCCCTCCCGCCGCCCTTCCACCGGCACTCGACGGTAGAGGCAGTCGCGACGCGAATCGACACGCCAATCGAAGGTTCCGTCGCGTCGGAGGAGAGAGAGAGAGGGAGGAAGAGGGAGGAAAAAAGCTTTATGCGCCGGAATCGAAAAACTCTCGACCAAAATCCACGTCTGGAGGGGACGTCGTCGCGGTGCCTCTCGAACCGGCGGTAGGTACTTCGCTGCGTCAAGGGCAATATCCCAGCGTTGGAAAAGCCGCGCCTATATGGGGCGAACGATACAACCACACCGATATACGATATATAGGCCCGCGATATCGAAACGGTTGATAATTCACCCCGCATTTTCGCGAAACGCGCGTCTCGCGACGTTTCCACTTGCCGGTCCGTTTTATTGCACGGCGAAAAAAAAAGGAAGTAACCCGAACGCGCATCGAAAAACTCATATATCGCACGAATTTTAACGAGCCTCGCCACGATCGAACCCCGTCGCTTCGCCCGGTGGGAAGCACTCAAAATTCTCCTTGCTTCGTGATTCGGGTTATCAGCAATTCCTCCCGGCAATAAAAATTGCAAAAGCTCGGATATACACTGAGAGAAATAATTGCCAGTTTCAAAAAAAAAGATGTCTCGAATCAAGAATATAGGGGAGGGCCGCGCAAAGTGGATATGTCAGAATTGTGGTTGAAGTATTAGAGATCTGAAGGACGTTTCGAATCAATGGTCATTTGATATTTTGTGAATGAAAGACGAAAATGAAAAAATACGGGGTTGATAATTGTTTCCCAAATTTATCGAATCTGCAATAAAAACAAAATCAATCAACTACCCTATTACGCGCTGCACGAGATGTCCGTATACAGATGACAATTGGTAAAAAATCACGGCAATGGAGGGTGGTGCGGACGCGACGCGGGGGAGAGAGAAAGGGAGGGAAGGGGCCGGTCCGGTGTCGCGGACGAATCAAAGAAAGAGGACACTCGACGAGACCCGCAGGAGAGGCGAGAGGGAGCGAGAGAGGAGCCCGCTTTACGATTTAAAAACCAATTCCCGGGCCGGTTCGTTCGGAGGCCCCATTGTTATACCGAGAAGCCAGGAACGCGGAGTTCGAACGAAGAACCGACGGAACGGCGGCGGTTGCACGGTTCGGTTCTCTCGTTCGACCATAGAGCGGACGGAGAGCATGTCACGGCAATTACGAGAGACGCCGAGAAGGAGGGCAGAGGAGAGAGGGAGAGAGAGAAAAAGAGGGAGAGGGAGAGGAACGAGCGCGAGAACCCGGCGGAGAACAAAGTTGAAGAGAGAGAAACAGAGGCGGCCGAGAGGCAGGGGGAGGAGGAGGGGGAGGGGGAAAAAAGAAGAAGACGACGGAGAGGACGAAGAAGAGACGAAAAAAGAGGCGATCAAGCTGCTCCCGACTCAGCGGCTCTCATATTTAATGATATACCCGGACCGAGTCCCGCTAATGCACGGGCGGCCCATACAATGCCGCGGTCGTGCGCGCGCGCTCCCCCCGGGAGAGGAGAGCGCGGCTCTCCTCCGTCGCGTCGCGAATGCGGGTAACGGGGTCCCGGGGACCCCTCGGCGCGACCTTCCCTCCGTGTATTCGCGGGGCCAGACCTCCTCGCGTCGCGTCGTTGTCGCTCCGCGTCCTTCGGAATTTACGACACGCACGCGCGGCGACCGTGGGTACTTCTTTCTCGAAAAAGAGGCGCGCGACATTCTTACGTCTGTCGACCTGCACGCGCTTATACGCGTCCCGATGCGCGCGCGCGCGCGACATAAATCGCATCGATGCGGAGTGAGAAAAATTCGCGAAGAGGATCTCCCTTTTCGCCCTCCGTAAGCGCGTAAGGACGTCGGGGATCGCATCGATAAATCGTCGTTCCGACGAGATGTACGCGGAACAAAATTAATCGTAACATTTGCAAATATAATTAGTTGGATCTGCTAAAAATTACTTGCGGGGTCGGACGTAATTATTTATATCGAAAAAATCCTTTAATGCGTCAATCTGATATCTCTTCCTTACAATCGTGTGGAACAGTACCTATGCGACTGCAAGGAATATCAAATTAATATGAAAAAAGATTTAATTCATGAACGGAAAAAAATTAATTGTAACATTTACAAAGTTTCTGGTAAACTGCCGGACAAGTTTTAGTACAAATAATTCATGAACGGAAAAAAATTAATTGTAACATTTACAAAGTTTCTGGTAAACTGCCGGACAAGTTTTAGTACAAATTACAGCAAATGCTTGCAACTTCTACAAGTATAACTATAATTTTTACTAAAATTGTAGTTATCATGATTTGACATTTTGGGGAAAGCATTGCATGCATTGCTCAACTATATGACAACAGTTGACATACATCTACTAAACTTCACTAAACGTACGTCACAATTGTTGTCATACAGTAAAGTAATGGACGTAATATACGTTCCCCAAAATGACAAAACTATTATCTGGTATAACAGTGATTAATATACTCTTAATTTTTAATTAATAAATACGTATTGCTAAAATGACTGTGCGTACAATTGAAATAGCTATTTCTTCTAGTAAAATAGAAATTAGTATTGCTCAGGCAAACAGAAATAAATATTTCGCAAGGACGAAAAAATAAATGTTAATTATTAAAATCCTTATTTCATCAAAGCGGTTGCCTCAAACGATCTAATCGTGTCAAATAAATATCGTAATAATTAACGAATATTTACTAGATCCAGTAAAATGTATCAAAGCGTATCATTTTCTCGCGCGAAGAAAATCATAGCTCGCGATCCCTGAATTGAAAATATTTTTCTCCCACTAGTAATTATTTCTCTCAGTGTACACAGAGCGTGCGCCCGCGCAACGCAACCCCGCAACCAGCCGAATTACGACTGATCGGTCCCCGCGCGCGCCTCCGTTCCCAGGTGATTCGGTGCACGCGGCATTATCGCGTGTCGTTATTACATGCTCCGGCGGGAATCGAAGGGAAGGGGATCGAACGGAGTAGAAAGGGGGAGGGGAGAACTGGACGGCAAGGCAAGCCGGTCGGAGTGGGACCCGCTCCGACAACACACGGTCCCCATTAGAGCCAAATTTTCGGTGGGCCCGCGCCGTGCGCCGGTCCCCTTCGGTCCAGGCGCGCCGACGCTGACGAAACGCGGCTCGCGCTCGCGCGGTGACAATGAAAAGCACTCTCCGCAATGACTAATTAAGCCTCGGCGAACGCGGTTCGATCCACGGCGGATCGGCGACGGTGGAAGGTGTTCGAATTTTTAATTACTGGAAAATAAACGATCATTCCCGCCCCCCCCCCCCTCGGTCTTTCCCTTTCTCACCCTCCCCCCCGCTTCCCTCCCCAATTAACAGTCCCCGAGGACCGAATGCAGAGCCCCTCGCGCGACTCCTTTCGAAGGGACGCTGCTCACCGCCGGAAACTATGACAAATCGGACCTTTTAAAATTCCTACAAGAGAGCGCGCCCGTTCTACCTCTCGCCGCGCGCGACCCCTCCGCCGCGACCGCCCCCTGTACCACCTTCGCGTCTCTCTTCGACAACCCCTCGCGGCGACCTCTCCTCGTTTCGGGCTCCCGGTTCGAGAAGAAAAACTAATCGAGACGTCTCCCCGCTGCACTCTCCGCTACACGAAAGCGCACTCGGGTGATTTTTCACCGCGCGGCCTTTTCCGAAAATGGAAATAACGCGAGCGGGGCTGGAAGTTGAATGTTCTCGAGGGAGGCTTTTATTTGCGAGTAGTTGTTTTCGTGCCGAGTCTCGAAACGGCCCAGCCGGACGTATTATGTAAATTTTATCGCAACTTTACGAAAACAGATCACGGCGTGCGGCAATTGCGCGTGTTTTATGAGTCCTCCCTCGGCGCTGTTATTTATGCGATTGAATGGTGAAATTCTGTTTCGGAAATATGTGAGAAAAGGAGGACATTTTATACGTTACCGTGATTCGGTAAGTTTAATTTCGCGTAAATTTGTTACCTCAATTGATTTAGTAGATCACGTGATCTAAATTTAGTGTATCATTTGCAATTTACATTCGTAGCGGACGATTTCTGTTAATTTGACGTTAAAATCAAGAGAGTTTAAAGCATCTTACAATTAGACTCGACGCATTCCGTGAATTAGGAATGTCTGATTGGGGAAGTTGACGATAATTCGGTCTTCCCAAAAAAAATATTCATATTTTGATATTAAATATGTAATCTCTCTAACCTGTATACATGTCTGATATCACATGGAAAAAGAAATGGAAATAATAATTATCCCCAAAGTTATGGGCGTATTTCTCTCTGCGACATTGGGTGACGTCATCGAAACGCAAGACAAACGCACTTATGCCGAGTAACGAGCATAATGACACGTAGCTGCATTTTTAAACATCGTTTTTTCAAACAAGGCCGAAAATAAAAAATGGAAAAGTATGGGACAAATAATTTCGTCCGAATTGTTCGAATCTGCAATAAAAAAGATTTACAAGGAAACCGAATTCTCGATGCGAATGTTATGATTCATGATATAACGGAAAGGACGAGGACTCGATTCCGGAATCGAAAGGGGACCGGCGCCTCGCGCGGGGCGCCTATATCCTCCGTAATTCGTTCCGCCGCTGTCTCTCGTTCCTCGCTCAATACGACACGCGGTAAAAAAAAACAAACGGAGACTTTTACGAGGTGCCGCCACAATTTTTTCGCCCCTGTGCGCCGCCGTGCGAGTGTCTCGCGCGCTCGTGCACCGCGCTCCCACCCCGCGTCTGTTCGTCGTCCTCCCTTGATCATCCCGTACACGGAGAGAAAAAAAACAGTAGACTTGACGGTCACGAACGGGAAAACGCCAATCAAGTTACTCGAATTAAACAATACGGTCGCAATGATTTGAAATCGTCAGACGAAAACAACCTGTAGTCAAGTCCAGCAAATTACAATATTAAATGTTCAAGCAACTCGATCTGCGTTCCCCCGCCTCTGGCCGTTAATTTATTCGAATCCGTCACATCTTTTCCCTCGGTGTCACGAAAAAATAAGCCCCCGAATTTCTCCCGCCTCCCGCGCATCGCGGAGTACGAAATTTCGAAAAAAAAATCGCATCTCCGACAACCCCGACGCACCTCGATTCGTATTCGACGTTGCCCCCGCGGGGCTCGGAGAGCGCCGAGGCACCGAATATACTCGTCATTCCGCGCGCGCGCCTGTGTCTCCGCTCCGCGCTTCTCCATCACGATTCTCGACCCAAAACTATCGCGCCGTTTGGCCGAGGGACCCGAGCGGCTCCTCTCGCTCCTTTCCTTTTGTCGTCGTCTCAGTAGACGCGAGGCGATGGCACCGGGCGATACGGCCCAGTTCCGAGAATCGACGACGGAAGGACGCCGCGAAGAGGAACCGTTCGTCGATTTTTCGGAGCTAAAAGCGGCGCGGCTCGGGAGATCCTTCGCGGCGATTCCGAGCCCCGTCGGCGAGAAAGTCGCGCGAATCGGCCCCGGGGAAAGTCTCGCAATCGGAGGCGAGGAAAACCGCGAGACGAATGTCGCCCGAGGACGAGACTTCCGCGTGCGATCGCGAGAGCGTAAAACCGCTTGGCGAGAGGCGCGCGCGAGCGCGCGCGGCGGGACTTAAAATATCCAGATGCACTTAGCGCTATCTACAAAGGCTAATGTAGCCGCGCGATACGAAGGCAGAGGCGAGCCTCCATCGCGGGCTCGGAAGTCTCTGCGCCGTCCGCGGCGCGAGTCCCGTGATTTCTCAATCTCTCGAAGGGCCTACCGGTCGTGCTCCCGTTTGACCGATCAAACAATTTTATCCCGCACGGACGAATCGATCCATTTTCCCACTCGAAAGCCTCGCGCGTCTCGATGGCTTTGACACGCTGAGAACAAATTTCGGAGATTTGACGAAATCGGCTGTCGCAGGCGGGTGGGAACGTAGATCGAGTTACTTGAACTGATCGTCGAAATTGATTAGAGCTTGTTTCTCGGTCAACGATTCTTGATTCGTGGTATGCGTCGAGTTGAAGCTATTTACTCGAAATTTTCTTAATTTTTACATCAAATTAACAGAAATCGTTCGTTGTAAGTGTAAATTGCGAATGAAACATCAAGTTTAAGCAAAATTGAACTCGTCGAATCACAGTAATGTGCACTGAGAAACAAGACTGATTGAACCAACTTATTTGGTTTCAATTGAATCGGTCATTTTGAAAAGGAGCCATCTCCATAGGAATCCAATAGGAGATGGCCCCTTTTCAAAATGACCGATTCAATTATTCCCAGTAATCAAATATATATGACTATTTATGTGGAATATTGACCAAGTATTTTTTTTAATGTGAGTAATACTTACTCACATTTATTATGCTTATAATTACAGTGAATAAACGAGTATTGAAATAAATACGTTTTTCTGAATTCAGATGAATATATTGCTGTTTGAATTAATTGAAACCAAATAAGTACCTACATAGATTTGCCTTTTTTTTCCTAGTGTATAAAATTACTTATTATTTTTGAAACGTAATTTCATAGAACACACGCAACTGCCGCATGCTGTTATCCAGATCTTCGTAAGGTTGCTGTAAAATTAACACAATATCATTTGTATCTCGTTGGATTCCGTCAAACAGTTGTTAATCATTATAACCGAACGATTTAATTCAAGCAACACAATCGGCGTTCCCCGGTCCGTGATCGTTAATTTAAACAAATCCACTAATTCTCCTCTCCGTGATTACAACTTCCGACTCGCATTACAGTCGCACAGTGATTTCGCGCCCTCGTTTGTCCGAAAAAAAAAAGGAGAACGTCACACGAGAGAGAAATCCCATTTAAATTGCGACGCACACGCGAGAAAATTCCATCGCCGCGGCGGGCTGGAATTCGCGCCAGCTGCATCGGCGCAGCGCGCGCGCGCGTGCGGTCTAGCTGCGGGGGTGGGAGGGGACCCGAGCGAACGATTCGAGAAGCCACCGCGCCGCGCGCGGCCGGATGAATTTGTTCTCCCCACCCGCCGCCCGATGACTTTAGCCCGAAATCATTAACCGTTCGAGAGTTCCTCCGCGATGAGTGGTTCGCTCTCCCGCGCGGGGAGAACGGGACGAGGCG
This sequence comes from Xiphydria camelus, assembly GCA_963678675.1. Classification (NCBI taxonomy): domain Eukaryota; kingdom Metazoa; phylum Arthropoda; class Insecta; order Hymenoptera; family Xiphydriidae; genus Xiphydria; species Xiphydria camelus. Next base: position 27,785,964 of record OY783195.1, read on the forward strand.
GCTTATCGCGCGAGCCCCGCGCGCTGCAGACCCACCGAAACGTGAAGTCGGGGGCCCGGGCCTGACGGTGATCCGGTAATAGACTTTTAAATTGCTTCTGTTCGAGCATTAAGTTAACCTACTTTTACGGGAAGGATGAAGTGAGACAGAGAGAAAGGGAGAGAGATAAGGGGGACGAGAAAGAGAGAGCTCGGCTCGCGCGAGATAAAGGGAAAAAAAGAGAGGGAGAGAGGGAGAGCAGGACGCGGGTGGTTTCTTGATTCAAAAATCTACGGCGCACTGAAGCGTCTCTACGCGTCTTTCTCTCTCCGGGATATAGGCGCTCGTCGTAAACCACCGCGCTTACCGTCTTACGTAGTACATAACACGCGGCGATGGGTAGTTATTGCTATTGTTATCTCCCGAGCCTCGCACCGGACTCGTATACTCTATACTCGGCGCCCTCCCCGGAGGAACTCCTGAAACGCGTTTCATCCCTACGCTAACGACAGGCGCGCGCGCGCACGCTCGTAATGACGATATAACGACGCATCGTCGAAAAACGCGATAGAGAGGGCGCGCGATAGGTGCGCGCTTAACGAGTCGAGAGAATGAGGCAGATTTCGTATATATTGGAAAAAATAATGAGGTTAAAATGACAAAACGCATCTAATTAAGCGTGTTTAATTGTTCTAACCAAAATATTGGTCAGTCAAACCAAACACACAGATGGAGGATCCATATTTCACCAAACGGTTTGGTCACGCTGAGAGATATTTATAGGTCGCACACACAGCAATAAGTGTAGCTGTGATATAGCTATACTTTAAGACTAAATGGGGTTAACTAGACAATACAGGTAATAAAGCAATACCAAATAGTAACAAGAGCAATACGTATTGCTGAAATAACTGTGCGTATAGCTGAAATAACTACACTGAGAAAACGGTTTATTTGTATAACAGTTAATATACGTATACTTGATTATGACAAATGAAATATTTCTTTGGGCCGAATAAATATTCATTACCTGTTACTCTATTTCTGTTTGAATGAAAGAGATATTCTGATAATTAACATATATTTACTTGGCCCAACGAAATATTTCTTTCGCCTCAATCATTTATTGATTAGAAGCTGTAAAAATTTCTTGATTTTTTTTTCTGTGTATTGCTAAGGTAACTCGAATTTATTCTTATATTAATAAACTACTGGCATCGCAACCTATAAAATGTCTCTAAGTGCATCTTCTCCAGGATTTTCTTTAAATTAAATTGACCGAGCTATTTTTCTCAGCACACGATCTCTAAATTCCCCGGCCACCGCAGTCAGCCCTGCGCCGAGTCAGGGTCGATGGTTGAGCCAGGTCGCGGTAGCGGCATAATGGCATTATATTAGCAGCGGTGCGCTCGTACACATCCTGCGCGGTGTCACTCGACAAATTGGCCGAAAGGCGAACCACGCGATACCCCTCGGCGTCTATACAATCTCCCCCCGTCCCGATTTTCTTTCACCTCGTCACCCGAGTTTCCCGCTCGCACGCCTCCCTCCGCGAATCGTCTCCTCCTCGTCGTTCGTCGACCAGGTGTCGCGACAAAAGCCCGTCGAGGGAGCCGACGCCCGCCCGCGCGCGCGCGTCTCCGATCCACCGAACCGAAGCGCGCATCGTTCGAACTGGTCCGCCGCCGTGTGCGGAGCTCTTAGCGGCGAAGAGAAAAGATCCCCGGAAGGCGCGCAAGGCCGACAAAGCCGGCTCCTCTCCGCCGTCCTCCCCCCTCCGCCGTCGAACGCCGGCCCAGTGCGTAGGCACGATCCGGCAGGGTTTTCTCACAGGCGCGTCGAAGAGTAACGTGTGACAATCCCTAAACGCCGTGAAATTCGGGCAAACACGTCAAACCGAGCGGACAATTCCAACGATTTTCCCGGAACAAGAGAGAGAGAGAGAGAGCGAGGCGGTGGGGGGAGAGAAGCGCTGGAGGGACAATGGAAGCCGAAGGGACGGAGAGAGTGAGAGAGATTTCCAGTCATCGAACGTGCTGACGCATACGTCGAGCCGCGCCGAGACCTCCTAGCGAGGGTACCGTCCGGATATTGCGACTATATACGCGCGGTATCGCGTATTTCGAGCAAGTAACCGTTATCACCTTCGCGCTCCGTCGAGGAGCGATCGTTATCTTCGCTCCGTGTGTCACGGCTATTTACGGCCGCGTTCGGGCGTCCCCGGAGACGGACGAGGGCATAACGGAAGTGTCCGCGCGTCGTCTCGCGCGCGAAACCGTTGCAGAGAGTGCGTAGGGTAAAAGTAGGGTATTAGCGGCCAAAAACTCGTATTATATAGTCGATGAGGCGCCGCGAATATGGGTCAAGCAGATTACAACGTTGTTATTGGAAAGGCGTACGCTTCATGCCACTCGACTTATCTCGAGAACGGGGCGAAATAAGGTAAAATATCTGAGGAGAGAAGTTCCTCGGATTTTAAAGAGGAGCAACTTTTGTCCTCGAACTTTTACCGTGTCTCGCTCCGTTTCCGAGATACGTACATAGCTCGCCAGTAGTAGTAACTGACCGACTACACTCGCCAAGTGGATATAGGTACGTATATCGGTCGAGTGGAAGTCGTCCCAAAGCCAGAGGCGATTGAAGACGACCTGAGGAGGAGGAGAGGCTGTACCGCGATATGTACTTTCGATGCGAGTAAACCGTACCACGTGAGGTTAAACTTACTCGCCAGGAAAGAAACTCGAATCACTATTATCTCATTATCTATGAGCTTTCAGCCTATATCGATGTAAGACTTTATTGCAGATTGAAATATAATCTTCAAAAAAGTATTTCACGAACATGAGCCAAAAGCTCATAGATAATGAGATAATAGTGATTCAATTTTCTTTCCTGGCGTGTAAGTTTAGCCTCGTATGACATAACGCTCGTGCACTCGATACGTGCGTGCAAGAGAGAGAGAGAGAGAGGAGAGAGGCGCCGCTACGAATGCGTTCAATAGCGCGGATAAGCGTTATCACCTGTGCAATCGTCGGTGATTAATTTTCCCATGTGCGACGATACGAACCCCCAGAGACGATATTTTTACGGATGACGCGACGGAATTTTACGCGTGACTACTTTGGCTCCTCGTTAGGGTTATCTAGATCGTTAATGCAGGGGGAGGAGGAGGGGGAGGGGCAAAGATAAAGAAACGTCGAAATCACCCGGAAAGGTGTGAGTCAACCAATCCTTTGTATTGCAATTTCTCATTCGCAACGAATCGTATTACAATTTACTCCAAATAAACGGGGGAAGATCGTTTCATCGTGCACTGAAAAAAATTATAGCAAATGTCAAAAATATATTTCTTGAATCGAGAACGTCACGATCTTAAAAATTGTTAAGAAGACAGATTCTTGGTCGAAGAATATATATTCTCGATTGTGTGGAATACCTTTGTCGGGACAAGCAATTCTTTCTGTGCACTGAGAAACAAAAAATGGGTTGAATCGGTCTATTCAGTTTGAATTATTTGAAGCGATTAATTATCTTCTTAATCTACATAATCGTATTCAATCGAATACCCGTTCATTCGCGACTGATATTTATTTAATCACTATAACGAACAAGTAGATGATTAACTGCTACAATTCTACAGATTTAGTTCGCCATGTATGACTATTTTTATGCGGTTGGACCAATTATTTTTTTCCTACAACTAATATTTACTGATATTGATTATACTTGTGCATTTGCAAATAAACAATTATTAACTTAAACCTAACTGTTCTTAAATTCAAATGAATCTATCATTACTTTGACTAATTTAAACTAATGAAATTTTTTCCCGAGTGTATGAGTATACGAAAGAAGTAATTACTCGAGCTTATCAAATATTTTCTCGTCTGAAGAAATGTAACTGCGTCGCTTTCTTGATCAAAGAAAACAGTTTTTTGGCACCAGCAATTATTTGTCTCGGCGTGTACATTCGTTCACCGATCTCCTCTCGCGTACGTCAAATCGAGTCGGTATTCGTTCGACCGAGAGTGCCGCGCTCTTCCGTCGCGGAGAGCCCGCCAGACCCCGAAGAGAAAGAACACGTGGAGACGATCGCAGCCGAGTACCGCACAGCTGTTCGCACATCAAATATTGAACTTACGGCCTATGGCCCGGCCGCGCCGCTGTGGACGCCTATAAAACCTAGCGGCCGTACGCTCTACCTGCGACGAAACGAACCGCGCGTACGACCCGAGAGGAGCGGCTAGCCGTTCCCATACAACGCGCAAGTGCGCGCGATCAAACGGCACGATAATGAGAAGAAAACCAGAAGGCAAACGAAAGGAGAGGAGGGCCCTTTCAATCGACGAAATCATTCCTCGGAGTTCGGCTATCCCCTCCGCGTGTGTACAAAGTACAACCAGAAATCCGCGCGGCACGTTACGGCGTCTCCCTCGGAAAGGATCCCGGGCAAACACGGGGAGCCAGAGACGCAGGAAGGAGAGCGGTATGCGCGGAGCGTAGCCGGGCTTTGAGGCTCCTTCGCTCCACCGCGAGTAACGAGCCTCTCGCTCCCCCATTCAACGTCTGCTCCTCTTGGACTCGCTTTTCGGCGAGTGAATTCCTACATCGGGGAAGTAAGGGAAAAGAGAACGCGAGGAAAGGAGGCGAGCCGAACGCCGCCGCCCGATGATATGGACCGAAGAAAAGGACCGACCCTCCCGGACGGTATATGGATAAATATGACGTATAATAGAATGTTGGGGAGCCGGCGAGGAAAGAACGTCTTTGCGTGATTTCACGACGCGACGGGTGGGATCTCGGCGCGTGAATCGCGATCGACGAGTCGTGCGAACTTATAGTAGATAGTGTTGTTTCGAAAGGCGCGAGTGTTGTGCGGTGCGCGGGAGTAGTGAGGGAATTCGTTATTGCCCGCTTCTATAATGTTCGTTGCGCGGTGGCCGGCGATACGCTGGGCGCGAAAGAGACGCGACGGTGCTTTTGAAAGGCTCGCGGAAAATAGAACCGCGCGAGGTGGTAATAGAGGTCACAGGTGTTTTCTCGATCGAAATTTCCTCTTTGATTCTCTTCTGGTACTGCGGTCTGCTTCAAGAATTCGGTTTCCTTGCAAATGTTTTTTTTATTACGGATTTGAAAACTTCCGAAGAAATTATTCACTCGGTTTTTCACTTTTTATTTTTGGACTTAGTTAAGATGGAAAAAAAATGATGTTTAAAAATACAGCTTGCCATCTTACTGTAAGTCTATCACTCTCGCACTCGTTGCTTGACATAAGTGTGTCTCTCTGGTTTCTCGATGACGTCACAATGTCATAGAGAGAAACGCACTTATATAACTCAGCGAATAATTCTTTTTTTCGGACATTTTATTTTTAACGTGATATTAAATATGTATACAGATTACAAATTGAATCTGAAAATATGAATACTTTTTTTATGCAAAGACCGGATTCTATTTTAGCTTCCACCTTCACACTTTGGAACTCGCTTCCATCAGACATATGTTCCCACCTTTAAAAGAAGGTGATTTGATTGCGTGAGGTTGAATTAGTCCCTAGTTTGGTCTGCTTTAATCTACTTTACTTAATTCTTTCTTTGAGCGTTCTTAAAGGATCCGCCCTGGAGCCATAATAATAATTGCTTTCTTCTTCTCCTTTTTTACCCTAGTACCCCCGACGTCACGGATTCTGTCGCTGGTGACTTTTTAAACTGTCACTTTTAAACGTACTGACCAGTGATCAATCAATTGTCATGCTTTTATTAACCGGGACAAACGCCGCCGTAGCTAGCGAGAGAGCGCGAGAATTAATCGTTCGTTGACTGCTGTGTTTAAAAGTGACACTTTAAAAAGTCGCCAGCGACAGAATCCGCACCGAGAAAAAAAAGGTAGCCAACAAGATAATTTTGTCGAGTCAATTTGAAAACCTAAAAGAAATATTTGTCGGATTATCCAAATGTTCAGCTCGGCCGTCAAAATTTTCGTGAAATCGATCAGAGAATTTTGCGACTCCAAAAAAAAGAAACCTCTCATCGGCTCGCATTCAATCGAAATATTTTGTCAGCCCAACCAAGAGTTCCTTCAGTGCGTGACGCCGAGAGTACACAGTACTTACAGGTATCTTTTTTCACGATTAGAGATCTCGGAAGCGTAACCTCTCGCGAAGCTGAAGCGCCTTCATTCGTCCGGAGGAAACAAAAGCGAGCGAGCGCCTCTCTCTCTTTCCAGCCGGGCGGCGCAGGTAGAATCGCGTGGCCGAGGGAGAGGAAGCGCGGGGAGAAGGAGGACGAAGAGGAGGAGGAGGAGAGCGAAGACACTGTCGCCGATGGCGGACAGCCGGCTCTCCCTCCGCCCCGAGTGGAAGACGTGAAAAAGCCAGAATTAATCGCGCAGGTGCTGCGAGGCGCGAAATATAAATTAACCTCGACCCGAATCCTCCGTGCGATCGAGCCGAGCCGTTCTAGCCGAGCAGCATCGTATCGCGCGCGCGCGCTTTCAGAGAGCTTCGACCTCTCGGGGGGCCCGGCATAACGGTCCGCAGGTTTTCTGGTTCGTTCCACCGGATCCACGAGCCGTCTCTACCGCCTCCGCGCGCGCGATTGATCCATAATAATCGATCGGAGCGGGGAAAAGTCGCCGCGGCGCGGGGTGGCCGAAGCGATCGGGAATGGCGCGAGATTATCTACAGTTTGAAAGTGGAGCGAAATCCACGGTACGACCCAATCCGAGCCGGATCTAATCCAGTCCCCGGCGTTAATGCGATCCTCCTTGGAAACCGCACGGAGAGAAAGGATTGGTAATTTGTACAGTGAACCTCGGTAATATACGGAAAAAAATTAATTTTGCCTTGGTAAAATAACATCGAAAATCAATTATTATAGCCGCATTTTTTGTAACGATAACAAAAACAGTTTGCCATTGGGATGAAAATGTTTGCCACTTATCCTTGTTTATGATGAGTCGTTGCTTTTCTTTCTTTTCTTTTTTTTTGTTACGGTGACAAATCCATTTGTTACGGTGGCAAATCGATTTGTTATCATTATATTAACTCAAATATTTGTCATAGTATATTAATTTAAATAAAGTTACACTGACAAATTATTTTGTTCCGCGCAGGACTCCCACGTGGTGAAACATTGAATTCTTTAATAGACACAGCGTACGTTTGACAGTTCGTAATATAAACCCATAAATACCCGACAAAAATATGAATGGAAGAGTGGTAAATTTTATCGGAAAAACTGATGCTCCATACCATTACGAACTGCAAAAAGTACGCTGCGGTCTACTAAAAACTTCAATGTTTCACCGCGAGGAGCCCTGTTACCGAGATGACCGTAAAAAATTCCTGAATTTTCCTACGATTCTCCTGCCAATCCTTTTTCTCCGCGTAAATTAGCGACAACCTCCGCGCGCGGCGCGCCGCCCTTACTCGTCCTCGATCGAAAAAGGGGCTCGAAAAACGCGCGGGACAATGCACAGGATGTCTGCTTTATATGGAAAGAGGGAAGACGAGAGGAGGAGGCGGAGGAGGAGCAGGAGAAAAAAGCATCCCCGTTTGTATCCTACCCACACGCGTGAATAAAATATAATATATAAATATATATGCTCTCGCGTACCGCACACACCGCGTGCGGTGCGTGAACCCCCCCATCGACGCGCGTTCAGCGTAGGGCGCTTATGAGTCTTCGGTGCGACATCGTCGACGCGCGCGCGTGTGGCGTATACATTTTAAATAATTGATAGGGTAGAATGCGCGCGGGACGACGACAGCGCGAACCGAGGCACGAGGAGGGAGTAGGCGCGGCTATATGCATATGTATTCTTAGGTGGGTCTCCGTCCCGCTCCCCCGCACGACTTTCGTTACCGCGCGAGCGAGGTGGGCGAGGTGATAAAAAGAAAAACTCCCCGACGAAACGCGAGAGGTTGATTATTTCTCGGCGGAGCAGAGCGGTTAGAGAGAGAGGAGGAAATCGCTGTATAGATTCGGGACCCAGGATGGGGAACCCTCTTGCGAGTCTAACGACTGAGCTGGTTTGCACCGTACGTGTTTCGGGGGTTGGGTTAGGTTAGGTTAGGTTAGAGTTGACGCGATAATTTAGCGGTGTCGTGATGCTTCGAGAAGTGTAAAGGGGAGAGTTGGTTATGCGGTATGGACGCCTAGATCGTACCAGCACTGATATTTGGTGAAATAGAAATAGCGGAGTACTCTGTTTCGCAGAAAATCTAATGGCGGTACGCTGAGACAAATAATTGAGTTAAAATGACTAAACGCATATAGTTAAACGAGTTTAGTTATTCTAACCAAAGTAGGTACTAATAAGTTGAACCAAATATTTGATTATTCTAACTGCGTGTCTAGTTGTTCTAACTAAAAAATGGTCGGTTTAATGAAATATAGATGGAGAATCCATATTTCACCAAACGGTTCAGTTATGGTCTCCAAAATTTTGGTTTGATGAACCAGGTTATTTTTCTCAATGAAGTATGATAATAGCTTATCAATTGCATCAAGGTTGTACGCTCAACGAGTCATCGTTAAGCAAGCATATTCGTGACATTGAATGATTTCGAAATAACAAAAGTAAAATGCTAAAAATGTATTGAAAATGAGCAGAATTTTTCGTAGATATGTATATTGCTACAATAAATACAGAGATTAAATCGAATCACATTATAATGTAAAGTTGACCATTTATTTTAGAATAGTTATTTTTCCAAATCCATGCGACAGAATAAACGTAAACTTTAGAATAATCTATTATTGTAGTTCGTACAAGTCTATCTGGGAGGTAATCGTACCATCATTGATATTTTTACGAAATAGAAACAGCAGAGCACTCCGTTTCACAGAAAATCAATGGCGGTAGGTAATCGTACCACCGTTGATTTTGCGTGAAACGGAGTGCTCTGCTACTTCCGTTTCATGAAATATCAATGTTGGTACAATTTAACTAACTCTCGCCTGTATCATACATTTCAGGAATCACAGACGCGTCGACGAGAGACAAGAGGCGCACCTGTTCCGCTCGCAATCTCGCCCCACCGTCTCGCATTTCCTTCCACTTCGCGGATACCTGGACACGGGTACTTCGGCAGGTTCGCTCAGAAAGATAATTTACTGTCGTAACATAAATTTTGTCACAGCGACAAAAATTTAGTCAACGTAATGATAACAAATTCGCGCGTTGACATAATGCGTCATCATAAAAAATCGATATCTTCCCGCAACAACCAAACCCGTTTAACAAACGAGCGTTTGTTGCGACGACTAATTATTTTCCTCGCTGTTTATATCGAAAAGAGCGAGAAACCTCACACTGAGAAAAAAAAAAGATTAAAAATTATTCTGTTAGAAGGATAATCTGAGTACGAAAGGTAAAATAGATAAAAAATTATCCCCTTCCAGGGTTTAAAATTTAACCTTCTTTAAGATAATCTTTGATCGATTTTACCTTTCGTACTCAGATTATCCTTCCAACAGAATAATTTTTAATCTCTTTTTTTTCTCAGTGCATTCGGATACTATTTCCGGCCGCGAGTCGTTCGGCTCGAATAAAAACCGTGACGAATCTCCTCGTCGAGAGAGTCGCCGCGCGAGTGTGATCATTCGAAAAAACGTTATTCACGAATACCCGCGCGCATGCAGCCGCGGCCGGAAAGCGCCGCGAGGGATACGAGACACCCGTCGTTCTTTACACGACGAGGGATGACGATCCCTCTGTCGCTCGCCCCGCGAACGCAACATTCACTAATTTACGGAGTCCCGCGCGTACTCTGTGCAGCGGGACCGAAATAAAACTCGCTCGGTGCGCACCGAAAATCTGATCCAGCCTTCCGAGAAGCAGGATTACGCGCGTGGCAGCGAGCGGCCCTCACGGAGATTTTTACGAGCTCGTAGACGAGCGCCCCCGCTTTTATTTGTAAACTGTGCGAGTCGCGCGCGCGCGCGAGAGTAAAAAACGAGGCGAATCACTCTTCCCGGCCGTAACGAAGCGCGATATCCCCCTGCCTCGACGACGATCGGCCGACGATTTCGACGTTTCGTAGAGATTCCCTCGCGGCGACGGAACGCTCGACGGGAAGCGCGTGACGCACCTGCCCTATATGGGACGCGGCACACGGGGGCCGAGGCCACCAGCGGTTCCACGAAAGAGGCTTCGGACTGTTTTTTACGAGCTCGCCTAGATGCGTCTCGAGGAACGCTCCTCGCTTTATTCGTAAACCACATATTCTCGCGCGCGGGAATATAAAAAGCGAGGCAAATCACTCAGCGGAATAGGTGCGCGTTGCGTGTCGCCGCGAAGTACCTACTTGTAGTGTACGCGTGATAGCCCACCTACTCGTTTATTTGGGAGGAAGCGCCTCGTCGGGCGAGAGATTGGTCTCTTGGCGAGTAAAATTCGGTCTTCTCGTAAAAATTGTCATATTTTTCAAATTCAATTTACGATCTGTACGCGTATTTAACGTCACGCGAAAAAAAAAAAAACAATGTTCGAGAAAAAAAATAATCATTCGTCGAGTCACAAACGCATTTCTTTCTGTGACGCTGTGACGTCATTGAAACGCGAGAGAGACGCACTTATGCCAAGCAACGAGTCCGAGAGAGATAAGCTTACGATACGATGACGCGCACTTTGAAAAATAACTTTATTGGAATGACAAAATGCATCTGATTGAGAGCGCCCTCTGTCGACGTTATTGCGATTAATTGATTATTAAAATTGGAGCCGATAATTGCCATAAACGAGAACGTTTGAAATTAATCCGAGCCTCGCCTTGCCCTTAATAACGCGTAAAGTTATTTTAATCAAAATACTAGTAAGTTAAACCAAATATCAAGTTATTCTAATTACAGGTTTAGTTATTCCAACCGCATAGCTAATTGGAAAAATCAGAAAATGATCAGGTTAACCAAACAGATGGAAGATCCATATTTTACCAAACGGTTTGATAATGATCGCCAGGATTTCGATTAGAGTAATCAAGTCATTTTTCTCGGTGTAGCTGCATTTCAAAATGTCGCTTTCCAGCTCAAATAAAACCGAAAATGAAAAGTGAAAAAATTACGTGCAAATGATATTATCTAAATTTTTCGAATATGAAATAAAAAGAATTTTTCACAACACCAAATTTCGTTCAGCGTTCGCATAGGTCGTCGTAGACGGTGTCCGCTTTCACTGCAACTCGACTTTTCGCTCGACTCTTCACGCTTGCAATTTCCCCGGTATTAGATCGATCGTTCGACTCGTCCCACATCCGGCGGACGCTCGTTACGGACAAAAATCACTAATATCGATTCCCCCTCCCTTCGATACTCTATTCCAACCCCGACCGAGCGGCGTGCGCCTCTCGAGCTAATCAAATTCCGCGATATCCGCATTCTCCCGATGCATCGCCGCTCCGCGCGGCGCGTAACGCTCGCCGACCGAGCGAAAGAGCGCGCGCGCGCGCGCGCTTGCAGCGCGGTTGGGAAAATATTTACGAACGGGGGCAATCGAGCGCAGCCCCCGAATTTGGACGAATAGAGGCTCGCGCGGCCACGGGATGGTTCGATCCTGTTTACAGATCGGGTCCTGCGCGTCGCTTAAACATCCCCGTCATCGGGATCGGATAAATCACGGAAGGAGGAAAAACTGGAGCAAACTGACGGATAGCGTCGAAGCGTCTCCTCCGTCTTTATAGACCTCCGCTTATTTCTTATATAGTCTTCGCTATATATTATGATTTCCTGCTCTTCTACACGGAGCACAAAATGCAGTTCAAATTATAAGAAATTGTACTTGAATATCTGAGTTAAAAATACTAATATATAGCAAAGCTGGAACAGACTGATAATTTACCATTTTTCAGTGATCAATTTATAAAGCATTTAGTAAAAAACTCATTATATCGGTAGTGAGAAATTACGATTTCAATGTTTTTACCTTAAACACGATAATACATTTTTAACTCTTTGCATATACACGGAAAAAAATGAATCGTAACATCGACAAAATTTGTGGTAGAATGCGGGACAAGACCGATTTATCGTTAGGATGACTACAATTTTAGTAAAAAATTACAGAACACGCTTGCAACTTTTACCAAGTTTTACTATAACTTTGACTAAAATTGTAGTCATCGTAACAAAAAACTGGCCTTTTCCCGAAATTTACCACAAATTTTTTCCCCGTAGTGAAATTTACTTTTTTTTAATTTTGTCTGCTCTTACACGTAGTAACAACTTATGCACAGCGAGTATTTGTCAAGCAACACCTCGAATGTTTAACTACAGCAGTGTAATTTTTACTTAAAACCGAGTCCCGTTTTTCTCCGCGTACGTAATCTGTAAGTCGGGGTCGAGTGTACGCGTATACATACAGGCGCGACGGCGCGAGACGACAGTGATAAAGTAACTAATTATAAGCCCCGCGCGATATATCGTCCCCGCGACTGTAGAAAAACAATATAATTGGGGGTGTCACCGCGCGCCGGTTGTCGTATCGCCTCTCTATACTACATAATGTGAATTATCGCGCGCGCGCTTTAACCCTTATGTCAATAACCGGGTACAGCTGTACCCACTTGGCCCTGTTTGCTTACAAATTTGTATGTCATAATCAAAAAAATGTTTTCAACGGCTAGATCATCGCTATTTAGGTTATTTACTATCCATTTATGCTTTTACAAATTAAAATTTGAAACTTTAATTAATTTTAAAACTGCATGGAAGTTCACATATCGGATTTCAATAACCAGGGTACAACTGTACCCATTATACATGAGTGACGTTTATAGTGGAAATTTGTACAAGAACAACACAAATTATATGCAAGAGAATTAAACACTATAAAATAAATAATAAATAATCTTCTTTGAGTATAAAAGGTAATAATTATTTATTAAAAATCAAGAAAAACATGAAAATTATAAGCATTCATTGCATTTTGAGAACGTTCTTGAATGTTCATCGCAGACAGGTCTTTCGCAGTTTACGCACGATTTTCTCGTCTTTCTTCGCTTTTTTATTACTGCTTTGTAGCACAGATGGCATGATCCGATAACTGGTTTTGGTCCTTGAGGTCTAGGTGAAGCTGATGTAGATGCGCCTGCCACTCCACTCACGGGATTGCCGAGAACACTTTCAATGGCAATTTTAGTGCTAAAATGCCTCATTGCTTGTACATTTTGCGACCTGTCTTCGATAATCTGCATGCACAGGTGTAAACTTAACTGTCGTAGAAATAATCTACGTTCATTTGTCTTCTTTTTGATCATTTTGTTATTTTCATAGTAAATAATATACGCAGCAAGAGATGCGATATCAATAATATTATAAAACAGTGCAAGCGGCCATCGATTAGTCCTCCTGTGTGTAGTGTATCTTCCTAACATCTGGTCCATAGTATCAACGCCAATTTTATTTTTGTTGTAATATTGAATAATTTCTGGTTTCTTCTTAAAATCGTTAGAGACTGCAGTGTCAGAATGCATAGTAGATAGTAAAATGACTGCTTTTCCCTTTCTTGGCACATACGAACACAAAGTCACTTTTTCATGAAAACCAAATAGAGTTGAAAATTCTTCCCGATTTTTTGAAGCAGCCATTTCTTGTGGAATATAAGCCTTATTTTTTTTCAAAGTTCCGACTATAGTTAGATTCCACGTAAGCAGAAACTTTGCAAGTGGCAGAGTCGTAAAAAAATTGTCCATTGATATATTTCGACCCGATCCTTTGTAAGGTACAACCAATTCTTTAACGACTCTTTCACCTTGATTGACTTCTCGTTTATTTGTAGTTTTTCCTGTATAAATTTGGCCAGTCAATGGATAGGAGTTTGCAACATCGCATATCCACCAAATCTTAATTCCGTATTTGGCCGGTTTAGATGGGATATACTGTGTGAATTTCGTTCTGCCACGAAACGCTAAAAGCTGTTCGTCAACGGTTAGACTTTCAGTTGGCCTGTACATGGCAGATAAATTGGTGTTAAACATGGTCCAAATATCGCGAATAGCAGCTGCCTTATCAGTCTTCAAGCGTTCAGCGCGAGTAGTAGTATTATCAAATCGAATAAATCGAAGGATATTCCAAAAACGATTTATACCCATCGTCGCTCGATACAGTGGATTTGAAGTCGTTTTCCACATTTCGGTGGTATGGTCTGTATTGGAATTATTAGCACCGGCCATGATTAAAATTCCTACAAATGCGTAAAACTCGCTCAACGTCAAATCTTTCCATACTCTCTGCGTGCTTGTAGGATTCTTCTCGTTGTATTTTCGATAAACTTCTTTTGCTTTCCGATTGGTACAACGAACGATAATTTCAACGATTTCAGTACTTAATATTTTCTTAAATGTATTCAGTATTGATAAATTTTCTGTACATCGATGCGGGCCACTTCTTTGCCGTACTATATTATGAACAGCCACTTGGTGCTGATTTACTGGTGTTCGAGTCCAAACAGTTTTATCTTTTCCCACAAAACTTGTACTGCTGGCGATCACTGCAGGTAGAGTTTCATCTCTCGCTTGAGACGTGTCATCATCACCCATCTCCGTATCACTGTCTCTATTCTCATCATCACTAGAATCTGCTTCAATGTCTCTCTGCCCTTGTTCACTTGTCCCTTGTCCCTCGTTGCCGCTGCGACTTTCCCCCCCTTGTTCACTTTCATCGGTTGTATATGTATCCGAAATCTCAGAATCCTCTTTTTCTGCTTCTGGAAACCACTCCTCGTCATCGCTATCAGACGCATAAGATTCTTCTAATTCAAACGGCCCTAGCAACTGATTCAAATAATTTTCCTTTTCTTCATCATTTAACTTTTCAAATTCTTTTGGTGATAACTTTTCCATAGTATACACGCAACAAGAAAAAAACAGTTTATTCTAAACAAACGCTCATTGTACGAAGCACAGGAGATAGAAAAATACTTTTTCTTTCGCGTATACACCTTTACACTCGGGAAACTGAAAGGACACTGAAGAGCAGGATCTTAAGTCGACGAGTGTCGATCGACAGTGTCGACTCAGTGAGGACGCGTTTTACGACCGTTTGGTCGACAGTGTCGATCGACTTTGTAATTCGATCTGTTTATTTACCATGTGCAATAAGATATTCTTATCTGAAATACTCTCGTGGACCAGGCTCGGCTTGCGTTCTTAGCCAAATCTTAACTTACTTTAGTTAGTCTCAGCATAGCATTGATATTTTATTATTTGTATACGTTTCTTTGTGTATAAAACAATTTTAAAGTACCTGTAAAATATTTTCCTAATATAGCCGAAATCCAAAGGGATAATATCTTGTACCCTAATACACCTGCGAATGGACCCTCATTTTTCTATTGTATTACGGATTCCAAATATAAACTAACGGGACCAAGCATCGTGTATTAGAGAGCCTTTAATACACGATTTTACTATGCGGGTACAACTGTACCCCGGTTATAGAACAACGTTGGTAAATCCGGTTATTGACATAAGGGTTAACGACCGTAACCCGTCTCCTCGCCGCGGCCCGCGCAAATAGCGCAGAGAGCTCCCGAAGAATGGGAATGATTTCTTTAACGGACACTCGACGCTTTCCCGCGCGGTGAATTAACATCGGGCGACCCTCCGCGACCCGGAAGCCAATGTACGCCCACTTCCGACGAGGTGAAGAGGCATGGACGCGCGGGAAACGCGGGGCAAACTCGCCTGACAAAAGTGAAAAAGCGCCGCGGGATGCGCCCGAGGCATTGTGCCCGTGTGTATGCGCCCATCCCCGGGGAGGAGTCGAAAATGAGTGCAAGAGGAAGGAATAATGCACGGGGATGCGCGTCATTCGAGACGCAGGGGATGTCGTATGGACGCGCTGACCGACGCGCAGCGATTATACAACGTAACGTGAAATTCAAGCGGGCACGTTTTTCGGGGAGCGATCGTTCCGTCCCGCTTCCGGTTCTTAATAAGGGGTTATGAACGATCGGCGGGCATGTAATAATGAAATCAAAAGGCGTCTTGAAGACCGACGAAATAAATGGTTATTGATGTAATTATGCACTGTAAAAAAAATTGCCTTTTCAATATACTTTTATATTGAGCTTTTTTTCCGACACGTGATTATAAAAATTAATTTACTCGGTAATTATGAAAATTAGTATATTTCCTTATGAAATTGTCTTTATAAATTTCTTAACGGAGTATATTAATTATCATAATCACGTATTGGATTAAAGCTTTATATATAATTGTAATTAGATGTACCTAATACAAATTCTTTTCAAAGTGTATAGGTATTCACAGTTGAAAAACTCGTGCTCTAATTGTGATCGTATGATAGATAAATAATTACTTGTGTGTGCGACCGCCCAAGTAATTTTCAGTAGATCCACAATAATTCTTTTTCTCCGTGTACTTTTGAAATCCACCGTTCGAGTTGCCATCGATGTTATCAATCGCCTACACCACTACTCGCATTATCTGTAACACCTATTATACCCGTTATAACTACGCAGATCCACGCCAACGTTACCCGCGCGATATAAGTACCGTCAAAATCGTCGGACCTGCCATTACGCAATAACAATTAACCGGCCGCTAACAAACGAGTCAATTAGGGAGCACCGCGCGCGCTCCGATGGAAATGGGGCCTCGTAAATTTGAAAACTACGCGCGGCATGTGTCTCGGACCCTTCCGCCCCCCTCGCTCAACCCTCCTCCACGAAACGCGACCCCCGAAAAGGGACGATTTTATCTGACGGAGCATATACAGGGATCCCGGCGTATCATCGATTCCTATCTGCCGAGGGGGTGAGAGAGAGTCGGGGCGAAGAAAAATGACCTTGCGAATAATATTACATTCTCGAAGAGAGGGGCCCGCGCGCGGCGCGAAACGGGTAACCCTAGATCGTAGACGACGCGGGGACGCGAGATCGGTTGTAGATAAGAGCGGGAGGGAGGGGGAGGAGGAGAGGGGTCTGCCTCTCGGCGGTGTTCGCTCAAACCGAAGAGGGAATACGAAGCGCGCGCCTACGCCGTGGCGTCGAATTTCGAATTCGTCGTGGCGGCGCTCGATTTCCGGCGCGAATGCGGAAATCTTCCGGAGGAAATGGGGTTGGGACGTGAAAATTTGTTTTCTCGCGGAAAAATAGTTTATATTTAGATATTGACATTATTTTCTCTAAGAGAGATTTTGCTCAAAGATCATTATTTCCAGAGTTATCGACGAATTAAGAACAGCGAATTCAAACGGAATGTGAAGAGGAAATGACGTTGATGTGCTCATCAGTGCCGTATACAAATATTTGCTCACCTTTGGGTGATGGAAATTTTCGTTACTCACATCAGAGAGAGTCTCAATTTTTATACGGAACGTAGTACATCGATAAACGACTGTGCGTGTTGAGTGCATTTTAATCGATACGGACGATACAGCGATACGACGAAAAGCTGTGACGTAACTTGCATTCGACCAATCGTAATGCGTCTAAAGCCGCGTTTGAAATGCAGCACTTCAAATTGCATTTTGACATTAAATAACGTTATTGAAAATTGAAAAAGCAATTTTTCACTGAATATTTATGGACGTAGAACGTAGGTATTTATATGGTTAATTAACAAATTTTTCCCAAATGTCCCAATCCCATTTACCTACGTCGCGGCGCGCGGCTTTTCCAATGACTACGTCGACGTCGCGGCTGATGGGAAGCAGAATCGGTAGCGGTCGGTCAATTCTCTCCCGCGGAGCGTGACGAATAACGCGGGGCTCAAACCCTTCGCGCTGCGACGCCTCGAAAAAAAAAAAGACTACGATTCGAAACGGTCGGAGAGGCCTTTCCACCTGTTTAATCGCGCGACGTGGCAATAAGGGTATTCCGGAGT
Source organism: Xiphydria camelus (assembly GCA_963678675.1). Lineage (NCBI taxonomy): Eukaryota > Metazoa > Arthropoda > Insecta > Hymenoptera > Xiphydriidae > Xiphydria > Xiphydria camelus. Next base: position 27,803,794 of record OY783195.1, read on the forward strand.
TTTTCGGGAAAATCTAAATCTCTGTAATATTCATCGAATTTCCACATTATCCGTCGAATGCGTTATTTGACGTTGATTCTAAAAAAAAATAATTCGAACACGTCAGGAAAATTTCAAAGAAATATCCGAGGATTTTATTTAAATTTTTTATACTCTCTAGTTCGAAATAAAAAAATCTCCCTGACGCCGATTCGCGCGTAGAAATAGTGATGCAAATTTGTAACGCCATTTCACCGGTGTGGACCTACATACCGAGAAAACAATTTATTTGTAGTTAATAAATATATACATGCAGATTCTGGCGAGAGAAATATTTCATTGAGCCAAGTAAATGTAGATTAATTATTAGAACAGAAATAGAGTAACAGCTGACGAGTATTTACTCAGCCCAAAGAAATATTTCTTTCGACATAATCAAGCAGGGAACCGAGGCGAATCAGATCACATGGCGAATCGGGTCATAGATCTATAGATATTTTTTTAATCATGTTGAAAATGAGCATTTCGACCGTTCGCATTACTCCGTTCCTCTCCAATGAAGTATTATAATACGAACAATCGAAATGCTCATTTTCATCAAGATTTAAGAAATACAGATCTATGATCCGATTTACCCTGTGATCCGATTCGCCTAGATCCACCCTATACCTGTATTAACTATAAATAAACTGAATAACTATAAGTGAATGTACCACATCTGGTGTCATTCAGTCGTACGCCATTGTTATCTAACACCAAAAGTGGTCTACATAGGTCCACACCGCAGCATTCTTTACCGTGTATGAATGAAAATCAATTAAATGCAATAATGAAATAATTACGAAACCTTCTTTCATTTCTCCAATCCTTCCCTCAATTTTTCACGACACATAAGAATCCCCTAATGACTCCATGGTTTCCTAGAATTCCCTGACCGCTAGAGATTGCCTGGGCAGCGGTAAGTGCAGTAGGTACCTACACCAGTAAATCGCTCCGCGGTCGGACGCGAACAAAAGACAGAAACGCGGTCGTGTGGCGCGCCGCGGGCATCGCCGTTACAGGCGTCGAGATCACCTGTATCGCGCGAGTGACTCGCCCGCGCGCGGAGCTCGGGAAATCGAATTTTTCAGCCGGGAGAGAAAGAAGGGTGGCGCGCGAAGGAGGGAAGAAGAAAGCGCGCCGGTCGAGCGATCATAACGCGCGCACGAGCGCCCGAAGCGTCCCTTGAAATATTTTCGAACGTAAGTTATATGTAGGCATACGTTAAAAAAAAATTTGCTTCATCGAAATGAACGTATTTTTTGACAGTCCCGAGAGCGCATTTGTTCGATTCGAACACGGAAAAAAAATGTGTGGTAAATTTCGGAACAGGGCCAATTTCTCGCTATGATAACTACAATTTTAGTAAAAATTACAGTAAAACTTGCAGAAGTCGCAAGCATTTGCTGTAATTTTTACTAAAATTGTAGTCATCGTAACGATAAATTGGCCTTGCATTATTTTAAAATGATTTAATATTACATCGCATTATTTTAAAATCATTTAACGTTACATATTGCATTATTTTGAAATCATTTAATGTTACAAACTGTACTTGCTCAATGATGACTCATAAAGCCCATCACCTTGACGCATTCAATGCGCCGATACTACCTAAATTTACTGCACAATTTACGTACATTTGTCTATCTGTGACGTGATCGTAAAACACGTAAATTCGACGAAACAAATTGCCGAGCAATTAAGAGAACCCTTAAGACCGCGGAAGACAAAACTTCCCTCCTGGCATACCAGATAACCGAAGCGACCGCGCTTCCTGCCCGTAATATAACTACGACGGAACGAACGAAAATCTCAGTGGGTCCGGGAACGCGCGATAATCCTATCCCTCCGCTACCTGCGGTAACAGGCAGGTAGACGCGCTAAAGGCTACCGGCCCTTCTACCCCGTGTAACGGCGCGCCAATTCCGCGCGGTAACTATCTACGAATATAGACGTGTACACTGAGAGAAAAAAAAAAAAAAGAGTATATTTTCAACGAAATCTACGTTTACAGGTGGAGGAATGCAGAATTAGTTGCTCCGACTGATAAATTTGATTATAACGATTAACGGCTATTTGAAGGAAATTGTCCATTCGAGTCAATTATTAGTCCAAATAACTTGATCTGCATTCCCCTATTCGTACCCGCCGATTTAGTCAAATTTACTGCATTTTTCTCTCAGTGTCGAAAGATTTAGTTGGCTTAAATTAGTCTTGACGACGATACATTCGATTAAGAGTTAAGGATTTATTTCAATACCCCTTTCTTCGCAGCAACAATAAGCGCAATCAATGTGAACAGACATTAGTCGTAGGAAAAAATACTTAAGTACTCGATCCAACAAGCGCATAAACAGTCATACATGGCGGACTAAATATGTTGAGTCCTAGCAACTATTGTAAATATCTACTTGCAGTGCTTGCACACACATACACATATCAGTTTCGAACAAACGGGTAATTGGATCGAACGCGATCGCCCAAATTAAGAAAATATATAATCGCTCGAAATAATTCCAACCGAATCAATCGATTCAACCGATTTTTTTTCCTCAGTGTAGCGCCCCTCCCACGAGCCGCGATCGCGAGCACTCCGCGACGCTCCCGCGCTATTCGTCGCGACGAAAGAACGAAAGAAGGTAACACGCGCGAGTACGAGCACCCTCCGCCCGCGCCGGATGGATTCATATACGGGGAATATCTCGCTCGAGTCTCGGGGCAGCAGCGGCTAGGCGCACTGCACAGCCACGGTGCGCGCGGAGAGCCGGTGTGTTTACCTACCCGCGGCGTAAAATATTTGCTCCCCCCGAAAACCTGAGCTCAAACAGCGCGCCGTGCGATAGGCGTCCGTCACTCTCCGAGCGCTCGTTTGGCACGTTTGGACGCGCGTGCGAAAGCTCGCAGGCCCGTACTTATACGTCGCGGTGTGTACACGCTCCGTGTACCCGTGTACACACGCGTTGCGTACGTGTCGCTCGGGCTCAAATAGCCGGTGCGGAATTTATTTACATAATTACTTGGAATCTCGTTTACCTCACCGCCCACCCCTCACCGCGAAGAAATGGTCGTACAGCGACCGAATAGAGGAAGGAATCGTTTCCGAGGACGACCGTTCTCCGGCGATCTTCTCGTGTTTCTACGGACGTGTCGTTTTCTCGGCACGAACTCGACGCGAACCCCGCGTGTGGGTGTGTCGTGCGTTCGCTCGATCCGGAGAACTCGTCGCGCTCCGAAATCGCGGAATAGATTAAAATTCGATTTTAAGCAATTTTTTTTATCGCAGATTCGAAAAATCCGGACTAAATTATTTACCTGACGTTTTTCACTTTTCACCTTCGGACTTATCCGAGCTGGAAAACGATATTTTGGAGTGCAGCCACGTCAATGTGCATCGAGTCCATCTCTCTCGTACTCGCGATTCAGCACGAGTGCGTTTCTCTGGCGTTTCCGACGTTGCAGAGAGATACGCGTTTATAACTCTGCGAATAACCATTTTTTCGGATATTTTCTTTCTCGTGCGATATTGAATATGTACGCGGATTACGAGTTGAATGTAATAATAGGAATATTTCTTTATTTAAAAATCGAATTACGTTAGATCGAAATCTCGATAAGGACGGTAATCGCGGTAAACAATCGCCTCTATCGATCGTCCAGGTCGATAACGCGGAACACCGAAAACAGTTTAACGCACCGCGCTGCACTTTTAAAAGTCGCTTCGACTAAATTATCTCGAGGGACACATAACTGACCCAACGGCGAGCATCGTCGTAACGATACGACGCTTCCGAGAAATCGTCGCCAGCGATCGATGTTCCCTTCGCACAACGACGCTGTCCGATCGGCGTAAGCCACGGTGCGCGTTACGACGTACCGTCCGGTCATTGATAAGAATCGCGTAGGTAGCTATTATCAAGTTCGTAAAAGTAGGAAAAAAAAATTAGTGTTCTACGAAGAGAAACGCGCTGAGAGATGCTCACGATAAGAATCGTCCACGTAACATCGCGCATTGACAAATAAAATGCGGTTGAATTGACCAAATATTGCCCAGCGACTCTCCTTTAACAGTCAGTTGGCAATAATACACCGAGAGAAATAATTGCTGGTGCCGAAGAAATGTTTTCTCGAATCAAAAATATGACATACATAATTCCAGGACCGCGAGCAATAATTTTCTTCACGCGAGAAAAATTTAATAGACTCGAGTGGTTGTTTTTTTTTTTTCGCGCTGGAAGAATTTCTCATCCCAACGAGGGTATTCTTGAAACTTTTAAGATCATTATGTTATTCCTTCGAGAAATATTTTGTTGGCATCAGCAATTATTTCTCTCGGTACATTTGGTTGATTCGTCTGAATTTTTTTGTCAGTATGCGAATGATAATCTTTATCAAATCGGTGGCGACATTTGGTTGATTCGATTGCATTTTTTATCAGTACACGCGAGCCTTTAAATGCCCGTTATACTCGTAAAATTCGGAGTAGAGGTAATAATTCCTAGTGACGTCATCGCGTCGCAATAATTCGAAAAGAAAAGAAGCGAAATAAAGGCGGAAGAGTCCCTCCCATTCCAGAATAAATAAATTGCTCCTCTCTTCTCCTTTTTTTCAACGTGAATGGATCATCGTTTGCCCGCGGTATACAGGTACGCATAGCGCGCTTTCGGGGCCGCCTCCAGTCCGCGGAATTCGGGGACGGCGCTATTTGTCGAGCTCTTCGTTCTTTTTCACCGCGCCGAAGTTCTACGGATACACCGAAGAGTGGAATTTTTTGGGAGTCGAACGAATCATTCGCCTATGCCGGTAGACGACGCGCTAATCGTCGGAGCAAAGCAGACGTGGCGCGAACGCTGACCAATACAACCGCAGGTACAATAAGGTAAGCGTCCCGATATCCGGACGGCTGAGCCCAGTATAACCCCTTGCACTACGCTGAAACTCGGAAAAAGCCATGCCAAATATAAATAACCAACTAAATATCAAGATTCGAGACATTCATATTTCGCCTGAAATGTCGATAACGAGTCTGACCCGTGATATCCACGTTTGGCGCGAAATTAAACGAGTCTGACTCGTGATATTCAAGTTTGGCCTAAAATTTTCATCACGAGTCAGACTCGTGAAAATAGTGCAAGGGGATAAGGATGGGCGTACAAATTCGTAGAGCAGATTTTACTCAGAGTTCTTACCAGTGACACTGGTTAAACATAGTACATATTAATAGATAGCGCTACGGGAGAAATACATGGCCTTATTCTTACTCCTGTTCCTCCAATTGTGCGAATGCCCTTGCCCTGTGTACGTAAATACATATGTCCGGATATTGGGACGTGTCCAGCCACCGGGGGGTGCTCTCACCTTACCTCACCCGAGGCGTGCGTAACCTAGTTACGCCGAACGCATACCCGCGTAACGTACGCCTATGCATCCCATCCGCCCGCCGCGCGCATGCATTCGGGGTTGCGTGCGAGCCGGGGATACCGCGCGCGCTTCGGACCGCGTCGTATCGTCCAGGTTGGAGAACCGCGATCGACCGCGGCTCTCCGGACACCGGAGACTACACGACCCGACGACCCCCCCCCCCCCCCCCCCCCCGTGACGAGTCAAATCTCCGCGCAATCATCACTCACCTCGCTTATTTCGCGCGGAAAAATCCCTGCCGCGCTCTCCGACACTCGTATCTAGCACCGCACTTGACACTCGCGTTTACGACGCGCACCACAGTCCCCCGCGAACACCGTCCGTCCGTCCGCCGGTCGTCGCGTTCCTCTCGCGGTCACGGCGAGCTGGATTCACGGCCGGTTGTACATCCGAAGACTCCGGTGCGGGAAGGAAGAGATGCCGGATGGTCGGGGAGAGAGAAAGAGAGAGGGATAGGCACGGGACGGAGTGTGGAAGAGAAAGACCGCGCGCGCGCGCGCGGTGCGAGACCGGAGGATGTATCGGCGAAAAGGAGCCGCGTCCGCCTTAAAAAATTCGCTCCTCCAGTTCGAGCGCTCGTGCTGAATTATTTGTCACGGTCGATAGATGTGCTCGGCCGAGTGCAAGCGCCATTTTAACCCGTGCATTCGCGAGCCTGTGCCAGTGCAGTGAGCAGAGACCCGACGGGCGATTGGAAACGCGCGAAACGTCGCACGCTCCGCGCGAGCGTCGACAGCGACTCTCTCTGCTCGCCGTTCTTCTTCCGAGAAGCGAGCGGGGTCAGCGGCGGCGATAACGCCGATCGGCGAACAAACGGTCCCGATCTTACATCCGCACTGTGAATCGTGCGCGTCGACTGCACATTGGCACACGAGCGAATTTCAGCCGCCCCTACCCGCGCGGGCACGGTTCGTTGTGTCGGTGCAAACGTCGTCGGCGGGCTAGAGAGGAGGGCGTATCTTCCCCGAAGCAGTTTCGAAATCCTTCCGTCGCGTTTCGCACTCGAATTCGCGCGTAGAACAGCGGGACGCGCGAAAATCCTCGTCGCGACGTCGCTTCGAGAACGATTGACGGGGGTTGTCCTCGTCCGCGCGTCGCCAGACTATCCCTCCGTCGATTCGCCTGCCGCGATCGCGCGCGTATGTACCACTCGCGTGAGGGTGGGTGGTTCTCGCTGCCGAGAGTCTCTCGTTTTTCTCTTTCCTCTGTGCCTACGTTCGGGCAACACGACTCGCGCAGGAGAGCAGGGAGATCGCGCGCGCGCCGAACGTCCGCCCGGTGCAGCGAATGAACACGGACTGAAGTGCCGAAGCGAAGCCGAGCGCCGAGGTTGCCTGGCTGGTTTCCACCGCGTACCGCTATTCGGCCACTATACACTAGCAGCGCCACCGAGCTGCACCCTCGACGTCCATTTTTACGAGCGGAGTTCCCTCCTGCCCGCGGCCGCCCTGGCGATGGGGTCGTCGGGGTGCGATCGGCGCGCGCGGGGAGGTTGCGCCGGATGCCTCCGCGACCTCGTCGACGAGGCGAGGAGCGTCGACGTTGCGCAAGGATTTTTTTTGCGAGGGAAACGGCGTAGCGCGCGGGGTCATTGATTTTTTGAGGCCGTCAAGTGTAATACGCGCGCATGCGCGCCGCGCACCCGACGACGCCGACATCGGCCGTTCTCGCGCTCAGCGCTGCGCGCGCGGTGGTTTCGTGCGCGCGGCACGGAATGTCCCACACAGGCTTGAATTTCTGGTGACTTTCGCCCGTGTGTGGGACGAGAGCGCGCGCGGCGGAGAGACATTGTTTTAAAATCTGCTCGAGTTTGCCGGGCCCCGGCGTTTGATATCATCCGACCATATCCCGTACTCTCTCTCTCTCTCTCTCTCTCTACTGTCGCGCGCGTCGCCACGTACCTCCTATCCCTACCCGCTGCGCTCTCACGCGAGAGTATCCCTCGCGAATAACTCGCGATTCTCCCGTCGAATTGCGGTTCTCTCACTTTTTCTCACATCTCTCGCTCCTCTCGTTAGCCGGGATTGTGATAAAGGTATACGAGAGGCCGGGCGCGTCTTGCATGGCGAGCTTGGACGGTCGTATAGATTCTACGTACACTGAGAAAGCGGTTTATTTGTAGTTAATAAATGTTTGCTTGAATGTGGCCAAATAAATGCTTTGTCGGGGCAAATAAATATTCGTTAACACTACAGTGGTCGCACTCCGTAACGAAATATTAGCGTTTGCGTGGCAGACGCTACACGGTAAAAAAGTGGTGTTCATTTTTAATACCATTTCACCGATTTGGACCTATATGTACCACATCTGATGTCATTCAGTCTTATTCCATTGTTATGTAACACCAAAAGTGGTCTATAGCCAGATAGACTTGCATAATCGTCATATGGCGTTCATACAAATTACAGTAATTAATTGTTCCAAAGTTTACATTCATTTTGCCGCATGAGTTTAGAAAAATGAATGTTCTTCAAAAAATTGTTAGATTTACATTATAATGCGATTTAAATTATTCGCTGTATTTATTGTAGCAACATATCAACGAAAAATTGTGCACATATTGAAAAAATATTTAACATTTTATTTGTATCAATTTCAAATCATTTAATAACTTAAATATGCTTGCTTAATTACTGATGACTCATTGAGCGCGCAATTTCGGTACATCTGATGAGCTAATAGAACCTAAAGTTGCTGTACAATTTATGTACGTTCATCTAACTGAATATGAGGCCACACCGCAGAATTTTTTACAGTGACTATAGTCACCCACATTGAAATAAGGATTAAGGAATGAATAAACATGCAAAATATATTTGGCATTTCATTATGAAATCTTGGAAATCTCTTGATAAGCAATTAGGAAATTTCAACTTATATTTACTCATTTGGTTTCAGAAATCACATCACGTTATCTATTACGATATTTATTCGAAACAATTAAATGGTTTGAGACGCCTGTTTCAATAAAATAAACGTTTTAACAGTTAACATATATTTTCTTCTCAAATTTTGCCATATTTGAAAATACACTTATTAACTATAAATACACTGTTTTCTCAGTGTACGCGTGTATCAGTACGTCACACGTGTGGGTTTGCGCGACGTGTGCGTCTAATCTTTATTAACGCAACATATGTACTGGGTGCGATAATATTTCATACTCCAATTCCTCCCACTCGCGACTGTAGGAACGGACGAATGCGCTCGTGGTATGGATGTGCTTTCGATTCGACGAACGGGTGACGCGCGAATCGAGTGATTCCCGAGACGATTCTTCCAAGTCGACGAACTCCTTTCGGATTGGCTGAGAATTTCTCTCGATTATAAAGAGTGAAAATAAAGAATCGATCCACATAAATTGCATTTCGAACGTACACCGAGAAAACAGTTAATTCGTAGTTAATAAAAGTTTGTTTGAATGTGGCGAAATAAACATTTTACTAGACCAAATAAATATTCGCTAAACTATTACAATTTTTATTTTGCGCAATCAAGTCCTTTGAGGCAATCGTTTAAATGAAATGAACATTTTAATAGTTAACTTTTTTTTGTTCCTAACGAAATATTTATTTCTCCGTATTTCAAATTACATTTGTTAACCATTAATAAACTGTTTTCTCGGTATAGAGAAGATTTTCATTATTATAATACCTACCGCTTAAATACCGATTCTTCACGGATATCCGATACTTTTGTATCACGTCGATGACGTGCATCTCGGATAAATTACTACAGGAAGTGATACTAACGATTAAAATCGTCAAGCGTTTCAACGATTAATAAGAAATATCGTCAAACGTGCGAGACGTATACGCGCGGAGCATTTCCTTATTCCAGGGAGGCCGTAAGTCTCGCATACTAATGGGGGGGCACGGTAAAGGTTACGCCTGTAGCTTCCGGGGGAGTAGGATGTGTCACCTGCTCGCAGAAGCGACCAATCTCGGAAGGTGCTAAAATACCTTCGATTACCCAGACCGAAGCACAACTGTCCCTGAGAGCGCCTTACCCATCTTACTCGTCCGATACAGTGGTAATTTTTTTTAATATGATACGGAGAAAAAGAATTAGCAATTTTTACAGTTTGTTGCAGTTCGACGAGAAGACATATTTGCACCAGCAGCGGACAAAGCCGAACTGCGATCAACTGCGAAAATCGTTCTTCCGCACTCGGTGGCTCACATGTCTCGAATTCATATTATGGTAGAATTAAAAATACATAGTGGCAACGATATATGGCACATGAGAAGTTCAAATATAATACAATGTAAAAGCCAGGCGTGGTGAGTCAGGTAAGGCGGGGGGATTATAATAACGATTGCAGTAATGAGGAAGAAGATAAAAAAAAAAGTATACCCCAAGATGGTACCTTTGCATTTTAATCACCTCCGCGCCACTCGTAGCCGGTCCCCGCCGTCTCGCCTCCTCGAACGGGTCCAGCGCGCGCGCACGCCGGGACGATCCGAGATAGAGATGATCGTTCGAGCGTTCAAGATCCACCCGCGATTCCACGGCGACCGAGGACCGCCATTTCCGCATGACATCACACACCACCCGCATTCGGGTGGAAGTCCACAATTTTCTATCTTCTTGGCCGGCGTCCACATCGGTGGCCCCGAGGCGGCAAGGTCGGATCCGGGGAAAAAACTCAATTGTTTTTTCTCCACCGCGTCCCGCCTCGACGGCGCATCCTCCCTCCCTACACCCCCTCACGCCCTTCTCACGGCGACTCTCTCTTACAAAACAGCTTTATTAATTCCCCGGAGTTGTCCACAAAACTTCCGCAATTAGGCGCTCCGCGAAGCGTCACCGACGGTCGCCGGAATGGCTCTCCTCTCTCCCTCCCGCCCTCTATTTCGGGCATTAGATAAGAGTTTCCTCCTCTCCCTCGCACCGAGCGCCGCTCGAGTTGATTTATCCCCTCGCGCCCGTTGCGCTATAACCGCGGCGATGTGTGCGTCGGCAGCGGCGACGGTCGCTCTCCTTAATCGACAAATAATTGTTCGAATTATCGAAACGTCGGAGGAGGACGCGCCGGGCGTGAGGATAAAAATGTCGGAATGGTAGGGAGACCGGAGACGGAGGAAACAATAGAGTCGGCGAGACAAAGGACGAGACACCTTACCGGAGCCACGCCGGACTAGTCCTCGCGCTAATTCGGTTAGCGCGATGATTAGCGAGGGTAGAACTACGGGTGTGTTACGTCCCGTGCGCGCGCGCGCACTTCCCGCCTCGAGAATTGAAACGCGTTCGCGCAGTGGCCCGACTTCTCGAAGCGTGGATACCGTTTCTCGGGCCCAATCCGCATGACCAATTAAACTCTCTTCCGCGGAGGTGGATCCGCGAGGGGAGAGAGGAAGAGGGCGGATGCTGCGGTCGAGCCGACGAATCGATCTTCCCCCGAGCGGCGATCGACCTGTAACTCGGCGGGCACGACACTGATATAACGTTTATAACGAGGCTCTCGACGTCGATTATTTCGACACGATCGCGTTTCACCGTCGCGCGCCGTCATTCAGGGCGCTTTCCCAGAGTCGTTGCGAGCGAATTCGGTGCCGCGCGCGTCTGGAGGGCTCCGTTTATCATTCGCATCGATGCAACCTTGGGGACACGGTCGGAGGCTGTACCAACTAGTGATTTCACAGTGACAATCGCTGACGGTATCCACGCAATATCGACACGGCGTAGCACCGCGGTACGCTCGGGTAATTCACTTTCTTGAGCGGGAGAAATCTTGGCGGGAGGAGAATTATTACACTGAGAAAAAAATTCGCTTGATTTAACTACTTAAATCTTGCAAACCATAAAATCTCGGGCGCCTAACTAAATATATATACTGTTAAAAATATTTTGAAATTTGAAATACAAAATTCTATGAATTTTAAGAACTACAGTAGGTATTGAAACTGAGAATCATACACTGAGAAAAAAGAGATTAAAAATTATTCTGTTAGAAGGATAATCTGAGTACGAAAGGTAAAATAGATCAAAAATTATCCTTCCAGGGTTTAAAATTTAACCTTCCTTAGGATAATTTTTGATCTATTTTACCTTTCGTACTTTGATTATCCTCCTAACGGAATAATTTTTAATCTTTTTTTTTCTCCGTGTATTAAATTATTTGTAAATTAATATCTGGATTGTATAACTCAGACAAATATTTGAATTTTGAGTTGAAGCATAATAATTTTAAATTTATAAAACCACTCAAAATGTACCAAAATTGAAGAATCTTTCTAGCAAAAACTTAAAAATTCAAAATTCTTCTCGAGAATTATAAATGATTCATAGTGATTCACATTATTGCGCTTGACTTGCAATTTTATACTTTTACATGGAAAATATATAGCAAATTTATAAATCCCTTTAACAGTGTACATCTACCCAACAAAACGAGTTATTGAATGAAACAAAAAAATTGTATTATTCCCATTATATACAGGCCAACTAACCACGCGATGGTTAATTTGACGAAATTTAACCTTCAACCAAACAGCTTGTTTGAAACAACTTAATTTTTTTCTCAATGTACCGATCGTCGAATTAGATCTAGGTATCTTCTCGGCCCGCCGCCGCCGCGGAATTTCAGATTGGCGGCGAAACTCCCGCGCGCTTGCCACTGGAGCGATACTCTCTCGATCGGCAATTCGCGTCGAATTTCAAAACGACGGAGAAACCTTGATTAATGAATTATACTCGAGCGTAAACGTTCCGAGCTACGCGCGTCTCCGATCACTCTCTCTTTCTCCCCCCGTGGAAGGGAAAGGGGACGGGGAGGGAGCGATCTATCGATCATACCGTTCATCTGTCAGGCCGGTGAACAATCGACCTCCGTCGTCTTTCGTTATCGCCGATCGTTATCGACGGCAGAGTTTTTTTTCGGTTCTCAGAGCCTGCCTCCGATGACTAACGAAGGTGATCTCGCTAATTTTTACTTTGCCTGGCGGAGCGCGTAAAAAGGAGGGAGAACGAGAAAGAGAGAGAGAGAGAGAGAGAGAGAGAGAGAGAGAGAGAGAGAGAGAGAGAGAGAAGAGCACGATGGTAGAGGCGCGGAGACGTCCAGGAGAAAGAAATTACTGACATGTCGAAGAGAGCGAGAGGCGAGAAGGGGAGAGGGGAGAATTTGGTGGAGGGGAAAAAATAAACAGGCTCGTTAAAAGCAGCTCCGAAGTCATAAAGTTCCGAAACGCAGGTATATACGAGCGATCTACAAGGCTGTGCGAGGTTGATCCTAATCTCGCGCGGCTGTGAAAGAAACGGATGTATAGAGAGGAGCCGCGCGGTGCGGGGAGGGTTGGAGCCTCGAATAAAAAAGGTGGAAGAAGCTCAGACGGGAGGGAAGAAAATGGATGCGTGTAAGGTTAAATCGACGTTGTTTTCGAGTAAATTCGAAAATCAACCGGGCTCTCGTCTTCCATCGGTCCGGCTATCATATGAATCTCAAGCAGATTTGGGGATGGGGCGTCGAGAAACACCACGAGCCGACCGTCCGCGCGCCTCTTTTGAATTTCAATTTATACTGTGGGAATACGGAGAAAAGGCTGCGCTTCGTGAGGATCGAGGTGTATTTTTAATTTGAACTCTAACCGAACGTCGTACAGTGAGGTTCCAGGAAATTCGCGTGTGTGCTCACGGGCACTGCGCGGACATATTTATACTTACACATATATATATATATATATATATATATACCTATATATTACACAAGACCCGGAATCATGTGGGCATATCATATGCTATGCAGATTGGAAATAATGGTCGTTCCGAGTAGTATACAAAACTTCATAAATTCAACAAAGTTACCTGTAACACTTCCGTCTACCGCGAGATACTATGGACGATTAGGGCCGGACGACACGTTCGAGAACCCCCCGAAGTTCACGCGCGTCGCATCGTCCACCTCATCCTCTCGACTAGTCGGTTATCACCGGCTCGCGTTGATGGTTTCGTAATTGAATAAATGTCGACGATTAAATCGAGATCTAGTCCGTTAACGAACTACCGAGTAAATAACCGTTTAGATTAACGCAAATCTAATTTATACTTAATCGAAATTTAATTTAAATTTGGTCGCAGTCTAATACATTTATATTCCCATCGCCCACGTGGTAACGCGTCTAACTCCCCGTTTTTCCCGGTAATTTGTAATCACGCTGCAATCTGCGGGAGGAAGCCGCGACTTATCGTTTCCCGTGGAATAAATAATTCATCTAAGGGGCTACCAACGCGAACTCGTAGGGGTAAATTGCAATGGGTCTCGAGGACCTTCATCAAAGAACAAATCGTACTAGTAATTAATGACAAGACTAAATACTCATTAGCGATGTGCGCGATAACCAAGTACCCTTGCCTCGCTGTATACACATCCCTTAAAATGGAGAATACGAAACTGAATGAGAAGAAACAAACCTACTAAACGGGACGGGATCGAACCGAGTGGTTCGCGAAGATTCGTCGTCGGTCGTTGGATCGGCGATGAACCCGTTCTATTTCTTCTTCGATTTAGATTTCTTCGCGACTACCGCTCCGGACGGCGGTGACTTCGGTCCCAGTTGATTCTTATGCTTCTTACTCTCAACGTGCTGCGCGAAGCTGCTTTCGGAATTGAGGGACAGGTTGCACGGTGCGCAATAGTATTGGCCTGAAACAGAAAACCTCTTCTCCAGCATATACCTCCGGAGAACCTAATTCCTCTCCTCTTCGCTCGGTGCCACATCAACTGCAGTTGGATGATTTTCATCGACGTGACTTCGGGATGTTCACAGCAACAGCCGGACAGTTTATTTCTTCCGGGATGTCGTCAAAAGTCCAGGTACGCCGATACCGCTCGATGTCTCCAGGCCCCGGTCGATCCTCCTCTCCCGAGGCGTCGAACGTATCCCGGCGCATCGTTTCGCGATAGACCAAATTTTAAGGAAAAAGCGACTTACCCGACGGTGTCCTGTAGATGGAATAGTCAATTGGTCCCGCAGCTGTCGGTGTTAGCTCGCTCTCGGTTGCTAGAACATCGTCCAACGTGAGCTTCACCCGACTAACCTCCGTTCCTCTTCTCTGGCATTCCTATAAATCTTCATTTCCTCGCTTACCGGGATCCGGAAGGGGTAGTCCGTTGAGCCTGAGCATCCTCAAGTGTCTGGCACCACGCCGGTGCGTCTCCAACTGGTCCTGACGGTTTGCCGAAACACCGCAAAGGTCGCACCGCAGCGGCGTTGGATAGGGCGGCGGGGTGTATATAGAACCAGCCCCTGGTAAAGACGCGGGTACCGCCGGTTCCGCGATTACCGCTACCGCTGCTGCGGTCGGTTGAGGTTCGCTAGTCGGACTCTGAAAGCCTGTTCCTATCCCAAAGCGACCAGTCGAGTCTACCTGACTGTACTGATTCTGGAACTTCTTTGACGGCCTGCAAAATCGCAATAATTACACCATTGATTAATGGCGGTACTGAAGAATGTGAGAGATCAGAAGTAATAGCGTCAAATTACCTAACTCGAGGCCCGCCGTTCGCAGCCCTCACGTGTTTCTTCCCGGCATAGTGCTGCGTCGCGTCGGTTTGCGACGTGAACCACGTCTTGCAGATCTGTAGAAAAGCGCGACAGAAAAGGATGGTTGAATTGGTCAAAAAATTACGATTACCGGAGATTGCGAATTTTGAAGAAACCTTACGTCACAGTACGTGTTCCAGTCCGTCCCAGTCGTACTGGAAACCTGCTGACCGTCTTCGACCTTCAGTTTCTTCACACTTTGATTTAAAAACATCGAAACTTTCTTCTGATGCGGTTTCCCGTCATAATGTAACTTCGCTTGAAGGGTAGAATTCATCTGCAAAACCGATCTAATTAATCGTATTCTACGAATCCCTTCGATCGTCTCTTAAACGAATAAAAACATTCTCACCACTGCATTGCATAGATCGCACTTAAGCGGCTTCATTAAAGCTGACAATTCCCTTTGGGCACTCGCAACTTTCTCTAGGGAAGAGAAAAGAGTCCAACCATTAATATCTCTATCTTGCACAAATTCAAATTTAAACCCCGCCAGGCTATGTAATCAAGTTTTTCCATTCGTTCTATACGCTCCTTTCCTCCCCCAACCTCCCTTAGATACCGAAAGGAGCGTTCACGAACTTCTCTTGCGGTAATCCTTAATTACCTGCATCCTGTGCGGGGTCAATGAACTCGCTCTTGCGTTTGAAATACTTGTTCTTGGCTTTTCCACCGCCTTGTGTCGCGGATGCTACCGCTGCCGCCGCCGCGACTGCCGCTGCACTCGAATTATATGTCGCGGGGTCATAGAAAGGCGTAAATGGCGCTGGCTCGAAGAGATCCGTAGAATCAGTTTTCGGGTCGATGATCCACCACGGCGTACTCGGTTCTTGCGGCGGGACACCCGCATGTGCGAGGAACGACGAGGGTGTTCCTATAGGTGGAAAAGGGGGAGCCGAAACTTGCGTCATCCCGGAATTTGACATTCTTAAAGCCATTGCAGCGGTAACGGGTGGTGTCTCAACTGGGAGAGACATGTCTGTAGGGGTTGTCGATTTTACGGGATTCTGTATTGCCGTAGATTCTGTATCTTTAGAACGTTGCGGCGGAGGTGGCGGAAGGGGCAGTGAACTTTCCATTCCTGAAGTAAAAAGTTATAAATTCGTATCGCAATGACGAATTGTAACGTCTAATTCAAGTACGTATTTTTATGTGCCACTATAGCTAAGGATCTTCCTGATTTGTAGGACTAAATTAAGAAGTACCATACTTTCAATGCCCCTGTCATAATACCGTACATACATACATATTCAACGCAATTAACACTAGTTTGCTCGTATATAAACTTTCGAAAATACTCGTTCACCTGGAATCTCTGGATTTTCGATAGTTTTCGAAGTTGCCATCATAAATTACAAACACTTGAACGTCACATAAAAATTGCAAACAAAACCGACGTCCGGTGCGATCGAACGCTCCGACTATTTGCCAACTAATTCGGAGTTTTTCCCGTTTAATAATTTCTTTCACTTATCGTACGTTGCATTGAAAACTTCGCGGCCTCCGAACTACTGACGCGTCCTATAAATTGCAAAATTCTTAGAACGACTGTTCTGTTTGTTGCTCTAAAAATGAACGAATGATAGGTTAAGATGCGCTTGACAATACGACTCGATGACGACATTACGAGAGATATCGATCTAAAGCTCAAGATGGTTGACTGGTCACTACGCTCGTCGACGGCGCGTCCCCTTTGATCGAACATTTCAATAGTAATCACTTCATTTTATCATGGAAGAAAAACACGAATTGCTCCGGTCTCTTTCCGAAAGAATTCACAGCGGTAAAGACATGGCCGATCGATTGAAGACCATGACACATGTCGACGGGGTTGACAAACTCGTGCGAAAGATTGGGCAGGAGATTCGATTTTTAGAAAAGGTAGGTTCGAATCAGTAATTTTTCAACTGCAATCGAATCTATTTTCTCAGTTTTTCGGAGCAATGATTATACTATCTTCATTAAAAATGTAAAATTCTGGAGCCATTTAATGTACTAGGTGTCTCAAAAAAAAAGTTAATACTAATTTTCCGCGACCGTTTAAATTTTCTCTCTAGAAGCGTTCAAACATTCTAAAAACTTTACTAAAATAAAGATGTTACGCTATTTCCATAAAGGTACAAGCAACGGGAAACGTAAAGCAGGAACATCTGCAGAGTACGAATCTCATTCACCTCGACGCTATGGTATCTCGCTTCTTCTTATCCGAGAATCCCACAAATGTCGTGAAACCATTCAAATACCAAAAATCGCGACTCGAAGTGGATATCGTTTGCAATTCGGGATCCACCTGGGTTAAGGTGATTGCCAGAAACGCGAGAGCCCTCACCCTCATATCCCTCGGGAACGGAGAGTATGGTCAGAAATCAGTATTGGATCAAGCGGATTCTTACTTAAAGTGTGCTAAAAATCATCCCCACATGTACAAAGCACCGGAAATTGTATTTCACTTTGCTTATGGAATAGAAGCGCCGTTAGCCAGTCGGCTGGAGTACCTTGGAGTAACTGTCGAAGGGCAAGTCATTAACAATGACTCGGACGACACAACGACGATACAGTTGGTAGGTAGAGTACGCCTACTCTTTTGCTGTGTTTCTACAAACTACCACTCGTGATATTAATTGCTATTATTATTATTATTATTATTTTGGAGGCAGAAGCCAGTACAGAGGCATACAACGTTGGAGGATATTTTCCAGAATCCGAAAACGAATCGTCCGACGAATCCGAGCATGACTCAAGCGCGGATTTTAAGATAACGAACGCCAACACGTGCGCCTCCGAAATAAAGATTCTTAATCTAGACGTGTCGACGTTATTGGCTTTCGTCACTAACATGACGAATGGTCTCGCAAATTTCATATATAGAGAGCCGCTACTCACGCGACAGGCGGAATGGGAGAGAAATCGCCCCGTTAAACCAATTTTAGATAAACTTTTCGAAAATAAGGAACTCATAGTATGTCGAACCGCTTACAATAATTTTATGAACATCATAGACGTTATCGGAGGACCGAACGAGACGCTCAGAGCGAAAGAATTTATGAAAACTATTCGCGTCATCGACGATATTCCCATGGGTAGAATCATGGAAAAGTTACCGTTGGTTGGAAAAATTAAGGATCGATCTAGATTAATCTTTGCTACTGGAGAAAATATGAAGAGCATCACAGTTTCCGCTAACGAAGGATTTGTCAGAGCGGCTCGCATGCAGGTACCTCAAATTATCATCTACTATTTTCCACAAATGGGACGTAAAATAACGAAGGGTATAAAAATGGATTTCGACTTTCAGGGCATCGAATGTATGGTATTTCTACACGAACCGAGATCACTTTCCGAAGTAAAGGAGGGATACGCTAAACGAATTGATCTTTGACCGTACCTTCACATATTTTCAATTGTATTAAACTATGTATGATAATTACTAAAGGAAGGTTATTCCGTGTACATAAATTAATTTATCAAATAAATTAATACTTGCACTTAAATCAGCTAGACTACCAACTGCTCTTTACTGCTAAGGTAATCAGGACTCTCACAATATCGAATTTATTCCCTCGGGGATTGCTTGGAACGAAGATTTTCCAAAAATTCTGTAATAAAAACAAATACCATATAAGCTCGCATTTTTGTAACCATGCTGCACCAGACCAAAAGATACAATTTTTTATATTATATACCTTCTATGTATTTTATAAAATTTGGATTCTCTTCCTTGGCCATATCAATAAACTCTTCGCATTTATCGATGTTCCCCAATAACGCATGACACTTGGCACTGTTCAATAGTGCTTTCAAGTTTGATTTATCAATTTTCAAAGCCCACTCGCAATCAGGTAAGGCTTTCTCGTATAAACCCAGTTGCATGTAAGCCAAGGCTCTATTATTCCACAAGACCGAGGAGTCTTTTCGTTGTTCCAATCCTTTCGTATAATACGTAATCGCCTTTTCAAAATCCCCTCGCCTAAATGCGCCATTTCCTATTCTCTTATGCGTCTCCGCCCGTTCGTTTCTTATTTTCCTATCTTCGGCGCGTTGTTTTGCGTCGCTTTCTATGCTTTTCATGAAGGCCTCTGGTGGGTGTAGATCGAGGAAAGGAGTAAGCGCCAAGGGAAAATTATATCGCACATGTTAAACAGGCTCGCTAAATATTTCTCTTGTAATTTGATCAAACAAAAATAACCAATTGTTATTACCTCGGGACACGTTGCTCGGGTCAGTTTCTTCGGCGACACTCGACCGTTTATTGATTAACGTTCGATTGGTTTTTATCATCAGTTCTACGTTCTCGGATACATCTGTTCTTGAACTCTTCTTTAAAATTTCATCGGCGAGGAGCTTCCCGTACTCCTGATCCTCGAATTTTGTCGAAGCGAGTTTCTTCACTATCCTTTCTGTACAGTGGCGGTATGGATTGAATCCGTCGTCCTTCGACGATCCTCGTCTGAATATTCAAATCCTCCGTCGCATCGAATGCTTACCGACTTCGCCGACGCGATGCATGAAATTCTGGAATTCTTCCTCCGTCACGTTATTGAGCGGAACCAAGCTCTCAATGGCTTTCTCTCGTTCAATCGATGTTAAAGACGTATTTGTAGTATCCATTTTGTCTCCCATCATATTTAAAACCCGTGAAAATCGTGACGGAAAAGTCGCGAAAGAAACCGGTACACACACACATGACCTCTTCAACGTGCTTGAGCGTTTCCTTAGCAACGTTATACTATGTACAGGGTGTCCGTAAAGTATGGAAACGGTTGAATATCTCGAAAAGTATGCTTCAGATCGGGAAACGAAAAAATACGTATCTGATATATTTAAAAAAACTATCAAATGACACCAAGATTGATCCCACACCCCAACCCCTGTGGGTGGGGGAGGGGGAAGCTTCAAAATCTTAAATAGGAACCCCCACTTTTGATTGCATATTCGCATTCTACATTAGAAACTACATACATAACTTTTATTTGAAACATTTTTTTCGATTCGTGGCAGATGGCGCTATAATCGACGAAATTCAAATTTTTCAGTTTTTGCAATATTGAGAGTCGATTTATTCGATTCTGCAATATAATTGCGATAGAAATTTACATTTGCTGTAATTTTTGTTTTACAGATTTGAATTTACAGTAAATCTTTTGTCGTTAGACATTTAAAAATCGGGTAAAAAAGTACTTTTAGCGTAACCCAGAAGCAACGACGTGGACATAATAGTTTTCCGTTCCCTTCGGGGTGCTTGATTCAGGTGAGTCCGGTTGTAATTTTAAAAAAACATGATTTTGATTGCTGTGAAAAAAAGTATGTATCTACTAGTCGAATATGACGACTTCGCCATTTCTTTCGCCATTTGCTTCTTCTTCTTCTTTTAACAATAATTACCATCAGGGACAAATTGTACGGGACACAATTATGCCAATATCTTTTACACATACCTACTGCAATAATTTATCAAATAACTCGCATTCCAGTCACGTTCTAATTTCATATGTGGAGGTGTTTTTCAAAAAGCGTTATTTCCAAATACTTTGTGCTACTGAGGCACAGGTGGCATCACGCTCTACATGACGTAGTGCAGCTGTTTGACCACTTTCCTGCAAAAATATGCCAAATGGAAATAACGCTTTTTGAAAAACACCTCCACCTATATTTACATACCTATACGAACGTACACTATTAACAAATACAGTTGGATCAACGAATTGTTGCCAACTGATCGACATTCCTTTAATTGATTCAAATGATATTTTTATCGAGTCGACGAAGTGATGACCGATTCGATAAAAAAATTATCCCGAGTAAAACAATTTGATGCCGATTTGATCAAAATTTGATGAAAAGTGGATCATTCTCGACGTGATTAAAACATGATCCAAAGTATAAGAATGCTATGATTTTAATGTAGTCCATTTTTTTATCATTTGTAACAATTTGTTACCACATTTTCATCTATTTTCCATTTAAAATGGCTACTATCATTTTCAAATTAAAAGCTCGTTGAAAACCGGATATAAATAAAATAAAAGATGAACCATATTAAAATCATAGCATTCTTATTCTTTGGATCATTTTTTTAGTAACGTCGAGAATGATCTGTTCTTCACTATACTCTCATTAAATTGGTATCAAATTGTTTCACTCGGTCTTCGATTCATCTAAATGAGAGTCAGTTGACGACACCCAGATAGAAAAGTCTGCCACAGGATTAGTACAGTGCCGCCAATATACCGCCAAAGTTGATGCAGACCTTGTCGAAGCACGTCGTGTCGGTAGAACCTGATATTCCTACCGTGGCATTGTACCGCAATTCTAGAGATTTTAAATTCCGGTATATTGGAGGCAAAATGCATGTACCCTGCCAGTACACTGTCAGTACAGGAAGACGGTATATTACCAGAACGCTGTGCAGCTATACTGCCGCAATAATGTGGAAAAGTGTGCCACAGGATTAGTGAAGTGCCGCCAAGGCCGCCAATATACCGCCAAAGTTGATGCAGACCTTGTCGAAGCACGTCGTGTCGGTAGAACCTGATATTTCTACCGTGGCATTGTACCGCAATTCTGGAAGAACTTTTCTATCTGGGCATTTGACCGACTCATTGTCAGCTGGATTTTTTCATCAATTTATTCGTCGCGTACGGACGTATATCGGCAGTCTATATCTTATTACATAATCAGACTGCGATAGTCAAATTAATTTATTCAATAGAACAGAGATATAATTAAAACATGTGTATTCTCAAAGAGCAATAAATTTACTTTATCTTCCACACTCGCCGACAGGTTGACTTAACCAAATATAACACGTCGTCCGTTTTGCATGCGTGCGCGGTACAAACGTCTACTTATAGGTATAAAAGGCGATGAGGGGCGCAGTTAGATCACTCATCAATCTGTCAATCATATAATAATTGTTGTCGGTATCCGTACAACTGTACGATTAAAATATGAAGTTCTGTGTTATATTCGCCATATTCTTGATTTTCGCGATTGCCGTCGCGAACGCTCGAAATCGGCTCAGGCCCTGTGGCCCTCGCGAGCCGTGCCCGCGTGGCCTTATCTGCAAATTTCTTACACAACCCCATGTCCAAGGATACTTTTGCGCTCGGCCATAAAATTGTAATCAACGTGGAACCACGGCACGCAACTTCTCTGTATGAACGAATACTGGCTATGATAAGGATTGAGAATTCCGAAAGAGATCTCGTACATGTAATTGTGATTTCTTTTTATCAATATGACTGGTAATGGGGGAGAAGTCGCTTTATCGAATAAAGTACTTGCTTGGTATTAAAATTTATGTTATAATGATGTGTGATCATTTCAAAAACCTCAATTCCATATAGACTGAAAAAAAAACATGCTAGAATATCTGGCGGCAGGCTGACACAGCATGACGTTTCGCCACAGCAATTATATGATGTACCTATAGAAATAAAAAAAATTGTATTCCTAACTGCAATAAGTTTTACCAGTGACAATTATTCTGTGCTACTATTTCTTTCGTTGTAACAGTTACATCTTTTCTGCTGTTTCCGCAAACGAATTTGCTCATCTACCAAATATTTTTAATAAAATAAACTCAGTTACAGCTCGTGGATGAATTTCACTGAACCTGTCCCAGATAACACACGAAGCAAAAATTACAATTTTGCAACTGTAGGAGTAGATTGTAGTAGGAAACAAACGTTTCTTATGTCTACTACGGTAAAAGCAAAAATGTAGTAAGCAATATTTCTATTAATTTCGATCTACTGGTGGTGAAATTAAATGAGATACTGTAGGTTACTTATAGATGCGATGTTTTGTTACTGGAAACAAGTGTGGAGTACGAAACTCTCTTCAGTATCCAACTAAAAGTTCTATATTTTCTTTCAACTGTTACGTTACATTCACATGCTAAAACTGATACCCAACATGGAAAATAAAATAGACTATTTTTGCTAGCAACGGTAACATATCATAGTCATTGCCACTGTAGACCTGTTTTATTTATTCTTCCGTCGATGTCTTATAATCTGCTTTCACGTCCACTCTTTTGATTTTCTATTGACGTTGAAAAGAAATACGAAACGTAAAGTAGTATATTTGTGACAATAATAGCTATCAAAATTCTGACAAAAATCTAGACGTCTTGTGAGGAGTTCACTGATTTCTTCTTCTAGTGTGAAATATTATTAGATAAATGACGAGTTTCCGAAGCTCTGCTTATGTTCACCTACCGTAGTCGCAAAGTAGCCGGAAACAGAAACCTTTACATTTAGGTTAATGTTGTAGGTCATAAAATTACTATTTCTGCTGTGAAACGACCTACTATAGCACTACTCAAAGCTTACAACGTAGTTGGTTAAATTATATTACGTAGTGCTTACAAATTTCAGAATCTATGGTCCTATTATTGACACAAATATACCTGCCGGGTGAAGGCTATTAATTGGTATACTGTAGCACCGAAAATAAACTCTCTACAAATTTATCTTTCAACAGGTTACTGTAGGAGAAAAGAAGTAAGAAACAGATGGCTACATACATTGGGCACTAATTTTTATCCTCTTTTTCTATACTTTGGAAAGAATAATTGTGAGAGTTGCTTATATTCTATGATGTTGTAGGAAACTTTCCGAATACAGTAGGATCAAAAGACACAACTATTATCCTCCTGTTGCTGATAAATTTATATTTTCCAAGAATAGAGAATAGGTTCCGTGGATACGTCTGGTGACCAGATGTTGTGCAGATACGTAAACGAACCTGCAGACACTGGGCAGAAAAAAACGAATGTACTTCAGTTTCTATTGAGCTGCACTGGAAAAAAAAAGAATAGAAATTATTCTGTTCGAAGGATAATCTGAGTACGAAAGGTAAAATAGATCAAAAATTATCCTATGAAGTATACAAAATAATGTAAGGAAGGTTAAATTTTAAACCCTGGAAGGATAATTTTTGATCTAAATTAAAAATTCGACTCAAAAAGCGGACGTATTTTTATCTCACAGAAGGATAAAATATTACCCCATGTTGGAGAAGTATATACGCGCAGCACACAGACGAAATTGTAGTCCACTGCAGCGGTGACTTTTTATTTTATCACTTTCGGGTCTCTCCGTTGCCAATCGGATGATCCGAAATATTGGCGGAGTTTAGCATAGTCGCCATTTTTTAATGGAATGACTAGCGTTCGTGAACGATTCAACATTATATTAACGGCAACAGGCTCAAGGAGGGAGGTGTTGCGCCTCGGCTAGAGAGGCGCATAACGAGTCAGTGCCTCCGGAATGACCGAGTACTTCGTATCTACTTATTTCGGGCATTTCCAGAAGTCCCGTTTACCCTCGCTACCTGCGAGTACCTACGTCCCAGTCAGGAAGGCGCACGATGCGAGAGGTCGATTCCAGACTTCTAGCGAGACAGTCGCTAACAACGCTACGTCCGAAGGCATCACGGTTTATAAGACTACAGTATTATTTCTAGTACTTAGTTGAATAAATTTACGTATGTTAAAATTGTGCCTGATTAACTAGTAATAATTAAGCGTTTGATTAATTGATGTATATATAATTTCTATGAATCTATTTATGTATTACAATCAATATTGTATTCAACTTATTTTATAATATTAATTGTAATAGGCACATAAATAGATTCACAGAAATTATCAATTAATCAAACGCTTAATTATTACTAGTTAATCAGCCACAATTTTTATATACGTAAATTTATTTAACTACTAAAAACAGATCGCAGATCGACGTAGAAAGAGCGAGATTGCCTAAAAAGTCCGAAGAACCAGTACATCCGACATCAGTGCATATTAACGTTGCGGTACATAATAATATTAATTTTTCCGTCGAGGTGGATGAAATTATAGACAATTCTAATAATTCCAACCAATATATAATAGTAAAAATTGTAGGTAAAACGTTTCTTATTATTGCAAAGCTTTAAAAATTTTTGTTCTAAATCGAATAACAAACGCTTTTTTCATATCTTTAACTATAAAATTCTCAAGCTTGGTACAACAGATGACATTTCACAAAGTTATCGTTGTGGCATAATCGTAATTTTTATTACAGATGGAAATACGGCTGAATCACATCGTTGCGAAGAGGATGGAAAAGATACTGGAAGTACGGGACAAGCAGCATCTCGTGATGAAGTATTGCAGGAAATTTTGACAATATAGTAAAGTACGTGTCACCAATTTCAATAATTGTACACTTATAATTTCCATCTGTTCCTTCATTCTTTTGATTTTTAGAATTAAAATATTTTTTTTATTTAAAGAGTAAAAGTAACAAAGTTTGCAAGGAAGTCCAATAAATAATTGAATTGTTTCAGGAAAATAAGCAATAAAGTAGATGCAATCGAAAAGAGGCAAAGATCAACAACAAAAATTGGCAGCATTGGTTGCAACTTTAAATTTACCGATAGCAACTAGAAAAGATTTCGATCCTTTGGAGCAGGATAAGGAGCAGCTACATATTTTGGTTTGTATTATATGTAGTTACATATTTATGTCAATGATTCTCGTTTTGAAGACCATTTATTTCAAATTATGTATAAAATGTAATATTTGTTCGTATTCTTTCTTTAGCAAGAATATCTTCAAGAGAAAGGAGGAGGAACTGTAACTACGATCCTTAAGGAATTTTTCCAAGCGAGTCTCACGGACTCTTTCATCGCAACACATATCACTTGGAAGGCATCGAAAAAGAATGAGCATAAAGTTCGATTCAGAAACTTTAACATGAGTATCATCTTTTTTTGGTAAGAAACAAAAAAATGTATATTTCTAATTGTAAAATTGAAGGGTTTCTTTCAAAAACAACATTTGTCAAAAACGCCATTCCCTGTAGTGTTGGTAATAATGCCTACTCTTTCGTTGTATCTAGCCGTGTAGTGGTGCCTACTCTTTCATTATAATATAATTTCATAATAATTAATTTTTCATTATAATATAATGAAAGAGTAGGCATTATTACCAATACTACAGGGATTGGCGTTTTTGACAAATGTTGTTTTTGAAAGAAACCCTTCAATTTTATTATGAACAGTTTTTCAAATATCTTATTTTGCAGCTGCACTGAGGAATATAAAATCCCTAAAAGGAGTCACATATGAGGAATTTAAAAAAGGGATACAAATTTCTATAAAAAATGCATGTCAACGCGTTTACATGCATAAAAATCGACCCAAGGAGCCGAGGCGCAACACCTCCCTCCTTGAGCCTGTTGCGGTTAATATAATGTTGAATCGTTCACGAACGCTAGTCATTCCATTAAAAAATGGCGACTATGCTAAACTTCACCAATATTTCGGATTATCCGATTGGCAACGGAGAGACCTGAAAGTGATAAAATAAAAAGTCACCTCTGCAGTGGACTACAATTTCGTCTGTGTGCTGCGCGTATATACTTCTCCAACACATGGGGTAATTTTTTATCCTTCTGTGAGATAAAAATACGTCCGCTTTTTGAGTCGAATTTTTAATTTAGATCAAAAATTATCCTTCCAGGGTTTAAAATTTAACCTTCCTTACATTATTTTGTATACTTCATAGGATAATTTTTGATCTATTTTACCTTTCGTACTCAGATTATCCTTCGAACAGAATAATTTCTATTCTTTTTTTTTCCAGTGCAGCTCAATAGAAACTGAAGTACATTCGTTTTTTTCTGCCCAGTGTCTGCAGGTTCGTTTACGTATCTGCACAACATCTGGTCACCAGACGTATCCACGGAACCTATTCTCTATTCTTGGAAAATATAAATTTATCAGCAACAGGAGGATAATAGTTGTGTCTTTTGATCCTACTGTATTCGGAAAGTTTCCTACAACATCATAGAATATAAGCAACTCTCACAATTATTCTTTCCAAAGTATAGAAAAAGAGGATAAAAATTAGTGCCCAATGTATGTAGCCATCTGTTTCTTACTTCTTTTCTCCTACAGTAACCTGTTGAAAGATAAATTTGTAGAGAGTTTATTTTCGGTGCTACAGTATACCAATTAATAGCCTTCACCCGGCAGGTATATTTGTGTCAATAATAGGACCATAGATTCTGAAATTTGTAAGCACTACGTAATATAATTTAACCAACTACGTTGTAAGCTTTGAGTAGTGCTATAGTAGGTCGTTTCACAGCAGAAATAGTAATTTTATGACCTACAACATTAACCTAAATGTAAAGGTTTCTGTTTCCGGCTACTTTGCGACTACGGTAGGTGAACATAAGCAGAGCTTCGGAAACTCGTCATTTATCTAATAATATTTCACACTAGAAGAAGAAATCAGTGAACTCCTCACAAGACGTCTAGATTTTTGTCAGAATTTTGATAGCTATTATTGTCACAAATATACTACTTTACGTTTCGTATTTCTTTTCAACGTCAGTAGAAAATCAAAAGAGTGGACGTGAAAGCAGATTATAAGACATCGACGGAAGAATAGATAAAACAGGTCTACAGTGGCAATGACTATGATATGTTACCGTTGCTAGCAAAAATAGTCTATTTTATTTTCCATGTTGGGTATCAGTTTTAGCATGTGAATGTAACGTAACAGTTGAAAGAAAATATAGAACTTTTAGTTGGATACTGAAGAGAGTTTCGTACTCCACACTTGTTTCCAGTAACAAAACATCGCATCTATAAGTAACCTACAGTATCTCATTTAATTTCACCACCAGTAGATCGAAATTAATAGAAATATTGCTTACTACATTTTTGCTTTTACCGTAGTAGACATAAGAAACGTTTGTTTCCTACTACAATCTACTCCTACAGTTGCAAAATTGTAATTTTTGCTTCGTGTGTTATCTGGGACAGGTTCAGTGAAATTCATCCACGAGCTGTAACTGAGTTTATTTTATTAAAAATATTTGGTAGATGAGCAAATTCGTTTGCGGAAACAGCAGAAGAGATGTAACTGTTACAACGAAAGAAATAGTAGCATAGAATAATTGTCACTGGTAAAACTTATTGCAGTTAGGAATACAATTTTTTTTATTTCTATAGGTACATCATATAATTGCTGTGGCGAAACGTCATGCTGTGTCAGCCTGCCGCCAGATATTCTAGCATGTTTTTTTTTCAGTCTATAGGTATGCAATTGAGGTTTTTAAAATGATCACACATCATTATAACATAAATTTTAATACCAAGCAAGTACTTTATTCGATAAAGCGACTTCTCCCTCATTACCAGTCATATTGATAAAAAGAAATCATAATTACATGTACGAGATCTCCTTCGGAATTCTCAATCCTTATCATAGCCAGTATTCGTTCATACAGAGAAGTTGCGTGCCGTGGTTCCACGTTGATTACAATTTTATGGCAGAGCGCAATAGTATCCTTCGATCTGGGCGTTAAGTCTAAGAAATTTGCAGATATAGCCACGCGGGCACGGCTTGCGAGGGCCACATTTCTTGAACTGAGGTTTTCGAGCGTTCGCGACGGCAATCGCGAAAATCAAGAATATGGCGAATATAACACAGAACTTCATATTTTAATCGTACAGTTGTACGGATACCGACAACAATTATTATATGATTGACAGATTGATGAGTGATCTAACTGCGCCCCTCATCGCCTTTTATACCTATAAGTAGACGTTTGTACCGCGCACGCATGCAAAACGGACGATGTGTTATATTTGGTTAAGTCAACCTGTCGGCGAGTGTGGAAGATAAAGTAAATTTATTGCTCTTTGAGAATACACATGTTTTAATTATATCTCTGTTCTATTGAATAAATTAATTTGACTATCGCAGTCTGATTATGTAATAAGATATAGACTGCCGATATACGTCCGTACGCGACGAATAAATTGATGAAAAAATCCAGCTGACAATGAGTCGGTCAAATGCCCAGATAGAAAAGTTCTTCCAGAATTGCGGTACAATGCCACGGTAGAAATATCAGGTTCTACCGACACGACGTGCTTCGACAAGGTCTGCATCAACTTTGGCGGTATATTGGCGGCCTTGGCGGCACTTCACTAATCCTGTGGCACACTTTTCCACATTATTGCGGCAGTATAGCTGCACAGCGTTCTGGTAATATACCGTCTTCCTGTACTGACAGTGTACTGGCAGGGTACATGCATTTTGCCTCCAATATACCGGAATTTAAAATCTCTAGAATTGCGGTACAATGCCACGGTAGGAATATCAGGTTCTACCGACACGACGTGCTTCGACAAGGTCTGCATCAACTTTGGCGGTATATTGGCGGCACTGTACTAATCCTGTGGCAGACTTTTCTATCTGGGTGTCATCAACTGACTCTCATTTAGTTGAATTGAAGACCGAGTGAAACAATTTGATACCAATTTAATGAGAGTATAGTGAAGCACAGATCATTCTCGACGTTACTAAAAAATTGATTCAAAGAATAAGAATGCTATGATTTTAATATGGTCCATCTTTTATTTTATTTATATCCGGTTTTCAACGAGCTTTTAATTTAAAAATGATAGTAGCCATTTTAAATGGAAAATAGATGAAAATGTGGTAACAAATTGTTACAAATGATAAATAAAATGGACTACATTAAAATCATAGCATTCTTATACTTTGGATCATGTTTTAATCACGTCGAGAATGATCCACTTTTCATCAAATTTTGATCAAATCGGCATCAAATTGTTTTACTCGGGATAATTTTTTTATCGAATCGGTCATCACTTCGTCGACTCGATAAAAATATCATTTGAATCAATTAAAGGAATGTCGATCAGTTGGCAACAATTCGTTGATCCAACTGTATTTGTTAATAGTGTACGTTCGTATAGGTATGTAAATGTAGGTGGAGGTGTTTTTCAAAAAGCGTTATTTCCATTTGGCATATTTTTGCAGGAAAGTGGTCAAACAGCTGCACTACGTCATGTAGAGCGTGATGCCACCTGTGCCTCAGTAGCACAAAGTATTTGGAAATAACGCTCTTTGAAAAACACCTCCACATATGAAATTAGAACGTGACTGGAATGCGAGTTATTTGATAAATTATTGCAGTAGGTATGTGTAAAAGATATTGGCATAATTGTGTCCCGTACAATTTGTCCCTGATGGTAATTATTGTTAAAAGATGAAGAAGAAGCAAATGGCGAAAGAAATGGCGAAGTCGTCATATTCGACTAGTAGATACATACTTTTTTTCACAGCAATCAAAATCATGTTTTTTTAAAATTACAACCGGACTCACCTGAATCAAGCACCCCGAAGGGAACAGAAAACTATTATGTCCACGTCGTTGCTTCTGGGTTACGCTAAAAGTACATTTTTACCAGATTTTTAAATGTCTAACGACAAAAGATTTACTGTAAATTCAAATCTGTAAAACAAAAATTACAGCAAATGTAAATTTCTATCGCAATTGTATTGCAGAATCGAATAAATCGACTCTCAATATTGCAAAAACCGAAAAATTTGAATTTCGTCGATTATAGCGCCATCTGCCACGAATCGAAAAAAATGTTTCAAATAAAAGTTATGTAGTTTCTAATGTAGAATGCGAATATGCAATCAAAAGTGGGGGTTCTTATTTAAGATTTTGAAGCTTCCCCCTCCCCCACCCACAGGGGTTGGGGTGGGGGATCAATCTTGGTGTCATTTGATAGTTTTTTTTAAATACAGGGTGATTCGAAATGGGCGCACTTCCTCTCGTAGAGAGATTCTTCGCAAACAACTGAACCGAAAGTTCCTGTACAAAATTGTTGTGCTCCGCCTAGTTTACAAGATAATCCAGTTCGAAAATATCCAATCCAAAGTCAGATTCAAGGGACAAGATTTTAGACGGCAGCGAAACTCGCAGTAGTTATTCCAGCGTGCCTCCTCTGCAGCCTAGAATTTTGAAATCAATCATCGGAGCGGCGGAAGGCACCCTAATATTCGAAAAGCAACACCTGAGTCGTAAAAAAATTCACCAAATTTGTGCGGAGCACAAAAATTTTGTACAGGAACTTTCGGTTCAGTTTTTTGCGAAGAATCTCTCTACGAGAGGAAGTGCGCCCATTTCGAATCACCCTGTATATCAGATACGTATTTTTTCGTTTCCCGATCTGAAACATACTTTTCGAGATATTCAACCGTTTCCATACTTTACGGACACCCTGTATATAAGTGTGGGTTATCACGTATTATTTGTAGTATATATGTGACGGCCCAGCACCAGATGGCGCCGCCCCCTCTCAGCTCTCGCTAATGGTCGAATACAAGCTCGGTTATATGAGGTTTGTTCCTGCAGAGAATCCGTGACTAATCCCTGACAGTTGGTGATTTGTACGTAGTGCGCATGTGCGGACTTTGACTAGTCAGGGATTTCTGTTGGAACACCGAACGCACTGTACTCTAGTGGTGACGACAGTAATTAATTTTAGAAGAGAGCAAACCTAACCTTTTTAATTTTCGACTAAGGTTATTGTTATTTTGTTTTATACACTACTAGTAGTGTAACAAAAATATGGATGAAAACTCAGGTACAAACAATAGAAAGGTAATACGGTTTGGCGAACAAGGGTTGCAAACGTACAGTCAGTTAAGTAAGAGTGTGTATGGCATTATTCATAAAGAAATTATTCAACAATGTTTTTTTCCACGTACATACGTTTGACATGTTCCAAGGCAATGCGCAATTATGTTAATAATGAGCCCAATCACCACCATCGACAATCACTTGGCATCCCCGAGGCATAGTATCCACCCATTTTTCGACGTATTCGCGGGGAAGTGCCTTCCAAACGCGTCGAATTTCTCAGGATAGCTACTTCACAGTGAACACGTTTTCATAAACAAGCAGAAGCTTGGACGAAAACGTGTTTTCACTGTGAAGCAGCTATCCCGATAAATTCGACACATTTGGAAGGCACTTCCCCATAAATACGCTGAAAATTTGATGGATAGTATGCCTCGGAGATGCCAAGCAATAATCGATGGTGGTAATTGAACTCATTATTAACCAAATTGTGCATTGCCTTCGACCATATCAAACGTATGTATATGCCGAAAGAAACATTGTTTAATAATGTCTTCATGAATAACGCCGCACACGCTCTTACTTAACAGACTATACTTACAATCTCACGTGCTTCACAGAACGCTAATTGCCGGACGGATCGGAGTAAGCCATCCCCGCAGTGGCCAGCTTAATAAATACCGCTATACATGGAATATGTATTGTAAAGGGGAGAAATAACGGATTCCATAGATAACCGTGTAAATCTGATACCTGGCTTGCCATGTACACCCGGGTTCACGGATTTTGAACATAGTGACTTTTCAAAATGTCATATTTCAATATACTAACCAATGAATAATTAATTATCATGCTTTCATTAGCCAGGGCAAAAGCCGCATTAGCTAATGAAAGTTTAAAATTTAATTGCTAATTGGCTGTTACGTTTTAAAATTACATTTTCAAAAGTCATTAGGTTCAGAATCCGTGAACCCGGGTGTACACCCGGGGCCACGGATTCTTCTTCTGGTTACTTTTGCAAAATGTTTCTATTATAGGTACTCTACATATTAATTACTCATTCAAATTTCTAACATTAGCATCAACATCTATAGCAGAAATAATGGATTCGGTTTTTCAACAGTACAAATAACAATTAACAAATTAATAAAGGGGGGGGGCAGTTTTACTTCGACCAGGGTGTACAAAATATCCTACAACAAATTAGGACAGTTATTTTGAATTAATCTATTTCTCCAGCCTTATACCATACTTGTAAAACGCTTGCGTGCTGGTTATTCTCAGTATAGCGCTATACCGCGTTTATACTGTGTTTGTAAAACCCGCCCTCATTCATACGAGCAGCTAGTACGCATGCGTCGGACTGAAAGTTTCCTGACAATCCGCAAACTTTTCTGACTGTCAGCAAACTCGTCTGACTCCTGCTGGAACAGCGGATTTGGAATCAGTGACTGTCACGTACTTCTTGTTGGAACGCGAGAATCTTAAATGCGCATGCGCCTGACGTCCGCTGACAGTCTGGGGGGCCTTTCTCGAGTCACTCGTATCTTTGCGTGCACGCAACTCAGCGAATAAACCAATCAGGATCAAGTATTCCGTTGTGGTGGGAGTCCTGATTGGTCTACTCGCTAAGATGCGTATACGTTTCTTTTGCGAGCGGTTCGAGAAAGGGGCCCCTGACTCCTGCAGG
Organism: Xiphydria camelus; assembly: GCA_963678675.1. Taxonomy (NCBI): domain Eukaryota; kingdom Metazoa; phylum Arthropoda; class Insecta; order Hymenoptera; family Xiphydriidae; genus Xiphydria; species Xiphydria camelus. Next base: position 27,836,940 of record OY783195.1, read on the forward strand.
AACAAACCTCATATGATCGCACCCGTGCGACAACCTGGTGCTTCGGCCCCGGGTCGAGTGGACTCCGGAGATCATGTAAGATTTTCAAAGCCTACATATATTTGCAATATAAGCAAAGGTTTCACTCAGACGATTGCTCATCACCCTCTTCTTGGGGCAATGACTGACTCTCTGAAGCTTTGGTAGTTTCTAAAAATAGCGATGTACGTCTATTTCTAAAATAGGGGAAAAGCCAAGGAATACCATAAGGTATAATTATGGCACATGTCGACGGGGTTGACAAACTCGTGCGAAAGATTGAGTAGGAGATTCGATTTTTAGAAAATGTAGGTTCGAATCAGTAATTTTTCAACTACAATCGAATCTATTTTCTCAGTTATTCGGAACAATGATTATACAATATTCATTTGGCTTTAGAAATGTAAAATTCTGGAGCCATTTGTCTTCCTAGAAACGTTCAAACGTTCTAAACATTTTACTAAAATAAAAATGTTATGCTATTTCCATAAAGATACAAGCAACAGGAAACATAAAGCAGGAATATATGCAGAGGACGAATCTCATTCACCTCGACGCTATGGTATCTCGGGTATCTCGCTTCCTCTTATCCGTGAATCCCACGAGTGTCGTGAAACCATTCAAATTCCAAAAATCGCGACTCGAAATGGATATCGTTTGCGGGATCTACTTGGGTCAAGGTGGTCAAGGGGCGTGTTCAGAAATTGGCTGACAGTACTGCATTCCCATTCCGAAGTATGGGAATGCAGTACTGTCAGCCCGCTCAAGGTGATTGCCAGTCTCCCATGCCATCTCACTTGCACGTTTAGTACTGTCGGTAAAACAGTTAATCAGAATAGCGTAAGAAAATCAAGTATTTTCCACAAAATTGCAAATAGTGAGGCCTTTTTTTTTAATATTCTGTTGATGATATGATTTTTTAAATATTCGGGTAAGGTGGTCAATTTCTTTCTTGATCACTAACTTCTTCCGTAGGTTCGTTCCAACTAACATGAGAACTGGTTCTGAACTCGGCGGAGTGTGCGCAGTCTGACTTAGCCGTTCCAACAAACACAGAACTGGTTCTGGAACGATTCCAAAGAGCGTTCCAACTAAAGGTTCGTTCCAACAAGCATTTTAGGACAGTTCTAGAACCGTCCTGGAACTAGTTAAGAATTATTTAATGCGCATGCGCCAGTCAGATGCGTTCTAGAACTGAATTCATGGGATGTGTTGGAACACAGGATCGCACACAGCACAGGGAGGCTTGTCCACCTTTTGTATACATTTGCGGAAAATCACGGGTTATCCTAAGCGGATGTGTGAGTTCAACTAATTGTTGAAACGTAAAAAACATTACAGTTTTCAAGAGCTTATCATGCACAAACATTCAAAAAAGCAGAAAAAGAAAGATGAGTCCAAAAAGAGTACAAGTGCATACATTTTTTCCTTCTATAACTTGGAGGGAGTGATTTTTTCGGATTTTTTATTTTCAATTATCATTTACCTAAAAAGTTATCACAACTTTTATATCATGGCCATTAACTCATTGTGAAGTTATTATGTTTTTTTCATTTTTTCTCGAAACTATCTATGCATTTGCACTGTTCTTGGACTCACCGATTCAAATAGAGCGCGTCTCGCGCCTTACTACGCGTGGGCTAGAAAATCGTCCCAACTCAGAACTAGGGACTGGAATTACCGTTCTAGAACCGTTCTGTTACAGTTCGCAGTTTAGTTGGAACGCTCTTTGGAATCGTTCCAGAACCAGTTCTGTGTTTGTTGGAACGGCTAAGTCAGACTGCGCACACTCCGCCGAGTTCAGAACCAGTTCTCATGTTAGTTGGAACGAACCTTAAACTGCGAACTGTAACAGAACGGTTCTAGAACGGTAATTCCAGTCCCTAGTTCTGAGTTGGGACGATTTTCTAGCCCACGCGTAGTAAGGCGCGAGACGCGCTCTATTTGAATCGGTGAGTCCAAGAACAGTACAAATGCATAAAGATAGTTTCGAGAAAAAATGAAAAAACATAATAACTTCACAATGAGTTAATGGCCATGATATAAAAGTTGTGATAACTTTTTAGGTAAATGATAATTGAAAGTAAAAAATCCGAAAAAATCACTCCCCTCCAAGTTATAGAAGGAAAAAATGTATGCACTTGTACTCTTTTTGGACTCATCTTTCTTTTTCTGCTTTTTTGAATGTTTGTGCATGATAAGCTCTTGAAAACTGTAATGTTTTTTACGTTTCAACAATTAGTTGAACTCACACATTCGCTTAGGATAACCCGTGATTTTCCGCAAAATGTATACAAAAGGTGGACAAGCCTCCCTGTGCTGTGTGCGATCCTGTGTTCCAACACATCCCATGAATTCAGTTCTAGAACGCATCTGACTGGCGCATGCGCATTAAATAATTCTTAACTAGTTCCAGGACGGTTCTAGAACTGTCATAAAATGCTTGTTGGAACGAACCTCGTGTCATTCCGCGTGTTCTCCGTCGTCCGCTAGCTCCGGTAGCATACCGATGTTCACCGTGCGATTTAATCTAACCTAACTTTTTTAAAACCAAAATCTCAATCCAAGCAACTGATACGACTCAAAACGATGTCCGAACGTTAAAAGTGCTAACTAATTAAAAAAATGGTTATATACATAAAGAAATTATATCGAGTAGTCTTCGCACAACGTAAAATCGTGTTTGCGGAGCACCTTCAATTGAACATCGATCGCAGTTATTCTCGTAATGTTTCCCTGCCTTTGTCGAACTCGATAATTAACCGCTATTTTCTCAAGACAATTAAAATCGACAGTCCGAATTACACGAATGCATATCACCTGCACATTAAAGGTGTGCCCAAACCCAAGTCACAGGGCGAGAATAGCTTTGCGTTGTCGGTTATTAAAAAGTATGTAGACGCAACAGTGCCAATCTTTTCGTCATTTAATAGCGAGAATATTTCATTCGACGAGGCTCAGAATTTAATTCAAGTCGACTGGGCAAATAATTCCGTTGAGGAAATATTAAGCAGCTTCAAGAAACTGTCATACTATGCTAAAGACAATGAAGAAGACTTTTTTGCCGACGAGTACACTAATATTCGAGAAGCAATGATCGCCAAATTATCAATGAATCCGTCACCTTTTTCCTTCGAGCAGTTGGGTGACATATTGTTGCATTTGAAAGATTGGAGATTAAAAAAGAAACCTAACTGGAAAATCGTACAAAAATTTATCAGTGCGCTAGATAATGCAACCAAAGTAGAATGTAGAAAACGGTCGGCTGAAGAAATGTTAGCAATGGCCGATTTGTGGCTCAGTTTAAAACCGTGGCAGGAGGTCACTTACTTTGATTACATCGTCAAGAGGCTGGGTGAGAAACCTCACAGATTAAACTCTGCAAACTTTGTTCGATTCATGTTTTATATAAATCTCTGTCGAAGTGGTCCGATCAATATGCACGAGATCGAATATCATTTCGAAAAACTCTTAGACGACTTGACCATAGACGATATAGGTATAGTTTGCATGGCCTTTTTCAAGTCTAAAACAAAGTTCAAGAGCAGTGTATTTATTGGTCGTATATTGACAAAAACTACACTCTATGTGGATGTCGTAGATGACATCAGTCTTGCGTCGATTATGAAGGCCGTACGGTAAGCTCTTCATCGAAAAAACGGTCCAAATCTTCCAAAAGTGAACTTGAATAATGTTTCCAAGCTTTCTCTAGATTCTCGATGGTATTATCTGTCGAGAATTAGAGATCCGCACTCAGTTTGGCTATAGCCTAACTTAACATTAGTATTTTAAAATGTCATAATTGTAGTCAAATATCTCCTTAAACTGAATGATCTTTATGCGTTTAATTCATAAAATAATTGTGTTCAAAGTATTTAAGTAATTTTTTATTAAAGATACAGCACGGGGTTTGAGAATTGTGATATATTCTCGGTATTATTGACAAATTTGATACCTCAATTACCAAGATTAAGTTTAAAATGTCTAACGCACATTTTACACGCTACCGCATCCATACAACTGTACAATGACGTGCTCATAGACCAAATAATAAAAAGGTGAATAGTACTATGGTAATATAGTCTTGTTTTGTAGAAATTGGCATTCCTGCTTAATTTTAGAATAATTGTCTAGAGAATGAATTATTTTTTTCAATCCACACGTTTCTATTAAATTTAGGTATGAGGTAGAAATTAAGTCTTGCAGATTGAAAGATTTTGAGCGAATAGTTTTCGCTATGTTTGTATTCAATTATAAATCAGACCATTACCTCTATCGAGTAATCACCGACGAGCTTACTAGTTCTAGGAGAAAGGTGGAACTCCAAAAGTAAGTTCATTGCCTACTTTTGTCTAAAATGCACCTTTTACTCTCGATTTCGACGATTTAATGAAAGGAATGCTTGAAATTAGGCATCCCAAATCGTTGATATACACTGTACATTACTTATCCCAAATGGATATATATCCTAAGTCTCTGATCGTGAGAGCATTGGATCCTGATAACTTGAAAAAAGTCTATGGAGAAAGAGTAGAAGGATTCGAGCGTGAGCCTCTTGTACTAGACTACAGTATCAAGATCGATATGCCCGACTATGATGGCCCAACGTTGTCAAAGGCTCAAGCACATATCTTAGTAAAGGTAGCAAATATCCCTCCCCCACCCTCCATTGATTTTCTAAATGGAAATTATTACACCGCGTTACAGTTCAATGTCCCATAACGCAAAAGCTCGAGTAATAGCGGCATTCATTATTAGAGGGAACGTTCTTTTGCTTCTTCGTCTTTTGCACCTTCTAATGACTTCGAGTATAATTTTCATCAAGTCACCAAAAAAGATGTATTGGGTTGGCTAATAAGTAATGACGTTGTTTTTTCAAATTCAAGTTGCGCGTAGAAAAGAAAACGTTTTGGGTTGATATTATATTACTTTAAAAAGTAATTTATGCTTTACAAGATAGTGTATTTGGTTTTTTCATTTGATTTAATTTTTATTAATTTTCATATCATTAAATAGTGGAATGTCGAGTGGACAGGAATGAGCTTTTTTGTATTGTTTTGTGCTGTTCTAATGGGCACAGTATCTTCTCCATAAACATCGCAAATCTTGCGAGCAGCTTCGATGGCTTTAGCACCTCGATTAAACTCGATTGAAAGAAAATATCGAAAACGCTTATTTTTGTCCATTTGACATTCCATTTTAATGATCCGAAAATTAACAAAAAGGAAATCAAATGGAAAAACTAAACACATAATCTTGTAGAGCATATATACCTCTTTAGAGTAACAAATAACATTATGTAAAAACATTTTTTTTTCTGTGCGCACTCTTGACTTAAAAAAAACGCCATTATTAACCAGCCCAATATAAAAAGAGTTTAACTTGCTTCAAGAAATCAGCTATGTATATTAAAAAATAAGGTGTTCCTGCACTTATAATTAGCTTATTATAGCTGTGCCGAGGATTAGATCACAGGAAGATTAGAGAAAAAGTCTTGCAATTATGCCGCGAATAATATACCATGGAGATATTAGTTTCGTTCTGCTGGCTAAGTATATGATAGAAATTTTAATGATCGGCATCACTTAGAGCTGGGCGTTTTGATCATTGGGCTGTACACTGATTAAAAGAAGAGCCGTTTCAAAGCCGTAGAGTTGATTAATATGTACCACTTGGAGACATTAGCCTTGTATGTTTATTAATTCAATCTATCATTCTAGAAGTACAAATTTTCCTCATCCTTGGACCAAGAACGGAAGAACAAGTCAGATATATTTTTAATGGAAGTTCTTCACGCCTGTCAGGTAATATTTTTCAGTCGTTTCTTTTAGATAAATTCAAAATAACTGATTATTCGATTGATACTGTGTATAGACTTATCTTGAACGTTAACAGGACATTTTCGGAACTATCACTGCCGCTCATGTGAATCAAGTGTTACCCCACTTCGTGAGACCGGATATTGTTATTTGCTTAGACGAATCTAAAAATGCAGTACCGGTCGAACATATTTTCGCTGCTATGGACAAGGACGCCATTAAATATCCTCCTGATATAACTATAAATAATCCAAAGTGGATAGTTTTAATTCCGTCTGGATTGAACTTCTATACAAAAAACTCCATGCTTATGTGCGGAATGCTATCTTCGAAAATCAGGCAGCTGCAGCGCATTGGCTATTTACCGCATGATGTAAGTCTATTTAAATTCGTCAGTATGAAAGTTTATTCGTGAGATTAATACTTTTAATATCGTACAAATGTAATACAGATAATCTCTAAATATCAATTTACATTTCAGATATCGATAAAGCGTTGGAGGGGTTTAAAGAAGTACTATGAAAAGAAACAATATTTAAAATCCATTTTATTTAGTTAACATCTTTACACCAGCAAGCATTTCGGGACAAGTTCGGTTGCTCGTGCTATTTTGTAGTATGTTTTATAGGCACTCTTTCAATGAAGTGCATATTTATTTTGCTAAATAATTGAAGAATCACATCTACACATAGATGTAACATCGTTTAGGAACAAGCTAATTCAATTAACTTTGCATTCACATATATACATCGCTTTTTTGACACTGACGCTCACGTTTGCAAGACGTTATTTCATCAAGGTAAACAGGAATCTCTTCATTGATAAATCTTCGACAGATTTCACTTCCTATTAGATAATACATTCAATTTAATGAAAATATTAACTTAGGAGAAGTGGAATTTTTTGAAGATTTATCAATGTAGAGTCTCCTGTTACCTTGATGAAATAACGTCTCGCAAACGTGAACGTCAGTGTCAAAAATGCGATTTAATGTACATATGTATATGCAAAGTTAATCATTTAACTTGTCCTTAAACGATGTTACATCTATGTTTAAATGTAACTCTTCAATTTAGTAAAATAAATATGCACTTCACACATTGAAAGAGTACCTATAAAAAGTACTTTAGAATAGCACAAGCAACCGAGCTTGTCTTGAAATGCTTGCTCATATAAAAATGTTAATTGAATAAAGTAGATTTTGTATAAATATGACACTTCATTCATTGATTATTTGATTTGATTCATTAATCGATCAAAACTTTGATCGTTAACTTTTTCAAATATTCGTAAGCCACTAATAGCGTCGCAATTGCGGGTATTGTCATTAAAGTAGGTTTCAAGCCATTGTCTTGAAATGCTTGCTTGTATAAAAATGTTCCTATAATTTTGTATATACATATGTACATTAAATCGCCTTTTTGACACTAACGGTTACGTTTGCGAGACATTATTTCATCCAGATAATCTATGTGTAAATGTGACTTCATTCATTGATCATTTGACTTGATTCGTTGATATAAGAATAAGCGATATCCATTACGAATATTTCACACACTGTAATTGCGAAATTTAAAAATTTACTTAAAATCTATTTTACGTCTGCCGGAAATATTAGGAGCCAAAACACAGCTCCATCAAGGGCACCGGCTACAAGTTTTTTGCCAACCGGTGTCTTCCTTATCCTGACCCGATTTCGCGAGAAGTAACCTCGTTGCTTCGTAACCGCCAAGAAGAAAAAATACCCGGGCACTTCCCTAACAATTGTGACGTTAATTAAATCCCTGCCCCCCTGAATAAACCGCTAATCCCTTCTCGATGCAAAATCTGCCGCGTCAATCGCCAAGGGCCTATTAAATGCTGAAGAATCGTGAGTGCTATGGAGATTTGTATATCTTCTACTGATTATTTACGAAGCGGATGTGAGGAATGATACGACAATAAATTACAAAGTGTAGCGTCAATATCAATACCGTATGTCCAATGGCTAGTCGAGCAGGTGCAGCGACCTGAATTTTCCTGAAACTTGACTTCGGCAGTGTTTTAGTTAAAGGTGGCTTTGGAAGATGGCGCGCATACGAGCGAAACGTTTCAAATATCTAATTTCCCGATAGGTAAAAGCGGGAGGTAGATAAATGCGGGAGATCGAAGTGTAACCTCAAAATTGTGAATGTTGGAATAATGGTGAGTAATTGTTTGAAACGATAAGACATAATAATTCGGGTTTTTTTTCGATGTTCAACTAAATAACACGACTGATACCTAATTGCAGAGAGAAGCGACTGGCAGTCGTGGAGGAAGGGACTACCGTCAACGTGATCCTCGTCAGAGTGGTCGAGCTCTGCCTCGGCGACGAAAGGTGCAATTAAAATGAAATGAAAGCCTGAGTCAAGGTGAAAATTGGAAGGCGTGGAAAGAAAACGCGGCAGAGTCGCCAACAGAAGGAGTGAGTGAAGTGCGAAAGAAAAGTGCAGTGGCGCCGAAAAACGTCGCATGTGGAAGACAGTGACGAACAGCAGCAGCAGCTGGTCGATACTGCTCAACTCCGCACCAGCTCCTGAATGATATCTCGCCGATCGCGATACGCGGCAGCTCCTGTGGACAACGATTCCAGACACTCGAGTCGTAGTCGCAGCAAGGACAGCAGCAGCAGCAGCGTCGACGGCAGGGCCACCGTTGGAAAGCGAAGGCAATCCAAGACCGACTCGGATAGCTGTAAGAGAAAGACACATCGGCGGAAACATAAAATATCGAAGCAAGACTTGCAATGAGAGTGTTAAGAGGAAGAAGAAAAATGACAGAGACAAGGCGACGAGACGGAGGAGGAAGTCGTCACCACGAAGGGTTCCTTAGCTGTCACTACCACCGCCAACACTGCTTCTTCCTTTTTCAGTGAGGCTCCCGTTCTTCTCCACCGTTCACACTCCTGACCTGATGCCGCTGTCGGGTGTCACAGGAATTCGGCATGATTTACGACTGGGTGTAGACGGCCTGTTCTCTGGAACTGTTCGCACGGTGCTAGTACTGCTACCGTTTCAGGAACCCTTCGTGGTGACGACTTCCTCCTCCGTCTCGTCGCCTTGTCTTTGTCATTTTTCTTCTTCCTCTTACCACACTCTCATTGCAAGTCTTGCTTCGATATTTTATGTTTCCGCCGATGTGTCTTTCTCTTACAGCTATCCGAGTCGGTCTTGGATTGCCTTCGCTTTCCAACGGTGGCCCTGCCGTCGACGCTGCTGCTGCTGCTGTCCTTGCTGCGACTACGACTCGAGTGTCTGGAATCATTGTCCACAGGAGCTGCCGCGTATCGCGATCGGCGAGATATCATTCAGGAGCTGGTGCGGAGTTGAGCAGTGTCGACCAGCTGCTGCTGCTGTTCGTCACTGTCTTCCACATGCGACGTTTTTCGGCGCCACTGCACTTTTCTTTCGCACTTCACTCACTCCTTCTGTTGGCGACTCTGCCGCGTTTTCTTTCCACGCCTTCCAATTTTCACCTTGACTCAGGCTTTCATTTCATTTTAATTGCACCTTTCGTCGCCGAGGCAGAGCTCGACCACTCTGACGAGGATCACGTTGACGGTAGTCCCTTCCTCCACGATTGCCAGTCGCTTCTCTCTGCAATTAGGTATCAGTCGTGTTATTTAGTTGAACATCGAAAAAAACCCGAATTATTATGTCTTATCGTTTCAAACAATTACTCACCATTATTCCAACATTCACAATTTTGAGGTTACACTTCGATCTCCCGCATTTATCTACCTCCCGCTTTTACCTATCGGGAAATTAGATATTTCAAACGTTTCGCTCGTATGCGCGCCATCTTCCAAAGCCACCTTTAACTAAAACACTGCCGAAGTCAAGTTTCAGGAAAATTCAGGTCGCTGCACCTGCTCGACTAGCCATTGGACATACGTATTCGTTAACTAGGTATAAAAAATGACAGCGTGGCGGAACAGTCTTCAGTCATTGGTAATACTCCTGTCAGGTAGAAAAGTGACTGCCGTTTCTTATCTGGCGCTTCTAGCTTGCTCGCCAGAGGCGCGGCGATCGCTTGGTCACTACCGTCACCACAATGCTTCTCTCGGGAGTAGCCATTTTTTCCCAGAGATTTGCTTCCTTTTCCGCTTGGCTCTGAAGAAGGTTAGTCTAACTTTCACGGCACATAAGGAAATCCGTCTTTCAATCGACAATCGCTAAATTATACGCGAAATTAATTAGTCGCGAGTAAATCTGAGCGCTTGATGATGTCGCGAATCGTGCTATTGATGGAAGATTCTTTCGTAACGAAACTTTTGTTACAGGACCAAGATGGTTCAACGACTAACCTACCGACGACGTTTGTCGTATAACACAAAAAGCAACAGGAGACGCATGTAAGTTCGTCATTCCATTGGTAATTATAAGATCACGAAAAATTCTACTTTGAGTCTCAATTTGTTCGTTAGCCCAAGACAATACTTGTATTTCGTCTTCGGTGACAAGTGAGGTTATGTTTTGGTTTCCGCAAACGATTCGCTGGAGGTGTTCACGTGGTTTTGGCTGGTGAAAAGCCTCTCTTGCGAAAACGTTTCTTTTGACGTTGGAACAGAAGTCGAATCTGATTAATGTAGCTGAATCGTGATAAGATAATAACAGGGTGTCCAGTGGTCCTTGAAATCCTTGAACTTAGATTTTGCTTGTTCTTAAAAAGTTCTGGAAGTGTCATTGCATTTTTGTGTAAATCCTTGACGATTTATTTTTTGTTCGTTTTACCGAAGCACTAAATTCTTTAAACAGTAAAGTCTAATTTGGACTGGGTACATCGAACAGCGACTAATGAGCAAATAGGCACAGCATGTTTGTTGAAATATTCTTGTTGTTTCATTATATGGGTCATTTTCTTCGTTTATCACGGAATAACATACCTCTCGTATAGGTTATTTTTAATCGTTTCAAGTCGTTGAAAATCCTTGAAGAGTCCTTTAAAAGTATTTGAATGCCACTCTGGAATTGTGCTGGACATCCTGTAATAGTTCAACAATGAAGCGGTCTTTTATGGAGGCACAAACATTTTTTGTGCATCTCTACCTTATTTTATTTCAGAGTGCGTACTCCGGGTGGTAAATTGGTGTACCAGTATCTAAAGAAACCTAAGAAGATCCCCAGATGCGGTCAGTGCAAAGATAAATTGAGAGGCATCCAGCCTGCGAGGCCTATGGAAAGATCGCGTATGTGCAAGCGAAAGAAGACCGTCAAACGCGTGTATGGTGGTGTACTTTGCCACAAGTGTGTCAAAGAGAGGTAACTCTTGTATATTTCAATTATACCTTATTGGAATGATGATTTTCAGATTCTTCCAGTTTCAGTGTTGACTAGACTGTAGCTAGATAATCGTTCGATAATCGATAGAAGGATCTTCGAGCCTTAGCTTTAAAGGATGCGATTCGATATGAAATACGTAGTGTAAATGTTAAAAATTTTTACTCAGCCTTTTATAATGCAACATTAATTAATCATTGAAACTATACTTCAAATTCGTGAATTGGATCGATGCCTGTGGCTTATATTTATCGCGCTATACACACTTCGTTTCCAGTCATCAAAAAATGCCCCGCGATTGTTCGGTACTACGTAACTTCGAACGTCTCAATTTCTAAACATTGCATATTCTTACAGAATAGTCCGCGCGTTCTTGATCGAGGAACAAAAGATCGTAGTGAAGGTGATCAAGGCACAGCAGGCCTCCGTGAAGGCGAAGAAGGCGGAAAAGTAATTTTCGACCCTCTTTTAATTAAACGATAAATAAAAAATCTCAAAAAAATGTACTGTTTCACTTTTCAATTTTTCGCGACCTTCGCATGACTTAGTAATGTATTAGGACAGTTGAAATACGTTAAACAGCCACACATTAGTCACATTATGATACCGTGTATCAGAAACGATGGATCTGTAAAATTCGCGTCACGTTCTCATAATTTATGTCACCACGGCTCTTCTCTCTTCAGCTTTATTTATATTGCACAGTCTGAGTAGAGGTGGAGGGAGGAGGGAGATATAGTGAAATTATTACAAAAATTGAGGTAGAAACTCGAAAAGACAATGCGTCGTTTTATTTTGATACTCCGCGTATTTTCAACTGTTTGCAATCTTCCAAAAATACCCCTCATTTTTATCTCGCATAACCACATAATTTACGGAGCATTACTCGCGACATTGCCCGTCTTTTTGTACAGCCGGAACAACCCACGACCTTTCCACGTGAGTTCTTATATCCCTTGTGCACTATACCGAGATACTCTCATTGTATTGGAACTTTAAAAGCATCTGTTTTGAATATCGCTATCATCGTTAAAACCTTACAGATGTCTACCTATTAATGCTCTACAATTTACGTAAGAAAATACGCGAGGGGGATTCATTTGTATAGCTTCTGTGACTTACTCTAAACCGCTTGCCACGATGGTAATTCGAAGATTTTTTCAACGTTTGCATTCTGTAATGATATTTCTAAAGAGACAAGATAGAGTGGTGCTATTCTGATTGCGGAGGTGCGAATTCGATCTTGATTATTTCCTAATCTATGAATTTGATATCGAAATTAGTACACACTATACTACTCCGAAGATCAGATGAAGATTTACGCAAAAGTTCTGTACGTATGCATATCCGCGAGAAATCTGTAGGAAGGGAGATAATCGCGATTAAAGTCGAGAGATCAAGATTTCCATCTCCGAGTAAATTAAATTAGTGGTTTTTCGTTGTTAAATGTCCCAATCAGATGCGATTTTAATCGGAGATAGAAATTTGTATAACAATCTCTACAGAACTAATTCTAAAGAATTAGAATGTGGTAGAGTTATCGTATAAATTTAACGGGGACACAAAATTATCATGATTTCTGCATATCGGTGTGTATATTTAGACCCATTTTTTGCGGTTTATTTCGCACGAACGACTTATCAAATTCCAACATACATCGCGATAAACTGCGAAGGATTCTTACGCCCGAATAAACGCGACGACGATCATGCGATAACTCCCAAGTAAAACGATCGCTCGCCGCGCTTTGCGCTTTTGGTTTCGAGTTCTCTCGTTCCCGGAATAAATGCGTGTATCGCCGCCGAGACGAAGAGTTATTGTATTCCGATTATGGGCAACAAGTGTGCGACCCGTCTACGGGTGTGAGCCAGCGACCGGCGTATATTCAACAAGAGCCTTATTTGTTGAACGCTCTTTATACGTATGTACATATATGAGCAGCCTGCTACAGTTCCTGCAAGAATCGGAGTAGAATGGCTACGTGAACGCGCGGTCGGAGTCTCACAGCCGTATAAAGGGCAGACACCTGAGAATGCGACGAGCTAAGCGTACTGTCCCGAGCGAGAGCGCGATGTTTCGTCTAAGTTTTATCCCGAACGCGTGTCCTTATAAGGGCGGGCTCGCGTATAACGCAGTAATGAAAAGGAACTTAAATTTTCCCTCGAGAGATTATCGCTTGAGTGTGGTAATAATTTATTAAATTAACTCTTAGTCTCTCAGCTCGAACGTTAAAAAGCATTTTGCGCGCGGCGTTCGCCGACGGGAAATATTTTTTTTTCTCAAAGAGAGAGAGAGAGAGAGAGACGCCTTGACGAATATTATCGTTCCCTCGCGCCGACATCGCGTCGTACCGAGCCTCGAGAGAATCTCCCCCGGCCAACGCCGCTATCTTCCAGACATCGCGTTACACGTCAGGGGCATTTATGCGGGTTATCGCTTCTAATCATCGTAAACGATCGCCGTTGACTGGATACATTCCAGTCGCGAGCGCTCCTAGAAGCCGAGCCCTACCTTTCGCACGGTGCTCGCCAGTTGCGACGCGAAAGAGTTCATAAAATATCAAACGAGAGGGGAAGAATGCTGAACTACCATTCGGGGGCTCGCTGCGTGCGCGGTTTCTTTCGCTGCGTCGTCCGGACAATCCGCGGAGAGGTGGATCCGGAGTAACTGAACTGTTATTCTGCATTGGACTCGTAATAAAAAGGTGGCGAGAGAACCGGGAAATCTCGAGGATTGTTAAAACCCTTTAGTCCCCCCTTAAGGTTCGTCTTTTAGCTTTGTTGGAAGTTAGCAAAATTTTGTCGAATTAGTGAGTCATCTCTGCTTACTTTCATCCGCTAAAGTAAATTTTGATCGGTCCTACTATATTTAATTATTTACATGTCGTTATCGTGTGGCTTTTTCATTTAATAGCCTAAAAATGTATTATTCAATTTAGAAAATCGAAAGCGACGGGCATGAATAGTTTGTCTACGAGAACAAAAGGTGCCTTATGTCATCAGTCCAGCTGCCGGCTCAATTGTGAAATTGACAAAGATTTAATCTGAAAATCAGGTAAATCTCAGGGAATTTTGAAGGCAGATTTTTGTCGCCACCCTGAATATCTCCTACGCGAGAGGCACACTCGTTTAGTAAGGATAATTAATTTCATCGCTTATCATATCGTGTATTTTTATTACAGAACACGATAAAAAGGGTAGGGCTTGCGGGAACATTTAGAACGCACACGGACATAAAGTTCGTTGATCCTCGCAAAATGTCACGCATCTAAATCTCGAATTGAACCTGTCGGTGGCTGCGCCCATTCCGCGTACTTCGCATTCGTCGAGCAGAGCGCGGTCTCCGGTGAACCCTGAACGCGCATTCAGGGAAAATTAGCAAGTCACGTCTTTCATTCTCACCTTTCGCTCCCGTTATCCCTCGTCCTGTTGTACAGTAAAATTCGATGTGATTTCAAAAAAAAATTAGAGACGCGTGAAAGGTCGTCCGCGGGAATTTTCATCGAGAAATCTCTCTTCGGGAATAGCTCGCCTCCTCCTCCTCCGGATCGCTTCGCGGCGGTGCAACGATCGCCGCCGTCTCGAACGAGCGCGCACGAAGCGAGAAAGAAAGAGAGAAGAGCCGCACCCCCCGCGCGCGGCGAGAGAACGTGGGCAATCGCGACAGCAAAAACATCACGATGAAAACATCCCGCCGGATGCGGAGAGAGTACAATTTCACGGCCGAGCCCGGGTTCGAATATTCCTCCGTGAATTCTTTTTTTTTTCAGCTCGCCCCGATTGCGAGCCGAAGATGATCGCTACGGCTGCGAAAGGGGGTTTCTACCGCCGGACGATCGTTGCGCGCAGAATCCTCTTCGCAGTCGTTTCGCTTCGCTTCGATTGCTTCGAGATTGCTGCACCGCTCGGCCTTTGGTATTCGCCATCGAACGCGGTGCCGAGTGTTGCGTTGCATTTATGCGCGCGTAAGTGCCCGTTCCTTACGAATTGAGCGATACGCGAAATAAGGAGCCGCGTGTAATTATGTCGGGCAGAGAAGCGTGGATTATATTGCGCGTCTTTGAAAACGGGATTATCTCGCTTCCTGTGAACTTTTCGTTGGTAAAGGTACAGAACTTTTTTGTAGATTAAAATGTGATCTTTAAAAAAGCTCTATACTAATTTCAACGTAAAGTTCACAGTTTGGAAGATAATCGCCATCGAACTCGCATCGTCGAGACTGGCAATATCTTACTCTATAATTAGAAGGTGATAAGCTTTCAACCGTTTATTATTAAAGAAATCTTAAAGAGAGATCGAGATATCAGCGATTTTATCATGAAGGACGATTTTTTTTCTTTTCCAAGGAACTAATCGCTATCAGTGGGATGTATACCTAAATGCAAGAGTAAAATTTCCAATGCGTCATTCTCATCCGCAAAGATCCGCCTTGGCGCGATCACGTGCAAACGATAATTCAGTGCCCGCGATCGAGGCTAATCGATTTTCGCCCGTTCGAGGTAACTCTCTCCCTCGTAAGCGATCCCAGCTCTTCTGCCGCGCTTGTCCCCATACGACGCGGGCCAGTAGCGATTGTCCGGTGTCGCGTTTAATTAAAGGGTATAAAATGGCGGTAAGAACGTACAATCGAGCGTAATTTGCCACGCGGGCAGAGGCGCGGCATGATTCCTATAATTTTCGGACCTCGTGTTTGACAAAATAACAAGTAGGTGGGTGTCGGTTTTCACACCCGCGGCTCGGCGGGGCTTCTCCGGAGAATGTAAAAAAGGGCAGAACACGAAACCGGTCCCGATGGATCTTTGTTATACGGGGTCTCTCGTCTCGCCTGGCGTCTCTGAATAAGGACCACCGATCCCAGGGACGGACGTCGCAGACTTGGGAGCCTCTCACGCGCTCGTAATACGAGACGCCGAGGAGAGGAAGGCCGTCGGTCGAGGAGGAGGCTGCATTTTTCCTTCGAAAATACCCGATTTACGTCGCGGTCTCGCTGTAAAAAACTCTCGGAGTTGCCGATCTCGTGGAAAATCTCGTGGAATCTCCGTTATCCGGCGACAGGGGGAAACAGGGGGGGCTTCTCGGGGAAATATCGTCCTGTCGCTTACCGATTTGTCGATAAACGAAGCTGGCAGATAAGAACGCCCTCCCTCGCGCCCGCGCCGTCCCTCTCCCACGCACGATCCCTCGCTCTCGCGTTTCTCTCTCGACTGGCCGCGGTTGGTGTTCTGATCGAGCGCCACTCGCCTCCCCCCTTCCAATTCACACCTGACTTTAGAGATAAAGAAACCTTTGGAGATATCGCTATCCCGCTTACCGACCTTATTTCGGAAGGGCGCACGAGCCGAGACGCGAGAACGGGAGCAGCGGCGGTGGCGATGCTCTCGTCGCTGCGGGTAGTCCTTGTTACGCAATAACGATCGAAAGAATATCTTCGGCCATTTGTCGCGATTAGCGGGACGCGCGGCGTTCGCTGGGAAGTCGAGATCGGGGCTGCTTCGCACTCTCGACGTTGAGTTGGACATTTTTTTTGCAATGGAAAGAAATTCGATTAACGAAATAGCACAAACGAGGGGATTTTTCAGCTGTAGGAGAAAATTCGAGAGAAAGCCACCGATGCAATGATATTAGCGATACTTTATATTGTGGTGCACGTAACGCAATGCACCTCAATTTTAGAACAAGTACATAAAAAAGTCTGATATCATTAAAAGTATCGCAGTCGATAATTTTCCCGTCAACCCCTTCGCAATTTTCGTAAACGAATAATAACATTTCTAGCTATCGATTTGTGACAAATTTGATATTACAATATATGAAAGATAATCCAGAAGAGATGACAATTAATATGTAAAAATTACAGTGATGGAATCTACGTGTAATTATTTTTCATATTTTTTTTATATACTCTCTGCCTCGGAGGGTGTCTCGTTTTTCCCACGCGTTAGTGCAATACTTACGACGATACGAATCGTCGATCTGAATCCGATCGGCGGACTTTAGCGCGCTCTAATTCGAGAGGAAGGAAGTAATACGCGAATCGAGCGCCGCGACTCCTCTCGTTGACGACGTCTTATAACGAGGGGGTCGTCGTCGTGGTGTCCGTTCGAATCGCACATAACGAGTCGCCGCGACCGTTTCTACGTCCGCCCCGGGAGCCCCTGGGTCTAAATAGACATTATTACGATCGATTATCCAATGGAGCCCGCGTCGACTAATCTCGGCCGCGAGGAGCACTCCCGTTCTCGCGTCGCCACGGCGATATCGGAGTCGGGACGACGATGACGGTCGTACATACGTATACGTTAGGGGACAATAATAATCGTAATGACTCCTCGGCACACGGAAACACCGATACTGGTAAATTTTACTGTATTTGCAATAAAAAAGGTATCCGGATGTTCCTACACGGAGAGAAGAATATAAAAATCACTGTTGTGTGTAATTTTTATACATTTTGAAATAAAACCTCCAATATCTGAATATGAAACTTAATATATTCCGTAATTATGAAAATTAATATTTCCTTATGAAATTGCCCTTACAAATTTTATAAAGAAGTATATTGATTTTAATAATCACGCATCAGATAAAAGCTCTGTATACAATTGTATTGAATTTAATACACATTTTTTGTACAGTGCAGATAATAGGCTTGACTTTTTGAGGAAAGTATGCGTTCATTGCTCAGCTGTATGACAATAATTGATATACAATAGTGACATTTACTAGACGTACGTCAACTGTTGTCACACAGTTTAGCAATGAACGCAATACTTTCCCCAAAATGTCGAGCCTATTATCTAGTACATACAGGGTGACATTTTGAAAACTTGCCACCCCAATATCTTAGAAAGTTACAGGGATTTTCTAAAAAACAAAAATACGGTTTCGGCAGTGGAGAGGGGGAACCAAAATGACATAATCGGAGACGCACCTACTCCAACCCCCTTAGGGGTAGCCCCCCCAACTTTGTAATCTTAAATAGCAACCCCCCATGTGTAATACAGCGTTGGAAAGCTCTTTAAAAATGCTTTACAACAACACCAAATTTTGGTACCTTTCGATGAGTAGTTTTCGCGCAAATCGAGAAAGAAACTGCCAGAAGTAAGTTTTGTCAATTTATTTATTAAAGGTCAATTATGTTACAATAAATTTTCGAAATGATTTCCATTATCTGATCTTACTCCCTGCGATTTCTTCTTATGGGGACATCTGAAATCTGTTGTTTTTCAAACTCAACCAGCAAGCATTAACCAACTGAAACAGAGAATTATGCAAGAATGTCGCAAAATTTCAAGAACAACATTTGAAAAAGTCCGAAAAATCAATGGAAATCATTTCGAAAATTTATTGTAACGTAATTGACCTTTAATAAATAAATTGACAACTTACTTCTAGCAGTTTCTTTCTCGATTTGCGCAAAAACTACTCATCGAAAGGTACCAAAATTTGGTGTTGTTGTAAAGCATTTTTAAAGAGCTTTCCAACGCTGTATCACACATGGGGGGTTGCTATTTAAGATTACAAAGTTGGGGGGGCTACCCCTAAGGGGGTTGGAGTAGGTGCGTCTCCGATTATGTCATTTTGGTTCCCCCTCTCCACTGCCGAAACCGTATTTTTGTTTTTTAGAAAATCCCTGTAACTTTCTAAGATATTGGGGTGGCAAGTTTTCAAAATGTCACCCTGTATAACAGTGATTATTACACTCGTCTCTTCTTGTACTGTGTGTGGTGAAGACAAATATTTCCTTCGAAATTAGTAAATTGTAATATAAACTATCACGATTTAATATTTTCAGAAGAAAAATTACTGTATCGTACTGTAAAAACATCCGAAATCACTCATGTGTACCTCTTTTGTTGTAAATACGGTAACATTTACTGGTATCAGTCTTTCCGTTTATGACGTGCGACGCGCACGCTCATTCAGATACGCCGCGTCGCGTAATATACATACATATATTCATAGAGTGGAAATCGCACGCGATTAACGTCGACGTCCCCCGATCGAGCGAACGTCGTACGGCATAGTGTGGGATCTAATTTTCAAAGTAGGCATATCCTCTGACCGACCACGAGCGGTGTCCGAGTAGGCGGTCCACTTCGATCGCGATTATCTCGTTACCTGTGAACTTTCGACCCTCGACGCTGTGGGACTATTTTACGGACCGGAGTGTTATCTTCGAAAAGTTTCGTACCAATTCGGGCCAGAAGCTCACGGGTTATGAGATAATCGCGATTAAACCCAGATAGACTTGTATGATCTTCACGACTTTCATATGAACAAGAATTGATAATTTTTAAGTTTACGTTTGTTTTGCCGCACTGATCTGAAAAAAATAACTATTCTTAAATCAATTTACACTAAAGTGCGATTCAAATTAATCACTGTATTTATCGTAGCAACATATTTATAAAAAATTGTGCTTATATTGAGTACATATTTATTTATTTGAAATTATTTGATGTCACAGATGCGCGGAAAAAAATTAATTGTGTTATAGCATTTACAAAATTTGTGGTAAATTTCGGGATAAAGCCAATGTATTGTTACGATAACTACAATTTTAGTAAAATATTACAGAAACGTTTGAAATTTCTACAAGTTTTACTATAATTTTTACCAAAATGGCAGTTATCGTAACATTAAATTGGCCTTCTCCCGAAATTTACCACAAACTTTGCAAATGCTACGATTAATTTTTTTCCACGTATTCACTTACTTGCAACAAAATATGCAGAAATATAAATATTTAAGAAATAAGGATCCGCGTTTACAACAATAGCTACAGAAGCACCTCAATGACGACTCACAAAGCGCACAACCTTAATGCATTTGATGAGTCAAGAGTACCTAGAGCCGCTCTACAATTTACATACATTTGTCTATCTGGAGAGTGGACTCGCTTGTTTTTATATCGATAGCATCTATTTCTCTTGCACGGATTTATACTTTTATCACAGAGATCAGATGGATAACGTTTATTGATAGGGAACCAAGCGCCAATGCGCATTTGGCGCTTGGTTCCCTATCAATAAACATTATCCAGATATACTTATAATCTTTCCGCGAATTCCCTCCCGATACGATTCGATCGAACGCATTATCCGGTGAAATTTAAACCCCGAAAGAGACGATCGTCGCTGTAACTTTCCACGAGAGCGGTAGGAAAATGATCCGAGGCACACGGATCGTGCGCCGAGTACAGCCCTGAATCCGTCTTGCGGGCTGAATAGGGGCCAGGGTGGAGAGGAGGCGAGCTGACCCACAGAGGCTGGGAGGCTACGCCGTGTTAGGACTCGGACCCACGGATTTCGCTCCTTTGTGGGGCCTCTCCTCCTCCGACCGCCTCTCTCTCTCACCGAATGAAATATATTTTCTCCCCCTCGCGCCGCGCGAGTCGAATAGGACGGGATTTCGAGCCCTCGTATTCCCCGCTATTGTCGTGTTTCTCGGGGTAAAAGCAACGCCTCGCGCGCGGCGACCGGGCTCGTCTCTTCTTCCTCTTTTTCTTCGTGGAAGTCCGTCCGGGCGCGTCGCGATCTTATCCGATTTTCCATTCGATACTCCCGAGCCGGTCCCAATTTCGCGCCGGGCCGCTTCCCCTCCCGCGGGAATGACGCGTACGAATAACACGCGTCGAAGAAGCGCGGGCCCCCCCGTATACCTGGGCGCGCGCGGTTAGGCGCCAGAAAAATAAAAGTTCATCTCTTCTCGCGCGCCGCCGCGGGACCCGCTGCGATGTAACCCGCGGCTCCGTCGGCGCGCCGCCGTGAGCGCGGATATTATCCGTGAGGGGGGCGTGTTCCTCAGTCGTTGGACGTCAGGAACGATCGGGTTGATTTTTTCTTTCGAGATTCTGTTATCGCGTTAAAAAATGACCGTTGTTGAATTCGATTTGTGATCTGTATGCGTATTCGATGTCACGCAAAAAAGAAGATGTTTGGAAAAGTAATTACACGCTGGGTTGTGCTGAAAAAAAAAATTTGCTTCATTCAACTATCGATGAAGTTAAATACGGTGAACCCCTCAAGTGCAAGAAAGTTAGACTTGCAATACTATAAGGTATGCTGCAATTTTAAATATAATTTTCCAGCTTAAATAAGAAAATTTAAAAAAAATACAAAATGCGGGGTAAATGATTGTTTCTAAATTGTTTAAATCCACAACGAAAAATAATTGTGGGGGAACTGAATTCAACGCGAACTCGAGGCGCATTCGATCGAATGCACTTTCGCGCCGGAAACACCGCGGAAGTCTTCCTTCTCTCGCTATACATTGTACACACTAGTCCCCGCCGCGCGCGACCTCGAGCGATCCTTCGGTTCCGCTTGCGGTTTCGGAGCTATGAAATAGCCGGGACCGTTAATTAACCTTTTGGGTCAACGCGGTCGTTATATACAATGGACGTCATTTTCATTGGCCTATTTTGAGAACCCACTTCGACTCCGCTCTCTATACCGCACAGTGTTAACCTACTCCCTCCCCACTTCGGCGAGCGATTAAACTTCCTTCGGAGGGCAATTACATTCCTTACGAATCGTCCGGCTCGGAATGGGCAATTCTTTAAATCGCTTTATTCATATCAATTTGATATTTCTTCCTTGCAATCACATACTACCTTTTCCATACGATTGTAAAGCAGAGATGTCTAATTGATATAAATAAATATTTACTTGCGGCCCTGCAAGTAATTTTTAATAGATCCAACTAATTCTTTTTCTCCGTGTAGGTGTAATGAGATAACAGTGATTGAAGTTTCCTTCTTGGCGAGTAAATTTAGCCTCATGTGGTATGGTATTTTCGTCGAATTGGAAACGAGCGACGATAGCAACGCTAAAGCGCGAGAGGCTCGTCGGCGCCCGTAAGTAGTCGCGCGATAGGAATCGCGTAAGTCAGTCAGTCGCCGTCATTCAGTCACTCACTCGCTCGGAGTGCACATGATACCGCGTGGCTCTCGCTCGTGCGAGTGTATCGACGATATGGTATTACAATAATTATGACGCGCCTTATCTTATCCCAATAGTTCGCTTTAACCAAGCGCGTTTATGTATACGGGCACTCCTCGTCGTCGTTTTACTTCCTTTCCAGAAAGGCGCGCCTATACGCGCGATTTCGCGGGAAAAAATAGCGCGTACGCGGGTTCTCATCTTCGGCGATCCGCGCTACGACGCCTGTTTAGCTTATACGAGTCGTTGTCCTTCGAGATTTTTTTCTCTTTTTTCCAATACCTACGTCAAATCTCAATCATTTCGTTCGAAACGTCATTCGGACTCACTTCGATTCGCGGTATTTAAATTATTACTATATATCCTAAATGAGTTTCGTTTGAAATTACTGAGAAAAATATTTGTCTGATCGAAAGGAATGTTTTCTTCTTGGATAGGTATTCCTATAATAGCACATTTATTTGACTCGAAGATGGAAAAAAAATAAATTGTAGCATTTATAAAGTTTCTGGTAAATTTCGTGACAAGGCCAATTTATTGTTACGGTAACCACAATTTTGACAAGTTTTACTATAATTCTTACTAAAATTGTATAATTATCGTAACAACAAATTGGCCTTGTCCCGAAATTTACCACAAATTCCGTTCCGTCGAAACTAGTCGAGAAAATTATCCAATCTGGTGATAATTTTCTTAAAAACATCAATAGTTAAAAAATGAAGAACTGTATAGGACTCTTGCACAATTGAAGGAAAATTGACTCCGACGTACTACAAATCAGAATTCCCCACCGACTCCAAGGACTCCTCAAAATCAATTAATCAACGCGACTCCCCCGGGCCGGCAGCACGCATCGGACCGCGTATTACGCAGGTGTACCACGTAGGTACTTAGCATGTACGACGCGCGTACGTACGAGCGAGCGCGTGTGCGCGGCACGTTTTTA
This sequence comes from Xiphydria camelus, assembly GCA_963678675.1. Classification (NCBI taxonomy): domain Eukaryota; kingdom Metazoa; phylum Arthropoda; class Insecta; order Hymenoptera; family Xiphydriidae; genus Xiphydria; species Xiphydria camelus. Next base: position 27,859,968 of record OY783195.1, read on the forward strand.
TTATCACCTCCTCCCCTCCGTCGCGTCCAAACGCCTCGCGACGCCACTAAATAGCGCACTTCGGATGATTTAAAACGATTTCAGCAAATCGCTCGGGTGGGCCGTGCCGCGCCGCTATAGCACGTTCGACGTCGGGGAGGGGAAGAGATAATCCTCGTACGAATGCACCACGGTCGGCTGTGCGCAGGTAATCTCGAATAATAATCCCGAACCTCGGAGGGGGCCTCACGAACGTATTAGTACCTGAGGCGCAGCGGTGCGATTAGATGTCCCGGGAGACTCGCTACGCGCTCGACGCCTACCGTCAAATCCGCGTCGCGTTAAAAATATACAGACAGCGGCGAACGACATAAGCTTCGATGCTTTTATCATTCGCGGCTCCAGGTACAAAACTCATCCCGAACGAGAGGGGAATAAAATGAAGTATGAAAAGAGGGATTAGGTCCCGACTGTCATGTTCCGAGAATTGCAGTCGGGCTGGGAAGAAAACAAGATTTTTATTTTTGATCATTTATTTGTCATCGAATTAAATTCGCTCGAGTCGAGGTCGCCGTGGGGCTTAATTTATTCGCCAGGAAAGGAAATTCAATCACTATTATCTCATTATTTATGAACTTTTGGCCTACGTTGAGAAAAGACTTTGTTATAGATAAAAATGTAATTTTTAAAAAAATATATAAACAAGAGAGCCAAAAGCTCATGCGCGGAAAGAAAAATTTGTGGTAAATTTCGAAAAAAGGCCAATTTCTTGTTACGATAACTACAATTTTAGTAAAAATTATAGTAAAACTTGCAGAAGTTGCAAGCGTCAGCTGCAAGTTTTACTAAAATTGTAGTTATCGTAACAATAAAATTGGCCTTGTCCCGCATTTTACAACTAACTTTGTTGATGTTACACGGAGAAATAGAATTAATTGGATCTACTGAAAATTAATTCCGGGATCGCAAGTAATTATTTATTTATATCAATGAAATTTCGTATTAAATCGATTAAACATCTCTTCCTTACAATCATGTGAAATAGTATGTAATTACAAGGAAGGGATATTTAATTAATATGAAAGAAGATTGAATTGGAGGCGGGGTCGCAAGTAATTTTTAGTAGATCCTGCTAATTCTTTTTCTCTGTGTACAATTGATTTTTTTCCGAGTAAATAATGAGATAACAGTGATTAGAGTTTCTTTCCTGGCGAGTAAATTTAGCCTCGTATGATATATGTACAGTCTCGTGTGTGTGTGAGTCGTATAAATAATTTCCGTGAGAAAGTCCGCTCTCTAATTGCTAAATAATTTTCCAATTCAAGCGTTTCGCCGCGCGGTGCATTTGCCACGCGTTAGTCCCACGACCCGAGCAATTAAAGGCGATTCGCGAAACAAGCAGCGCGATGCGGCTAGGCGTTTATTTCCGCCGGTTAGCAATCGGTCGTCGGTCTGGGATCGGTGCAAGATAACGGTGACGGGTAATCGTTTCGGCTCGATCCTCGTTATAGTCGAAGCGGCCCAATTTTCCGGGGAGCGAGTCAAGATTCCCGCAATCGCATCGCGAGTGTCTGGGATGCACTTCTCGCGTTGGCCGAGTGCAACGTAAACACTTCGATACCACACGTGGCATACCGAGTGGCGCTCGTCTCATAATACTATACGTCCCGCGTCTCGGGCACTTTCTCGGACTCGTGAGTCTGCGGTCATTGTCAGTAGAGCACTTCGGATGATCACGGTAAGACTAGCGATATCTCGCGATTGGCTAGAGAGTTGGGGAGAAAAATGTTTCCAACGAAAGTTGTAGAGGCGTAAGAGACGCGAAATTTCTATCTGAAGCATTTTTTTCTGCAACCAGCTAATCTCGAGTTAGAGCGGTTTTCAACTGTTTTATAGGAATACAAGCATTTTCTATCACTTCGTTGGCCCCTGACTATCATAGCGACCGATGGTATCGAGGGGCCAGCAATGATGACGTCATCTTCTCGGATCTCGATGAAATTCCACGGATTTAGAGTCGATATACCCACATCAATAATGTCCGATAAATTTCATTTTCCCGTCCCGTCGAGTACACTAGGTCACTGACTTCCCGAGGACCTAACCGCACCGCGGAGCCGACGAGGCGCGTTCGGCTCGTCGAGCCTTTTCGCCGATCGCGTACAGTGGTATACATCGTCGTTAACTTATCGAAACAATTAGTTCCGTCGTTTTATTTTGTAATTTACATGAAGCGCCAGCGCCGGCGCGTCGAGGGTCATCGAGCGCGGACCGCGCGATATCCTTGCGTTCGATAATCTCTCCGAGTTTTCGATCGATCGTTTAAATTCGCCGCCGTCGATGAGCTCATCGGCTAATTTTGCGTGTTACATTTTAGCCGAATTATTTGCAACGTCTTTTACAGGGGAACAAATGTAGCACTGTTGTTCCGATACTCGCAGAGAGCCAACTTCAATCGCGATTATTTCCCTTCCCGTGAGTTTTTCGTCTACGATGATCTGGACCTTTTTTGTAGATCAAAGTATGATCTACAAAAAATCTTATAACAATTTTTACCTAGCATTCGTAAATAACGAGATAACCGCAGTCGAACGACGACTGCTACATAAATAGGTACCCCCCACCGCCGCAGGACTTTAGTCGCGCGCGCGGTGAGTCCGCATGTACACGGGTACCCACGAGGAGGATGTGGTGATCGTCCGGCGAGATCGCTAATTTGCCGCTCTCTCTCTCGACTTCTCACCGCGGGAGCGCGGCCACGGTGCTCCGGCACACGTGTTCGCGACTGAGGCGAGCTAATTACACGCGTTTCGTTCGCGATGTCGCCCGCGGAAGTCGCGAGGTATATCGCTCCCTCGGCGAATCAACCTTCGCGCCAACGCGGCCAGGCCGCACGTAACGAATGCGGGATACGCGCGCTGGAATATAGCCCCGGACTCGAGGAATCCCCCGGCGCGGCGTCACTCGGCGCTATTTTATCGCACGGATGTATGTTTCTCTCTGCCTACACCTACGCGCGCGCGTTTATGCGGTACAAGAGGTACCACAGCACGCGAGGAGTCGACGCGCACAGCCTCCCACGGGGAAAGGATGGTCCGAGGAGCGTCCCGTATACGAAATCACGTTCCTCGCTGTACGCGACACGCTCGTAATCGAGTCGTGGAGAGCGGAGAGAGAGAGAGAGAGTGACGTAATTTAACTAAACGGCCGCAGGCCGGTTCATCGGGCGAGCGTTATGGGCGGTGACGCTTCCAGGGTCGAGCGTGATTATTCGTTGTACCGTCCCGGAAAAGATTGCAGGGGACGGTAAACGCGTTGCGGCAAACGTTTTCGGTATCCCTTAATTCGGCGGTCGGTTCGTACCTACCGAAACAGAGGATCGATCGGGTCGAAGGATCTTCGGACTCGCAAACGCGTCGAGCGCGATGAGAATTTGGTTCCCGGTAATTTTTTTTTATTGCAGATTTGAACAAATTTTATAAAATTATTTGCTCTGGAGGATAATCTGTATAGTAAAAAGGTGGTTTTAATTTGTAACGCCATTTCACTGGAGTGGACTTATACAGCAGGGAAGGCTAACCGAGTCACTAATTGGTTTGCGTATGCGGCAAATTTGAAATAGGCTTCACATACTCTTGGAGCCTGGCCATGAACACTCTGTATATATACATCTGGTGTCATTCAGTCTTGTGCCATTGTTATCTAACATCAAAACTACTTACTCGCCGGGAAAGAAACTTCAATCACCATTATCTCGTTATTTATGAATTTTTGGTCTACATCGATATAAGACTTTGTTATGGATAAAAATATAATCTTCGTAAAATTGAATTTAAGAATAGGAATATTTTTTTATGGAAAGAAAGACGGAATTGGCCGGATGAAACCACGTATACCAAACGGAGTCTTTCCACAAAAGTGCGGAAGATCATCTCTAAAAATATAACGACCACTTGGTCGGTGCGCGCGTACGTAGCGCACGTCCGCGCGAACGCTCGCACTCTGCTTGTCGGGGATCCCAACGACGGGAGTTCCGCGATTCCCGGGGGCGGATGACTTCGGTCCGTCGTCGCGCGCAACAGGTCACGGCGGATAGGAGCGAACGTCCGAGTGCGTATCGTATGAACGCGGGAAGGAGATTGAAATCCGTGAGCCCCGGCGGGCGCGCGCGTGATTTCCTCACCGGAAACATTATTCGAGAGAGCGTCGGGAGGGAGCACGGCTACACGAATTCTGGAATCTCCGCCGCGGCTATACGCGTACCCATTATAAAGTCCCCCGAGAGAAAAAGATCGGAATCTTTTCGGGTAAACCGGCTCTCTCGTGTGGCGGCGACGGCCCGCGCGAAAATCTCTCTCGGTGGTACACGAGACGCGTACGCGAGTCTCGCCGCATCCATCGTACCTACACAGGTACAGGTAGGTATGCGGGCATCCGTTATCGTCCCACACGCGTCTTCCTCCGCGAGTCGCGTGGACGCGCGATAGAAGGACCCGCGCGCGGCTCGATTGCGAGAGCGCGCATCGCGTCCGGAGTCAATGGAACACGTTCCTCGGCGCGCCGCAACGATGCTGCCGAGCAGAGGGATCCGGCGGGACGGCGAGCGAGAGGGAAAAAGAGTAAAAAGAGAGATCTCGGGTTCTAGTTTCTGCGGCGTCGCGGCACAGTGGCGCCCACCGGGCGCCGTCGCACTCTCTCGCCATCGCTGACGCCCCCGACGCCCGACGTCCCCCACCCCGCGACTAAACGCCTCGTTCGTTCCTCTCCCTCTCTCTTTCTCTCGCCACGTTTCTCTCTCGTCTGAACGCACAGCTCGAGCGTACGTCCCCCCACCGCACCGCCGCCGAACGTAGCCGAACGCGGCTCCCACTCGACCGCCGAGCCACCCCCACCACTCGCGCCGAAGACGCACGAGCCGGGGCAGCCTGCGCCTTGCGGTCCGACGCTCGGAGACCTACGTCACAGTGAAGTATGTGCTCCCAAGTGTAGAAAATGGCTGCGCTGCCCGCTAACCCAGGTCGGCGATGTAAATACGGCCTGTGGATCGGCCTAGGAGTGCTGTTCGCGAGGACGACCGGCGGTGAGTACCGCACAGTTACTCGGCGCGTATGCAAGTCCCTCGGGCGCGTGAACGCGGCGAAGGAAAATTCGTCCGAGCGCGCGATATCTGTGTCCGTCGCGGTCCTTCGTTCGCCTTCTGCCGCACAGATGTCCGTGGCTTGCGCGCTGCACCGATCCTCGTCCCTCCGTGGTCCTTCTCGGTCCGTGCGCAAGATATCCTTTGCTGTGCGTTGCGCGGACGCGCGTGCATCCTCGGCGCGCCTTCCTCGAGGGCGCTCCGACCACGCGCTTTTTCTCACGTCGTCCTCTCTCCGCAGTTCCCGAGAACACTCCGGTTTCGTTCCGTGCCTCTGCTCGGCGACATCGCTTTTGGCCGCGACGGGTTTCTTTCGCTCCTCTTTTGGCATGGGAAGAGCAGCATCTCTCGTGCGTGCGTCTGCCACTCTACCGTCCGACGGGCTCCTCGAGACGTAATCTCCCGCGGGACTTTAAGTCACGTTCACACAAACGTCGTCCCGGCTGATTGCAAGGATAGTATGCGGCGTTTTTCTCTCTCGTGTTTGCGTTTGATCGCGAATGAATGAGTTCGATCCATCAGCCCGGTTCGATCGATGGGGTGCGGTGATTGCGCGACGATACGTCGATATTCCGTGATTTTCTCGAGGGGTTTCACGAAAAAGAGCGCGCTACGACTTTCCACGGTGGAGAATTCCCGAATGTTGAAGGGTACTCCGAGTGGAGGACGAAAATCTAAAATCTCAGCCCTGCCGTATATCGCTCTCCGATCATCGCTTTCCATTCTCATGCCCGACGCGAACGGGGATACGGGGAACATACGCACTTGTGCACTTTACGCGCAATCCGCGATAACGATCGGACGTATGGCACGCGGAAAAAAACTGATCTGGTTTGCGAAACGTCGGGACGTCGAGTATAAAACGGACGTGCTTATCATCCGTGAGCCAAGAGCACGGCTATACTCTGGTAAATATGATTGAAAATATTTTTCCTCCCCGACGGCGCTTCTCGCGCGGGCGACTTTGTCGTACTCGTGTTGTTGACGATCGAGAGCTCTGGCTTGGGTAAATGACGAATTTGCTCTCGTCGCCGATTATCTCTGTACAATTTTCAGATAGATTGATATACGAGGTGTTTTCGATTAAGCTTCCCAGATGGACAGTATATCAAGGTTGTGCGCTCAATGAGTCAAATAAGATGCTAAATATTTATTCAATATATCGTAAATTTTTCGTTGATATTGCTGCAATAAATACACCGATTAATTTGAATCATATTATGATGTAAATGAAATAATTTTTTGATCGTTCAAGTTTATCTGGATTGACATACGGGGTCCGTCTTGGATATGCAATATAGCAATTGTGTGAGTGCGAGAGAAAATATGTGGCGAGTGCATAAGAACTTCTCCGTCGCGCAAACTCCAATTGAGCCGTTCGCTGCAACAACTTAAGTCGAGCTAAGCTCTTGTTATAGATTTATTCATTTCCACGTTCAGCGTCATATCAACTACATGCAGTATGACGCTGGACGTAAAAATCGATAAATCTATAATAAAAAGTTAACTCGAATTAAGTTGTTACAGCGAATGGCTCAATTGGACTAATCTAGAGAAATGTGTCCTTTTTTGCACTCCGAACCCCGTATGTACCTGTAGCGCTCAGGGAAATTGGGCTGATTCAGACTGCAAGACTTGGAAAGGTCATGGAATTTCTTTTTTACATTTCGCTAAAAACCGTGCCCATACAAAGAAAAGAAATTAGTTGGATCTACCAAAAACCTTACAATCATTTGGAATAGTATATAATTAGGGTAAACCGACCAGTTAACGGCTATTTAAAGCATACGACGAATGCAGTGATTGGCCACAACTTCTCATTTGAAAAGCGTTGAAGTGTCGATTCATTGGTAGGTGGCCATTCACTGGTCGGTTTACCCTATAAGGAAACAATATTAAATTAATATGGAAAAATATTTAACTGATGTAAATAAATAATTACTTGCGACCCCACAAGTAATTTTTAGTAGATCCAATTAACTCTAAGATTCTCTGTGAAGGAATCCCGCGCCAATTTCATCTCGAAGTTCATCGACGAGGAGATAATCGCGCGATCGAAGTCGCACGAGGCGCGACGTCTATTTTTTTCCATGCGCACCATTCCAGTTATACGAGTTACCGGGCCTGGACGAGCGTCCTTACGAGAAACGACCGCAGGGAAATGAAAAATCAAAATCCCCAACCCGTTCCCCGGCCGCTGCGGGGAAATACGAATAAAGCGCGCGCCCGGAGATCTCCCTTACCCGCGCCTATAAATCCCGCGTCGCCGTTCTCGTATATCGTTACCTCGCGCGCGGCGAGAGAGCGAGTTTCTTTCACTTCTCTTTTGACATTGAAGTCGTCGTCGTCTCGTGCAGCATCACCGAAGTTCAACAACGTGTGATCTCCCCCTACTCTCTCGCTCCGTACATCAGTCCTCTCTCTTTCTCTCTCTCACACTTCTCCGTATCGCGCGGAACGTTAGGCGGGGTGCACAACGCGGGGGCAAATCCTTTTCTCGCGAGGACGCGCGAGACAGCGACGAGAGAATGAGAATGCCGGCGTAGATAAGCGTAATAACGCTCGCTCTTACGCGCGCACTATTATCGCGAGGCGACAGCCCGTCACGACAGAAAGAGTGGATAGAGAGAGAGGAGAGAGAGAGACTCGATTCGATGGACCTCGAGGGGCCCCCGTCTTGTCGTCTAAATTTACTTCGCTATCGGAGTCGCACTGACACTCGCCCGCCTCTCCTTCACCACGTGTCGATTTTATCTCGCGCGTATCCTCGGCATTTCGCGCGCCCACTTCCTGAGCGGCCGTCGCGTGAAGCGTACAGGAAGGTATTTCCCGCGTATGCGAGATAAAAGTGGGACAAAGGCCACTGTTGGAAGGGGAGAGTTCAAAATCGATTATCTTGAAATCGGCCGCAGATTTCGAAGAAAAGTTCCAATAAAAAATGTTCCTCTGTATTTTTACTATAAAAAAGCTATTGTACATTTTTCGTGTATCACCACTGCATTTCGAGATAATCGCGTTCGAAGTTAAATACACCGAGAAAAGTAATTTGGTCAATTTAACCAAAATCTTGCAGACGATAAACCAAACCGTTTGGTGAAATGTGAATTCTAATCCGATTGGTTAAACTGACCACATTTTGGTTAGAATACGTAAATATTGATTAGAATAAATAGATATTTGCTTCAATTTTGAAATGTACCTATTATATTTTGATTAGATAACTAAATGCCGACCGAGAATACGTTTTGTCATTTTAATCTAATTATTTTTCTCGGTCTAGAAACTAGGATATCTCTCCCACTTTTACCCTAGGATGCACTTATATCTAGCGGATCCGGAATCGTCATCGCGCGCTCCTATACAGCACCCGTCCGGTGCACATACATCGACACAGGAGTAATTACTCACCGCTCTCCTCGCGTCGGCGTCCTTATATTATCGCCGCCCGCGGCGTCGCGCGTCGGCCTCGCCGCTCTGTTCCGAAAGAAACGCGTGCGCGGGCGACGCTACGGTTTCATTCGCGATTCATTCATGCTTAGCACCCGCGCCGTAATCCGCCTATCGCGGTGAACCGCGGCGAGGAGCTCCCTCCACGGCCAAGTCGTCCTTTTATACCGCGTCCTTGCAGCTACGCCGTCGCGATGTGCACGCGGCTTAAGACGAAGGTCGCTTTTATCGTCCCGTCCACGCGCAGGTGAACTCGATCAATCGCCGCAGGATCCCGGCTCAGGGAGAAGCTGCGCGGCGACGTGACGTCATGCTACGGAAGGAAAACGACGAATATATCGACGCGCGCGTAAGCGCCAAGGATGCGCCAGTCAACGGCGCGAGATGTCGTATGCGGAAATCGCGCGGCATTCGCACGCGGAAATTTCACAGGCGACACGCGTCTCGCGAGAGAACGCTCGAGGAAGTCGACGCGCTTTTCGCGTAACCTTTTGTTCCGCGGTGGCTTTGGATAGCGTGGCAAATTGTTTTTTGGCGCTCCGTCGAATGGAGCCTTTCGATTGTTATCATATATTACGATCGCAATAGCACGGTGTCCAGCCGTCAGGGAATTCTGGAAAACCTGGAGTTATCAGGGAATTATGTGGGTCAGGGAAAAGTCGGAGAAAATAAACCGAGTTCTTTTTTGTTCTAAAAGAGAGACATTAAATAATATGATTTAACAAGATTAAATTATTTCAATGTTTATTTAGATGTACTAGCCATATAAAAACGTCCAACCCATAGCGGTTGAGGAAACTGCTAATTCAGACTAGAAAACCTGGAAAAGTCAGGGAGTTTCTTTTTCAAATTTTGCTGAACACCGTGAATAACAATTGCGTGCTCTACTATAGAGAAAAAGAATTAGTTAAATGTACTAGAAATTACTTGCGGGCTCGCAAGTAATTATTTGTTTACATCAATTTAATCTTTCTTCATATTAATCTGATATTTCTTCCTTGCAATCACATACTACTCTACATCACACATTGTAAGGAAGAGATATCAGAGATGATAACTTGCGATCCCGCAAGTAATTTTCAGCAGATCCAACTAATTCTTTTTCTCTGTGTACTGATTCATGAAAGAATCTCTCGTAAATTTGAACACTCTGAGGAAAAAATGTGTATGATCGAAATAAACGTATTTTTGGATAGGCGCGCGCGCGCGCGCGTGTGTGTGTGTGTGTGTGTGTGTGTGTGTGTGTGAAAGCACATTTATTTGATTCGAACGAATACCGATTTGATCAAAATAATATTTAATCAAATGAATATTTATATACGTTCAATCGACATTCATTCTAATGGAATAAATGTGCTCTTAGGATCATTTAAAAACACGTTTAATTGATTCGAGTAAATTTTTGTACCTCACTGGAGAATCACGAAATCGTGGCGTAGCTCCAATTGAAATCTCGGACCGATAAATCATCCCGATGCGACGGAAACGCGTCGCGCTCGCGCACCGGTATCGACTTCGTCGGAATGCGCGCCGCAGTCTCTCGCCACGAACTGCAGCGAAGCGATGCCCGCGAAGGAGGAGCAGGAGGAAGAAAGAAGCGCGCACCTCCCGCGACGGTAAAACGATCCGCAGTAGAAATTGCACCGAGAGTACCGCGGCGGTCGCTTCCTGTCCCGCGTGCAGCATCTCCGTTGCGTCGTGCACGTATCGATGACCCCGCCCCCTTTTTCTCCTTATCGGTAAAACGTGTCTTTTTTTTGCTTTCTTTGCCGTCGCGCTCCTCCAACTCCGCGGAGAGAACGCGATACGCGCAGTCTCACGTGCGAAGCGTGCACCGCGCGCGGCGGAGAATTTGCGCCGCGATATGTTTACACGCCGGCGCAATAAATAGCCGAACACGGGAAATAACGAGCTTAAAGGATAACGACGCGGAGGGGGGCGTTCGATAAGCGATACTCGCGCGTCCGGTGCATCGCGTGCGTACGCCCGAACCTGTGACAGGGGCGTCGCGTATATACTGCCGCGCGATAGCGGCGCGTTTCCGAATAGAATGCGATCGAGTACTGCAAATTATCGCCGCTGTAAGACGAGCGGACGGCGTATCGCGTCACTCGGAAGATAAGGCTCTCCCTCGCGGAAATGCGCGCCGGCCCGTTGCGTTATCTCTTCCACCTTACCCTTTTCGCGGCGTATCGGTCGTCGTCGTCGTCGATTGATGCCATGGCTATATTAATACGACACGCGCTACCCGCCGCGCGCGGCGACGACTTTATTTTCTCGCCGTATAGGTATCGCTTTTTTTCTCCCGGGGATTCGATAAGGAACAGGTGTTCGCGCGCTCCTTCGCGCTTTAGGCGGTGCATGCATAGCCAGTCGGGCGAGAACGATCGAACTGGTAGGCGTCGTGTGGCTGCTGCAGCGATGCAATTGCTCGTGCATTCTCGAGATATCACGTGCCTGAAGTTCCGAACGTTCATTTAAATGAAAACTGTCGAATTCGTATACGTTCAAATGAACGTTCGAAACTTCCAGCAGGTGAAATATCTCTCCACGACGTATTATTCGACTGATATATTTCTTGATAAATAATTTCTAACGATTCCATCGCGCGCCACACACCTTCCGTACATATCGCCGCTCGCGCTCGGATGTGCAGGACGCATAATCCTGCAATGCAGCGCGCGCGCGCAACGTGCTCTCGTCCCGCCGGATATCTAGTGCGGTTGAAAAACGTTTGAGGAATGGTGGAAGGCGAGAGGAGAAGGGTCTCTCGGTATACAGACTCCGCCCGCGAAGGTCCTGCCGTTCCCAGAATCCTGCGGGACAACGCGCCCGTGGAGCGAGGCAGTACATTCAACGCGAAGGCTATTTTTCTTTCGGTTCCCTTTCCGATGAATACAAAAAGCGAAATAGTAACAAAATCTCAGGGAAAGAGAGAGTTGCAGAGGCCGGGTCCTCACCGAAAGTGTAATGTTTCCAGCTGTTCGCGACGGATGCACATTTGCCTGGCCCGCGCGTCCCACGCGATCGTCGCAGCTGAGTCGACAATTAAACCTATCGACGCGATGTTATCGACGGAAAAGTACCGGTTCCACCGTTATTTCTGCACGCGCGCGCGCGTCTCGAGAAAGCCGCGGAGATGCGCGCGATTCCGCACAGCGGAGCGAGAATCGATCGGCGTCGATATCGTCGCAGCACTTTTAAATAAATTTGAAAACCGGCCAATCGCGCGCGGCGCGCTCCACGACGCGTATGCGCTTTTGCGTGTCGCTCGGGAAACCGGGTTAGTCGCGAAAAATCACGTTGCGCCTTTGCATTCGAGTCCGACGGACGCGACGGAGAGGCGCACCGCCGTTCCAATTCGGCTTTGAGCGCGATTATCTCGTTACCCGCCGACTTTTGGCCCGTGTTGCCATAATACTTTTTTGTAGAGCGAAGCGCGATCTTCAAAAGAGTGTTATGCTATATTTGCCCTGAAGTCCACGGATAACGAGATAACAGCGTTCAAAGCCGAGCAAAATGGTACCAATTCGTCTTTCATCGCGCGAGACGAAAATTGGCGAACTCCCGCGAGAGCCTTCGAATTTCATTACCGAGCGTCGCGACGTCGCCGAGCCGTGTTCGTGTGCGGGGGATAAAGGTCAATTTGCTGCACAGGCTTTAGCGGCACCGCGCGACAACAATTCGCCGCATTTGTCCGCGCGGCCGTTCGCGGCAATTTGCATGACATTCGACAACGGTTCGCGGCCCATTTGTCATTTCTGTTGGATTCCCATGTGCGCAGCCTGCGAGAGGCCGGTGGATAAGTGTGATTTATCGGCGCGCGAATGAGGGTCCGGCGCGAATTGATCCTTAAATTTCCGTTACTTCGAGACTCGTTCGAGAAGGAAGAAGAACCGGCCCACGACGAGAGCTCGATACGTTCCACCGTTATGGTGCGAATATTAAATGAGGAAAGCATCCGCGGTCAAATTAACGACGCGTGGGCGGAGCGGATAAACGAGGGGAATACAGGGTTCGGTCGTCGATACGCGTGTCGAGCCGGTCTAAAAATCAGGATTAAGCTACGGGGCGAGCGGGGAGGACACGTGGCACTCCGCGGTACGATTCCATCCTCCACAGCCTCGAACGTGGTGCATTTCCACGTAATCCTAAACGCTTGATAATTTTCCACTTGGAGTTTCCCGTCCCGCCGCGCGCTTCCGCGAGGAGAGCGAACGCGGCGACTGCACGGAAAAAATAATAATTTGTTACTATAACGTTATTTAAGTAACTGACAAATATTTGAGTTGAAATAGCGATAACGGATCGATTTGTCATGGTAGTGAAATAGAAGAAAGAAAAGCTATAATTTTCATTGTTACCAATTGCTTTCCTTGGGGAAACCTTTCAAACATATGTTCATCTCAGCAGCAAACTGTTTTTATTACCGTAACAAAAAATGCCGCTACAATAACTGATTTTCGATGTTGTTACCGAGACATGATTAGTTTTTTCCGCGTGTAGCGCTCGACGCAATCGCGCATCCGCCCCGCGGCGGATCCGCTCGCAATCGAGAGCAACGATTATCCGCCGCCGAAGGATGCGTAACGGAGTCCAAACGCGAAGTCGTACAGCGAGCGCGTAAAATGAATGGGAGCTAGGGTCGCGATCCGTCATCGAGAGATTCGAGATATTCGGGAGATATAAATAGAACGGTCACATCGTAAAATAGACTCTGGTAGTTCCGCGGCGCGAGAAGACAACGCGCGCGCGCGCGAGCCGCTCTACATATATCCGTGCGCGTCGTCGCGTTGCGTCTATTTCACTTTTTTCTTCCTCCACGCGCAGCGCGACCGAAGAACGCCGCCCGCCGCCTAGCCGTGTAGCGCGCTTCCCCGACCGCGTCTCGCGCCGAGTTTTCTCGTTTACGAAGAGCCCCGCCGGCTCTGGAGCGTCTGCACATCGCGAACTAGTTGCACGCCGCAAAAATCTTCGTTATCCGTCCATCGCCGGCCTCGATCGTTTTAACGGTCAAACTGGACGATCGCGCCGCTTCGAAGGTTGTTCCGCGTCGATAAGGCGTTTCTTCGCAGCGGAGCTTCACTCGACGAGAGATGTGCGTCTCGTTCCCGCGTTGACTTTCCGCGCGGTCGATACCAGAGAGGCTGGCTATACAGATTTAGAAAATCGGAAAATATTGGCGAATTAAATCCGTCTAGGAAATGTCAGGGAATTTTTGATTTTTACAGAAAATTATAAATAAAGCGTAGTTCATTTCTTGAAGTTTCAGCGTTGATGCATTTTACGATGAAGTTTGCGCTGCTGCTTCAGATATCTCCAGTATTAGCGCACGTGTGTCCCATCGATTAGAATTAAGATTTCTACACCCAGGGAAAAGGTCTAATTGAATACGAACGTATAATAGAAAAATTTACTTGAGATGGATAGGAATTTATTCACATTGAACAAATCTATTTGAATTAAATAAAACTCCTATTTATCTTAAATAAATTTCTCTACTCGGGGTTCAGCGTATAAACCTTTTTACAACCTCGTGGTCTGGTATTATTATTACACATAGCATGGTTAATTTGATTTACCCATTAGTACTTGCTGGCCACTTTAATTGACGAGCAATTTCTTCCTCGAGAAAATGGATTTAGCATTTTTGCGTTGTTTGACAAATTTTCCGGAACGTTAATTTTAATTTTTTAAAAAATACAACTTTAGAAACCAGTTTTTAAATACTATATGTAGAATCGATTAAATGAATATCTGCAAACAAAAATTGTTTAGAAACTGAAAATGACACCGAAAACTAAATGAGTTAAAAAAAAAACCCCTAATATGAACAAAGTATATCAGGAATACTTACAATTTTATCTGAAACAGTCCGGGAAAAATCAGGAAATAGTCGGGGAATTCTATAATCAAGTTTCCGCAGTCACCCTATCATACTCCGAAATCCCATAAGATTCCGAACTCGGGCGCACCTTCTCTTCTCGCGTGGCGGCAGGCGGTTTCTCGTAGGATGCAACGCTCGTCCGCCCACACGATGCAAGTCGAATCGTCAGCCTCGGCACGAACCTCCGCGCGTCTCGGCTCAATGTTCCTCGATTGAATTAACATTTCGTGTTATCTAGTTTCCGCCTTTCTTGCGATTACGCTACAGGACAGAACGGTACTATTCCGATCGACTTCGATTACCGCTATCTCAGTTACCTATGAACTTTTGAGTCGACTTAATAACGGCAGCGATACTCGCCGTGAAATGTCGTCGGGTGCAGAGGCGTTAATCTTTCGTATTACGCAACGCAATTGTAGAATTAGATAACTGGATATCAGCCGAATTGGAATTTACGTCGGTATTATATTATCGGTACGAGTTATAATTGATGAAGGATACTCGAGATAAAGAACATCGGCGACCGACCGAAACTTTCTATAAAAGGGATCGTCGTTCTTTCATTTTTTTTTATAGTCAAATATTTTACGGCGCCGAGAGAGAGGCTTCGATCGACGATCGACCTTTGCTCTCGATTCGTCGCCGTAACGGCTATCTATCGCCGTATTTGGAATTCTCTTACGTACTTGCGTCTATGTATGAATGTATGTACAGGTGTACCCGTTTGTAAATATCGCGTACAGCGGTGCAAAGTGATACGTAACGGTCGACTAGCTTTAGCGTGGAGTACGTTGAAACATACGGTGTCTAGCGATTAGAGAATTGGCTGAGAGAACATTCTTGAATGTCCTAACTTTCAAATTTCACTGTAGACACTGTAAAACAAGCTAAACGATTCTCTCTTTTGCCCGATAATTTTTTAAAGCTCCATCCTCTCCCGAATTCAATTATTTATCGCGCTGCTCGGATGTCGATGAATTATAGAAGACCCGAGAGTGTCGAAGCGAGAGCTAGGAGAACTGAGGAATTTAAGAAAATGATATCTGTTCATTTGATTAATTTCTAACAACGATGTTTATTTCGATGCGGTTACAGCTCTTGGTATAACGTGCTATTGCGACGGTAACTGCCCGGATGACCGTCAGAATGGAACGTGCGAAGGGAGGCCCGGAAGTCACTGCTTCAGCGCGGTGGAGGAGGTTTGGGATTCAGAAGCGGGCATGCACGTCCCCGAATGGTCGTTCGGTTGCCTGCCACCGGACGAGCAGGGCTTCATGCAGTGCAAGGGAAACTTGGTGCCCCACTTGCACGGAAAGAGTATAATATGCTGCAACAACACTTCTCTGTGCAATAAAGACATCTTTCCGACGTACAATCCGAGAACCACCGCGCCACCCACGGATCCGATCGCGATCGCGTCGGGAGCACCGCTCATAGTGCTCGCGGTGTCGCTGTCGGTTTGCCTGATGGTATTCTCGATAGCGATGGTGATCATATATCATCGGTACAGAAGGAAAGGTCGGGGACCGTGCTTGGTGTCCTCTCAGGGCACGCTGAAAGATCTTATCGATCAGAGCAGCGGATCGGGATCGGGTCTACCTCTCTTGGTGCAAAGAACTATAGCGAAGCAATTAGCGCTGTCCGAGTGCGTCGGCAGGGGACGGTACGGCGAGGTTTGGCTGGCTAGGTGGCGAGAAGAAAAAGTAGCGGTGAAGGTGTTCTTCACGCTAGAGGAGGCGTCTTGGTTCAGGGAAACCGAGATCTATCAGACCGTTTTGATGAGACACGACAATATCCTCGGCTTCATAGCCGCCGACATAAAGGGAACCGGCTCGTGGACTCAGATGCTGCTGATCACCGACTACCACGAGAGGGGATCGCTGCACGACTACTTGCAGACGACCGTCCTCGATCACCCCTCGCTGCTGGCGGTCTGCCTGTCGATCGCTTCGGGCGTCGCGCACCTGCACACGGAGATATTTGGGACGCGGGGTAAACCGGCGATAGCGCATCGCGACATCAAGAGCAGAAACATCCTGGTGAAGAGGAACGGGGAGTGCGCGATCGCGGACTTCGGTCTCGCCGTTCGCTTTATAAGGTATGAGGATTGCGCAACGACTGGTTTTTCCTTTATCGAAGCTTCATCGAGGTTTCTGTAATGTTTCACTTAATGTCCTTTTGCGTCCGCGACGCGGAGCCTTTCTCACGCGATAATGGGGTCTGTGACGGTGGTTTTCTTTTTTTTCGTAGCGAGAGCGGAGAGATCGACATAGCGCCCAACACGCGAGTAGGAACGCGACGATACATGGCGCCCGAGGTCCTCGACGAGAGCCTGAACACGTCGTCGTTCGATTCCTTCAAAATGGCGGATATGTATTCCGTCGGTCTCGTACTTTGGGAGGTGTGCAGGAAGTGCGCAACGGGTGGAAAGGTATCGACGGCCGAGCCCTACGCGTTACCCTACCACGACGTGGTGCCGAGCGATCCTGACTTCGAGGACATGAGATTAGCGGTTTGCGTGAAGAGATTACGACCGATCATACCGGCGAGATGGGACAACGATCCGGTGAGAACACTTTCGAAATCTCCCGGTGAATCGTCGATAAAGTTGTCGGATGACATTTGGTTGTTGCTTCTGTTCCAGGTCTTGTTCGCCCTCAGTAAACTCATGACGGAGTGCTGGCACGGGAATCCCGCAGTTCGTTTGACCGCGCTTCGCGTGAAGAAGACGATGTCCAAGCTACACATTGACAACGCCATCAAGATCGTGTAGTGCTGTTCTCGAATGGTCGTGTTGAAACTATTTCTTTCCCTAGGTAAAAACCTCCCCTGTAAATACGCCCCGGTGTACATAGGAGTTAATGACAGACTGCAGCCTAAAGACTGAGTACTGAAATTTATACGTGGCGATGGATGGATGCGTGCGAATCGGTATGACTAACGAGAGACTAATTACTGATTAATTACGAATGCGCGACGCGGTAGTGTTACGAATCTTTGTTTTACGACGAACCGCGCGCCGCGGCCACGGCGCGCTCGTTCACCCGTTCTTCGTGGCGCCGGCGCGCGTCGTCGCGTTACGATTTGTTAAATAAAAGTTTAGAAAGGGCTACTACTTAGAAAATGATTGCAGTACCCACCGTTCGGAGGAAAACGAGCTGTTCTCTCTTAAGGTACGCGAGAGCCTGAGCGAGAGGCCTTAAACCAAATCCAGCATGCGAGCAAGATTACATTTTATTGTCGTAAGGAGGCGTAATATCGTTGTTCTCGTTATCGAGAAGCTTGGCAAATAACCACGATGGCGAGCAAAGACAGCTATTCCAAGCGATACTTTTATCAGACGCGAAGAGTCGAGTCGAGATATCACTCTCCGTTTAAAACGGGAAAAGGACGAAGACTCTCTCGCGAAATGACACGGCTAAATCAATCCTTCTGCTTAAATTCCAGTATTCGTTTGAAAAGGGAGCTTGTACAGTACAAATTCACGTGGCATACTTCCCTTCTGTTCGACTTCAGGTAGATTTCGACCAGACGTGCTGGCTTTGTTTTTGAATACTTCAACCTATTATTATTATTATTATTGTTAATTATTTACGATACTTTATTAAATACAGTAATCCCTCATTATCCGCGGTTTCGGTTATCCGCGATTTGAAATTACCGCGTTTTATCGTATGATTTCCACCTCCCCACAGAAAAGAGCAAGCGAAAAGTTACTCATTTAATTTTCGTTATAATTTTTGTGCTTAGAATTAGCGAGATTGGCGAATTTTCACTAATTCACTAAGTATTTTATAAATGGGCTTCTAGTTTCGTTATCCGCGATTTCGTTATCCGCGGAATATTGTAAAAACATAACCCCTGCGGATAACGAGGGATTACTGTATATTTTAATATTACTCGCATCAGGAAATTTCCACCGTTGCAGGATGTTCGAGAATTGCATAATTTAGAGATATACATATTATATGTATAATGTTATACAGGTGCTTGTGTGGAGTTTGAAACGGGTCGGGGGTTTGTCTAATTCCTCCGTTTTTTCTCTGTCTGCGTCGAAAATGAAATATTCTTCTTTTTTTCTGTAAACAATCCTGTAGCACGTCACGTGCCAGTGACGCGGAAAATATTTCTACGTTACATTTTTTCTGTTCCACTTCCAGCCGCAACGTATTAGTCAAACGCTACCTGCTAAATCAAGTTGAAAGTAAAGACCAGTTTTAATAAGATAATGAAACATCGTGACCTGTGTTGGTTTCAAACGCTACGAGCAGCTGTGTATTTACAAAGTACATTACTACAGTATATAATTTATGTTTCTAATCTGTACACAGGCGGGAATTATCAGTTTAATTCGTGTAGCGATCATCGCATTGCTACGTATCGAAAAATAGTTTTGGGCAAATGGTCGATAGCTCGGATCCCCGATTACGAAGGCGAAATTTTATGCGTTGTACTCCCCCCCCCCCCCCCCCCCCCAGGCACGGAGATTCCATAAATATTCCATGAACGTTTTATGTATACTTAAGCGCTCATAGGATATTCCGGAAGTATTTCTCAAGTTTTTCTATACGGGCTAGTTTGTGTTATCAGGGGTAGTAAAACACGGTGGTTCACTGTATATGTAGGTCTAATGATTAATCATTCTTTTGCAGTGACATAGGAAACTGGACTCTTGACCATTTGTTTCAGATCGTTACTATTATAGCAAACTGTCCCTGCGCGTTACGTAGCGAGGGCTATTGTTAAATATTATCCTAGCTCTTCTTTAGGAAGATCAATTGTAATTATATTATGAATTGTATACCTAATGGCTATTTGATCGAAGAATAATGAAATTTATATTTTTAATGAGTATTAAAACTATCATTTTTTTTCCACGTGTCAAATAGTAATTCAATTCTCGTGTCCGTCGCAAATTTGTAAAGTTTCTTAGGACGCTGCAGCTGGATTACGAAAAATAATAGTAAATTTGTACGAATATTTTAATCAGCCACCACAATATGTTCGTCCTTTTTTTGAAATAATTTTATAGAAAACAGCAACGATAAATTAATGTGTATGCTGACTCGTTGAGCAAAACATATCTATATTTAATTCTTAATTTATTATACATAGCCTATACATATCTGTACCTCAGAGGTAAAGTGTACTAAGTCCACTTTTTGTCAAAAATGAGTTTTCTATACTATGTCCTATATGTTTTCATGTCCAATCAGACAAACATACCTTTTTTCCTAATATCTGAATTAAATTACAGCCCTTGTACTTCTAACAACTTCATAAGCTGTCCTTCAAAAAATAACTATAAATTAATAACCGTCAAATATTCGAAACAATATTCTAAATTTTGCTCTCCTGTACAATTTACTTTATGTGACATAGTACACTTTACCTTTGAGGTACTGATATATGTATACCTATATACATTTATATGATTTTTATAATATACTCTCAATGATTCTGAAGGATAATATTATTATCGTTAAGTTCGTTATCTTCAGTGTCGTGGAGACGGGAGCTTGCGTTGTGTCGCGTCGGATCGAAGACATGACCGGGCGCGCGGAAATTCCTAATATGTATAAAAAATGTTTGGAGTTTAAATGCAAACGAAACGTTATTTAATTTTTTTCCGAGTAATTCTAAATCGAAAGTAAATCAGTCAAGATGGATCTCGACAGTATCAGTCACGGCACTCTGCAGAAACGAAATACACAATTGCGGTGTTATTAAACCCTAAAAAGTGCATTCCGACAGAGAATGACCTACCAAGGTAAGGAATTACTCCAACATTTCAATTCTCCATATTTCACATTCAACGTTTGTTATTTCATCTATTTTTATTAACAACTGTATGCTAAAAATCTTATAGGGATTGGAGGGAATTCATGCACCTAGCGGGCTTGGGCGGTGAAATAATGCTGTTCGTTGCTATGCAACCAAATCCCTCTAATTGGATCACAGAGAATATGCAGAAGAGACATTTGTTGTCCAAAATCTGCTACATACAAAGCAGCATAGCAGCATAGATATACTAAATGAATTAGAAAGAGATGGTAATCTCCGTGGGCCACTCGCCCCGGGGACGAAGCACCAGGTTGTCGCGTTGGTGTTTGACCACTAGCGAGAGCCAAGAGGGAGCGGTGCCATCTGGTGCTGGGCCGCTACATATCAATGGGAAGATTTCAAACATCTCCAAACACTACATATACCTAATTGCCAATTACTGTAAAACAATACTATTAAACTACAAAACAATATAGCGGTAGCGTGTAAAATGTGCGTTATTGTAAAGTTTTGTAGGATGCTACAGCTGGATTACGAAAAATAATAATAGGTTTGTACACGAATAATTTAATCAGCCGCCACGACATATTCATCTTTTTTTGAAATAATTTTATGGAAAACAGCAATGATAAAGTAATGTGTATGCTGATTCGTTGAACAAAAAATATATCTATATTTCATTCTTAATTTACTATCATAGCCTCTATACACATAGGTATACCTATGTATGCTTATACGTAGGTATAACCGGGCAGAAGCGATTCGTGGAACAAAGGGAACCGCGCGCGCGGCTGTGTAAAGTCGCATGGCCGACGACAACCAATGGGAAACGTTCTACGCAGGTAGGATCGATAAGTTCATTTTTGTTTTTTACGGAACGAAAAAAAAAAGGGACTTCATCAAAAATTGGGGAGCCTCCCGTTACAACGTTAAAATCGACCATATTTGTTTTCAATCCCTGACGATATTCCATCAAATACGCCTTATAAATGGGATTCATCATCCTTTTCATAGGAGAGTGGGATATCGCTGAGAGATAGGTACGATCAAAGATGTCCCAGCTTGTTCTGGAAACGTGAAGTATCGAACGCAAAGGATTGTGGGATGTGGGAAGGGGAGTGTCAATCAGGGCTGCCAATCTGCTTAATTTATTCTGAAACATCAAAGCAGGATGCTCAAAGGTTACTCCTTACGAATATCGCGCGAACAATTTCCTCACGCGATTAACCCTTCGATGTCGAGCACGCAGAGAATTTCCGTCCAAAATTAGCACCGATTACAAAATAATTGAATTTTTAACCCACGCGACCCAACGAACAGTATCGCCGGTCGGAAGTTGGCAGCAGTGCGCCGTGTGACGGAAGGGACGCCGCTCTCTAATTCCCGGTCTGTTTCGCGCCGCCATATTTTTATCTCGGTAAGCGTGTGGTTTCGCGTCGTGTCGCATCGCGTGGTTTTACGGAAATACTGACTTGGTGAGTAACAAAGCACCGTACAATTCTCTCTAATTGCGTTTGCAATAATTTCGCTCGAGAATTCGCTGAGGGTTCGGGAAAACAGGCGACGAAACGTATATCGGAGTAGGAACGCTGATGTGGTTGGAGGGGGGATGAAAGGGACTGGCACGCCATTGCGTCTTACCTCGCGTCCTCATTGCATTTCCGCAGTAATCGCGCTTCGATACGCCGCGCCTTGCGTCCTGTGCGCGTCGTTTGTCGGTTCTCGCGAGAGTATTTGCGCAGTTTTGACGGCTAGATCGTTATTCCGTGTTGCGACGTCGCCAGGAGTACGATCGTAGCGTTGTGGTGTGATTTCCGTCGCGTTCACTTCGATTTAGTCGGGGGTCCAACTTGAAGGTTAATCCCCGGGCAGTGCGCGAGCATTTTCGCGAGCGTTTCGTTAGCACGCACCACGATCGGTGACTCACGGGCGGCCGGTGGTGATTATCATAGGAGTGAGCAGATATTCAATAACCGCGAATAACATATAGTCGTACATATATTTACGCGTGTGCGTGCGAAATTTCATCGACTCCTGCCCGCAGCGTCGAGATATTCTATTCCGCGTCAATCGCGAGCAATTTGCCGAGTCCCCTGCAATCTTCCAATCGCTCTCCTGGCCGCAGTATGTGCGCGGAATTATCATCGGTAAGTGTCGAAAATGGTGGGTCGCGCGTTGCGCGAGAGGCGGGTGTAAAGCCATACGGTTTCTCGCGTCACTGGCTGTATGCCTCGATGGAAAATTCCGAGAGCTTCTCTCTCGTATTCATAGCCGTGAAAAATTCTCCCGCGATTCGCCAAGCGACCGATATAACGCGATCAACGCGATGTGAAAAGTCGGCGGTCGGAAATTTTGGGTGAAGGGTGTAGTGGGAGGGAGGGGAGGGACGCCATTACAAGTTCCTTTATATCCGGGAGGCCGGCATCGCCGCATTCGCCGAAAGCTTGTAACGCGTGGAACGCCATTGGGAATTTCGTCGGATTTCGCGCAACGGTATAAGGGCGAAACCGGTGAGGGAGAGGAGGGTGGTGACGTCTTACAGTAGCGTTGTACGCCATTGCGTTCCTCGCATCGTGATTTTCTAGCGCGCTTCGGCGGGAATTGCGCACAAAGTCTCAGTAGTTGCGAGTCGGTCGACATCGATATAACTATAGTCGCGCTTTGGAAGGTTCGAGCGTTCGCTGCGCTTTTTTCTTTTTCTTTTTTTTCTTCATATTCCCGTCTTTTTCTCAGTTTTGATAAATTTTTCGACTATCATTTCTTGTATTAAAGTTTTTTTTTGCACGATATATTGCAGGTTCTGCAACGGGCCGAAATGCCAGGTTTTAGCAGTGTGGGTACCTTCAAAATCTTCATCGGCAATTTAGCCGACAAGACGGCCAATGGCGACATCAAGCCGCTCTTCGAGAAGTACGGGAAGGTCGTGGAGTGCGACGTTGTCAAGAACTACGGGTTTGTGGTGAGTGCTGCATTTTTCGTATTATAGCATTGTTTCATTTCTCCCCGTTAAATTTGCAAGCTTATTAATTCTTACTTTTTATTAACATTTGTAATTGCTGCATTTATTTGTACTTATATTAAATATAAATCCAGGAGTCAAAAATACGGTTTGCTCTTGCAAAGTCGAAAATTTAACGATTGCGCCATATGAGGACATTGAGATATTTCCATTATTTCTCCAATCGTTCGTCATGGAAATTTCCCAGCGCGTGATTCGCGTTGTCTTGACTTGGTTTTTTGCCCACCGTTCGCTCCCGAGGAACGAGCAAGAATTCTGGCGCTCAACGCCGTTTATCCTTCCAGCACATGGAGAATGAAGAAGCCGGCAGAAATGCCATTCAAAACTTAAACGGGCATATGGTCCACGGCCAGCCGATCAAATGCGAGGCCGCCAAGAGCCGAAAGGGGCCCAATACTCCGACTACAAAGATCTTTGTCGGCAATCTCACAGACAATACGAAGGCTCCTCAAGTGCGCGAACTTTTCGCCAAGTTCGGTACCGTCGTCGAGTGTGATATCGTGCGAAATTACGGTTTCGTGCACCTGGAAGCCACAGGTGACGTGAACGACGCCATCAAGGAGCTCAACGGACAGATAGTGGACGGCCAACCGATGAAGGTTCAAGTCTCCACCAGTAGAGTGCGGCAGAGGCCGGGGATGGGAGATCCCGAGCAATGCTATCGCTGCGGCCGTGGAGGCCACTGGTCCAAGGAGTGTCCCAAGGGAGGAATGGGAGGAGGACCGGATAGGAATGGATTCAGGGACCGAATGTTTGGACGCGATCCGTACCCTCCACCGCCACCACCACCTTTCCTTCGCGACAGGCTGATGGGTGGTGGCCGCTTCGGGGTAAGTATTCTTCTGAGAGAAATCTTCATCGTTCGTTCTCGCGGCTGAAACCATGCAAATAGTACAGCATGATTTGTTCCGCTTCGTTATCAGGATTACGAAAGCTACTATGACAGGAGAGGATTCGAGGACACCAGGGATCTCTACGAGAGGCGGTTTACGGGTATGACAACAGGATCCCGTGGCATGGCAACTTCCATGCGCGGGCTTGAGTATTCAATGCCCGCACTACCCACAAGACGAGATCCAATGCCTCCTATGCCTGCTCTAGGTATGGGATCCATGCGCGATAGCGGCTTCTCCCGTGGACAAGAGTACGGCATGTTCAGCAGGCGATCACCTCCTCCGAGTGGCAACAACGGTCGGTTCAGGTGAGTAGGTGTAGTCAGGAAGTTTCCCCGATCCGTCCGACTTAACATTGTGAACGTTCCAGGCTGGATTAATTAGCCCATGCGAATAACGGGGTTCTCGGGTGATCCGTTCGTCCAGCCTCTTTTTTTTTTTTTCTTTTCTTATATATTCCTCATCCCTCTGTCGCTCGAACTGCAGGGACACACGATTCGCAGAGAGAAAAGGTGTACTCGCGATTTGAAACGAAGAGAAAGAATGATTCGTTTCGTCGAAATGTCGTTTTATCGGCGGAAAGAAATGACGTCGGCAGATTGACTTACCGCGCCGGCCCTGTATGAACCGCGAAGTATTCGCGATAATTGACGTTTATCGCGCGTATCGATCCGACACCGAAGTTGCGCGATCTACGCGATCGTACCTACCAGACTACTCGACAACGCTAGATTAAAGCTCGATCTGTCTAGGAAAAAGCGAGATGATTCGTCGGGCGACGCGACACGCGCTCGTGTGCTGACTATTTCCGGTAGAAGGTTAGAAGTTACACTCGGAACGGAATACAGACACGTTCCCGTACCTTTTAGATTTCAGTGTACCGCAAGCAGCGTACCGACCTTATCCTCCATGAATGCAGGCAATCCTAGAAAAACAGTAATGGGTCAATGCTATATGACAGGCGCCGATGTATCTTCGTACTATACGGAGTAAGTCCTGTGTGTGTGACCAATTTGTCGACGAGTAGTCGCGTCCCCGTCACACATTCCCCGTCGTCGTTGGCAACGACGCGAAAGAAACGTCCAAGGGCCTCGACTACTCGCACACATTCCAAGTAAACGAAGTTCACTGCTCTTCTCTAGGGACGTCCGAAATTCACGATAGACTCACTCGGTCCACGGCGTCAACTGCGCGTTTAGCCTGTATCTTTCATAAATCCTTTATGTTTCAAGTTCTTCTAACGTGCATCACTCGACAAGGAGTTGCACGGAGGCCTTGGAAGAGAAGATACGTTCCTAAGGAATACGAACTAGAATTTCTTGATTGTATATCTGCGCAGAACAAAGGGAGAGCAAGTGGTCTGCATTTTATCGAACAATGCTCTACAGATAGAAAGTGAGAGAAGGTGGGCTGGTTCGAGTGTCTGAAAAGGACGCTGGTCAATTTTCTCTGGGAGCCTCGTAAGTAGAAATTGGCTTACGAGGAGTTCGTTCCTCAAAATCGTCGGGTATTGCATTTACCGTTGGTTTTTCGGCACCCGTCGCTTTTTGAATTCTCGCACTTACCCGGGACG
Organism: Xiphydria camelus; assembly: GCA_963678675.1. Taxonomy (NCBI): domain Eukaryota; kingdom Metazoa; phylum Arthropoda; class Insecta; order Hymenoptera; family Xiphydriidae; genus Xiphydria; species Xiphydria camelus. Next base: position 27,885,687 of record OY783195.1, read on the forward strand.
AGTCGTCGTGTCGTGCTCTCCTTTGAGAAGATCGGCGTCGAACGAATCGCACGAGTACTCTGAAATTTTCACGTTTCCGTAATTCCGAACGACTGCGCAATCGATTACGTTGTGTGAATGTTGTTTGAATAACGTTGCCTAAACGGAGTGTCCCTCTGGGCCGAATTGATTTCCGCCCGTGATATCTGGGAGGGGGGCAATACATATCATTCCCAAATTTTCAATCTACATTGCGACTCTATTGATTCGAATTTTCCAGTTTTTCCCCTCTTAAATTTGACGTCGCACGAGACACTTCGTGCCTATGCACATACATACTGTAAGCATGTAACTTGCAAAAATCGCATGGGTTACGTTATCCAGCCCCACGTTGTGTCTGTCTCGTGACTAACTCCAATTCTCTACAGTGGTCTTCCTTCTATTTTCGTCACTACCAAAGATCCCGATTTCATAATTCGGCCGATCTCCGGTCTGTTAGGCTCTTTTTTTCACCGACATTTGTACTTTTCGTACCGAATAAAATTGACAGAAATTCTCAGCACTCGCGTCGAATTCTTGTAGACGTATTTGTAGTGTTGGTTTGGGATGATTTCGATTGCTTCTTTTTTTTCGCACGAATATTACCGTACTGCTCTCTGTGACCGAACGCACCTCTGTATTACCCTCTTCGTACAAACTGTATTCGGCTGCGCACGTTCGAAGACGGTCGGTAGTCGGTCGGTCTGTCTGTTGGTCGGTCTGTCGGTCGGTCTGTCGATTGGTCTTGCCCGTAAATCCGCAATTACGGTCATATTAGGCGGCACGCGTAATAATATCGTCGATGTAATACATAACCACATCCATATACAAGCAGAGAGAGAGAGACACACACACATGGGGGAAATAATTCACAAAGTTAAGCCTTGGACAAGGGAGAGCCAATCTTTGGTTTATGTTTCTATAACCGATGGGGCAGAATCGATTATTTATTGTACCGCTGTTGTAGTAGAGGCATGTACGAGGACTTCAGCCGAGACTCGTTCGAGGAGCGTAGGTAAGTAGAGACGTACCGATGGGTATATCGCACACCAGTCCGAAAATCCTTCGTAAGAACAAGTTCCCCCCGCTGTCCTTTTCTTTACATCGATCGTTCTGAACCGGAGCCGCGCTCCCGCATCGCATCGAATCGAATCGCGTCCGCATAACGAGTTCCCCCGGCGGGCCAATGAGAACGCCGCCGCCGAGGCGGCCATGACGACGCGGTCTCGACACCTCTCTTTTGACCGCTAGTGTCCTCCGTCGGGTTCTCCCTCTCTCCCTCTGCCCCCCTCGTCAAGCTACCCGCGCACGCCCCGTCGCCGTCGTCGTCGTCGTCCTCGCGCGTCTCGATCGATCGGCTCATGCTCGTGTAACCTCGTGGGCAATCGTACCCAGACCACACGCATGCACCGGCGTGGACCGAAGGTCGCCGGGAGGGATATGCCGTAGACACTTACACATCGCGAGATAGATCAGCGAACGCGATGTAGACAGGTTTATTGGATCGGGAGGATCACGCGCTGCTTAATCTGATTCAGGATAGCCGACGTAAAGAAGAGTTTAGACAGTGGTTTGCTGCTGCTACTCTGAAAACTTGCACACTTGACAACCTCGTCCAAACTACCCCGCCCTCTCTGACGATGAGCTAAACAGAAATGAACCGGACAATAGTTCGCCCTCGCGATGGAAGGAAAAATGGGAAAAACTCGTCCGAACGACAAAACGTTTTTTTTTCTCTCTTCTGACTCTCCACCTATCTCTCACTCTTTCTCTCTCTCGAGCTAACCTCGTGCCGCTTTCGTCCGTGTGACTGACGACATAATTTTGGTTACCAGACCGGGAATACGAGGGCCATCGCCGTCGCGCCGGTTCGCACCATACTAAAGCGTCGCGTCGGGATCGGATCGGTCTGTCTGTCGGTCGCTAGCAGGAAGCCTCGGGACCGAGATACTCTTGGCCGTCCGTCTGTCAATCTGCACGCGCGAAGATCTGCCGCCCGCTCTCTGTCGGAACATGTGCTGCCCGCAGTGCGCTAAACAAAAGAAAAAATACCCTCTGAGTTTCATTATCGTTCACTCTCCCCCTGATAAACGCGAGCAGACGTCCCTCTTTTATGTCGTGATCGCTGGAGAAGTACCTATCATGCAATTCCTTAATCGTTAATCGCCGTACGATTGGGTGATTTCGTGATTCGGACCTGTACGCTTCGTTTTTGTAGTCACCTTCACGATTAAAAAAAGGAGCGTTCCGAATCGTCGCGTGACACGCGTCATCGCACCTCTTCGTCACGCCGCTCGATAAGCGCGGGATTAAATCGGTTCGTGTAAATAACTACTCATCGTATCACGTAATACCTTCACTCTTCGTTCATTGATTCCAAGACCGTGTGTTACCACCACTGTACCGCTCCTATTCTACTGCGAAACTCGCGCACCGATAATTTCGCACGCGATATTGGGCATCTCTCGATCCGATCGCGGACGCTTCGACGTTTATTCAGACACGACCTGCCGTAGTCTCGCCTTAATTAAGGAGGATCTACGTACACGCACCACGAATAAGATCCGAAAGCCGGTAACACGAGGTCCTTTTTTCTTTTTTTATTCACCGCATAACGCAGTGCGTAGCGTACCATCGTACACCCACACACACACACACACACACACACAAACAGATACACACACCAGAAGACCCTCTCCCGCTTTATCCATCATGTCGAGAGGCGCACAAGACACGTTCAGGGTAGAAAAAGCGATTGGGGAAATCATTCGGGGGATCCGCCGGTGTCTGCCGTCGTGTTCAGAGAATTTTTTTCAACGAGGTTCTAACTTTTCCACAGCCGTCAGCCCGGAAGCACTTTCGAAACAATACCAACGTACGGGGCGTACACTTGTAGTTAGCCGCAGAAACGCCGTCGCTTCGTTCCCAAGGCACATCCAGATCCAGATAATCCGATGAAAATTTGAAAATCGAATCGTTCGCCAAAAGCGTATAGGTCCGGAGTTCCTAATCATCCCGTAATATTGCTAAATTACAATTGGACTTAGACTCCTGTCTTAGACGTCGTTTCTGATTAGGAATCTAAATGGGTCGAGTGGAAAATATACCATAGCATAGTAACGTAACCGTTTTATTAAGCTAGGATTAATTGACTTAAAATTATCCGAGTAAACAGTAACAGTTCCGCTCGTTTAGTTTGTAATCCGTCTCTCGAGCATACACATTGGTGTAAGTTTCTTTTTTTTTCTTTTTTGGTAAGATTCGTGTTTTCAATAATAATTATATAACATACATGCTAATAATGAAATGTAATACAATGTACTTGTGGAATTCACAAAATAACGCACCGTGTTTTTAATTCAAATCACCGTATCGCCGCATATCCCCAACTTTTTTTTTTCGTTTCGTTCGAGATCTACATCCAAAAATCGGCCGCGCTTCGCTGGCTTCCTGCGTCGTCGCGTATTGCGTCCGTGCTCGTTCGCGATTCGCGCAAACGCGTTCCTCGCTCGCTCTTTCCTATTTCAGCCGCCGGTCAATCTCAATCTCAAATCCTTATCCCCCGCTTCCTTCCTCACCCCTGCTCCTCCCTGTCTCTCTCTCACTGCTTTTCCCGACCTAATTTTTTCCGTTACTTCCTCCTGGAATCTCGTTACGTACGAGATTTTAAACCCTGGTCTCGAGAGACCATGGAAGCTGTTTCTTGCGTAATCAGATTCTCCAAAGTGCCCTATGGACAATTTACTTTTGGGGAAAAAGATCGTGAGCACTCCTCGGACAAGCTTCGCGTGAAAATTACAAATCTCCGAATGCAGTCCATCGGTCGTTCGACGCCTCCTGCACACTCCCACGAGCCTCTCGCGATTTCTCTGCCCCTCCGTAGCCTACAAAGCGTGATACAGTTTACGAACTGCTTGGGGGATTTTTGCGAGAAGCCTGCCCGACGAATCACGAGAGTCTTCGAGTATTCCTCCGTCCATGAAGACGCATTGATATCGCACAACACGCTGCTCGAGTGTCTTTATGTGCGTTATCGTAGATCAGCAAATAAAGAAGCTTTAGAACCCATCGAACGAGCGATGGTTTACTTCGAAGAGCCCTCTTTCACTTTCGCGCAAGTCTGGGCCGATGGAAATTGATGGAAATTACGGGCAGTCTTCTGGCGTAAAAAGATATAAACGAGAGACGAATCATTCAAAATAATCGCGACACCATATATTCTTCAGGCTGGTTTATTAAAAGTTCCTTCCACGATCACCGATCGTCGAAACTGTAGACTTTCGCGTTTCTCGGAACTCCTCTGACGCTCTTCCTTCACGAAATGATGATCTGTTACCACATAAACCAATGACTGGCGCGATTCTGTATTTGTATTTCTTCTACTACACATTTAAGGCATATAATGACGCTCTTCATATGCATTCGAGGTACCATATAAAAATCATTCGTTGTGTGACTGATGCTTTCAGAACAATTGGCACTACGGATGAGGTGGTTTCGCACGAGCTAGCGTACAGTGCGAATAAGTCGCTTCACGCATATACGGACGTGGGTTACTAATCGTACGCGAGAACAAAATTCAATACCGTATTTCCTTTTCGAAGTGGTTCACTTGTTTGTATATCCGATGATCATAGTGCTTGTGTTTTGCAAGTTCTTTAATAAATGTTAACACGTGCGAAGAGAATATTCTTCCATTGTGTGAGATATCCACCTTCTCTTCTGGTCCCAGATAGACGTAGGCGTAGCAGGTACACGATTTTTTGCGTAGAAACCGTAACTTCTCTTTCTTCTTCTCTTACTGAATGTGTAGGAATTTTTGGGAAAGGAAAATAACGTTTCCACACACAGAGGCTCGTACTATTCAAACTTGTAAATATATTGGACAAAGTCTAGCAATTGGTCTCAAAGGTACATCTATTTTTACTTTTCCGCGCATAGGGGCTAGTCCAAATTCGGTTACCAAGGCGCAATTGCTTACCAAAAGTATTTTCAGAGATCGCAATAATCTCAATGACAAGAGGCCAGCGTCGGTAATTTTAGAACAAGCACGGAGGTTGAGTCGCTGGATGGCTCTGCAATTTCGCGCCACCACGTCGAGACTCTCGTCGGAAATTGTACAATTTTCCAGGGAGAGACTCGTCAATCTGTGAGGAAGAAACAAATAGTAATTCTAAATTTTCTTTACGAGGAGCGGAATGAGAAATTGTAATCAAAATTTTGTCGGCGCTGTTACCAAGTAAAATTTTTGACGCACTTTGGATATATACGTCCAAATTTAACTTCACTAGACACCGAGACGAGGAAAACTGCGCGGTGACGTACCTAATAATGCGCCTCTCGAACATTGATCTTATGGCCTCGTCGGAAACCTGGTAGCAATCAGCCAATATCAATTCTTCGAGTTGAGAGTTGTAGTCCACCAGAGTTGATAGGAAAGGCGCGTTCACCCACGCGCAACCCCTCAGTTTTATCGACGTCGAGTTTGTGAACTCGATGAAGTCGCCCGTCATGTGAATGCCGTTACAACCACTCAAGTCCAGATGCGTTAAATTCCGATGCTTGCGTAGAAGGTCGACGAGATGCCGACCGCTTAGCCAGTAACTGTTGCTTAGATTGACTCGTCGCAAACTCTCGCACGTGGCTATCAGTACCTTTTAGGAAAAAGATCAGCATTCGATGAACCGAATGAATTATTAGTGTCGCGAGATGCGGAGTAAAGAGGAATTCACTAAAGGAGGAAACATTTCAGGATAAACGGAACTTTTGTTCAGACGGTTCTGTTTACATTGAAATTTGTTCCATTCGAGGTAGCTTTACCCCTTAATTTGGTTCACAATTGGACTTATACGCCGTATAAGCTCTACTGACTTTGAACGATCGATATATCGCGAGACTTACGTCGCGTGAATCGCAACGATGGGATCGAAAGCGGAGGACGCGTGACGCGAATCGTTTCTTTTCTCGTCGAATCACGACCTGGAATTCCGATTGCCGTCCCGACGAGTGCAGCTGCGTGTATCGGAACCGCCGTCGTTACGTCCCGCCCGTCCCGTGGAAACGTACCGGAGGCCGCACGTTACGGATTCGTTCAACGTTAACTCGACGTGGATTAATCATTTGCTGAGCGCGATAAGTATCGTCGCGATTGATTGCTTATTAGCATTAGATCGTAAATCATGTAAAAATCTAGAGTACCGGGACCATCGGATACGACGTGTTATCCCTCGCCGGAGCGAGAGCGAATGTAGCAACGGTATGGTGGAAAATGGAGCGAGCTATTTTCTGCCGACTATGCAGGAACCGTGACGTCGCGACGCTGCCACAGCCACAGACCGATTGCGTTATTGTATCGAGTCTTCGCGATAGGATCGTAGAACGTGCGACGACGTGATGACTCCTTAAATGTCGGGCCTTCGATTCCGGTAAATAAACGGTAACGAGATCGATTCGTCGTCAAATCGAATTGAGACGTACGTTGTGTAGGTATGATCGATCAGAACGGATTACTCATTTGTTTATTTTCAGGTTGACTTGATAATCCGCGGGGGACTGGACGAGGATCGTTTGAGCGAAGGGATTCGCATTTTCGATTGCATCGGGCGGAGAAAGTCGGAGCCGTTAGGAGGTGGCGAGTGCGCACGGTTTGAAGCGGGCCGGTGAGCCTCGCGAGCGCTTCCTGTCGCCGCATCCCCCTCAGTCGTGCCGTGACCAGCCGCGCGCGAATGAATGGGGCTCGAGTATCGGCTCACGCGTAACGGGAAGGTGCGTTACGAATACGGCGGTACACGAGTGTGTAACGTCGCGAAATAAAGTAATTTCTTGTGACGTACTTCAAAGATATCAGGGTGGAAGTTCACGCACGAAGAAACATCTAGAGTTCTCCACGATACGATATAATTGTCGACCAGCGCTTGGAAGTCCGCTGACAGGCCTCGCAAATGAAGGAGATCTTGCAGATCCAGCCGACAAAAGATGTAATCATAGACCACATCGTTCCAAGGCAGATCTACCAACCGTATCATTATTTCACTCATGATAATTAATGACTCTGGCTCATTGTCTTCGTGCCTGGAAATACGAAGGTATTTCACCAGTTGACAATACAGATGCATTTGAACTAATAAAAAGATGATGTGAGCTGGATAAAAGAGTTTCCTGATTTAATTCCTGAAAGCGCTTTGAACGCGAAACCTTGTTTGATGTACGTGTATTTTTTTTAGTTATTTATGTGACTGAAGTTTCGAACAATTCGATTTTCGATTTTAAATAATCATGTCAATATTGAGTTTATTGATTACTTTATTTTCAAGTTTCCCCGTTCTCAACAAATTTCTCCAAACGCGAGTAATCGATAAACTCGACATTGACCTTGATTTTCACGTGCTTAGGTCCTGCTGTTTATAAAAGGATTGACGTAAGTGTTTATATTATAATATAAATATCTAGTGTCAACTGTATTATCGCGAAGTCCGAGGAGGACAGCTCACGCGTCTTTCTTTAAGTTCTATTCATACAATTCATACGTTTATGGACGAGGGAAGCTTCTCGTGGCAGCAAACGATAATTGTCTGGAATTATTTTTATGGTCTTCGTTTGTGACAACTGAATTCTGACGAATAATAAATTCTTCGCGGCACCGTAAGGAGTGATCATGCATTTTCTCAAACAGCAGCTTTTAATGATTGACTCCAGTCTTTCGCGATTCAATTTTTCACGTGGTTTTTTTAAAAACAAAAATCAACAATCAAAGTAAGTAGTTTTATTATGGAATCAAGGAACTCTATAGATAATAATATTCGCGATAGAGGAAAACATTTTTCAGTCCGTTTCAGTAATGTTTAAATATCATTTGCCTTCATAATTATACATTCAGCTGGTGCGTTTCTTCGGTTTGTGGTTGAATTAATGATCATTATCTGCTTGTCATGTGGCATGTGATATGAGTCGTATATTTGCAAAACTCACTCTTCGACAAAAATTAAAAAATCGAGATATATACGCCATCTGTCTCAGAATATGCCGAGGAACATTCATAGCATATTTTCCAGGTGTAAAATCCGCTCTTTGAATAGCAATGTGATTTGAAAATATAAGGTTGAATGCAAAACTCACTCGTTGGTTTCAATATTTGGATGCAAAAGTCACTCTTTACTCTCAGCCTATTAAAATGTCAACATATTGTCACGTGACCATATAAGCTGCTTCCGTTATTCGTTTGTTTCGTTGGGTTAGTCTAGTGCGCCGATTTCATTGTCTTGTTTAATTGTGTTTTATAATTAAATTAAATTAAATATTAAAGTTCTGAAATGGATGCAGAACAAAATATTGTTTCCTGTCCTCCTGGAAAAGGTAGAAAGAAAATCCGAAAACAGTCTAAAAGGGAAAAGCTAAAAATTGCAAGGTAAACTGAATAAGCGACCAAATTTTGTTAAACACCTAAGTAAGTATTTCTTTTATTTTATAGATATAGCGCTAAACAATTACCTCTATTTCCGAATTGTGGACACAGTGGGAAACCTGGATTGCCATACTTTTGTTCAACTTTAAAGATGCAGCAAGTAAAACGTTTCCATGAAATTCTGTACTCTTCAGCAGATAAAGTTAAACAAGATACATTTATTCTTAAATGCTGCACTGGGAAAAATCCAAAAAGAACAAATAGAAATAAAAGAAGAAATAGCCAAGTCTCGATTGAATACAATATTCCTGATGACAAGGGCAACTTTGTACGTGTATGCAAAAATGCGTTCTTGAGAATAACTGGTATAAGTCGGTTTCGAATTGAAAGAATAGTTAAAAACTTTGTGATAAAGAACGAAATTCCAAAAGAAAGAAGAGGTGGTGATCGGGTGGGAAACAAGAATAATGATAAGAAAAATCAAATTAAGCAGTTCATGGAATCACTAACATGTGTAGAGTCACATTACTGTAGAAGTAAATCCTCTGAGCGCCGGTATTTACCATGTGAATTAAATTTTAAAAAATTATATGGAATGTATCTATCAAAGATTCAAGAGAACTGCGTAAGATTGAGCTACTTCCGTGATTACGTGAAAAAAAACTATAATTTGGGTTTTGGCTCTCCCAAGAGTGACGTATGCTCTACCTGCTTAAGGTCCGCTGAAATGTTGAAAACCATTGAAGTCGAAAACGACAGAAAGACACATATGGTTGAACAAAGAATACATAAATTAAAGGCCAAAGCTTTTTATAAATTACTGAAAACTGAAGATCCATGTGTACAAAATTTTTCTTTTGACTGTCAAAAAAATTTGGCCTTGCCAAAATTACCAGACCAAGCTTGTTACTTTAGCCAACAATTAAATTTTAATCACCTAGCTGTTGTAGCTAGACACGGCGATAAACAAAGGTCAAATTTAAGTCCTCCTTATGTGTTTTCCTATGTTTGGTTAGAAACGGATGCACCCAAGGATTCTAATACAATATCCTCCGCAATGTATCATCTTTTGAAGAGATTTGACTTCATTGAAGGTACAACAAAAGTACGCTTGTTTGCAGATGGTTGCGGGGGGCAAAATAAAAATACAATTATTATGGCCATGCTTTCCTCATGGCTCCTTAAAGATGCACCTAAAACCATCGAAACGCTCGAATTCATCTTTCCAATGGTGGGCCATTCTTACATGCCACCAGATCGAGTTTTTGGTCTTGTGGAAAGATATTTGAAGAAAGAAACTGTTATTGTTACTCCTCAGCAATACGAAGAAGTGATAGAAAAATACGCAACTGTCAGAAGAACTGACGAATGGAGTCTTTTTGACTGGAGGGGTGTAACGTCTGAAGTTTTTAAAAAACCTGGGGGATGGCATTTTGCATTCAACAAAAGCAAAAGGTTTATTCTTACCAGACAAGGAAACGTCAATGTTCAAATACGCGGAGAAACTAACTATTGTGCTGATGTTGGAGTATTTAAAGGGGTATGCAAAAGAGGCAAGAACATCTCCTTACTTTCACCGAAACTTCTTCCTTATGGAAAAACTCTAAAAGGAGATAAATCTTCAATTGATAAGTTGTTGACTGCTCACTTCGGTGATAACTGGCAGGACAAGCAGGAGCTTGTATTGTATAAAAAAGTCTTATATCCATCAACCGAAGATAATCTCGAAAACAACAGTGATGATGATGAGGTGGCTTTGGAAGGTGAAGAATGCAGGAATCCAGCGTATGGCGACTTCGAAATTTAATTTCTAGATTGGTAAAGGCCGGCCCATGTGCGGAGTCACGATTAAAAGAATATAATATTTATTTTTTGTATATTCTTAATAAAGTTATTCTCAGTTGTTCATACAAACATTTTTTTTATTTTCACTATTCGTTACATCATATCGGGTGCAAAACTAACTCAATGATTTACTTAGGTGCAAAAGTAACTCTTTACTATTTACAGATTGTAAATTATGACTGTTTCACTAACCAATGATTTTTGAAACTATTGTCAAGTGATTAAGGTTTTGTAGTGTAATCTAGTGATACATTTTTAACACTCCCGTAAACTTAGAATGCTTTCAAACAGTTTTCTGTAAATATCTCAAAACAACATTACCAGCAAAGAGTGAGTTTTGAAAATATACGACTCATATGTCTGACTACACATATTACGTAATTCAACACAACAGCACCATTAAAACTGCGCGTCAGTAGGTTTGTCTCGATGTCTACACACGTATTATAGGATGGAGAAATCAGTGTAGAGAGTGTACATAACTTGAACAAACCTTGTATCTTGACACGAAGTTTGAAGTTCTGCTCAGTTGGCGCGTGCTCGCCTGTTAGAGAGGTTGTGTACTCGTTGCTCCCGTTCTCTACGAAAGTTCGATGGCGGACAAACTGCGGTAAATGATTATCGCGTATCGCTCTTTGTTTAACACAGACGTTAATAAATCGCGAAACTAAAATCGACTGTGCATAAATCGCGATCCGCTTTGTAGGTTAGGTTGTGACCCATACACGACGCATTTGACGGGCTTCCATATGTAATATCGTTGGGTTAAAATCATGATTGTAAAAATATAAAAATATCGCAAACCTGATTAACGTTCTAATTGAAGATTAATTCTGCACGGCATCTTGAACTGCGCGTCATAATTTATAGCTGCAGAGCTTAATTGACGAAGACAGATAAAATCGTTCGACTGTATAGGTTATAAATAATGCATGTTATCGCGATCCATCGTGAGCCCCTCGCTCCACATAAATTACAGTCGCGCACATAGAGAAAGGAGTTGTAAAACGTAGTATTGATTATGCAATCGGAGCATCCGTACGTGACACTCAAAGATACAATAATTTTAGAGAGAATCTCGTCCTCGGCTTGGGCAATCCGCTCCTCGATATTTCCGCTACAGTGGATAAGGACTTTTTGAAAAAATATGACTTGAAGGCCAACGACGCAATCCTCGCCGGGGAGAAGCATAAACCGCTCTATGATGAGTTAATCGAACAGTGCAATGCCAACTTCATTGCCGGCGGGTCTGTGCAAAATACTATGCGAGTGGTACAGGTAATAGTCTTTCCTATAAATAAGTTGCGATTGCTTTTGAAGTTGGAAGGAGATGGTTTGTTTGCAAACTTATACAGGAAATATATCGACTACCTTTTTTTTCTGGTTATCCATGCAGATTATATTATTTTTTATTTGATAGCAGAGTTCCTGTATATAACAATTATCACCTAGCTATAATACTAGTGCTGCATAATTACTTCATTGATAACAATTTGCTCTTACCGTTGTGTCGTACATGTTTGGTACAAGTACAGTAAATCGTTATTGAATTTTCAGTGGTTTGTCGAGAAACCGAATGTAACCACATATATGGGTTGCGTGGGCAAGGATAAATACTCACAAATATTAGGAGATTGCGCGCGTTCGGCCGGCATAAATGTTCGATATCAATACACGGATAAAGAGCCGACCGGTACATGCGGGGTACTCATTACGGGAAAACAGAGATCGCTGTGCGCAAATCTAGCAGCCGCAAATCTTTTCTCTCCGTCGCACATCGAGGAACCCGAAAATAGAAAATTAATAGAAAAGGCAGAATACTTTTACGTCTCCGTAAGTAGCAGTTTATTTTCCTCGGCATAGCGAAGAAAAGAGTCTGATAGACAAAATTAATAAGTTTTATAACACATCGGTCCTCGATTCTCTACTTCAGGGATTTTTCTTAACAGTCAGTCCAGAAACAATACAAATCATTGCTAAGCATGCTTTCGAGAAGAATAAAATGTTTATCATGAACTTGAGCGCGCCGTTCTTATGCGAATTTTACAAAAAGCCAATGAGAGCGGCACTGCCTTACGTCGATATCCTCTTTGGCAATGAAACCGAAGCGGACGCGTTTGCCAAGGCGAACGACCTTCGCACAACGGACAGAAGGGAAATCGCGCTAAAGATATCGAATATGGAAAAGATCAATGATAAGAGGAAAAGAATTGTGGTGATAACGCAGGGGGACGAGCCTATAATTTTAGCGAAAGACAATACTCTCATGGAATTTCCCATTGAAAAGATTCCGATAGAAAAAGTTGTGGATACCAATGGTGCTGGAGATGCCTTTGTGGGGGGTACGTACATCAGAAAGGAGCTAGGAAAAAATGCTCTTAACCCTTCAAGAGAATACTAATTTCACGGATCCTTCTTTCAGGATTTTTAGCTCAACTTATTCAAGGGAAAAGCATAGAGACTTGCATCAAGTGCGGAGTCTGGACGGGAACGCAAATCGTACAGAAACCTGGTTGTACTTACGAGGGGAAACCAGACTTTGCAGCCTGACCGAGGGAGTTTTTATCGGTCCGCAGAATCAATGTACTTAGTGAATATACAAATATTTTTACCTCGAAATCTTTTTTCTTGTGGAAACGACGGTACATTCGATCAATACATTAAACACCCATCGTTGTTACAGATTATTTACAGAGAAATCAAACTACGTAACTGTACCTCTTCCCCAACGCGACACGTATCTCTGCCGTTAATACGCTCCTAATTGTTTCGCAGCTTTCATTCTTACTTCCATAGAGTAGATAAACACCATACTGCATACAGAGTATCGCGTTTTCAATTGTCGCGAGTCATCAAACGTACAATCCTGCGTTACTCACGTTCGCTGCGCGCGATTTACACCGCGCGACAGATCGCTCTCTTCGAAATTCCACGTCACGAGTCGTTAATCGTTTTTTTTTCGCAACTCCAGAAAACGACAATTCGCCAGCGCGATAACAGTAAGCACCCGAACCGTCCCGAACTACGTCGACCTCTCAGATCGCTCGCAATTGATTCGCTCGCTAACTATAGGATGGCGTTGGCGTGCCGGCGCGGAAGGATACACGCGAGATAAAGAGGTTGCGTTGGTGGGGGAAGAGGACGGGCGGGGGTAAGAGGGAGAATCTTAAAAAAAAATCAATAATCTCATTATACGGAACTCTACGAAGCGTGGCATGTTTTGCACGTAACGACAAGGTGCTACCGCGCGTCCCCGAAGGCGGTTGAGGCGATAAGTCGTGAGAACGCACGATTCGTCGCGCGACGCACGGACACGTCGCGGACGCGGCCAAGTGACAGCGAGCAGTTTTGACGAAAGCGAGCGCTGAAGTGGCAGGTGTCGCCGCGTATCGCGCGTCGTCCGGTAACCAAGCGGACGCCCGGTTGGGCCTCGTTTGTCTCGTTCGGTTCGTTCGGTTTGTTGTACTGCGGGGCGCGGGTATACCTATACGGTGCACTCGGGTTTACGTCGTTTGGTTGGCCAACGCGCGTGCCGATGGGGTTCCAGATTCTCCCGAGCGACGCAGCGCGCTCCCCACCGCGTGCGCAGTAGCTGACGGCCATCTTTGTCAAGTGGTAACCTTTGTTGATTTGTGAAATGTGACGCCGTTTTACGAAATAATTAGTGATCGTGATATCGTGCCCGTGCGGTTGCAGCGGTCCGTCGCCTTGTGGATTACACGCGGAACTGCCGTGAAAGGTAATTTTCCGCCAGAGCGCCCGGTGCGAGCGGCAAATCCGCGGAATCGCCTCCCGACGCATACGGGCCAGGCGGGCTGACTCGTCAGAGCCGTACGCGGAGTGTCCGTCTCGTCGTTTTCGATCTACTGCGGTTCCGCACCGACGTCCAGCGCGCGGCGGAGTCCTCGGGGAGCAAGCCGGGGCTTCGCCGCGAACGATGACGCGGCTGTATCGCGCAGTGGCGGTCGCGCGTATCGAAAAAATGCATCCAAACGCGAGTCGTGAGAATCTGCCCAAGATGGCTGCCCGACGGGCTTCGAGAATGTTGTGACCGTGCCTCGGCAGCCGATTGCAATTGCCGGAATGATCGCTCCCGATATCCGCGGCCGATCGTCCCCGTCGATCGCCTCGCGAACACCGGCCAATTTGCCCCGGCGTTCGCGTCCACGGACCGGCCACGATCGCGGGAATCCGCTTCGGAATACCGCCGTCGCACGCGCGGCGTCGCAATTACGCATACCACGAAACATAACGGACACCGTTCGACGTAAGGAGCGTACGTCCCGCGAGGGAAGTCCTCGGACCGCGCGCCGAGATCGATCAACCCGGAAATATCGTTGTGCGTTTCTTGAAAATCACTGCGATTCGCCCAAGATGGCTGCCGACGGGCGACGGGAACGTCGGTACGCGACCGCGCCGCGTAATTACGAGCGTCGGCACGTACGACGGGCTGGAAGCGTCTCGTCCACGGCTCCTGCCGAGTCCTGCCGATCGCAGCGATCGACTTTTCCAGGTCGATCGGCCCCCGGAGGACGGCTCGGACGCGGAGCGCGATCGCGGATGGTTCGCCGAGCGACGGGTGACGGTCGCGGCCGGGCCGGCGGGTCGCAGCTGCTCTCCTGCCTTCTTGCTCGGGTGAGAGGGGCCGCGAACACCCGGTCCCTGCTGCCTGTCCTGCCGGACGGACGGACAAATAGACGCACGTTCGTTCGGGGGCCGGTATTTTGTTTTACTTGATAAGTCGGACGCGCGCGCGAGTGACGCACCTGCGTTATCGCCGCGCCGGGTTCGCCGAACGTAGGTCAAGGTACGCTCCGTCGATCGCCGCGAAATCGCGTGAATTTTTGCGACACCGGGAGCAGGAATCGTCTCTCGCCGTTGTCGTTCTTCGCACTTCCGTCGGTATTTTCGTTCCCGGCTTCATCCGACGTTGCGTTTCCGCGACGCGACACGGTAAATCGAGTCTGCGTCGATTGCGGCACGCCGCGAAGAATGTCATTGTTTTTTTTTCTTAATCGGTGACGCAAACCGCTTCGTCGAATTCTGCAACGACGAAAGCAATTTCGCATGCGGATTTTGCAATCCTCGCGATTTAGACCACGTGTGCGCGCTTCTAAACTTTGAAAACTCCCGCGCGTTCGTTGGAAAGTCGACGAAACGAGACGTGATGCATTTTCGCGCGAGAGACGCGTCTCTCCCTGGTGTTTTCACGGGACAGCGCAGACACTCGATCCGCTCCGCCGCTGCAAGAGCATCCTTTTTTGTTCCTCGCGCGCTCGTGGAAAAGAAAATATTTCCGGCTGTCCCGGTATGTACGCATCCTCGATATCGCGTCTCGCGATCGAGCGCGAGTCTAGTGATAGCGACGCCGGTGAAGCTGTGGTCCCCTCGCTTTGGCAAAAGCCGGGGAGTTCCCGTCGCGGCAAGAAATCGTCGCCAAATACTCTCGCTCGCGAAGAAGGCAGGTAGAGCACGGAAATTCCCGTTCCGGAGGACGCGACTCGTAATGTGGAAGGGATAAAATGGGGCAGGAAGGACTCCCCAGATACAGCCGGTTTACCGCGTCCGATAAACAAGGATCGATGTATCCACATACGGATTAGACGGGGAGAAGAGACCCTCAGGAATCGAAACGCGGCGCGCACCAACGAGACGGCGGCATTTTTCTGCTCTCTCTCCCCGCACCGGCTGCACTCGCTCGTGTGATATTTATTATCGCGTAGGCCGGCACATTGGACCCGGGCCTAGGTCAACGTAGACTTAACCTACGTTCTCGCGCGTTTTCTCCGCGACGCAAAGTATTCTCGTCCGGTGGAATCGTTAATCCCGAGGAGATTGTCGGCACCGCCCGTTCGATGGCTTTCTCCGCTACCGCGGGTTTTTTTCTATCGGAGCTCTCGCCGACGCGTCTCCAACGCGAGAAGAGGCAATGTACACGTATCCCAGCGTCACGGATTCTATTGCTGGTGATTTTTTAAAATGTCATCTTGAAATATACGAGCTAATGGATAATTAATTCTCATGCCTGGTGTTTCTCTTGAATATAAAGTTGCTGAAATTGAGAATACATATGCTTGAATAATTGATACTGAAAATTATAAAGTGATTAAAATTGTTTGAAGTAAAATTAGAAAATAAGTAAATGATTTAATGATACATTAATTCTCATTAAAGATATTAAAATATGGCCTGCAATTTTATTAGCTGTTAAGCGAATTGGTAATATTCAAGGTCGAATAAAATTTCTAATTGATTCAATTAAGACTATAAATGGTATTGATGGTGTAGATACTTTGAGGTATTAAATGTATAAATATAGAATTAGTATCGATTATGATGGAAGCCAGGTGATATGAAAAGCATTAAATAAAACACTGTAGTTGAGTAACTCACAAAGAAAGACTTCTAATACACTTGGTCCTTAGTTCTTTCTCTCTCTCTCTCTCTCTCTAGGTATATATTGTTTCATATAAACATTCGTACGATATTTGAGAGCAGACCCTACGCGTAAAAATAGTTTCGTCGTGACATCATCAGTTCGCCGTACACATCAGATTATTCAATAAATTTTGCTGAGCTGATTTTTGCTAATTCCAATAATTAGTTTTAAAGATTCGTCCATAAAATATTAACATTAGTCGTATAGGGACAGCTAATGATAAAGATAGAAGTACAGCGGCGTTTGTCTTGATTAATGGAAGCGTGAGAATTGACTGATCATTAGTAAGTGCGTTTGAAAATGACATTTTAAAAAGTCACCAGCGACAGAATCCCCAGCAATTCCAGCGATTGGAAGTCACGCGACGAATCATTCTTTGAGACGAACTCGACCTTCCTTCCTTGTATTCCCTACACGTACTTATACTCTTCACAAAATTTCCAGCGATGAGAAAAAAACAGTACGGGATTCGATCCTTTTCCCTCTCCAATCGAGGAGCAAAAGCTGCAACGCGTTGCGCACGGTGCTCTCTCCCGCTTTAAGGTACATTTAGCATAACAAGTCCTGTCACGATGCCACGCAGCCATGTCACGATTAAATGTCACAAATGTGGACGCACCTTTACGTGGCTACTCGATGCGCGTACACACCTATACGTATCGAGCGACTCGCGGATCGACTTAATAGGCCGTGCACACTTACACGGAGAGGTCACGTCACGTGCGCGTATTGCGCGATCCGAGATTCTCCGGTGTAATAATAATTTCAGACATTCAACTCGCTCCTCCTCGCTGCGTTTCTCTCGCCACCAATCGTTCGTATTAATAGAGAAAGTCCGCCGCCGATGATTTCGCGAGAATTTAAGAATAGAAGATGATCGATCATCCGCAGAGGTGTCGCGTCGCGACGCTCCCTCCCCGAACGAGTGACCACGTTCCTCTTGCAAACACGATTCGCAATACGAGGATTTCGTTCCTCGCGTAATTCACGGTACCAGAGTTCCCCGGTTCCCGCACACTAATGCTCCTCCGCCTGTTGCAGATCACGGCTGAGACGAGGACGCGGTCGAAGAAGACGCGTGTCGACGACGCTGGCACGGTGGACGAAGGCGACGCGAGCGTTCGTCGTCGTGCAGCGGCAGGGAGGCGGCGCTCCCGCCCGGCAGCATGTGAATGCGCGGACGACGGAGTCGTCACGGAGGAGGTGAATCCGTGCCGGGCCGGCAGAGATGGGGGAGCACGAGTCCGCTGACACGTGGTCGGCTTGGTTTCTGGACGCGATCAGGAAGATACGCAGCCAGAAGCAGCGGCCCAGTGTCGAGCGGATATGTCACGCGATCCGTCAGCACCACAATTATCACGAGGAGGAGATCGCCGAGCACCTCGAGGTCGCCGTCAAGCGCGGCGACGTCCTCAAGATCTTCAACAAGGGCCAGTCCTCTTACAAGGATCCGGGCGGCCTTCAGTCGCGGCCGCTCAAGGTCGGGAAGGCGTCCGACTTGAGCAAGGTCTTCGGCAAGGCCGTGCGGGAGCTGGGCGAGAGGGACGGCTCGACCTTGAAGAGCATCGAGAAGTATGTCAGGCAGAGTCACACCGTCGAGGAGGAGGCGGAAGGTGACCTGAGGACTGCGCTCAAATTGTCCGCGAAGAGGGCCGTGGATCGGGGCTTCGTCGTTCAGGACGGCAGGCTCTTCAGGCAGCCGGACAGACCACCGAATCTCTCGAAGAAGGTCGGCGACTCCGGGCATAATTCGTCCTTCGAGACCTTGCCGCCTAAGGTGAGCTTTCCTCGATCGATATCTCTTTTTTTTTCTTCGTATTTCTCGCAAAGATTTGTCGCCGAACAAGTGCATAGCACGCTCGCTGGAAAATCGGCGAGAACATTTCGTCGACGCAGCGAGTGATACTGCCGTAATACCGAAATTCGAACGCTCTTACCTAGTGGAAGTGAATGTGCACGGGGATTCCGACCTCGCAGAGGTCGAAATACGCGGAACGCCTCGCACGGCCTTGAACCCACGGCGAAACCGCGCTAGCGGGTGACGATTTGCCCCAAGACGCGCTCTGCGCGGAATATCTAATCCCGGACGGGAGCGATCTATACGCGTAACGCGCCCGGTATTAGTATCTCGTACGTAGGACGAATCTACTTGGCTGGCGCGCTCGTAACCGGTATATCCTCAGCACGTTCACCGCTGTGTACGTAGGCCTGCCAGTCGACCGGCAATGTGTTCGTACGGCGGGCGAAAGACGCGCTAGTATCCAGTGGCAGCGACGACGACGACGCGAACGACACCGGTTGCCAAGTCAATTCTCGCTTTCCATCGCGCTTGCGAGTTCACTGTAGGTCAAGCGTGTAATAAAAGGTAAAAACGACGCAGAGTTCCCCACGCGCGCTGCACGACTCGTCCCCGTCGATCCTGGTGAGATCGGACTCGAGGGACTCTTGCCCTCTCCTGCCTCTCCTCATCTCACCTTCCTCTTTTTCTCTCTCCCTCATCATTTAAACACCTCGACTCGTTCGGTTCTCCTTCCTCCTCGTTGGATAACATCTGCTACAAGCCGATCCTCGCATCTACGACACGATCGCCTTGCTCGATCGATACTTTCACAATGAATCGATTATTTATATCGATTCGAAGAAGTCGGTCGGCTGCTCGCTTCCTTCCCTCGCGCCTCTCTATTTGCCGATCGAAATGTCATCGGCGTATCACAGCCGCGGATAAATCGCGCGCTGCTACAATTTCGTCGTGTGAATCTTTGCCGTCTCTCCTTATAAGCTCACGCTATCTCGCATATTCTCGATCAGGGTGTCTAGCGGTCAGGGAAATCTGGAAGACCTGGAATTGTCAAGGAATTTGGTATTCCTGGACAAATCAGGGAATTGTCGGGGAATCCTGAAATTTTTCTGGATTTTTTCCCTGAAGTCTAGAATGACTTTTAAGGAAATCGGGTAGTTGAAAATTGTACATTACTATAGTTCCGGTCGAATAGAAGATACACGCGAATTATACGCCGCGTTATCGCGCTGGATAGAGAAATTTACTTTCCCCGGTGCCCGATAACCCGGTTAAATTTCATTTATCATAAAGCAACGATCCCCCCGCTGACGCAGTCATTTTTATTCGTCACAGATTTCCTTTTGCAGCGAAGGATTACACGCTGTAGAAATAGTTTAACCACCGGCCCCTCCGGACATGCCACCCTGGAAGTCGTTTCCCGCGGACCGTACCGTCGAGTTCCCGTTCTCGCGGGCGTATCCCGTGTAAATCGAGCAAAACGACGTAAGCAGCACCGGCGTTACGCTCCTTTCGTCGAGCCGGCGGCGAGTCACGCCGAGTGCCCACGCCTCGCGGAGGAGAGAGAAGTCGGACGGTGCGCGGCGTATATTGCGAGGAATGATGGCGCGGGCGAGAGGGACGCGAGGAGAGGGAGCTATCGCGCTCGACTTCCGGCGACTCGTTTGTATATGTCGCTCTCTTATTGATCCTCCGCGCGCGCTCCCAGAATGACTTCTTTTTTTATCCCCACCGCGTTTCATGCGTGTCCGACCGCAAAGCGCGAACGGGTGACGGCAGCGACGCTCGTTGCCCGCGGTCGAGACGCCGACGACGAGGCCGGTCACCGAGGAGGAATCAGGTGGTCGTGTTTTCTCCTCCTCCCTTCCTCTGAACGCGCGTCTCCCCTCCACCGTCCGCGCGTTCGCGACGGCGCGTTCGTTTCCCGCGCTTTCAGTGGATCCATTCACGCCTCGCGGCTTTACGGCGCTTCCCGCGTGTCGTACTACGCCGAATGACATTTAATCCGCGCGATAAGCGCGCCGACGTGCAGCCGCGTCGTACGTTTTCGATTCGGCGCGATCTCCGTCGGCTTCTCTCACGGAAGGACGCGGAGTAGGGGATCGATAGCGTAAACACAGCGCCGGCTAATCGTGCGCGCGAAGAGACGGGGTCGGGTGCACCGACCAATCGTCGGGTGAACGGCGGACGATTGGTCGCGGCGCTCTATCGTGCAACAGGTCGTTGGTCCGGAGCGCCGCGGGAGATCGGTTACGCGTGGAACGATAGCCGTGACATGACCGCGCGCGCGCGCGCGAGAGAGATGTATTAAAATATAGCTAATCTCGGGGCAAAAAGGACGGAGTGTACGGAAGTATATGTACATGAAAGACGAATGCGTAATGGTTTTCGCGGGTGAAGTAATTCTATAGAGCTTATATGAGTCGTATATTTGCAAAACTCACTCTTCGACAAAAATTAAAAAATCGAGATATATACGCCATCTGTCTCAGAATATGCCGAGGAACATTCATAGCATATTTTCCAGGTGTAAAATCCGCTCTTTGAATAGCAATGTGATTTGAAAATATAAGGTTGAATGCAAAACTCACTCGTTGGTTTCAATATTTGGATGCAAAAGTCACTCTTTACTCTCAGCCTATTAAAATGTCAACATATTGTCACGTGACCATATAAGCTGCTTCCGTTATTCGTTTGTTTCGTTGGGTTAGTCTAGTGCGCCGATTTCATTGTCTTGTTTAATTGTGTTTTATAATTAAATTAAATTAAATATTAAAGTTCTGAAATGGATGCAGAACAAAATATTGTTTCCTGTCCTCCTGGAAAAGGTAGAAAGAAAATCCGAAAACAGTCTAAAAGGGAAAAGCTAAAAATTGCAAGGTAAACTGAATAAGCGACCAAATTTTGTTAAACACCTAAGTAAGTATTTCTTTTATTTTATAGATATAGCGCTAAACAATTACCTCTATTTCCGAATTGTGGACACAGTGGGAAACCTGGATTGCCATACTTTTGTTCAACTTTAAAGATGCAGCAAGTAAAACGTTTCCATGAAATTCTGTACTCTTCAGCAGATAAAGTTAAACAAGATACATTTATTCTTAAATGCTGCACTGGGAAAAATCCAAAAAGAACAAATAGAAATAAAAGAAGAAATAGCCAAGTCTCGATTGAATACAATATTCCTGATGACAAGGGCAACTTTGTACGTGTATGCAAAAATGCGTTCTTGAGAATAACTGGTATAAGTCGGTTTCGAATTGAAAGAATAGTTAAAAACTTTGTGATAAAGAACGAAATTCCAAAAGAAAGAAGAGGTGGTGATCGGGTGGGAAACAAGAATAATGATAAGAAAAATCAAATTAAGCAGTTCATGGAATCACTAACATGTGTAGAGTCACATTACTGTAGAAGTAAATCCTCTGAGCGCCGGTATTTACCATGTGAATTAAATTTTAAAAAATTATATGGAATGTATCTATCAAAGATTCAAGAGAACTGCGTAAGATTGAGCTACTTCCGTGATTACGTGAAAAAAAACTATAATTTGGGTTTTGGCTCTCCCAAGAGTGACGTATGCTCTACCTGCTTAAGGTCCGCTGAAATGTTGAAAACCATTGAAGTCGAAAACGACAGAAAGACACATATGGTTGAACAAAGAATACATAAATTAAAGGCCAAAGCTTTTTATAAATTACTGAAAACTGAAGATCCATGTGTACAAAATTTTTCTTTTGACTGTCAAAAAAATTTGGCCTTGCCAAAATTACCAGACCAAGCTTGTTACTTTAGCCAACAATTAAATTTTAATCACCTAGCTGTTGTAGCTAGACACGGCGATAAACAAAGGTCAAATTTAAGTCCTCCTTATGTGTTTTCCTATGTTTGGTTAGAAACGGATGCACCCAAGGATTCTAATACAATATCCTCCGCAATGTATCATCTTTTGAAGAGATTTGACTTCATTGAAGGTACAACAAAAGTACGCTTGTTTGCAGATGGTTGCGGGGGGCAAAATAAAAATACAATTATTATGGCCATGCTTTCCTCATGGCTCCTTAAAGATGCACCTAAAACCATCGAAACGCTCGAATTCATCTTTCCAATGGTGGGCCATTCTTACATGCCACCAGATCGAGTTTTTGGTCTTGTGGAAAGATATTTGAAGAAAGAAACTGTTATTGTTACTCCTCAGCAATACGAAGAAGTGATAGAAAAATACGCAACTGTCAGAAGAACTGACGAATGGAGTCTTTTTGACTGGAGGGGTGTAACGTCTGAAGTTTTTAAAAAACCTGGGGGATGGCATTTTGCATTCAACAAAAGCAAAAGGTTTATTCTTACCAGACAAGGAAACGTCAATGTTCAAATACGCGGAGAAACTAACTATTGTGCTGATGTTGGAGTATTTAAAGGGGTATGCAAAAGAGGCAAGAACATCTCCTTACTTTCACCGAAACTTCTTCCTTATGGAAAAACTCTAAAAGGAGATAAATCTTCAATTGATAAGTTGTTGACTGCTCACTTCGGTGATAACTGGCAGGACAAGCAGGAGCTTGTATTGTATAAAAAAGTCTTATATCCATCAACCGAAGATAATCTCGAAAACAACAGTGATGATGATGAGGTGGCTTTGGAAGGTGAAGAATGCAGGAATCCAGCGTATGGCGACTTCGAAATTTAATTTCTAGATTGGTAAAGGCCGGCCCATGTGCGGAGTCACGATTAAAAGAATATAATATTTATTTTTTGTATATTCTTAATAAAGTTATTCTCAGTTGTTCATACAAACATTTTTTTTATTTTCACTATTCGTTACATCATATCGGGTGCAAAACTAACTCAATGATTTACTTAGGTGCAAAAGTAACTCTTTACTATTTACAGATTGTAAATTATGACTGTTTCACTAACCAATGATTTTTGAAACTATTGTCAAGTGATTAAGGTTTTGTAGTGTAATCTAGTGATACATTTTTAACACTCCCGTAAACTTAGAATGCTTTCAAACAGTTTTCTGTAAATATCTCAAAACAACATTACCAGCAAAGAGTGAGTTTTGAAAATATACGACTCATATATAGTCCAAGTTAATCCTGGTTTAACTGCTTTACATTTCTGACTGAAGCTAAGCCTGGACTAACTCCTGTCCACCTCTGTAGAATTAGCCGGCTGTGCCCACTTCAAGCTGCGTTTAGGACGAATCCTGTCGAGCATATTTTGGTGACGATAAGGTACTTCCCCGAGGCCCGTAGCAAAATGTCTATGCGTACCAAAACTCTAAATTTATCGATTTAATGTGTTTATAATCGAAACGATTATATGCCCTGGGAGATGATCGATAGAGAAAATCGAATTTCTAAATTGGAGCAAATCTTGAATAGCGACTCTATTTGCTATTCACAGTCGCGATCTCATTCTTGTCGCGTTTCCTCGTGTCTCCTGGTTGCGCGGTTTGCCTCGCAATATGATGACGAGCACAGCGCAACCGACGCTGCGGAGTTAACGTCCCGTATTTTCACACACACACCTGGTGACGGTTGGAAAGCCTCGCGGGACAATTTCCCATTCATGAAAACGTTTTCGAGGCGCCGGCCATTCATTCTGACAATGCAAATACTCGACGTACACTCATCGTGTATATTTTTGAAAGACCCGCAGGGCGCTCGACGTGTATATAACAAAGTGTACACGGGAGTAGTGCTCAAAGTTCACTTTGCCAAATTGCCAAATTGGCTGGCACGAACAATTTCCACGTAGAATTACCGCGTTTAAATCTGCGTCAATGCATTCTACCCCGTTACTTTTGTCTTCAAAGAAATTTTAAAAACTTTGATTCTCTTCACAGGATTCCAAGGGATATTTAATTGTTGTCATACAATTAATATTTATTCCCGCATATTCTATATTTAAATTAGTCCCAGAAAACACGGAAGGGTATCAATTCCTTTTGTCCTTTTGACGGTATTTTTTCCCACGACTTCTCCAGCTAGGACTCCGTCTTCGGAACCACCGAGGGGCGCTCGCATGTACGCGCGCCGACCCATACATACTCAATTAATGAGATGCACCCTCGGCTCGATGTACCGATAGTATACCGCGCGTGTGTGTGTCCCTTCACGCACCACCGCGGACACGAATATTCATACGTTTTACTAGCCGCAACGCTCGCGCCGGGGTCTGACGTTCGCACAACGGCGATCGCGTATAGAAAACGATGCAACGCTTACGCAACTGGCTTTTCGCCCGAGCGTCCACCGTGCGATCTTGCCAATGAGCTGTCCTACAGGGGCAGGTATACGTGTATCCTTTACACCCACAAAGCAAGAAGACCCTTCGACGCGTCGATGACCGTTTCGTGCATGAGAAATGAATCAGTCTTTGGAGCGCTTCGTCGACTCTATTATCCGGTGTGTACATCTACACGGGGTGCCGGAATATTCAAGGCCGACGCGCGGTTCTCGTATTTCGAGAGGCGGTGACTCACGTTGGAACGGCGGAGCTCGCTTCACTTTGAGTGAAAAAAAAGTGGAAAGGAGATTCTGTATATCGTGGATAATTTTTATTCAAGCACATTAATCGTTTATTTTATTTATCTCTTGTTTTGTTTAAATCATCGTTACACGGTTTTCCTCTACCAAATTTTTCAGTGATCTTGAACCCTTTTGAACCCTTCTAGAGATATTTCGTCCAGGCGAAAGCTGAGTACCTGACGGTACCGTAATAATTCCTCCTGCTTTCGAGGACGCCAAAAGTCACTCGCAAATTTAAAAAAATTTTCCCACGCATGTCCCGCCTTCAAGACAGACACTGACTGCGATTTTTCCTCGCCTCTTTTTGTCCGGATACAGTTACCAGCCCCTCTGCCGATATGCAAGGAGTGCCTCGGAGCCACGACGGCTGGGAACAACAACAACACCAAGCGCAGCGGCGCGGAAAAGCTGAGCAGGTGCAGCGTGTGCGGCGCGGCATTGCACAATTCCTGCGCGCCCGTGGAACTATCGGTCCTCGTCGATCGGGGCACCATGTGGTCCTGCGACGATTGCTCTCCAACGTGCGCCGGCTGTAAACTGGAGCGGGAGTCGCAGAATTATCTGGTAAAGTGCGCCGGCTGCGTCAAATGTTATCATCCCACTTGTCTGGATCCCGCGGTGGACAAGAAGAACAAAGCACCCTGGAGGTGTCGACACTGTCAGACGGCACACGCACCCAATACGCCGAAGGATGACAGCAAGAAGCACGGCAAGGGTCAGGACGCCGCGACGCCGGGCAGCGGGACGCCGACGAGTGCGAGAAAGAGATTCAGCAAGTTGCGGGAAAATAGAAAGTGAGTTCGCGCATGCACGTGTGCTTTATTTTCGTTATGCGATCGATCGACCGAACATTCCGGACAAAGTTAAGTTTGCAGTAGCCTCCGGTCGGACGATCTGTTCACTGAGTATGTGTAATTAGCGTGTTCGCTATATGGGTTTTTTTTTTGTTCTTTGCCTCTGCGCAGGTCGGCAATGTCCAGAAAGAGCTTGGCAGTCGCGACCCCGGGAAAGAAAGACAGCGCACCGTTGGCTCTGGTGGACAGCAGCTCGGACGGTAATGCGGGTGTTGTCTCCCCTCGTCAACCAACCCTAACTTCCTCTCCCCTACCACAACCCCCCACCCCACTCGCAGGCCAGGGTAGGCTACTCGAGGAAAAGAACGACCGGATATCGAAGGAGAAACAAAAGTTTTTTAGGTTGAGTGCGTTCAACGCGGACCACAATAAGCTAAAGCGGGTGGGGGGCGGTGATAAGTCTAGGTCCTCTCAGAGCCTTAGTCCTAGGTCGTCGCGGGGCAGCGTCACCCCGAAGAAGGTCGTGCCCGAGAGAAGGGTGCCGCCAGTGTCTAGCAGCAGCAGTAGCGAGGCCAGCGACAGCGACACTTCGGACGGTTCCGATAGTACGGACGACGAAGACGACGAGGACGAGGATAACGATGACGACGACGACGACGATGACAGTAATAGCTCGACCGACTCTAGCGATTCCTCTTCCTCGGAAGAGGGAGAGGACGACGACGATGACGACGATGATGATGAGGAGGAGGACGAGGAGAACGTGAGGGAGGGAGAAAAGCGAGTGGAGCCTCCAAAGTCGTCCGGCCCCTTCGCTTGCGACATCGCCGAGGACAAACCCTGGGGTTTCGCCGCGGCTGCTGCCAAACTGAATGTCGAGTCGCCATTCTTTAGCAATATCACCAATACGTTTGGCGCGCCCTTACCAAAGCTCGATCTGAGCGACAAGCCTACGTTCGGATTGCATATAAGGCCCGCGGCGAGCGCTCCGTCGGAGTCGCACTCGGGGGGTGGCGGCGGCAGCGGCAGAAAGAGGCAAAAGACCGAGAAAAACGGCACCACTTCTGCCAGCTTCTCGTCGGAGAACAAAGTCAAACCTGGTACCGGCCAGTTGAAGAGTCTCTTCGACGGTTTAAGCCACTTCTTTTCAGCCCCGAGCAACAGTCGGGCGAGGTCTGGTGCGTCGGCGCCGAATTACGCGCCCGATCGCAGGAAAAGACCGAGCTCGGAGGAGGCGAACGTCGGTAGCGCTAACATCGCTGCCGAAAAGCCGACGACGAGCAGTAAAAGCACGAAGCTCGCTCTGAGAGCCCGACGGGAAGAGGTGACCGGCGGGGGCTCGCACGGTAGCGCGACCAAGCCCGAGAGGAGGGAAAGAGAGAGAGAAATCGATTCGGTATCCGATGGAAGGAGGAAAGGAGGAAAGAGCGAGATCGTCACGGCGGCACCGGCTAGAGTGCCTAGACCCGGTATCTTCACGCCCTCCGACGACTTCGGTTCTTTCGACGCGACCGAGGCGAAGCAGCCGCGGATGACGCCGTCGAATCTGGTGAAAACGGCGGTTAACAGCAAACGCCACGAACACGAGAGGAGGAGGTTAATGAAACACGCCGACGACTCGTCTATGGTCAAATGCTGCTCACCGAGCACCTCGCCCTCGTCGTCGAGCTCTTTCTCCAAGCACGAGCAGCAGCAGCAGCAGCAGCACTCGCGAAAGAAACATCTGATTGCGGAGGCCACCCAGACTCGCCACCCTGCGCCCGCCGCTTCCAATTCTGGTCTCGTCCCACCCGCGAATCCCGCTCCGAAATCCAATCCACGAGCCTGTACTAGCGCCACTACCACCAACACCACCACGACACCCCGCGCGACACCCTGCTCCATCAGGAAGGGTAAGAGTCTACCCCGCCCGCTCACGATCCCTAACCCTCAGAAGTTGCACCCGATCGCAAAACTCCCTCTAATCTAATCCTCGCTCACCGTGGATGTGTTGGCGGTGTGGTGTGGTATGATGTGTGTGTGATATACTTTTTTCCAGGATAACGTGATTGTTCATCGAATAGTACAATCGCTGATATCAATGTCGCTCACTCGAACGGAAACGGAGAAAGAGAGCGGGAGAGAAACACGGAGACACCGCCCCCGCTCGTTCCATAATATCCGAAGAGACTGCGTTGCCTTTAGAGTTGCGGAAAACGAACGCGTTCCTATTCGATGCCAACAATCAGGTTCTTCTCCCACAGGGTGACGCTTGATGAAATCGCCTCCTCGCGATTCTCGCTGTGTAAAACTAGTGGTGTGACGAGACTTCCCGATAACTCGACGGCACGCGCGCGCGCTATCGACAGCGTGTCGAAAGTCGCTCGTTACTCGTCCGTTCCTCCGTCGACGATGAGGCTCGTTATGCATACGTATCTCCGTATCTCACGCTAAAGACTCTCTCGGCATACACACATCACCTCCATTTGTTTTACACCGCGAAGACCTTTGCGTTTATTATTGCATGTCTCTTTGCGCTATACCTCGCGCGCCTCTGCACTTTGCTGTCCTGTCATTACGTTTTGATCCTCTATCGCTCGGACCCGTACACCGATTATTGGCAGTTGCATGCGAAGTTACGTGGGGTTTCTCGGACGCTCCGTGTAAAAGACTTTTAAACGATATCGTCGCCGATGCGGAGCGTTTCCGAGGTACTTTCTGTAACCGCTTATCGTATCGCAGGATAATCCAAGAATTCTTCGGGCGGTTGGCTCGACGAATCTTCGTACTGTCACCCTCCGTTAAATGTCTCCTTCCACGAACGTCACATTCCCCGTGTAAACATTGAAACAAACTCCCCGCATCGTTATACATCGCAATTCCGAGCCCTCGTCCTCACCCCTCGCATCCCATCGTAGCAAGACGATAATCGGAAAACCAAAGTGTCGCTCCATTCGCGACATCGAAGGGCACTGGGTGGCGTCTCACACTCACCCATTTCTTCATTCATCGGAGCCTGCGTACCTGCTGCTGCTGACATTTAGCAGGCGTATATTGTTGTCGTAACTCACCGGCCCTCCTTGCTGCACCGCAATACATCCTTTGAATATATCGTTAATTCGTAGAGGAGCCGAACGCCACCGCGCCCGTTTTGACACTTTGCCAACACATCCCGCACTCCTCCCGAAGCTTTTTCGCTTTTTTACTAGCACTCACTCGATTAACAGTCATTATTATATTATGTATATGTTCATGCGCTTCACCCCGCCACTCTAGAGACCGCGTTGACGATCGTAGAGACATTGACAGTATATTAGCCTCTTTCGATCGCTCGCACCCCCCGATGTTCGTGCTTGCGCAAAGGAAAGTTTTCATTATTCACCGGGGACGGAGCAACGGATACGCGCGGAACTATAGGAATATCACGTCTATCGAGGGTGCAGGATATAGAATGTTTTCGCGGTGGACTATGAAAACTTCACTTTGACCGTGCGTTTTCACCGAACGCGATCTCTCGAAGTGGTTCGGTGGTAACAAAGGTCTCGGCGAGCCGAACTCGACGACACGACGACGGTTTTTTCCGACGAAGAAGGGAACGACGAGGCGAATCATCGTATCGAGTTCAATTCCACACGGGGGAGAAGTTAGAGAAAAGTAGACCACCCTCTTCTGCGAGGAAGTCCGTCGTCGCGTCCAGAATTGCTTTTTTATCATTGGTGGAGTGGAAATGTCGAATAGAACGAGCCGACAGGTTTGGAAAAACGTTCTCTCGCTCTTTTGCAGACGAACTCGTGGTGCCTCAGACCTTGCCGCCGGGAGTCACGCAGAAGGACGTAGACCTGTTCAAGGAAGCGAGAGAACGAGCTAATCGCTTGACGATATCAGCGGAAGAGGGCACCGAGGTTTCAGTCAGCCCAGGGGGAACCGGTCCCGGCGTCGGTACCAGAAATCCCGCCGCCATTGTATTCGGTCGCTACGAGGTGGAGACGTGGTACTCCAGTCCGTTTCCTCAGGAGTACGCGAGGTTGCCAAAGTTATTTTTCTGTGAATTTTGCCTCAAGTACACCAAGAGTCGAGCGGTGCTCGACAGACACGTGGACAAGTGTCAGTGGAGACATCCACCCGCGACGGAGATATACCGGTGCAACGGGCTGTCCGTGTTCGAGGTGAGTTTTTATTCTGGAAATATTTCAATTCTCAAATTTAATCGAAGCGCGCGATTAGTACAAACGGACCCATGGCAAACGATACGTACAATATTTTCAGATTGATGGCAACGTCAACAAGATCTACTGTCAGAACTTGTGCTTGCTGGCGAAATTGTTCCTGGATCACAAGACCCTCTACTACGACGTGGAGCCATTTCTGTTCTACGCGGTTACGAAAAACGACAAGCATGGCTGCCATTTGGTCGGTTACTTCAGTAAAGAGAAGCACTGTCCTTCACAGAGGTACAACGTGTCTTGCATAATGACACTACCTCAATATCAAAGGCAGGGCTTTGGTAGGTTTCTCATTGAGTTCAGCTACCTTCTGTCAAAGGTCGAGGGTATCCCTGGCACTCCAGAGAAACCCCTCTCCGACCTAGGCAGAGTGTCGTACCACTCGTTCTGGAAGAGCGTCGTGTTAGAGTATTTGGACGCACACAGAAACATCGGCGAATTCAAGCTGAGCAATGTGACGAAAGAAACTGGCGTGTCGGCTCACGACATCGCCAATGCTCTGCAATTGCTCGGTTTCGTTAGATCCGTGTATCTGCCCGGCGAGGAGAAACCCAGGGCCGCGATCGTCGTCAACTGGGACAAAGTTGACGCGCACGTGGCCAAAGTAAAGAAAAGCCAGCGCATAAAACTAGATCCCGACTGCCTGAGGTGGATTCCCCTGCTCACGCAGATTCCGAATCCCTATCAAAGCCCTGAAGAGAGCGGTGAGACTGGATCGGAGACGTCGCCTATCGTCGATCCGAAACCGGCGCCAACGATCGTGGAGAAGATTCAGAGGGTGAAGATCAAGAAGAAGCCCAGAGGAAAGCGAAGTGGACAGAGAAGATCGTCGTCGATGAAACCCAAGACGCCTCAACGACCGCCGCCTGTGCAAAAGGAGCAGCCGAAGGAACGAACAAAGGAGAAGGAAGTCGAGAAGGATAGTGGAAATGTTGCGGACGCGGAGGACGAGAAGGAAGATATGGAAGTGGAACCCAGCAAGAGCATCATCTCGACACCAAGAATCGGGAGGGGGACGAATCCTGCCAGAGGAATAGGTATCGCGCCAAAAGTCCCTAAACCCACTCCGTTATCCAGTTCGAGGAGAAGGATACGAAGCTCCAAGGTCGCTACTCCAGTAGTCGCAGCGCCGACGACTCCAGTGACGCCGCTCCTGAGAAAACGAAAACATTCCGAAAAGACTGAACCCGAAAGCAGGGAGGAAAAGATTGAGAGTGGTAGGAAACGAACTCGCGAGTCATTGAGGGAGAAGGAAAAGGAGAGGGAGAAAGAGAAGGAGAAGGAGAGGACGAGAGACAAGGAAACGGTGTCGAAAGAAGCTGCTGTGGAAAGCCAGAAAAGCTCTACAAAGGAGATGATTCACACGTTACCGTCGAACGTCCAAAAACCTGCCAAGAAACAGAGCAAATTGGACGACATCTTGTTGAAAGTCACCAGTAGACAGACAAAATATTTACAGGCGAAGCAGGCGAAAGAGAAGAAAGCTTTGGAGGAGGCTCACTGTAACGGAAAGGAAGATGCGAAAGAGGTGAAGAGCTCTCCTGTGTCGCGACGTGGCAGAGCCAAAGCGGCCGCCGCGGAACCTTTGAAAATGCCGGAACTGAAACCCGAGACGCCTTCGAAGAACAGAACGGAGAGTCCCGTCGTGCCACCTCCTTCCCTGTCACCACCCCTCGAAGAGGTACAGACGAAGTCTCCGCCTAGCAAACAGATGACCATTCCTGAGACATTTCCAGTTAAACAGCAACAAGGACCGCAGGACGATCGGAAAGAGGATAAAACGGAAGGCTCGGAGGATAATAATACTGTGGTTCAAGGTGAAAGGGAAATTCCTACTGCGAGTCCGGGAGAGTACGAAGGTGGAGACGAGGACGAAGGGGAAGAGGAGGAACCGACGCCGAGACCCAAGTCAATTCCGCAGCTACCTCCTAGCAGTCCGGCCAATATGTCAAAGGAGAAGAACGAGAAGTTGGAAGAAGTCACCGAGAAAAGAACTTTGAAAGAGGAGGAAAAATCTAATCCCGTTGGGACCGAGCCCGAACCTCCACCTACGATCGATGACGAAAGGAAAGATATAGGAAGAGAATCTCCCAGAGAACTCGAGGAAGAAGAAGTTATCGCGAAAGAAACAGAAGTGCCTCCGTCGATGCCCGAAGTCCCTTTGGCCACAGAAAGAATCGCGGATAAAACGGAAAACGTTCCTGAGAAAGAGAAGAGCTCGCGCGATGACAAATCGTGGGATACCACTCCAAAAGGTTCGAGAGAGAATCTGGCTCAATCAAAACTCGAGAGTTCTCTGCCAACTCCTACCGAGAGGAAAGAGCAGCCCCTCGCGAGTATCTCTTCGCCACCCGAAGTTCAACCTCCAACGCCGCAAGAGAAGAATGCAATAACGATTACCGAGCAACCGGAAACGACGCAGCTAACGACGACCCAGCACGAAGAAAAACAACATTCTCCCGAGAGCGGTAAAACGACTCCGCATCTTGAGAATCCCGGTTCCGTGAAAAGGACTCCTCCGTCGCAACCTGATCTACCCTCGATGGGAGTTTATACGCCCGACTCCACCACGAACTCTGTACATTCTTTGCATTACGCCCAGTGTGATTTAGATGTCAGTCAATTGGGGTTAGAATCTCCCACGTCTATAGCCAGCGATCTGGCTTCTCAGAATAGCGTGGAAAGACCGCCGAGCGCCTTGCCGTCGATGCCCCCCTCTCAGGCGGCTCCCATTACGACCCCAGTACAGCTAACGGCTCCAACCAGTTCGGTATCCGTCAATATACCTCCTCAAATCCAGTACGCGGATTGCTCGATGCCGCAGCACACGCCGCCGGCTCACGTGGCCATTCATCCGAT
This sequence comes from Xiphydria camelus, assembly GCA_963678675.1. Lineage (NCBI taxonomy): Eukaryota > Metazoa > Arthropoda > Insecta > Hymenoptera > Xiphydriidae > Xiphydria > Xiphydria camelus. The sequence continues at coordinate 27,918,576 of OY783195.1, forward strand.
GCATCAGCCACATACGCCGCAATCACTACAACAGCCACGCACCCCGCAATCTCACACACCTCACAGCATATCTATTCACAGTCCGCAACCGATGCCACAGAGTCATACTCCTCAACCCCTTCCCCAGTCTCAGACACCGCAACCGATCCCTCAATCTCACACCCCTCTGAGTATACCCACGCAGAGTCCACAGCCACACCTGCCTCAGAGTCGGACGCCCCAACCTCTACCCCAATCTCACACACCTCAGCCGATGCAGCCGATGTCCCTCGCGCAGCAGCCGCAGAATCAAATCATGGCGCATAGTCAGTCTCAGCCACAGTCGCAGACACATCAGCAGCAGCAGAGTCAATCTCACAGTAGCAAGAGGGCCAGTGGCTCTCAGACGACCCACAAATCTAGGTCGACGCAACAGAGCAGTAGATCTCATCGCGCAACTCCGCCGGCTCCGCATACCCAGAGTTCTCAGCACACCACCGCCCATCCCGGTCATAGCACCGTGGCTCACGGTTCCCACTTACCTCCTCAGTATCAACAATCTTCTTCCATGACAGTGCCACCCGTGCCACATCCACACTCGCACACTCACGCCGCTCATTCGCACAACATGACCGTCATATCCCAGGGAAACTACATGGCGGTCGCTTCCCAGGCTTTCCCCACGCAGAACACGTACGTTATTCAGCACCGTGGAGGAAGATCCGGCGCGTCGACTCCCTGCACCACCGCAACGAACTTCTACATCCAGACCAGCGCGATGCCGCCCCACTCGCACACCCCGGCGCCGTCTCTCTCCAGCTCCGGCAATCATCAAACCACGAATTCCTGCAGTCTGGCCAAACTGCAGCAATTGACCAATGGCCTGGACATGATACCGCCCACGCCACCTCCGGCCATGAATCTGACGCCGCCACCGCCGATACCGCACACGATGACACCCCCGCAGAACTCGAGACAATTGCCGACGCCGCCGCAAGTGCCCCTGGGGTATACGAAGAACTACTACAACGTGAACACGGTGCCGCCGGGAACGCCAGGACCGTCGAGCAGGTCAACTTCGAGATCGTCAGCCAATGCGAACATGACGTCCTTGACGCAGCCTTACGCGAGCGATAGCTTGTACCGGCAAACCTTGGATCCTGGTAGCACTTGCCCGCAAATGCAGAGTGCTGCCACGAGGGTCAGTCCGAACGTGGCGCTCAATACGAACCTTATGGCAGCGCAGTACGGTTACAGAGTCGCTCAACCAACCTCCGGCTACATGAATCAAGCGGCGCAACTTGGCGGTTTCATGAACCAAGCGAGTCAACTGCCGGTAGGAGTCGTCAATGTGCCCGCGCCCTACTCCCAGGATCCGCATCAACAGAATCCCGCTGCGGTCTACACCACGTACCACGGCTACATCAATGGAAGTCTTATGCAGCCCCTTAATGGCACCATGAGGCCTCGCTAGCCTCGGAAATCTACGACTCGAGATGTGTCGTTCCGTGAATGATCAATCTAGTGACAAGGGCAAAACACTTCGTGTTCTTTTGCAGACGCGAAAAGCAAGAGACGCGCGTGGGCCTATATGGTTCACCGAATGTGGACCATCGTGTGTTGACGGCCGTAGTTGAACGCCGGTCGACCAAAGGATCAGTCTCTCTCGAGAGACGAGCGATGATGATGGAGATATCGTGTACTTCCTTCTACTTCCAGATCCATCTCTCTCTGTCTCCCTCTGCCCAGACGATATCTCCATAAAAAACCGATCGTTCGGAACGCGACCAAGCGCCGTTAGTTTCTCAACGGGACGGAGGTGCGAGTGTAATTTAGCAATGACTGCTGGGGACTTTGCGAGTTCATCGACAGCGGCGCATCGAATTTCGAAACGTTTTGAAGGTACAAAGGTATTTTTTAAGATTGTATAACATTGTCGCAAGTGCTCCGCTGAGTTCATACTTTGGACGCACCTCCTTCCGTTGGCGGAACCGTGCTGGGTCGCACGAGTCGGTCGATGGACACAGGCTGTCGCGACAGAACGCATACTTTGATTTGTACAGAAGACACGGCAAAAGGAGGAAGACAAGTGTCCACTGTGTCCTCTCGGTATAGAGATACAGTGTATAGTTTCAGTGTTTTCGAGCGAACCCGCGTGGAGTTGACTTTCATCTTGGAGGCAAGGAGCACGAACTCGCGCTTCCCTCGTCCTCGGTGAAAGAACTGTGAGCAAGAACTTTTAATACGATCGACTTGTTTTCTGATGACTTGCGAAGCGTGGCGCACGGGTTCGTAACTTGTGCATTTAAAGAGCGAGACCGCTACCCCTGAGACATTTTGCGAAATGATCGAGGTAGACATCCCTTCTTCCCTTTCTCGGTCCTCCTCCGGACTTCCCTTCTACTGATCCCCCGATTTCGACGCTCCACCCTTTCTACCAAGGTAACGCAAAGACCTATTTTTAGTAGGGCATTTTCCCCCGCGACGCAGTGTTACGTTTCATGTATCATAATATTTATATATAAATAATTACAAATAATATTCTGTTTGATATTATCGATTGTTGAACATTGTTGTTTACGTTTACGGGGCACGCTGTACTTTATTGTATTATAAATTACCTATCGCTATTATTATTATTAATATTATTATTATATTGCTGCTGCTGTTACTGCTGCTGCTGCTGCTGCTGCTGCTGCTGCTGACGATGATGATGACGACGACGACGACGATGATGATCGATACTATAACCGCTACTACTATCACTCAATACTGTTACTGTAAACAAATTCACACAGCAAACACGTTATATTTTATTCGTACGCCTCACTCACTCACTCACTATCATTATCGTATGTAACATTTTATTACTTAGTATCGCGAGGAGGGCACACATATTCACATAAACGAATACGTACACACTAGTTGCGAAAGGGTTGCGTCTGTACGATAGGGCCTTTTTGCGAAACGTGACGAGGGGTCCCGGGGAAAATTATTTTTTGTATCGCCGCAAGATATGAGGCCTATACAGAGCTGCTCGATCCTCGAGGAACGCGCCACGCGGCATCGGTGCGTTCGTGTGTATTTTAAAGAAAAGAATCGTCATCCCCCACTTGTCATCGACACGTCGCGGAATAGCCACGGAGGAAATATATTTATAGTACACGGTCGAATTAATTTTTTTTTCAGATGACAGCGACGGCAAATCGTGAATTCTTAGAGCGTAACATCTAAGCGTTAAGAAAGGTCTTTAAGATATAGTGTATAAAAATGCATCAATATTTATTGTACATAGATATAAAAAAAAACTACTAACAAATAAAATACTAAAGTCATGAATCATTGATGTTTGAGCAGCCGATCGTGTCTTCCTAGGACGGATTTGCGCGCCGGGAATGGAGGCTCTTCGATACGCAGAAATCAGTGGCGAGCGAAGCCGCGCGTTTAATGCTCGCGCCTTCCGCCCTTCTACGTTGACCTGAATGGAGAATTTATCCGTTAACGCGCTTATTTGCACTGCTCTGAGGTCAATAGGTATATGAAGAGCTTCGAGAGGTACCTCTTGCACTTCTGCCTCTTGCGCTTCTTTTCACCCCGTCGCCTTTTCTCCGCGTTAGCGAGATCAATATACTTTTGCCTCTGTTCGATAGACATTCGCGACCAGAGCTTTCCCGCTGCTCGCGCCAATTCTGTAACCGGTTTCCTCGGCTTCTTCTGACGCAGTCTCAGGTAGAAGACGATAAAGGGATTCGTCACGCGATGACTTCGCTTAGTTTTGCGCAGGCTACATCGACATCTGTCGTCTTTGTCGCTGCGCTTGCTCCTGCCGGGACGTTCATCTGTACTGCGCAAAGGGGAAAACTGCAAAGTACGCTTTTGCGTATTTGCCAGGATGGGAATGACACCGATCGTCGACGAGGGAGAACCCTTACCTCTCCGAACGTTTCTTAGGATCCTTCGACTGCTTGCAATTCGGTTGCACCGAATTACCGTTACCCATGTCTCTTGTTTTCACCTTCCAGCTGCTCGATTTTATACATTCGTTCTCTCACCGCATTACTTGATAATTTTTTAACTTTAAACAGATCTAGGAGAGCCAATGTCAAAATGACATTTTCTGTGCGAATTTTTTTGTCGCGGATACGTGGGTACAACGACACCGCTCATCTCGCAACTCTGGAGCGGCTTTGGGTCACGCTCGAGATCGATGAGAGGCCAGTGAAGGAAATGAATAAACGTAAAGGTTTGCTTTTATCGTAACCAATAATTTCTATTCAATTAGTATCATAAAATATACCTACAATTACACGGGAATCTCAAAGTTGCTCTCTTGCATGAATTTAAATAAATACAGTATATATGAACGACGTATCGATTCGCTGTAATTGTCGCATGATTAAGTTCTTTACAATTCTCCTCCAGATTGTGCAGCTTTCTTAGACTTTTTGTTTCTATTGCTCCATTTTTCGGGACAGTAGCATGCCTCCTTTTGGGCGTCCAGGAAGCTCTTGCATCCGAGCGCGGTGGTACCGGTGAAGAGCACCTTCGCGGCCCCTTTACAGGTGTTCACGATAGTTGGGCCGGATATCTTGTAGCTATCGCAATATCTGTACAGGCATCTCTTAAAATCCAAGTCGCACTTCTCTTTATCCGCGTTACAGGTGTCGTAGCAAATGTCATGAGCGTCGCAACATTTCGTCATCTCTGCGAGCGGTAAATACTCTTGATTTATCTGCGGTGAAGTGTATAGATTGCAATTGAGTACGTAACATCTGATGCTGATAGCTTTATATCAAAAGAGGAATATAAATCGTGTGTATAGTTACTTCAACTCCTAGGGAACCGCATCCGTTGCTACTTGGCTTGTGATTCCAATCGGGTTTCGGCGTAGTCCCTGAAGAAGAAAATGTAACTGTGAAAAACACTCATTCCTCGTGATATCATTCGTGCCTTGAGACATTTTTTGTACAAATGACGGTAGTTTCGATTAGATTCTCATTAAAAGAAGTGAGGGGAATTTTTATTTCTCTTTCATTATATACAAATGGATATCAGTTCCGTGAAATCACATTCAATTAGCACCTGTTCGAATTTTATTCATACAGTTACGACTTTGAATGAAGGAAATGACGTTCGAAGATTTGCTCGTATCTCATTGGCTGGTCATTCAAGCGCTCTACCAACACCATCTCTAAGAAATTCTATGCAGTGTTACGTCGGCCATCTTGGATAGCCAATAATCAGCTGATCGCAGCTGATTCATAACCTTGTTATACGATCGCTTCAATCATTCGCTGCAACGAGTGATGACTAATTCGCGGATGGATTGATAACAATCCAGCAAATTCTAACAGGACTGCAGATTTTCTTTATCATTTCCCAAAGATGACTACGATCGCCGGTCGCTCGGACTGAGAGTTCGTTGCTCGTTTTTGACGTTGCTATCTTTCGTGAGGGGTAAGATTCGTGTCTTACCTCCCGAGCACTGGAAAACGCAAGTTTCCTCAACAGCCGCGTTGACCACCTCGTGAAGATCCTTAATTTTCCGCGCCACGGTTATGGTGTTCTGAATGAAATCACCGAAAATACTTTCCGCGGACAACACGGCGTCCCGTAAATTCGATAATAAACCGGCTCCGTATCCGGACCACACATACGCCAGGAACGTCAAGCCGTAAACGAAGAATTTTCGGTACCGTGACAAGTCCATCGTTACGAATGTTACCGAAGTTCCGATCGAGCCACACGCGCGTACGGAAATGTCGAGTGGACGATATTTTTAGGCGATTTCGCGAGCTTAGATCGCGGTACCCGCGAGTACTGAGTACGCGCCACGTCCGGTATCTTTTCTTGCACCCCCTACGGACATACATATATTACAATGGAGGATAAGAAACAAGGATGAAAATCAAGATTTTTTTCACAATTTTCAGGAGCATTTCATAAAACTATGTATACATGTGCAAAGAGATAATCTCATAAATATTATTATCACGATTATTTAAGTTCATTATTTAATCGTTAAAAATAATTTAAAAGAACGTATTCCATAATTTTTTTCGATGCGTTACAATTTTTTCGCTAATTCGCCGCTTTCATAAAGTTTCTTTACGTCGGTTCCTCCCCCTATGAATTCTCCTTTTACGAACACTCTGGGAACCGATCGGGCACCAGTTATCTCGCCGAGGATCGTCTGAATCTCATCAGCGTCATCTCTGTTGTCCAATTCGATTGCGGTGTATTTTTTCTTCAACTTGTCAAATACCTGCATTAAATTAGAGAGTTATATTTGTCGTATTGAGTTATCATGAAAGGAATCACGAGGGACGACTTAATTCGTGTGAGATTTTCAATCCTTGCAAAGCATTCTCTTTCCTTTTGGTCAAGGCTGAACATTTCACAGCCTTGACCAAACCTCGACCTACATTCATTCATGACTTGTCCATGCGAAACGTTCGTTTGATACCTCCTTAGCCATTTTGCAGTAGGGGCAGTAGGTTTTGGAGAATATCACGACTCCATCAGAGGCGATGAGTTGATCGACAGTCTCCCGCGTTACAGGCATGATGACTCTCTCTGCACTGGAAACTGAACCCATTTCCTTTAGCTAGGGAGACCGGTCAAACTTTTATATTCCAAATCTTAAGCTTCCTTTTCCTCATGAGTTAGTGAACCAAAATTACAAAAAATTTACATGCAACTATGGAGGAGGTTTCAAACATTTAAGGACTTTAGTACTGTATTATTCACCGTCAAACTTTTTATCGTACATTTCTTATGCTTTTTCAGCAAGAGGAAACTTTAGAAAAGGAATATATTCTGCAAAATAATGCGAGTATATGATAGTATCGCATTATCATAATGCTTAATGACACAAAGGCAATATCCGGCTCGTATCTGCAATGCAGATAAGTTATGCGTACGCGAGTCACCCGCATTATTGAAGTCTTCATAATGAATATAATCAGGACTCTCCTTGTCTGCAAAGATTCTTGCCATTTTTGCCAGCTTTTGATGTTAAGATAATACAATCCTCGAATGTAGAGATACTGAATATTACAAACAAATGACGCGAGTGTACTTTGAAACGAGATTTCGCCTTATCAGTAGTGTTTCAGTTGTTTTTTTCGCAGGATTATCAGAAACAATGCAAATTCGAACCACGTATAAGGTGATGGAAAATATGTAGTTACGCACATTTGCAATAACTAAAATTTCATGACATGCAGATATCGATAAAAGTGGAGTGCTGTTGCACTTACACGTATGACGCGCGAAACAGCACCTTGTGCACAAAGTTGACAAGCCGTAGGGTGTACTATGTAGAGAACACTGTAGAGTGTGGGCACACGGTGGGTTTTGAACTTATGCGGTGTACTTGTGGGTGCAAAGCTACATATACTGGTGGAGGGAGTACATACATATAGTAGATTAACTTCTTTTACATTCTACCGTCCCTGGAAACAGGATAAGACGGAAATGAGTTTACCTATTCGCTGTTATCGATGGCGAAGCGATCAGAAGCGGTCGTCTTTACAACTTCATCACATTGCCACTGCCGCGTTGTCTTCCAAAACGTCGGATGGCAGTACTTGTCGTCGCGGTCGTCGCCGTCAGCTTACGTCAGTTACCCCCTCGTTTTTGCAGGGTCGTTGATCAGGGGCTATCGTGTTGGAAGTATTCTTGACACTACGTTATTTTATCGAACGGCGCTGAGGGTTTTTGAGAAATGGCATAAGCGCGAGTGACGAGGGGAAGATGAGCAGGAGCGGGAAGACGGCCTGTCCGGGAGGCGGCCTCTACGTCGTGGAGGGTGAGGTCGGTCTCCTGGTGACGGCGATGCGCCGTGGTGCCCGCTGGTCATCGCACTCCCATCAGGTTAGACCTGTCACGTCAGCTGGTCCGTGCACACAGCAATTTCCGCTACATATTACCACGTGTCACGGAGCTTTTTCATTAATTTGGCGATGGGACCGTCACTTTCTATCTACGTGTCGATTTCGCGAGACACGTCAACTTGATTTTCACTGTTTGCATATGACGCTCAGCGTGCTTCATTCTCGCTGTCACTCTTGAAATGTAACATTTTGGTACAATACTAGCGTAATGTTTTTTTAAGGACGAGGATCAAGATACTTTGATGAAAGGGCTGTCAAGCCTGAAAGAAGCCTTGAACGATGCGAATGATCTATCTCAATTGGAACCAGGAGTGTTTCTGGCTCCATTTCTCGAAGTCATCAGATCTGAGGAAACTACCGGTCCTGTCACCAGTTTAGCATTGTCCGCCGTTAACAAGATCATATCTTACGGCCTCGTCGGTATGTCTTTAATGTTACCAAATTGAGCTTTTAAGTCGATATCGAGCACAGGTTCTTAGATGAGTTCTTTTAAACCTAGATCCTGAACATCCCGCTGTAGCGGCATGTGTAGAATCTATAGCCGATGCGGTAACTCACGCTCGATTCGTGGGAACCGACGCGTCGGGTGATGGTGTAGTTCTGATGCGTATCCTTCTGGTATTGAGAGCATTGATGTTATCTCCAGCTGGCGATCATCTCTCCAATGAAAGCGTTTGCGAGATAATGCTCAGCTGTTTCAGAATATGTTTCGAAACGAGACTCAGTGGTAAGAATTTTGGTTCTCCTGAAGATAGTAGATTAGGTTTGTTTGTTCATGCAGATGTTGTATTTCAGAGTTACTCAGACGAACAGCCGAGCATTGCTTAAAAGATATGGTTCAACGCTTATTTATCAGTTTGCCGCAATTTTCCGACGATACTCGCGCACTTCCAAACATGAAAGTTAGTGTTTTCATTCATTAGAACACTTTAGACTCCTAACCAGCTTTGCGTACGACGATAATGAAACAATCATTTCTCCCTCAGAAAATGAGGACCAATGGCATGGAGAGCACTCGCACGAAAAATAGAAAAAATAAAAGTTATTCCAAACAAAAATCAAAGTCAAATCCTGACGAAGCTGAGGACGGTGAACCCCACCTTCTCAGTCCCGTAGAGAGAGTCAAAGCTGGACATTTAGCGACTACACCTATCACACCAGGGGGAAACATCGTGGATATGCAGGGCTCTCTGGATCGCGGTACTCCCGATAAACACGACGATGAGAAGAATGAGAATAAAACCATCGTCGCGAAAGGCGAAGTAGATAAGGGTGAGTGCATTAAGCTCGAGGAGAATAATGATGGCGACGAGAGTCAAGAAAACGCGAAAGATAAGGAGGAGACAAACGAGGAGGCGAGAAAAAACGCGATCAACAGCGCCTTGGAAAAAGAAAAGGAAGAGCGAGGCAAGGATAATAAAAGTGAAGAAATTGCAAATATAATTAGCGATGAAGGTCCGGTCGATGAAACAAAAGTGGAATCTTCCAACCAGGAGAACGCAATTCCAAAACAAATCGCGGATAGTCGAAAGGTCGAGGAAGATAAGATCGACGATCTAGTACAATCTCCAGCTGGTAGCGTGGAGGACTTATCTGTGGACGATAGCAGTCAGATCGGTAGTACGGGAACTATTCCAGAATTAAAAATTGCGGCCGAATTGCCCGAGGAATATATAAACACGCAAGGCGTTAGATTTACGTCAGTGCAGCAGCTCGTACCGTATGGGTCTCTGTGCGTGCGTGAACTTTTCCGATTCCTAGTCTTTTTGTGTAGTCCCCTCGACAAACAGAACACGGAGGTCATGACCCATTTAGGATTGAGTTTGCTGCAAGTAGCCCTGGAGGTTGCCGCCGACGCCCTTTCAAACTTTCCATCGCTCCTTGCACTCGTGAAGGACGATCTGTGCAGGAATATGATCCTCCTTCTCGGAACCGATAGACTCTCGATTCTCGCGGCAGATCTCCAAGTGTCGTTTCTGTTGTTCGAATCGCAGAGAGAGCACCTTAAATTCCAAATGGAGCATTACATCGCTAAATTGATGGAGCTAGTCAGTGCAGATTCGAATAGAATAACGTACGAACAACGAGAACTCGCGTTAGAGGCCATTGTGAGACTATGGAGAATACCAGGATTTCCCGCCGAGCTGTATTTAAATTACGACTGCGGATTGTATTCGACAAATTTGTACGAAGATCTAACCAAACTATTTTCGAAGAATGCTTCGGCTCTGAACGGCGGTATGCACAATATGCAGTTGCTTTCGTTGGATGCACTCTTGACGTTAATTTCCGGAATAGAAGCTAGGTGCAAAGGTTACAAGGAACTCTTTAAAACGTCCCGACACACCACTTCACCAAATTTACCCACTCGAGAGGAATTACTCACAACGAAAGCTAATAAACGGTGGCTGGTACTGGGAACCGAAAAGTTCAACGAAAGTCCACGCGAAGGCATCGCGAGGTTGTGCGAGCGCGGACTTCTTGGTGGTACTCCGGGTCATCCAGATCCCGAGAAGATCGCGAAACTTTTACGAGAAAATCCCGGGATGGACAAGCAAGCGATCGGTGAGTACATCAGCAAGAAAGAAAACAAGACCATCCTGAATTGTTTCGTTCACAATTTCGATCTGCGGCAGACCCGCATTGATCAAGCTCTTCGACTTTATTTGGAGTCGTTCAGGCTTCCGGGCGAAGCGCCTCTCATTTCTCTTCTTCTCGAGAAGTTCGCCGATCATTGGCACGACAGCAACGGCAAACCATTTGCTTCGGCGGATGCCGCATTCACCCTGGCCTATGCTGTGATCATGTTAAATGTCGATCAACATAATCACAATGTAAAACGACAAAACGTTCCCATGACTCCCGATGAGTTTAAGAAAAATTTGAAGAAGGTCAATGGCGACACGGATTTCGATCAGGATATGCTGGATGAAATCTATTCGTCCATCAAGAGCGAAGAAATTGTAATGCCGGCAGAACAAACCGGCTTAGTAAAAGAAAATTACCTCTGGAAGGTTTTATTACGTAGAGGCGCGAGTCCGGAGAGCACTTATTTGAAAGTGGGAGGCACTGGTGAACTCGTCGACAAAGATCTAGCGGAGCACGCGTGGGCTTCTATTGTGAGTGCGCTTTGTAGAGCTTACGATAAAGCTCCCGACAGAGCACTTCATCGTAGGATCGCTCAAACATTCCTCAGCTGCGCGACCATCAGCGCTCATTACGGAATGAGCAGCGATTTGGACACATTGGTAGTTAGCCTGTGTAAATTTACGGGACTGGTAACGGCGGGCGAACCCGAGCAGATTGTTCTCCAACTTGGTGGCAGCGGGAGATGCCAATTAGCCGCTCGCACCCTCTTCAAGATCACTCACTTACACGGAGACGCATTGAGAGCTTCGTGGAAGAACATCGTTGACTGCCTGCAAACGTTGTACAAGGCGAAACTGCTTCCAAAGAGTCTTACCGAGGGCGAAGATTTCATCGATCCATCCGGCAAAGTGTCGTTGGTCCGAGAACCAACTCAGCCAAAAGCGCCGCCCGTCGAACAAGGAATCCTCTCCAGTTTATACTCGTATATTGCTCTGGAAACTGCACGGCCGCCTCATCCTGCCGAACCTACAACTCGAAAGAGAGCGACCGAGTGTATCTCCAATTGTCACCTAAAACAGATTATCGAAGAAAGCAAATTTCTCCAGGTCGAATCCCTTCGTTCCCTGGTAGGAGCTCTGGTATCGGCGAGTTCTAACGAGGAAGACATTTCCGTATTCCTCCTGGAGCTGTTGCTCGAGATAACCATTCAAAATCGCGATAGGGTCACGTGCATTTGGCCGATCGTTCAGGCTCATCTCGAAGGATTACTGACAACGGCAGCGCGTGAGAACCACCCTTATGTACTCGAGAGAGTGGCGGTTGGCATGCTGAGACTCGCGATTCGATTGTTGCGAGGGGAAGAGTTGGCAGGGACCGTATTACCGCCGTTAATTCCCTTGACTCATTTGCCCTCGGCGACGACTCCACCCTTGGCGCGACAAATCGCTTACGGTCTGTTCGAACTCTTAAAGACGGGCGCTGCTAATATTCATAGCACGGAGGATTGGAAAGTCGTCTTTAGTTTGCTGGAGTGCGCTGGCGCTGGGGCGCTTTTGCCCAAGCAAGCTCTGGACGAGACGCCCGGCAGAACATCGGTTTTGGTCCCGAGACCGGTCACTCCAGTACCCGAATGGGTGCTGGTCTCTCCCACTGGAACGGAAGCTCCACTTCCGGTAGCCGCGGATGTCATCATTCTCGAGCGCGACTTGCAACCGCACGACCCTGCGGCCCTTGTCAAATGTTGCGAAAGCTTAACCTTCCTCGTGAGGGACGTCGCGCACGTGACGCCGTTCAACTTCGAGCTGTGCATTCGCTGCGTCAGGACATTCGCCGAAGCGGTTTTGCACAGCGCTGGAAAACGCAGCAGAGTTCACGCGTCCGTGGAAGAGCCCGCGGGATATCAGCAAAGTCCAATACAGCTTCTCGATCTGATGCACACACTCCACACGAGAACGGCGCAAGTATTTCGATGGTGGGCCGAGGAGAACGGCACCACGGAAGGAGTGTCCTTGTGGCCGCAAGCATGGAGACCGCTGCTCCAGGGTATAGCTCGCCTCTGCTGCGACTCTCGTAGACCGGTTCGCGCTTCGGCAATTACATATCTTCAGAGCACTCTATTGGCTCACGATCTGGCACAGCTCTCCGCCATAGAGTGGTCGCAGTGCTTGGAACAGGTACTGTTTCCACTGCTGGCTCAACTGCTGGGACCGATAGCGTCGAACGATCCGATCGGAGTAGAGGAAACGAGAGTGAGGGCGGCTATGCTATTGTCCAAAGTATTCTTACATCATTTGACACCACTGGTCACGTTGCCCGGATTCTTGCCGTTGTGGCTCACGGTCTTAGACTTGCTGAAGTCGTACATGTACGTTGACAATAGCGAGCTCCTCTTCGAGGCCATTCCAGAGTCCCTGAAGAACATGCTCTTGGTGATGGCTTCGGCCAGAGTGCTGACGTCGAGCTCGAAACTCTGGGCTCCGACTTGGAGAACCATTGACGTATTCCTGCCGAATCTGAAGGATGAGCTTTTCCCAGAGACGTTGCGACAACCCCCGGCGCCTCAGCAACCCGCTCAGCCGCAAGTCATCAGTCTCGTCGAGCAACAGCAACCGTCATTCCCCGGATCTATCGCTCCTCAACCGGAGAACACCTCGTTCGGTCAAAATGTTCTGTTGCGAGATTCGTCAGACGCATCCGAGATCAAAAACCCGACGCCGACGAACGCAATTCCTATTTCCGTACCATTACCGTCACTGGTGATTGAGAACAAGGAACCGCAACATGTGATTACTCTGGTAAGTCAGCCAGCACCCGGAGTATCCAGCCCTGTGGCCGTTCAGCCATCCGCGCGTCAAGTCTTCGACTTCCCTCGGCCTGTTCGAGCGGCGAACGAAATGTCGAATCGACAGTCGATAGATCAGGCGAATACCCCTGATGGAGTACAGCCAACGCTAGTGCAGGATCACGTACCTCAACAAGAGAACGAACTGCTGCAGGAGATCCACTCTCAGGATCAATACGTATCTCGACAAGTTCAACAACTTCCATACCCCGGAATGGCCAGTTTCGTTCACGAACAAGCGGGACCCGACGTAAGATAGCTTCTATAATTTGTTCGTATAACTTATCGACGACGATCTTTCGTTTTACCTTAACAACAATTAAAATTCTTTCGTAAATTCTTTTCAGGTACCAGTGGAAGAGTCATCGGCAACGACAATGTTTAATTCTGCGGCATATTTCAGCGAGGATCCCGCGGCGGATCGTCTCTTTGTGTGATGAATTCCACACACGACTGTATATTTTTTTTATGTATATTGTACCATATAACTACTATTATCAAACGTGATCATATTCGAGAAATTTACAGGTGCGAAGCGAAGGAATTAAATAAGGATGGAAACGGTATATTTGTATGGCGATACTTATGTATTGTTATCTGTATGTTTAGCACGGCAATACATAATAATAATAATAATGCAACATTATTAACATGCTACTTGAAACTTCTCGTGCATACGCGCGCGCGCGCGTATACATGTAAATATATTTACGTATACATACATACGTCCTTTTTGTCATGGATAACGTTTCTTTGTCGCGGCATTTGGTGAGTAGACTATCATAAAAAACGTGATTGCATATCCGCTACGCAAATTTATACAGATTAAATGGCCCGCGGACTCTGGGGCAAGTTTATACAGAATATACAAGTTCCGCGGGTAAGCTCCTCTATATATTGACCAATCTCACCTTTTCGATAATGCTTCGCGATAATTTATCACGTGTTAAAATCTACAGCTCTAATCCCTGGAAATATGTATATCGATTTGGCAACGTACAGAGAACATTCGAAGACGGGAGAGAATTAATCGTACCTCTGCACTCGAGAGCCACGGAAGAAGTATAGAAAATCAAGCACAACTGCAGAGAACCTAGTATGTCAATGCAGCTTCTACGATATGACGGATTGCGATTTCTGGAATCAATGGAACTGTACGGAGAAAGTTGCCGCAAGAGTCTCTCCAAAGTCGTAGGGCCAACGGAACAGATTCGCGGGTAAGTAAATTATTGGTTACTTCCCGGTTCGCGCATCCAGCAATACTCAAATAGCTCGCTAGGGCACCTTGCCGACTACTCTCTCTCGCGCGCGGGTTCCTGTCTTTCTCTAAACATAGCGTTGCTATAAATAGCCCATAAAACAACAAACATAAGAGGTGCCCCGCTTCTGAGTGTACGACGTTTTATAAAGTCGCTCAAGTATGCTGGTTTCTTTTTTCACTGAAACCGTTGCACGAATTCGGGAAAGATGCCCCGGCGGCTTCGCTCTCGGCTTCGCGTCGCGGCGAAAGTCCTCTCGGTTTCCGTTATACGTCCGGCAAACCGGTAAAAATGAAACGTTCGAAGGAGCAGCTCTTTTAGAGTTGTTCGTAGATACCTCAGTGAAAAATTTCTGGCCGCACATTTGGCAACTAGAATCTCTACATCTCCATTCTATTTTCTCGTCGAGCGTCGCTTGGAGGATTGTTTCTTCTTCTTTTTTCGCAGCGATCCTGAGTACTCGGGATCGTGGTAATCGAATCGTCTAAAAATCAATAGTTCAAAAAGTAATTCATAGGATTCTATCGTTTTATCCTTTTTGGCTTTAATCCAATTTCTCAACAACTACGCGGCCAAAAGTCGCAGTGAGGAAAAACTGTATTAGAAAAAAGGTTTTCCCCCGTTTAAGTGGAAATCGACCAGGTACCAGCGCGTCAATTTGATTGTCGATGAATTTATGGTCGATGCGGTACTTCCGAAGAGGACCAGAGTAATTACTGACTCCAACGAGTTGCGCGTTACATCGTAGTTATATCCAAGAGTAGAGATATCGGTCGATGAACGTTCGTCGTAACGTTCATCGAACGATGGACGCTATTGGACTCGCCTGCAGTAGTACCCCAATGTTTTGCATTTTTCACACAGGTGTTGCGGATGAACCTTGCTCTGATCGGAGACGTCCAGACCGTCCGGTTTCTCTAGGGGTCTCTGGAAACGTTCGAAAAGAGAAATGTTTAATAATAAACGAAAAATGAGCGACAGGTGTGAGCGCATAAGTATAGGTATACGGGAACGTAGTAAGTTAGTGAGCGCGGAAAATGCGAAGGGACCAGGAGTGAAGAGGTGAGCGGTAGAATAGGAATCGCTTATTAATACATCAACTCTGCTCCAAAAAGTTTGACCTAATCTCAAAATAAGATTAGGCTCTAGTTTCAAATTCACTCCGTGTTCTCGCGCGTTTCCATCGTCATTGAAAAGTGTCGCTTCAGTCGTACTATTATTAGTACTCGTGCACACATTCTCACCCCTCGCATTCATGCGCTTGTAAATCTAATTATTCGTAATTTTTCGACTTATCGTTTGGTTCGAACGTTACTTAAGGTATCACGAGGGAGATTTACGGCGTCTAGCATGGATCACGGAAGAAAGTATTCCGATACATAAATTCTCTGGTCGTTGACTGAAAGATTCCAGAGATTTGAACATTTTCGAGAACCTAACGAAACATAAAATACGCGTCTACGTCTCGGCAATTTCATTTTCACTTTACGATTCCTCTTCGCTCTAGCTTCAGTTCGTTTCAATTAATTATTGATCCTCGCGAGACCCCGAACGTTACCGTTAATTAAATGTTAAGTGCAGGCTCTACCCTCGTATTAATTTAGTTTAATATTAAAGGGGTTGCAAATAGACTTACGTAACGGAGAGAGAGCGAGGAGGAGATCAACGCGTGAGGCAGGGTTGATGCGACAGTCGATGCAGCCCCCAGACTCACCTGTTTGTGGGGATACACATTGATATGGCACTTGATACACTCTTGACCCATATTCGCCCAACTGTTGCCCGACATCCACTTGCGTTTACACTTTGGACACTTATACTCGCCGAAACACCTCTTCTTGCCTTGATACGGTGTTAATCCTTCTCCTTTGGGACGTGCCTGAAACCAAACCGAACGATATGTTTGGGGACGATTTTGCACGCCTCCGGTACATCTCGGTCTACCATTTAGCTGATAATACCAACGTCTGCAAGCCGAATCGACGTCTTTTTCGTAATAATTCATTGTTTTGCGTAATATAGCTACGAAAAAGCCATTCGTTCAATTGTTTTCACCGACTTCGACGGTAAAAAGGTCATAACACTCGATGCTTGCAGACGTGATGCCTCTCGATCACAAGCACGCATCGTGTGATCGGGGGTGATGTTTGTTCTCTCAATTAACGCTCAATTGAGCGAAGCTTCTCGCGGGACCGCGACCGAGATCGACACGCGTATCTGAGTCCCGCATATCGTTTGTACACACATGCGATGTATCCATACGCGCCACTTGTAAATGTATAGCGCTCCCGCATACGCGTATCCTACTTGCGTGTCGCGCGTGCCTTTTACAGTACGTCACGTTCTGTGCCTTTTAATCGTTCCTTCGTTATAAAGACCAATGAGTGCCTCGCACTGTGCACGAACACTCGGAAAGGGAGAAGCAGACCAATGAGTTAAACAGGCGGACGGTCTGCAATCTCATTTCTACAATTCCTTCTGAATCGAAATGATATCATAGGTGCGCTACAACGCGTTCGAATGCTCGATTCCGGAGAATCAACTGGAGCTATAGACGTAGTCGACCTACCTGAGGACAGTCTTTAATGTAATGACCCTTCTTGAAGCACAGGTGGCACAAGTACGTGGAAGGAGGCCTTTTCGTGGGCTTCCTCTCGAGCATGCAGAGTTCCGTGAAGTGCTCGGCAAGATCGCCAATGCTATCCGCCAGGCTTCCAGCCCCTAGCGCGCCCGATGGACTCACGGCATTTTGATGCAGGTAAGTTTGAGACGCCGCGGTAGGAAAGTTGCCCCATATCGCGGGAAGGAGTTTGTTCTAAAAGTTGATAAACGTTTCGCGGTGTTTCTGGGATGCGGAGAACAGCGACGATACCGCGATTGGATCGAAGCCCGAGTATTTTCGCAAATATCACCCGACGATTATAGAATACGTACACCCCAGTGAGAACATTACAAATATACCATTACTATTTCCGATAATGCAATTTCTACGAACTTCGAAATTACCGAGAGGTCAGAACGAAAGAGAGATTGTGGAAGCACGATTCCGCGAAAGCTTATCTGTGTTTCGGAAGTTGAAACTGTATACCCGAGCTCGGTAGGAAACAGCGCTGACTCGTGCGGCGCCTTCTACTATCACGATTCTTTCTGATAACCATACACGTAGGTACGAACAATCGTTCCTTTCTTCCCGAAGAAGGAATCACTGTTCGAATCTCTCGCTCCGTCATGCTCCCTCCCCTTGTATTTCCGCAGCATTAGCATTTATCGGTCGCTCGTGTCTTGCGACGAGTGTGAGCGGTCTATTTTCGCGAAAATTCCTCTCGACGAAAGACTGAAAATTTGGCAGAGAGACCCGACGGAGATCGCTTCCGCTCTTGCCTCGCGTTCGCGAAACCAACCGACGATATATCGATTCACCGCGACACCTCGTTCTCTGTTTCATTCCACCGTAAGCCGTGGACCATCGTCACCACGACTATCGCTCCTACCTGATCCGGCGGTTGATGAGGAGGACTCTGATCGGCTATCGCCAAGTAGACCCAATTGAGAAGGTGCGGCGGATAATGGGGCTGTTGCAGCGTCTGCTGACTCTGACCACCGGCGATACCGTTCAGGCTTCCTATGCTTCCAAGGCCGACGGCGTTCGCTTCTTGCAGCTGAGGGTGTTGCAAGTGCTGGAGAGGCGGCCGGGGGTGGCAGGCGGCCATACTTCTTCGGCCGACCGTGGCCGATCGCCGTCCGCACTCACGATTTCCCGACTTTTCCGCTCCCACGTAAACGACAAGGCTTCATCGCACCGGTTCCGGGCTACGCGACGCGACGATGCTCGAGAATTCGTCAGTTTCGCTTCACGATTAACGGAGAACTCGCGCCCGGCTGGCTCTGGGAGTAGAATGCTTTAGCGCTTTGCTGCCGGGATCACGGAGCACACATACGTGCGTCGGGGACCGCGACCATGCACGAGCGCGTACGCGTATAGTATTCTTACGTATACGATATACAGAGTCGGCGGAGATGTAAGGTTCGCGCGCACCGAGAGCAACCCTCCTCGAGCTCTCACGCGCGCGGTCTTCTCGTCTTCAGTTCTTTCTCCTTTCGCTCGTACCCGGACGCTGCCGCACGATCGGCCGACTTGAGAAATTAGAAAAAGGAGGAGTCTTGACGAATTAAAAATAAATGACCGCTTTTTCTTCCCTTCGAAGAAAGTTCGTCGTAAAAATATCGATGACGCTTTTGCGGTGAGAAATTGCGATTCCACCGCTCTTCCAGTTGTATTCGCCGGACCCGTCGCGATCTGCACGCGTTTCCGAGCATTTTCTCATGACGATCCATCGGTAGTATCCGCCTCGATGTGTCCCGAAGCGCACACAGACGCGTTTCGACTTACGTACACACTCAATGGCAAAGACCCCCGCCATGTGGTGCGTCTATTTCAGTGCTTGCTCTCCAACAGGCGTGCCTTGGATCCCCTTTACGTTAAGATCCGTCCGACGTCCTGACGTCGTGAGAGCGGCTCCTTCTTGCCTGAGGAATCTCGAGATTGAATCGTGCGCGCGTGTGCCGTGCCATTCGTTACAGACGCTTTTACTCGCGGAGTCTCTCGTCCTTTAGTCAGTGGCCCCGAGTAGACGCTCTCCACCTCCTCCTAATCCCCCTATTTGCCTCCTCAATAGCCACATGGAAAAATCTTCTCATCTTTTGACTCGAGACTAGGCGGATATTATTTTCTAGACCGCGTAAACAACTCTCCTACAGTGTCATTGGGAAATGGCAGAAACGCGTAAATGGTAAAATTTCAATGACTCAACGCGCGAGGCGACTACGTGCAAGGAGTTTTCCTGTTAAAAATTAATGCAGACGCTTCAAGACTGCACGTTGCATCTAACCGTCGGCATTCTTCCGTGGGCAAACTTTGTTTAACAATCGGGATCAGTCAGCAACGCCTCATTGCGGTTCCACTAAACAAGGACTTCATTGATTTAAGTTTATCGACAACCATGCGTGCTCTCACTGTCGCCACGCATCGCTCGTAATCATCAAAGATGCGCTTATTCAACACACTCCGACGAAACAGCCGCTCGCGTTTCCTCTTAACGAAGGAATCGATGTATCCCGCGCCCCACAAACACGTTCCGCGCACCCGCGGCTAGGCAAAACGCGAGCGAACATACTATCCGAGCGGAAGTCAGCGAACTCTGCTATAAATAAAATCCTTTCTTATGCAGATCGATTAACGAGGGTGAACCGATAAAGCGCCTAATACACCCGCAAGCAGGAGGAAAGGAGGAAATTTGCAATTTAAACGGGGAACCTACGCGCTCGAATGCCCTGTTACGTCGATCGATCACTTTATACCTTGAGCTCTTCGAACTTGGATGGATCGATTTTTACGGGGAAAACATTGTACGCTTCTTTTCATCCAGATTGATGATCGTCGAAAGCCTGGTTCTTCTCCAGCTATTTCACGCGATATCATATCTGTAAAAATGAAGTAAAAGCTCACGGGGAAACTTCTGTAGGCATCACACGATCGACCGCAGGACATCGTGTAGTAATGGTATTTCCGACCAACTTTTAACCTTTGAACTTCGAAAACTTATTTACCGTGTCAAGGACACGCATGCAAAGTTCAGAAACGATCGATGTACCGCCTGCGTCAGAGATTCTTGCTTACATCGTCGACGGAGTGACGAACAAACTCTTTTTCCCTCTCCATCGTGGGTGTGACGACTGGCCACGATGGCCAATCGCACGAACGTTTGAGGGTACGAGAAGGGCGATGGGTATATGTAGGAAGAAACCATGAATCGATTGTCTTGTATTTGTTTTTTTGAATGCCAATATGCGTGTAGTCCCCTTCAAATTAGAGCCGTTACCGTGGTTACTCGTAAAGTCACCATGTTATAAATTGTTTGAAGTTATACAACCCTATTTTGGAAGAGCATCCACCCTGGTAAACTTACACGTGACTTACACGTTACTTCCTATCATCGATCATTCAAGGAAGTATCGTAATCGCACGGAGCAATGCATCTCTGCAGCTCGGACCAGTCCGGTACCAGTCAGCGTGCAACCGACGTAGTCATAGGTCGTGACTCCCGGTGTCAGCCTGGGTTGGGCGAAAAGCCTTGGTACCGCGCCCCTCGCAGCCGCCTCTCGATGTTCCAACCTCCGCTGCCGTTGTTCGTACAACCGACGACGGGCATCCGGCTAATTACCGCAACGATCGATATCCATCGATGAGGGCTGCTCGACGCGCGTTCCAGCCGGCAGTCGTGAACGGGGCGAAGCCAGGTGACGGTCCCGCTCCCTTCCACGTTCCGAGTAATGCGTTTACAATCGATAAACGTATTTTTGGCGAGAGACGCGCGTGACCAGGGACTATCCGTTTTGTCTCTTCTGCATCGAGGGACTGCGAGGGTTTTAGAAGTCGATCAAGCGCTATACCGCTGAATTATCTGCGCCCCGATCGTTTGATCGTTGACTATCGTCGTCGACTGTTTTGAGGGAGGTAAACGTCACAGGGCGCACTCGGTATAACGTATCCTCCAGCTATACCTACGTCGTATTTTTAATATAAGGCGGTCTTTTCATTTTGCCGATGAACTCTTTCCCAACTACCCTGTCCGACCGATAGGATATTAACCGATCCACGATGTGCATTTCTATTGACACCGCCCGCTTCGCCATTCATAGGAGAGATAAAACGATCTCGATATACGGGGATATCAGGGTCACATCTGCAATTGAGATCAGGTCCACCCAGCAGAGTGATCCTCGAGAGAGATCGACAGCTCTGAGATGCGCTCGCGTTATCCTCCACGACGCTCCACGTGCACCATTGCTGAAACGAATTGCTATTCTGGATAACTGAAGAAGTGGAAGAAACGGCGCTGCACTACAACGCGATATTCATAACCGATACTCTGAGATGCAACGTCCACGTCGCACGAGTTTTTACTCCATGGGAAGTCATCGACGAGTTGCAAAGGCGAAGGTGGATCCGTAAAAATCGCAATCGAAAGGGGCTACCGATCGTCGATCGTCCCCGCAGACATACGAGCTTTACGAGAATTAACGTCACATCATGGACAAATACGAAACTATCGATGTGGTCGGCGAGGGTAGTTACGGCGTGGTGATAAAGTGCAGGCATCGAGAAACCGGTCAGATCGTCGCTATAAAGAAGTTTCTGGAGACCGAAGAGGATTATCACATACGGAAGATGGCTCTGCGCGAAATTCGCATGCTGAAGGTAGGAAGAACGGCAGACTGCAAGAATAACGAAGCAAATTCGTTTGCTTACGCGCGTCTACCCGCAGAAATTACGGCACGAGAACCTGGTGAACATGCTCGAGGTTTTCCGGCGAAGGAAACGCTTCTATTTGGTCTTCGAGTACCTCGACCACACGGTCCTCGACGAGCTGGAGATGGTCTCCGGTGGTCTCGGA
Source organism: Xiphydria camelus (assembly GCA_963678675.1). Classification (NCBI taxonomy): domain Eukaryota; kingdom Metazoa; phylum Arthropoda; class Insecta; order Hymenoptera; family Xiphydriidae; genus Xiphydria; species Xiphydria camelus. Next base: position 27,940,597 of record OY783195.1, read on the forward strand.
TTAGAGATCTCGCGGCGTCACGTTCTTCAAGTTCTCCGTGGCTTGAGTTTCTGCCACAGCAATCACGTGAGTGGAATTCCAAGAACGATTTACTTCAATGATGCATCGGTTTTATGATATTCTCGATCCAACGCCCGAGAACGAGCGGCCGACTTGTTCGAACCGTGTTAAACGTTGCGAGTTAAATACTCATTTTTACAACTGCCGCTGACATGAGTTCAAAGACCTTTCTCGTTATGAATCGCGTCATACGAGACAAGCGACGCGTCGCGATGCACGTGGTGCACACGTCTGCCGAACTAATTGTCGGTCGTTCAATTTCAATACGGATGTCTACGCGTTTGGTCTGTCTCTGTTCGCTTCGTCGTACATGCGAAGATCATTTTTCAACAACAGCTAACGCGGATACCTTTCGATTAATTAAAGGCATCCATCGCACAGTTTTCTTCAAGAACGCATTACGTAGGAGATAAACTACATTGAAAGGAGTCAATATCGACAGATCCCAAATAGAAGCTTCCAAATATCTACCCCCCCGGCCCCGAGAAAAATCTCTAGTCGCTAAATGACTTTCCCAGATAATGCATCGAGACGTGAAACCGGAAAACGTGTTGGTCTCGCAAAACGGAGTGATCAAGCTCTGCGACTTCGGTTTTGCGAGACTGATTTCCGGCCCTAACGAGTCGTGCACCGATTACGTCGCCACCAGGTGGTACCGTGCCCCCGAACTTCTGGTAGGCGATCGACGTTACGGAAGACCGATCGACGTGTGGGCGACTGGATGCCTCTTCGCGGAGATGGTCAGCGGAGATCCCCTGTTTCCGGGAAAGAGCGACGTCGACCAGCTCTACCAAATTATGAAAGTTTTAGGTGAATTATCATCTCCCGTTCTCCCCAATTCACTCGCCTTCTGCACCTAATCGGAGTCCGTTTATCTTGTAGGCGGGTTGTGCGGGAGGCACCAGTCCTTGATCCACCGTACCAGTACCATCCGCATCATACGTCGCGGCAGCGCGGACGAAGTAGCGAGTACGCCGCATGGTAGTCGATCGCTGAGAGGTTTATTTCCCGCGTGGACCGCCACAGCCACAGATTTCCTCAGTCAGTGCCTTCGCATGGACCCGGAAGCAAGACCGACTTGCGCCAATCTTATGAATCATCCGTTGTTTACGCAAGATGGATTCGCCGAGAGATTCTTCGTTGAATTAGAAGATCTCATATCCAAGGAAATGACTCTGAATCCATTAATGCTGAAGAAACTCGAGAGCAAACGATCGAGCGTTGCGGCTATGGAAGAACCACCTAGAATTTGTCATAGCAGCTCGGGGAGGTATACAGAGGATTACGCGTCGAAAAGCCTGGACTCAGAGGTCCGCGCGAAGATGAACAGAGAACCGAGGAGGTGACCGTTTCCTTTTACTTTTCTTTTAGATGGCAGATGAATCTCATAAAGGACCACAAGATCTTCGTGCAAGCCGCCAAATCGAATGCGGAACGGACGGAGAATACGGAAATTTCGCCGTCAGAGAAACATCCCCCTTTGCCATTGAACAGGCCGCGAGAATCATGCTATTTCGGTCCCGTGTCAGTAATACCGAATACCACTTATATTCGAAGATTGGAGCACAAGGGTCTGTTATTTCCCGATGCGAAAGGTTGCTCTCTTCCTGCTCTTCCTTCGCGCGAATCGAGTCAAGCAAGAGCGAACAGTAAGAGAAAGAGGGTCGATCTTCCTAATGTGGATCGTTAGCTTTCTTCCGCTACATTGTAATTTCCAACGTTTCCGAAACAAAAGACTCTTTCGCGAGAGAACAAAGGACTTTATTGCGTAAGGATATAGAGTTAGTTGAACCAATTTGTAGAATACGAAACAAGGATCGTGTCCTGATAAGTGTACATTCGCTGTTTGGTGAGACATTTGTCACTGTATCATCTTTTATTTAATATGTCAACTGTAAATTTTGACTTGGCCTCGTCACCCGCTTTATGAAATCTTCTCAAAGTCAACAGTAACCGTGGGAAAGGTATCGGTAAGGACATCTATGATACGCGACCGGAACCCTGAATGTACGATTTTTTGTTGTCACGGATCACCTGTTCGTCGGCGCCGAGTGACAGGTGTGACCGGCTACGTGAAAGTAGCATGGAATTTTGAATTCCTATGTAAATAGAAAATACAAGCCTGCTACTGGTTGTTCATGAAGAACAATTTCCTCCTTTACAGCGTTCGGAGTAGTGGCTGCTTTTATTTATGACAACTTGGAATTTACTACAGTCCAGAGTAGATAGTCTAGTTGCAAATTGTAGGTAGCTTCATTGTTTTACGCTATCAATAGCGTCGCGTTACCTGCAGGATATCAAATTCCACTTCATATAATCAGTCTGCGGAGACGGGATAGCTTCGAGCCTGTTGTTCATTCTGCAAGATGCTTCCCAGGAAACTGGTACTTTCTGTGCATCGTCGATCTTTTTCCAGGATGTTGCATTCTTCCAAGCCTTTGTAAGTATGTCATGCTCGAAAAGAAGCCGCCATAACAGTGCACAAAATGTGCTTTTCGTAACTTTCTAGAGGCGCAGCTGTGGTAATAGATGGAAGGCGAATAGCTAAAGAAATTCAAGCAGAACTGAAGGTATCCGTTGATTCCTGGGTGAACTCTGGAAAGAGAAGACCGAAATTAGTGGCAATATTGGTTGGCGAGAACGAAGCCAGTAAAACATATGTGAGGAACAAAGTCAAGGTTGCCGATTTCATAGGTAATCTGGCAGCTCGGAGTCTTAGAGAACACTATGAAGAATAATTATTCATATTCCAGGAATCGAGAGTGAGACTTTAATTTATAATAACGAGATAACCGAGGAGAAATTGATTTCGAAAATTCAAAGTTTAAACAGAGATCCTCTGGTCGATGGCATCTTACTGCAGTTACCTCTGCCAGAAAGTTTCGATGAGAAGTTGCTTTGCAGTACTCTAGCTCCCATGAAAGATGTGGATGGCTTCCACGTCGATAATATTGGTCAATTGTGCCTGGATAGCGAAGGGATTGTACCTGCTACAGCTTGGGCTGTTAAAGAATTGATACAGAGGTCGAAGATCGAGACTTTCGGTAAAAATGCAGTCGTAGTTGGAAGATCGAAACATGTGGGATTGCCGATAGCTTTGCTACTTCACGCTGATGGTAAAGGTGGGTATTCATAACTTCTCATTGATAACCTGCATTATCGGAAGATACGAAAAAATCGTACAGTGCTATCATTTTATTTTATACAGGCAAGACTGGCGCGTTAGACATGACAACTACTATTTGCCATCGTCACACTCCTCTGAGTGAATTGCAAAGATTTACGAAGCTCGCAGACGTAATTATAATGGCGGCAGGGGTCCCTGGATTACTGACGAGAGAAATGGTCAAGCCAGGAGCTTGTGTTATCGACGTTGGCATTACGAGAATAAAAACTGCTGAGGGTCGCTATCAGCTGAAAGGGGATGTTGATTTTGATGGAGTAAAAGATATAGCGGGGTACATTACACCCGTTCCAAATGGTGTAGGGCCGATGACTGTTACAATGTTAATGAAAAATACTTTTCTAGCTGCGAAGAAGGCTCAAAACCAGGAGTCATAATTCTGTATAATAGCATTTTCAGCTGGACAGGATTTATGCTGCTCTGAGCTGCACTCAAGTTGCACCTGCCTATCTCGACCGTGTTAAAAGTTACATAGCCAGTGTAGCCTGGTGTGAGCCAGCTGAAAACGCTATAAGCTTGTCAGGAATGGATTGATGAATTTATCTAGATCTTTTTTCAATGGGACAATCAGTATTCGTAATTAGATGAGGAAAAAAAACTTCAGTGAAATAAAAAACTTATCTTCTTTTATTAGTTAAAAATAATTCCTGAAGGAGGATGGAATTTTTTTACACAGTTTTATATCGGGTAAAGTGATAATCGTGTATCAGTATTCGCAGATAATATACTATATATATACATTCTTGATTTCTAAATAGTATTTTTTATATTATTTTGCCTCAATAACATCTTGCTCCAGTTAACTCTTATCATAGGTTATATCATATTTTGTCATCTTCGTCAGAGCTGTCATTACTTTACTTTTACCACGACCATTTGTATTTTAAAGTACACGTTGTTCCTGTTAACATGTAGAACGAGGTATTAAAAGAGTTTTACAGAATTAAGCGTTATCTGTTATTATGTCGCAAAGGTTCAGCCGTATTTTAACAAAATACAGATCGCTACTACAAAAAGAGGTTAGAACGTTTAGTGATTCTAATCGGCTCATGTCCACTACTACCGTCAAAATGTCTCGACCAAAGGTTCTCGTCACTCATCCGGATGTTCCTGCTGCAGGAACAGATTTGCTTCGTGATAAGTAATTAATACAGTTCCCAATGAAGCATGAGTTTTCTAGAGAAATGTATTCCATAGCACTTGTTACTCGCGTACAGGTGCGAATTGATTATATGGAAGAGCCCGGTGCCGATCCCGCGAGCCGACCTTCTAGAGAAAATTGCTGGAGTTGACGGAATCTTCTGTTTGCTTACGGATAAAATAGATGATGAGGTATTGAAAGCTGCAGGATCACAATTGAAAGTAGTAGCTTCTATGTCCGTCGGTTACGACCATTTGGATTTGAAGGCTTTGAAAGCAAGGAATATCAACGTCGGATATACTCCTGGAGTGTTGACACACGCCACAGCCGAATTGACTATTGGCTTGTTACTGGCAACGTCGAGAAGGCTATTTGAAGCTCATAAAGCAATGTTGAAGTGAGTTCTAATACTTGTGCTGTATTTTGTATGCTCAAATGTGTAGGAAATATGATATACGCAAGCAATGTGATACAAAATTGATCACTGCATTGTCTTCTAGAGGAGAATGGGTGTCATGGTCTCCAACGTGGATGTGCGGGCCGAGTCTTTCAGGTTCTACAGTAGGAATTGTAGGACTCGGTCGTATCGGCACTAAAGTGGCCCAATGTCTCAAAGCATTCGACATTGGCAGATTTCTATACACGAGCAGGAAGGAGAAAGTAGAAGCTGCTAGCTTCGGCGGAGAGAAAGTCTCTATAGACGAATTAGTTCGCGATAGCGATTTCGTCATTGTCACCTGCGCTCTTACGCCGGAAACAAAGGAGATGTTTAACAAGGAGATGTTTGAGAAGATGAAACGCACCGCGATATTCATTAATACGAGTCGAGGCGGAGTCGTGGATCAGGAAGCTTTGGTAGAAGCTTTAAAGACTAAGACTATCAGAGCTGCAGGTCTGGACGTCATGACGCCAGAACCTCTGCCATTGGATAGCGAGCTTCTTCAGTTAGATAATTGTGGTGAGCATATCGAAGAGCTTTATAAACGGATTAGTTATGATACTGAAGTATATTGAACTTTCTGTTTCCCATAGTTATTCTACCGCATTTAGGAAGCGCCGCTACTGAAACGAGGGAAGAGATGGCTAGAATAACAGCTCGAAACATCTTGGCCATTCTACAGGATAGGCCGTCGGAAATGCCAGCACGGCTTGAGTTATAGATTGTACATATGTCGCATACATCATTTATACCCATATAATCAATTATTTATAAATGATGAATAAAACTAACAAGAAAAATACGAAAAAAGTTTGCCATATTTCGCTAGCGCCATCTGACCTAAGGAACTACAAAATCGTGATGTAAATACAGTATCTCTGTGACCATTTCTTTCCGCATACAAAAGAGTAAAGCGGTCGTGCGTCTAACTGTCATTTAAAAACTAATGGATATTGCAATCAACTGACTTCAAAAGTTCACTACCAAATTATTAACCAATTTCCGAACGCGATCGCGTAAAGTGGTTCACATGACTGGCTATTGGAGGTTTTAGGTTATGACTAGACATGGTGATTCTTCGTATAAATCTCCCGCTGTTGGTCATTATTTTAGGTAAAAAAGAAGCTTTTACTTTGTATGTACGATATGTTTGGTAGATTAGCGAAGCAGAATATTCATAACATCGTTATTTCAGTTCAATTTCTGAGCACGAGATGCGAAAATCAACAGACTCCAATTGCCCTAGACACCTCCAAGAACTTGGTGGTCAACGTAAATACGACGGTAGTAGAAGCTCCTCCCTTGAATGACACAAAAGTCAATTGTCTTACCGACAAGGTGTACGGTCCCGTAGAGGTACGGAATGTAACCAAAGCTATAATTGAAATTAGAGATGTGGGAGTCTATAAATTTAGTCATTATAATTCTTTCATTCAGATTGTGAATGCAACCAGGCTCATGGAGCTATTGGTACTCGAACCGGGGCCATCGAACAGATCTAGAAATGGCAAGGAAGGCAAACAAGTCCCTGGCACTTGTGTGCTAGTGCTCTTTCACGCGAGGTGGTGCATCTTCAGCAGTCAAGCCGCTCCGCACTTTAATGCGATACCTAGATTATTTCCATATTTAAAGGTGGTGGCTGTCGATGCTATTAAATACCAGAGGTCAGTCACATGAGCTTCCCCCTCTTAAAAAAAAATCCTGTGCTCTCTGTTGCGTTTATTTTTTGTTAACTTATAATAGGTAGATTCGTTTGCTAGAAGGATTCATTTAATATATGTTTATTACTCTCTAACAGCTTTAATACACAATATGGAATTGTCGGCGTCCCAACGTTAATGCTGGTGCATAATGGAAAGCCAGTAGCGAAATTCAATGATACGGTTTACACGCTGGAAGCCTTTGCAAGGTTCATTACGAATCATACTTCCTTGCAGGCTAAAGGTTCTCTGTACGTTACATCGGCAGATTTCAGTGGCCCTGTACCCAGTACTCCTGCCAACGAGATTGATTACTGTCTCGTTTTGTCATGGGCGTTCATTATCGCTTGCACGTTATACTTTACGTCTAAGTGTCGGTGGTGGCGGCAATTCGTGGAATTAGTTCAGAATACTTGGCGCGAGAGCAACGCTCAGCACGAGCATGCAGATTGAAGGAAATTTTGTATGTATGCTCTATTAGAATATTTTATTTGATTGAAGCATTGTCCAAAACTCACGTATATTACAAAAGGTTTCTTTTGCGCTCGTAATTCTTTGTATAATAATACATTAACGAGGGGTATAAATACTCTTAAATAAATGTCGAATTCCTGTTATTATTTAATAGCATATTCTCTACCCTCTTAACACATTAAGCGCCATCATGTTAAAACAAATCATTCCCTGAGAGGCCGTTTGGTAAAATTAGATAAATGTTAAAGAAAAATACCGTATGTGTCTAGTGGCTGGTCAGCGAATGGCGAAATGACGAATTCCAATAGATAACCGATCAGGAAAAACCCGAAACCTGGCTTATCCAGGTACCTATAAAGGATTGAACCACCCTTCCAAGTAATCTGACCCATCTTTATGACCAGGGACGAGCAGCCGCTGCTCTTGCACGTTATAAGCCGCGTACAGACCGCGCCAACGAATCTGGCAAACGTACGCGGCGCAGGTTGATGCGTTTAGACCTTAATACTTTCAGAGTATTGATCTTATACTTGAATACAAAATTCGTAGTGTTAAAGCCAGCCATCAATAATAATAAAGACGAGGAAAAAGATAAATACCGCAACTTTCGAGCGGCGGTTTTATCACTGCAGCATCGTGAAATTCCATACGACTTGTAAAACAAAAATTTGTTCATTCGCGATACGTGGATCCCGTAATTATCTATCATTTGATCGATTACATTTTTTATTTAGTTAACGCATTCTCTGACAGTGTTAAAATCGTATGTAAAGAATATTTTATCACTAATTTTATCACTAATGTGTGGTATACGTATGTCGAATTTCATAAATACTGCTGCATTCAAAGGAACCACTAAACTGAGCATTTTATTTGACTTTTGCAGTTTCACGTTTAACCCGACACTGCACTGTAATGGCCGACTTCGTGGTTCACTTATCATTTCCCTAACTTCATGATTGTTGTGTACGGCATTTGTTTGCGCTGAAGTTCGTCTCTAATGAAATTGTTATTATCAAAATCAACTACCGACAATTGCTGTTGCCTATAAAAGTGCTAGTAAATAAGGTGTTGTTCATCCTGGAATTCGACGTATGATATCTGGCGAGATGACAACATTCTACTCTTGGACACATTTGCAAGATTGTGCACATTTTTTTGTGGTTTAACGTCAGGTTAGGTTTTCCATAGAGAGCCGGTCCTGCGTGTCGGATTAGGTTAGCTCAATTTAAGACAACAAACTCGGATTAGGTTACCAGGATAAAAACAAATTAGGTTTAGGCTATAAATTGCATATCCTCCTGGAGGGTGGCAATTGATTACGAAAAGATGGGATCAATGAACCTAACCTGCCCTATGTGCTGTGGAGAAACTTTCAATAATTCACAATCGCTCAAATATCATTTGCTGAGCATGACGGACAACTTGTATTGTCCTGGATGTTCCCAGCGATCGGACTCCGTAACGGCATTGATTCAACATTTGGACCGGTGTGGCAAAGACTCCGACTTAAAGCTGGCAGAAAATCTGGAGCGGGAGGGTAAGAAGCACAAATTGGATCCGGAAGAGGGCCAAGAACGTGAGACCAAATCCGAGGTTTTAATGGTTGGTTCAAAATATGGCAAATTCTATGATTCTTTATACTCCACTTTTATCACTTAAATAATTTTCCTATTCTCAATCAAATGATTGAAAATCGGAGCTAGTCGTGTACAGCAAAATCTAGTTTGATCAAATATTTCAAAATTAGTCTCCCGATTGCAGGAAACTAATGTGGAACAGTTGGACCAAAGCTTTCTAGCCACAGTCAATCACAGTGAGATCATGATAGTTGGAGGGCCACGTACGATAGAGGTTGATGAAAACGGTGAGAATCCAATGAAATAAGTATCATGCTTACAACAACGAATGCACATCCTAGTCAAATTACAGGGGAGATTAAGGTTATAGAGAAGGTAGATGCGGGGGAGGACCAAATGGAGTCCAGCGATATGACGGAACTGCGAGAAATTGAGACGCTTCCTATAGGCGATATGGATGCAATGGACGAGAAAGAAGACGATTTTACCAATTCTGAATCATTAATCAAACTTGGCGCAGCTGAAATCGATAGTAAAGAGAAGGCGAATGAAGTTCTCCGTATTATACCAAATGACGCAGAACTTTTGGAGGACGAAGGTGGTACTTTGATAAGAATGGACAATGTGAATGAGATGCAAGAAGAGCTCAATAACGATGAGTTATTGCACGTTAAACAAGAGTTCTGTGAGGTAAAAGAAGAGGAGGTAATGCTCGCTTTTCTTTCTTCTATGCAGATTGTTACATTGGTCTCTCTTCTCTTTCTTCCGCGCTGGATTTTATCTCTGAAGTAGTGCTATTATAATTATGCAATTGACAAGGCATGACATCAACATCTCATCGCGTCGTATTTTTTCTGTAGGTAGAGGCAGAGGCAGAGGCGTTGTATAGTTGCAGTAGTTGTGGCATGAGCTTCAACTCCGTTCTGGAACACATTAAGCAATTCCACGACGGCCAAGAGGTCGTGCTGGAGATGGCCGAACAGCAGCTGGAGGATTTACCTACCACAAGCACTAGCACCACTACGGCCACAACCCTTTCTCAAGACTCAGCGTCCGTAGTTACAACGCGACAGCGTCAAACGATGAACACCTTGCGTACGGAGGAATGCGTTGACAGCGAGGGAAGATTGTACACGAGGAAAGTGGTTCAGATCGAGAGGTTTTGGGATCGTCCGCAAGCCACCCTTCCGTCTACAAAATCCCCGATGATCGAGAAGTTTTTCTCGAACGTCGAAGGAGTCAAGGTAAAACTCCAATTTATACTTAGCTAACCATCATGTCTATCGTTATTAAAGAGCGCGACGTTACGCATAATTCTTCCGGATTTGTCATTCGCAGGTCAGAGATAAGAACGTCTCTTCAACTCCAGCGCGAGTTTACCGCTGCAATCAGTGTCTCGAGAATTTTTCCAAGCTCAGCGACTTTCGCGTTCACGTCTGTCTTCATGGAAATAATCAGTGTGAGCACTGCGTCCAAGCTTTCGCAACCGCGAAAGCGCTGCAATTACACATGAGAATACACGAGGGCGAAAGCTACGGAGTACAACGAGTTTTCGTGTGTACAGCTTGTGGCACAGAATTTTCGTCGCACAAAAGCCTACGCCTGCACTCCCGAATGCACGCCCCCGTAAGGGCACGACACGTCGACGCACCGGAAGGAACTCATAGTGCAACGTTCACTTGTCTCGAGTGTGGTATGTATCAATTTTGAAGCATGTACATACGAGTTTTTTTTTATCAGAGTCCTATTTTAAAAAATGTACATACGATTGCAGGAAAAACATTATCCGAGTCTTACAGAGGAGCGCACATGGCATTACACACCACTGATTCCGTAACTTGTGCTGTTTGCAACCGCAAGTTCGACTCGGCGGATAGTTTAGCGATGCACGCTGCCGTTCATACCGAGTTAAGTCAGTCACATTCTACGACGCCGTCAACAGGAGAGGCAGCGGAACCGGTGGACGTTCAAAAACCATATCAGTGCCAGCATTGTGGCCGACGATTCACCAGACCGCACGAGAAGGTGAAGCACGAACGAATACACACCGGAGAGAAGCCACACGCTTGCGAAGTAAGCAAACTGCGAGTAACGAATTTCAAAACCATCAGCGACGCTTAATATTAACGAGTTTTCTCCTGACCAATAGGTATGTGGAAAAACCTTTCGCGTTTCTTACTGCCTCACGTTGCACATGAGAACGCACACGGGCGTCCGTCCGTACGCGTGTCAACACTGCGGCAAGCGCTTCAAAGCTTCGTCGGTTTACAATCACCACTTACTCACCCACGGCGAAGAAAGAGCCTACACGTGTCCCCATTGCCCCAAGACATTCAAAACGCGAGTTCAACTCGCCGGGCATAAAAATAGTCACACCAAACCGTTCAGATGCACCGAGTGCTCGCGACCCTTCGCCTCGTTATACGCAGCCCGCGCGCATATACAGACGCATAAGAAAGACAATAATTTAAAGTTCAGTTGTTATATTTGCGGTGCTTCTTACGGCAGAGCTTTCGCTTTGAAGGATCATTTAAAGCAACATGGTCAGGACGTATTACCACCACCGGAACCAGCGAGAGAGGAGGAAGTACACGAAGGTGACGATTTCTTGTTGGCCGAGGAGGAAGTCGAAGAGGATGAACTTGTTATTCCTTCGCCTCTGCCCGTGGCGCAGTCTTCCGAACCCGAGGAGTCGGACTGAAGTTAATGTTGCTAGTCAATGATTTGTTGTAAGTCGTTTATCTTTCTTAAACTGGTCTGTACTAGGTAAATGGCAAAAGTTTTTAGGTTCGAGCTTTATGCAAACATTGCAACGAGCTAGTGACCATCCTCAGCAGAAAGCAGCATTTTTGTCACGTTACGTTATATGTTACAAGTTCTGTAGCTTGTTCTCTAAATATAGGCTGGGCAAGATATGAAATCTTTAGAACGGGTCCCGAATGTTCCTCGGTGAACACTTCAAAGAAGCACTTCTTGCATGCAACGTGGGCGCGTTGACTGCAGCCTATCGCTTATTAACGGACACAAAAATGTTCATTTTCTTCGCGTAATAATATCGTTCTTTTAGATTTCTCTCTGCTTTTTGTTCCTTCGTCGATTATACTCGTATCCGAGAATTTGAGCATCTTATAGAGGGGATTTTAAGGCATTAATCCCTTTGATTATAATTCGGAATTGTTCGAGTGCCTTCTCTAAACATCTAGCAATTGCTATTTTTAGGCGGTGATTTTAAATTTGAAGGCAATTCGTTATTAATTACATACTAGCGTATGAAAGCATACCTAGTATATTCAATGAATTTATTAATGTACACTGACGTTAAACAATTTGATCATGCACATCCCAGATAATTTATTTACCACTCATGCTACTCTTGGTGAATTAATCGTTCCTCGTTTCTCTTAGTATAGTTGTTTTCACGATGCATACGAGGAGTTGGCCTCTAAAGAGAAGAGAATATATCGCGTATGTGAGTGTGTCGAAGTACCTACTATTAGTTCTCGCAGAACAAATAGAAAAGTCTTAAATAACTTCCTGCGGTCTGTGTAAATATATAAAGTTGAAATTTATCCAGGCGTTACTGGATCCGACTGATTAGGAAGTAATCTGACAAGTACAAAGGTATACTCTTCTAATTAGTGCAATCATAGGAGCGCAATTTTATCTCTTATCAATATTTCATATTTTCGCTGGATTATTATATTAATTTATTAATTCGAATGGTGCATGTAATCGCGTGTAAATACGCGTGACGAATGTAGATATATGGACTGTACGCGTTGTTTTTGCCAAATAAAATGCTCTGTTAATGTGACTGAGATATGATTTTACTCCGCCTTTCTGGGTCATTTTTAACAGGTCTTGGAATTATTCTCTTAAGTTAAAAATTAATGAAAATAATATCGTTTAGTGTGAAATGTATAAAACATCATTTTTCAGTTTCTTTCTCTTGGTACCGCACTCACACACTCGCTGCACTTGTAACCATGTGCATGCGCGCACCAAACACAAGTGACTGCAGTTGACGCGCATGGTTTACAGGTGCAAGGTGTGAATGCTGAACATCGTCTTGCACATACGTGGCACGATTTTCATCAGTGTTATTTCCTATAAATTTCAGTTGCTTCATCATGGCAGATGACGAATTTGATGGAGACGAGTAAGAAATCTCTTATAAAGAAATTATTTTAACGTTTCATGTTATAGGTTAGGATTAGGTACATACATGCTTGTGTCATAATTTCGATACTTCATTTTAAATTGATGTATACCCGTTCGTTTTGAGTAAGACTTGAAAATTGCATTAACTACTTTTTCACCAGAGTTGTGGATGATTTCGATGATGTCGACGATGACGACAACATAGAATTGGAGCAACAAGAGGAAGACGGCGAAAATATTGAGTTGCTCACAGCAGGAGAGGTTTCCGGCGGAGTTCAAAAATCCAAAAGGATTACAACTCGTTATATGACAAAGTAATCAAACGTTCGTCGATTATATACTTATATCGTTACATTTTCAGGTATTTCAATATCATTGCTTGTATTTCAGGTATGAAAGAGCCCGAGTCTTGGGGACACGTGCATTACAAATAGCCATGTGTGCTCCAGTGATGGTTGAGCTGGAGGGTGAAACCGATCCACTGCAAATCGCCATGAAAGAATTAAAACAGAGGAAAATCCCAATAGTAATTCGCCGTTATTTGCCTGATAATAGCTATGAGGATTGGGGAATCGATGAACTAATTATAATTGATCATTAAAGGTTGATTTACTTGGGAAATTGGTATTTGATTGTGCACGTAACATTCATAGTATCATCATTTTATTGCTGCATTTTTCACCTTAAAAGTTAAAGTAGACAAAGTATAGTACAAAAAGCATATGGACATTCCTTTGAAATTTAATGTATCTCAAGTGTTTGGAAAAGTTAGTCATTCATTTTAAAAAATACCTATCAAATAAAATAAATGTCTGCGTCTACGCCATTGTATCATTATTTGATGGGAACATTTTTCAATGTCCTAGAAGTAATCTTTCCACCGCTCTTCGTCAATAGGAGATTCCCGCTCCAAGACGCTTCTCTGCTACCATTTACAACAAGGTCGACCTGCGTGTAAACGTCAATGTATATCATCAATACTTTCTGATACGATTCATTTCAAAGTACAGGTGTATAATCGTCGTAGTGTCGTACCTGCAACTTCTCCCAGACTTTCTTCTTAGGATTAAGAACTTCGTCTGGCATACCAATCTCGTAGCCCTCCACGACGACCTGTTCACCAGGTGCACTGTTCTCCGGTGGTTGCAACGGCTCTACCAGTTTCATTGGCTCATCTCTGTTTTAATATTTAATATGATATTAACGCTGTATGCTAACGTTATAAGGAATCTACTAGAAAAAAATCATGTTTCACATACACAGACGCACACAGAACCATTCCATGGGATTGGATCCCCCTCAGATTAGCTGGCTTTAAGTTTGCCAGGACGACTACCATTCTATCTTTCATTTCTTCCAGCGGCACAAAATTTGCTAAGCCGCTCACTATCGTCCGTGGGCCGCTCGCATCGCCTAAGTCTATTTTCTCTACGTAGAGAGCGTTCGCGTCGGGATGTTTCTCCACTTCAACCACCTTCCCCACTCTGATATCTAGCCTTGATGGTACAATCTCATCGCTTGGTTCTGCAATAATTATGATAATAGCGACATATAGTAATGGTACATGGGATAACAATTCGGTAGAGCATTGATTGTTTCAATTATTCCCTGACCATTTTCTCGTTCGTCTACCAATTCAAACTCTTACTTTGCTTTTGCGGCGGAGGATAGGCCTTTGCGCTCAAAACTTTGAGCTTCGCATCCGCTTCGAATTCTTTTCGTATAGGGTCCAAAAGCTTGTTAATGTATATTTCGACGGCATTCTTTAAATCACCCGGGTGTACTTCTTGATTAGCAAATGCCTCTTCCAAGGCTTCGTATGTTTCAAAATTTATATTACCATCTGAGGAATAATGTGCCAAGTCAAATACAAAACAACGTCGAATTTATGTAACGCCAATGAAAATGCTTACCAAACTCTTCACTTCGCATTACGAGGAATGTTTCTCCTTTTGCTAAGAGCGGGAATATAACGTGCTTCGAGAATGCCAGTATTCCATTGTCGGTAATATTACCGGGTTCGCAAAATGCCTTTTTTAGTTTCTTCTTTACGGCAGCCGCACTATCGAGGAGATCGATTTTCGAATCCTCCTCGGACGACGACATCTTCGATCCCGTCAATCCAGGGACTGTAGAAACATGCTTCTAAAGTAAATTATGACAAGGCTTATTCTAGCGAGATTAATTTGTTTTGACGTGGATTGTGTGTTAGCGCAAAGGAACGTTAGATGCGAATTACTTACTCATGGGATTCATCAAGTGAATGCGTTTTTCATAGCCAAGCATTGGCAGATATTTTTCAGAAAACGTGAAAATTTTACGCTGATCGACTCCTCCGAATTGGGCGTCGATTTTCAGATACTCTTCATCTAAAGCCTGCAGTCCAGGGTAGAGCAAGCCTGATAGCAATGGGCTAGCTACCTGCTTGACCACTTCTGCACCTGCTTTCTTGGCGTCGTGTTCGCTAACGATAGAACTCAAGCGATATACATCTAAGGTGTACTCCCTAAAACAATACATCATGTCCTCAATGCCCAATCAATTTGCTCAATCAACATTTTATTCCGCATTAGAGCCAAAATTTCAGCATAAGCTTAAACGCACGTTTAAGTATATGGGTAAATGATTTGGGTGGTTTAAACTGCATCTAATGATTGAAATGTTGGCCCTTTGTAAGCCGGATAATATGTACAAAGAATTTACTTTGACAATTGATAATCCGTGCCTTTGACAAACTTTAAATTGTCCAATGGCACTCCTATAGATTTGAGCATGGCCTTAATGACTGCTTCGTAGTATTGAGTACGTAAGGCCAGCAATTCCCAAGGTGCTTTCATGTTATCTAAGTAAGCATGGAGATCGGCAAAAAGTATGGTAACCTCTGTACCAGCCCGTAAAAAGTCTGCCACTTTGGACATCGGGGTAAAATAACCAATGTGTGGCCTTCCAGTTGTCGCGGTACCCCAATAAAGCTTTAAATTGCGCTGCTTTAAAATGGTTTTGAGCTTTTCATCACCCAGCCACTCTGCCAGATTTCTCGTAATGAGTTGATACTTCTGGTCCCAAGTTGGAGCGCTCATTTTCCTATAATTAATATTCTAAAAAGAAAATAGTACAAGTCATTAACGAAGTGGTCTTACAAGAAATGCAAGTAAGAAATTATATTTGTTTGCTAGAGCGAAGTGTTTGCACGTGCGTGAAGGCCACGTGCGATTTATCGGAGCAAAAGTCTTTTAATTATCGGTGCATAATTAAATATCGTGGTAATGTTGTGTATTATTTTAATTTTATAGATGGAAAATTTAATACGAGCGGTAGTTTTAATGTTTGTGTTGATAATCTTAGCATAAAATACACAGCACAATACCTGACAGCAGCTGGTAGTAACTCGAGCAAACACTGTACCGAAAAATCCATTAATTCGGCACTTGCGCGTGCGTGCGACAGCGCATGTGCGCGTCTGACGCGGAGGGTCAAACAGCTGTTCGGCGGTGACAGCCATAATCGTATGGTATGTCGTTCGTGTCGGTTGGTGTCAGTCCTGTCACGCGTTCGACGCAGTAAAGTTGGTGCAAACAATTATTTAAAGAATGATATTAATTAATGTGTATATTCTATTACGCTAAGGATACTTTGTGCCTTGAGACGAAAAGTAGACTTTGGGAAATTGGTCGAGCGAGGATGTCTTATCAATGAGAATCGCTTGGATATGTCTTACACCGAACTGGAGCATGGTTATCAGGTAGGCCTAGAAGCGCAATTTGTTTCTGCTGATTAATCTTATTGGATATCTCGATCCTCGTCACGACTACTCATAAAATCGAATGATTTGTTTTTTTCTTTTGAAATCGCTTTCGCCGGCGATATCATTCAATAATCAATTTCATTCAGTTTCGTAACGCGTACTAGAGGAAAGACGCAATTAAATTGGAGGTGTCCCGGGCATATTAATGCAAACGTTAAGTGATATTTAGCGCGCGAATACTGGATATTCGGGTAATAAAATCGTGAATGAAAATTCATTTCTCATCCGTTCATACATGCGCTCACTCTTTCTCAATTGAGCGATGGAAAGATATAATACTTATTTCTGTGTTGATCCAGTTTCATTTGTAGTTTGAAATCGTTATTAATTTTACTGGGTTCAACAGGGTCTCAAGAGTGCAAATCGACCGATCTTTTATGTGGGAGATGTAAGTACGCCAAGTGTCGTCGGTCCTGCAGCATCTTCCATTTATCGTTCGTCGAAACGAGTGAGTTGAGTTTCCTCATTGCTACAACGTGGCATGCTTTTAATTTATTTCTATATGGTGAAAAGTGCTATATTTCTCTTAAGAACCCATATGACGTTTTCTGTACAAACAACCTTATATGGCAAATAGGTTTTGTTTAAAAATGTTTCTCCTTTACAAGTGAACGAGATCACTCTCTCAAGTCCTAGAGTGTTCTAATTATGGTCTAATAGTGTTTAATTTCATTGATGTAAGTCAATAGGACGGTACATAGAATCGGTAAGAGAGGAAGGTATAAAGGATAATAGTACCAATCGAGCGCATCTACCCCTTTCGCCTACAACATTTGGTACGGACTTCTATCATGCTCCTTGCTTTCGTCGATGCTAGAGGGGTTTGTTTCAGAGATCAAATAAGTCGAATACCTTGCAGGCTTATCTCTACCCTTCTCTTAGAGACGCGCGAAGTTTATACCATGCAAACATTGCAATTAGCACGTTATATAGACAAACTAGAAGTCTTTCATAAGTTATTTTGCTCTGGGCAGAAACAAGCTTTCGTTACTAGTGCACTACTACGCTCGAGCGCTGGACGTCTTGATTGTTTGTGATCCGTATGTGAATTTTGATCTTGTTCTTTTGAGTTTCTTTGCAAACGTGTAGCTTGAAACGGTTTATTTTCATTATGATTTTGGAAATTCCAACGCATGGACAAGTAATCCTAATTATACGTTCTGCTATATTGATTTAATATCCCGAGAAACTTGAATATTGATAAACCTTTTGTGCTCGCGTGGTTACAGTTTGTTGGCTGAGTACAAGTTTATACCATAACAATTTGTAATGATAGTATCGTAGCTTATCGTGCTCTAAAATTCTTTGTACAAAATTCCTAATTGCATTTAGAACAACGATGTGATCGATCGAATATTCTTGTCCAGTTATACGCGAAAGAGGGTTCAGAATAAAGGGTATAATGCATAATAGTTCAAGAGTGTGCCCAGAGAATTGCCCAAAGAGAGAAACTGAAGATAAGTCCTGCTTTCTCTCCTGCCTAAGATCATACTGGGTGAGCACTGAGTATATAGATACATATTAACAATAACTATGTACGATTTATGGATTTTGTTGAGCCTGCAAGGATTCTATTTTAAACATTATAAATTTTAACAAATTAGCAATACATACCTATGCCTATCACAGTCATAGTTCCATTCATAGTTATCGTTGAATCGTTTGATTTCTTGTGTGTGAGTTTAAACGATCATGGTGATAAAAACACATGTGACGTCTTGCATTATCATGATAATAACTTATGCCCATACCACACCAGCTGGTTCCTTTATCTGCTATTTACTCTTCACGGAATATCTATTAATCTTTAGTCTGAAATCAGCAGGCAAATATCATCGCTATCGAGCAGTATATTTTTGGAAATTTGCACTGCGCCTGTAGCTCTTCTCAAACCATTTTAATGAACTGACACAGATTTAAGTTAATAACTTTCTATAAAACGTTGATGCCCTCAAAATGGCAACACTCGTTTCCCTATGATTTCTTGCGTTCATTCCTTTCTACCATACAGTTTTTAGAATTTCGTTACAGGTTCGTAAATTATAAAAGTTCTTCAAGCTAGCCGATGATATCGAGCAACTGCGACGTCATCGTTTTACTTACCGATTTACAGGGTGATTTGCCGGAAGGGTGCACAAACGATGATGGATGTCCAGGTAGTGCAGCTCTGGAAGGAGAAGGGAAACAGGTCCTGGTGGGAGTATGCGCCATGGCCAAAAAATCTCAGAGTAAACCAATGAAAGAGATTTTGACGCGCCTTGAGGAATTTGAATACATCAAAATGCTTGTCTTCCCAGAAGAGGTTATTTTGAAAGTATGAATATGTTCCATTTACATTAGTATCAATTTCTACTTGGTTTTTTCGAGATCATTAAGATAACCATTCGACCCGCATCTTGTATCAATATTTAAAAAATTTTAGTTTCATTATTTAGTCATTAATAAATCACATTATTGCAGGAACCTGTGGAAGATTGGCCAATAGTCGACTGTTTGATAAGCTTCCATAGCAAAGGGTTCCCCCTCGACAAAGCCATTCACTATGCCAGTCTCCGCAATCCTTTTATCATCAACAATTTACCTATGCAGTATGATATACAGGTGAGAGATTATGGAAGTATTTTGAGCGGATGTAACCCATTTGGTTTTGTGAAATACGTAAATATTCAGTTAAATAGCGACTCTCAAAATGTCGATCCATAGTTCATTGCTGACAATAAGAAACCTTTCTTCATGCTAAGCAGGATCGCAGAAGAGTGTACGCCATCTTGGACAGCGAAGGTATCGAGATTCCACGATACGCAGTGCTCGATCGAGATTCGGCTGACCCGAAACGTAAGTTGCTTCTTCTTCCTCAAGCTTTTACGTTTTTACGAAAGAGGGGGAGGACGATATCTTTCGTTATTCCACGAAGAGGCTGTACGAGGCTTCTTCCTCGATCAGTGTTTCGCCGTTTTCCCGTTCACCCTCGACGTGATCGTAACCCACGTTTTCCCGAGTGAATCTTTAGCCTTTGACATGCGAAGAATAAAGAATTCATTTCAGATCATGAGTTGGTAGAATCGGAGGATCACGTGGAAGTCAATGGAGTGACGTTCAACAAGCCATTCGTAGAGAAACCAGTGTCCGCTGAAGATCATAATATATATATTTATTATCCTACCTCCGCAGGCGGAGGTAGTCAGCGACTGTTTAGAAAGGTACCGCGAAAAGCTGATAACTCGTTACGGCAGAGTAGTAATTGTGTCAATTACTCGTTACATATCCTCTCTTGTGTTGAAGCCGAGAATTGCCATTATATTTTGACTGTAAATATTTTTCGCGCAGATAGGAAGTCGCAGTAGCGTATACTCTCCAGAGTCACGGGTCCGTAAAACAGGTTCCTATATTTATGAAGATTTCATGCCAACCGACGGCACCGACGTTAAGGTTTATACGGTGGGTCCGGATTACGCTCATGCCGAAGCTAGAAAAAGTCCGGCTCTCGATGGGAAGGTTGAAAGGGATTCGGAAGGGAAAGAGATACGTTATCCCGTGATACTGAGCAATGCCGAGAAGCTAATCAGTCGGAAAGTTTGTTTGGCGTTCAAACAAACCGTCTGTGGCTTCGATCTTTTGAGGTAAACGAAATAGTTGTTTGTACTCCGTCAAGGTGGACTATTCCCTCAATTCGAAAAAATTTTAAGCGAAAAAATAATACATCATCAAGAATTACGATTCAGAAGAGATTTCTTTTTACAAATACACCGACGCGTATTTTCCTCGATCGCTCTTCGTCAACCGGCTCGCGTTGTAACGTAAACCAGAGAAACAATTGATACTTTGATATTATAATCTCTCGCAAACATTCGACGTAGAACTTTTTATCAGTGTCATTCTAGAAAGCATATCGCATTACTGTAATGGCGTTCTAACGATGCATACTGTCCTTGGTCGAGTAACTTTGCAGCAGTGCAGTCGTGTTCGATTTGTGTTCGCATAGATCTCGGTGTTTCTCCGTCGATTTCGTTCAACGGGGAATGTGTTTTCTGGAAGTTCATGCAAATGAGAAAAAATAATTCAACGACCATATATTTTTCCGTACAGAGCAAACGGTCAATCTTTCGTGTGTGACGTGAACGGATTCAGTTTCGTGAAAAATTCGAACAAGTACTATGACGACAGCGCCAAGATTTTGGGGAACATGATCCTGCGGGAGTTGGCCCCAACTTTGCACATTCCCTGGAGCGTGCCATTCCAATTGGACGATCCACCCATTGTGCCTACTACATTCGGTAAAATGTAAGTACACGTTGTACAATTCTGCAAAAACTTCAAGTAATATTATCATTTTTATTATGTACCAATGGGCATTGATTTTCGATTGTGAATAAGTATCATTGTGTCTAGCGGTTAGGCAATTCTGAAGAATCCGTCGGGAAGCTTTACAAGTCGTAGGAGAATTAAGCGAATTGAAAAGAGCTTTCTAAAAGTATTTTATTTATTCCATTTACACACGTATCTATACGGGCTAGAGGAAATGTCTTTTATTTTACATTAAAATAACGCTGAATAAACAAGAGAATTTTACTTATTTCAGATTTCGCTAGAAATCGTGGTTTATATTAAAATTTTATTCCGAATTTAATTAGAAATTTTATTAAAAACCGCGTGTACGTATCCTTGTATCCTCTCCACATCCTGGAGTAATAATCCTTCAATAAATCACGTGATTTCAATGTATCGAGATCGACTGTGTAATTTGACTCTGGAATCGTTTTTATATCTCCCAAGGATGGAACTGCGTTGTGTGGTGGCTGTCATCAGACATGGCGATAGAACGCCGAAGCAAAAGATGAAGGTCGAAGTCCGTCATCCTAAGTGAGTAGATATCAAATATTGAAATGCCGAAACTCGATTTATATGAAATTCGATCGTTGAGTTCTCTTTGATTCTCGACGGTAGATTCTTTGAAATATTCGCCAAGTACGATGGCTACAAGCACGGGCACGTGAAGTTGAAGCGACCCAAGCAATTGCAGGAGATACTGGACACGGCACGCAGTTTGCTGGCTGAAATTCAACATCGGGCCGCGGGACCTGAGTTGGAGGAGAAGCAAGGAAAGCTGGAGCAATTGAAGAGTGTCTTGGAAATGTGAGTGATCTGAAATTGAGTCGTGTTGTTCTTTATTCATCGCATCAACGTTTTCCAGGTACGGGCACTTTTCTGGTATAAACCGTAAGGTGCAAATGAAGTACCAGCCGCGCGGAAGACCAAGAGGGAGTTCCTCCGACGATGGTAACAGCAGTAGTACGCCAAATTTGTATTATTCTTTATTCCACAATTCTTTATATCTACATATTACAGTTCTAAGATACACATACATTTATGATAAAGATTAAATTTTCGACCTATAGTACTTCCTTGATTCTTAGTGATGTCTATCAAAGTTTGCTACTATTCGCAAGCATTCAACAAATTCGAGAAGAGCTCTATGACGAGCCTTTCGCCAAATTCGACCGGTTTAAATGTTCTGTTCATAGATCGTCTCGGCGAACCATCGCTAGTTCTAATACTGAAGTGGGGCGGGGAATTAACGCCTGCGGGCCGTATCCAGGCAGAAGAATTAGGTCGAATCTTTCGCTGCATGTATCCTGGTGGGCAAGGTAGACATCTTAGTGGTTCGTATCCTATGCTTGTTTTGCTCACTACTTAAGTTAGTAAGATTGGCTAGTAATTCTTTCGCGCGTAAGCTCGATTCGCTTTCAAAAAGAAACAGGACAGTTTTCCTCTAATCTGCGAGGACAACCTTTTGCGGAGCGTCTCTCGCAATTGCTTCGATAGTCGCTAACTCCGAAGGTTCGACTGTTCATGTTTTTAAAGTGAAACAGCCTACTCTGTATGTATACTGCTAATTCTTATTGTGTTGACTTCCTAAAGGAATCTAAGGGAAGAATATTTAAGTTTTCAATCCTATTCACATTATCTTTTAGTGTAATTTTCGATAGATTTTTTATAATAAATGTATTTAGAAATTTTGGTATTACATAAATCATTTCATATAGTCACCATAAAGCTTCTCTAATTAATGTATACAGGCGAATACGCCGGCGCCCAAGGATTGGGACTACTCCGTCTGCATTCCACGTTTCGTCACGACTTGAAAATATACGCTAGTGACGAGGGAAGAGTTCAAATGACTGCTGCGGCCTTTGCGAAGGGATTGCTCGCGCTGGAAGGTGAACTAACTCCGATTTTAGTACAGATGGTCAAGAGTGCTAATACGAATGGTTTGCTTGACAATGACTGCGACAGTAGCAAATATCAAAATATGTAAGTAGACGTGTTGTATCGCACATTCAATACCACTACCTACCGCGCCTTTTATACATCTCTGTTATCGAGCACGCGAGACATTCGATGCAAAAAACTAACGACTCATGTCGTATCGTTCAGCCTGGAATATTTTAATCTCCGCCATTATTTCTTACATTAAATTGTCTATGAAAGAAATCGATAAATATTTGGCAAATAGCATTGGACGCCGTTGCAGGGTGAAGACGCGCTTGCACGAATTGTTGCAACAGGACCGAGAGTTCACGCCGGAAGATCGAGAACAGATCAATCCCGGTAACGCGTTAAGCATCAATGCTGCGTTAGACTTCGTGAAGAATCCGGTTAGGTGTTGCCAGCACGTTCACATGTTGATCCAGAAACTCATAGACATCGTGCGTATCAAAAAAGACGATCCGAAAACAAAAGGTACGCGCATCGAGAATGATAGGAACCGATTCCGCGGATTGTCTCACAAGATAATTACTTTAACAGATGCTATATTATATCACGGAGAAACGTGGGAACTGATGGGTCGTCGTTGGGGAAAGATCGAGAAGGATTTTTGTACGAAGCACAAACGATTCGACATATCCAAAATACCCGACATTTATGATTGCATAAAGTACGACTTGCAGCATAATAATCACACGTTGCAGTTCGAACACGCGGAGGAATTATATATATATGCGAAATATCTTGCCGATATCGTTATACCTCAGGTAAATAGGCTTAATATCGATATCCTTTAACAACCTTTTTACGAGAGTGGTCCATTTCACTTTTTGACGAAATTCGGCAAATTTTAAATCTATCGAAAAATAAGAAATTCGCCTCCTCGCAGGAATATGGTTTAACCGTCCAAGAGAAACTTACTATAGGGCAGGGGATATGCACGCCTCTTTTGAAGAAGATAAGAGCAGATTTGCAAAGAAATATAGAAGAATCTGGCGAAGAAACGGTCAACAGACTTAATCCTAGGTACCTATACATATCTTTTGTAGCTACTCCGTTAGTATGATTGAAGGGTTTATCATTTTTATTGAGCGTATTCATAATTTGATTACAATGTTCAGGTACTCACATGGGGTCTCGAGCCCCGGACGGCACGTGCGAACGAGACTCTACTTTACTAGCGAGAGCCATGTACACTCTCTACTCACGGTTTTACGTTACGGTGGCCTGCTCGATGTAAGTGCAGAATAACGTTTCGTTGTCGTTTTCATCATCAACGGCAATTGTTGTAAGTATATATGCCCGTCAGGTGGTGAAAGATGAACAATGGCGACGGGCCATGGAATACGTGAGCATGGTCTCCGAACTGAACTACATGTCGCAGATTGTAGTTATGCTTTACGAGGACCCGACCAAAGATCCCAGCAGCGAGGAACGTTTTCACGTCGAGTTGCACTTCAGTCCCGGTGTCAATTGCTGTGTACAAAAAAATCTACCGCCCGGTCCGGGATTCAGGCCACATTCTCGAAATGAAAGCAGTCATAGTCTCGTAAGCCTTAGTGTAAGAGCCTTAGCGTGCTTTATTTTCCAATAGTTATAAACGCGATGACGCTTTCGTAACATGGAACATTATTTTATTTCGGTAAAGGGTGAGGCTGGATCCGGGCAAGAGAGCAATACATCGCAATGCAGTACTCGTATCGAGGAGGAAGATGCGGAATTAGGTATTTCAGAAGATGAAACAGGTTCGCCCGAACGATCTGTAAGTATTGAGGATTTAAAATTATAGTGATATAGTACTTAGGGAAGGCACGGATAAAATGGATAAGAAATTTGGGCACTCTGGTTATTACGATTGCCTATAAAAGCTAAGTAACCTTTTCGAACACATTTTGTTTGTATCTCCCTTATAATAAGAAGTATAACTGATGCGGAGGTATATTTGAATAATCGAATGTTGAATTTTACCATAATATCAATCCAGTCATCGAAAAGTTTCCGAAATAACACATTTCCAGGATAATAATTATCCCACCTTAATGGAGATCGATTCGGTCGATTCGACATTGGAAAGTCCAACTTCTAGCCGAGCTATAGATATGATGGATCTAGATCCCACTTTGATGGACGAGCCTTTCGATAGTGGTTTCTCGCAAGGTTCTGTTCCCATCCCAATTAGGTATGCAGTCCCAACAATTATTTCTCCTCTCATTGTGAAGCGATTTTAACGTAATGATACTTTATATTTTTTCCTCCAATTATTTCATAGCGCAAGGACCGTAGCGGGACATGAGGCGGCTAGATTGGGCAGTCAATTGGCAGCTAGTCAGCGACAGAGACGCGAAAGAGAGGCATCCGGTTTGTGCGAGCCACGTTCGCGTAGCTACGACCATCACAGGCAGGACAAATGTGACAAAAGTGAGTACCTTCTCTGTCGAATTTATCACGTGCGAAAAGCATACTCTGACATGCTTATACAATTTGCGTGAAGCTTGCATGGTGTGTCGAATGTATCGCGCGTGATTATGCGATAGCATTTTATTTTTGGTATTAAATATCGACGAATAATAATTTGATAAGAACTCGGTGAGATAAGGAAGTATCGAGAAAGTATTTTTCACAATTTTATCTGGCAGAAGAATATGTATTGCATGTTTATTTTATTAATTGCTTTTTCATAATCAATTCTTTTCTTTGATACACAACGGAATAATGTCTGCATCAACATGTCTCTTTAATCGAAATCACGAACGTTCCTAACATTCTGTTCTTGTGCTTTGTCAATTTCGATTCCTCTCACAGACAGGATCTTTTTGCAAAGGTATACAACTCATGTGTACAGAATATAGACGAGCCTTTTCTGGGAGATGGTCGAAAATTTACAAATGTCTTGCAGGGTTTTTGCGTGCAGTGAACTCCTTCTTTTTGTCTCCTGTCAATAACTATAGATTACTCAACCACATTCTCCTAATTTTATGTTGATTTCTTTTACACTTCATATTTCACGATTCTTTTGTGTATTGTTCTGGCATCGAATCTTTGTTATCAACTATTATTGTCGAGAGAAACGGTCTTGCATCTTTACAAATACTATTAATTAAAATTGATACTCCAAATATGTCATATCTCAAAATTGCTCAATATTTTTTCACAAAGTGCTGATATTACGAGTACGAATACACAATATAAGTATCTTGATATAATGTGGAACTGAACGCAACGGTTCAATTACCTTTCTTCTTGTTTATTGCCACACCTAATAATCGAAACATCTCACGAACCATTGCGCTAGGAAATTTGGGCAATAGTGATTTCATTGACGAACAATGAATGTCGAATGCATGTGATTAAAATGCCGGTAAAGCCGAATTAATAATTCACGCAAATGGTTTTTACTCTTCATTTTTTCGGAATTGGGGCTTTTGAAAGATTTTGAATGGCATGTCAATTGTTCCCATCTATCTTTATCGTACAAAATTGCGAGTAATATTTCGACTATTTTCGAACAAGGTATCTGTCCATCTACCTACTTCATTATGTATAGGTCCGGCATGAAAGAGGGGAAACGTAGTACGAACGTTTTAATTGTTCCAACAATATTACCGATCAGGATAAATGGAATATAATAAAGAACTGCCTTTTTGGCGAGCAGTTGCTTTGCAAAGGGAAAACGACAATGAGAGTGAAAGATTCGTGCCAGCATTTGCTTTTGGGGCTACCTTTGGTGATGGGGTTTTAATGAACTGTTTCTTTCTTTTCTCTCCTTACCTCCACCTCTTTTTTTTAAATTCCCACATTATTTTCACCTACTATCTTTTCTCTTCCTACTGTCGTAACTGTCACTACACGCTTAAAACTCTCTTTGCGGCTTTCCCAGAAGAAAATCCGGTTCCGACAATAACGGTTCAGTGCGAAGATCGCGATTTGCAAAATTTGTCGTCCTGCCTCAAGAAATATTTGGTCAGTTTGCCGTACTCTCCCTCACGTTCCATTCTATCTTTTACCCCAATTTACGATCCTCTGGTAACTCTTCACAGTACTCCTTTGGCCTCTTCCAGTACCCTCTTGCCACCGAGCCACGATATAATTCCGGTGATTCCCGTTCGCATTATTCATTCTTCTTCGACGCAATCGCAAATCAAAAGATACGGTCGTTCCCAGTCTGAGGTGGCCCTCTCTAGCACGACTAAAATCGGTGGTGAGTTGATTGTTTGTTTCCTTGTATAATTAGTCCAGAATCCTCAATTCACATCACGAAAACAGTATTATAATCCTACTAGTATCTACGTCAAAGTCGATGAATGCATTGAAGTTCGCGTGAATCTCTGTCCAAAATTCCACTTTATGTATTCCTACCTTATAACTTTCTTCTCCTATTATTTCTTTAATCCGCAAACGTTTCGTTCGTCTACATTTTATTATAAATCTTATTTACCTAATTCCATTTGACGTACACAAATAGAGAACAAGACAATGTTGGATGACATTATTGCGACCTATTTTTGAGTGGAATTTCCTTTCTTAGTTTATTTATCAAGCATCTCATAGCGAGACTATCAAAGAGAATTCTTTGATTTATATGTATATTTACTGCTTGATCATATGTCTATGTATCTATTCGTACGATTCTCTTTCTTCTCTCCACTTCTCGATCGGAATTACGCGTGCGACTGTTCTTTGTTAGCTGGATCATTACGTTCAAAGTTTCAAGATACGTATTTCTCGATATAAATCGACAGATATCTTCCACCGTATAATAGCCGCATAGCGTAGCGAAACTTAACCATCCTTAGAGTCCCAGATAATCAATTCCCAGGTTCCAAACGCAACGTTCCTTCTCATCTCCAGACACTCGACCTACGATCATTCAACCTGACCCTACATGCACAGCCAGGCGCCATCGTCACAGTATCTCCGGACAGTTGAGTTATTTCAAGCTGTTGGGCTACAACGTTAGCAAAAAGCTTACCAGTTCCACGAACAGCCTCTTCAGTACAGCAGTTATCAGTGGATCCTCGAGCGCACCTAATCTAAAGGACATGGTACCTCCGCATACTTCCGCAGTGGCTGGTCAGTATAAACGGCGCGATGACAGCGAAAGCACAGCCTTTTACTCTTTGACTTGTTCCAACTGTAGCGATCGAAGGCTTTGGTGGTGTGCCACCGATCAGGCCCTTGGAGACCCTCCACAATGCCCTGTCGTTACGTCAGCTAGACTGCTTTTTGGAAATGATGACCAGTGCTCCTCTATTTCGAACTCCGGCATCTACACCGCCGAAATTTCCATCTCCAGGCGGTTCCGCGCACGAAAACATCGTCCAAAATCTCAGCATAGGTGGTATCAGTTGCGACTACCACTCTTCCGATCTGGAAGCTGTTAGGTATTACGACGATTAAGAAATAGACATACTCTTGGCAATCGCCGTAAGTTTTGCTTTGATTGTCGTATATCTTGTTATTCATCCGCTATTCATAGGTACATTGCACCGACCCCGCTACAGTACAAAACGTCGCATGAGAATGATACGAGCGACACCAGAGCTCAACCATCTCCCACAAGCCCGAATAGTGAGTTACCCCTGCGTATCTTTGATTTGAATGTGTATTGTTTACAACGAGAGAAATAATCTTGCGATGTAGCTGTGTTTCGCATTCGCTGATTATTAAACACGAACTAAAGGTGTAGCGTTGCTTATACTTTACAACAAGGGCATTTCAAAATCAATTTGATGTATTCTATTTTATAATGATTCTGTCAAACTGGTTAATACTCGATTCAAATTGTTCGTTTATCATTAATTACATTAACAGGTACTGGTTGGAGCAGCGAACCACGATCTCTATTGTCCTCAGAACCTTCATCTCCAGCTCCAACATCGGCGGGAGAATGTAGTATGTCTACGAGCTTAATTAGCAACGATGGGTAAATAGAATCAAATTGATACGGTTTTTCAGATATAGCAAGAAAGCATAACAGAGACTTACCGTCGATCAACGTTTAGTCAGTGATAAAAATTATAAGTAAACTTATCCTATTGAAGTGGATTACTGTCTGGCTACAAGAAATCCTTAAACATTGTATTATCTTCATTTATAGAATGCAACTATTCCGCACCATTTCGAAAAATCCCTCAAACTCGGGCTTCGACTTTTCTTTCAACGAGATCTACGGCGTGGTGGATCATGAAAATCGCGAAAATCGTGGTAGCATTTCGTATACGGATTATTACAGCAACGAAGATGGGCAAATTCGAAAGTTTTGCGATCAGAGTACCTGCAAATATCTCCAAGGGGAGGTTTCGTTTGATGATAATATGGACGAAGCAGACGACGAGGATCATACTCTGACGCTGAGGCAAAGTGAGGAACAAAAGAAGCAGGACGTTAAATTTATATTCGACCAACAGAATGAAAATATGGATGCGTCGAGATCCAGCAGCGGCTATAAGAAGATCGGAAGGTACTCATTTGAAGTCATTACTTCGTGAAATTATTTTACGTTTATATTACAGAGATTTCGGACATTTTAAAAGTCACAGGGGGGTCTTGCTGCTTCCTGCCCTTGAACATTTTTCTTACTGCTTTACAGGTTTCGCGTTGAGAGTATGGAAATATTTGACGATGACGTCAGAATTAAAGAAACTACGTCTTCCAGCTCGAGCTTACCAAACGACAATGCGATACCCTCCATATTGCACAAGCTAGAACACGGAAAATCGGAGAAATATTTATTCTCCGACCCCAAAGAAGGCGAATCCAAAGCAGAGCTTGGAGGTGCTTCAAGCTTCAAGATGTGCAGTTATTATGACGAGACTTCAAGCCTCCCATCACCTCCAAACGATTTAACACCAAAGATGGCTTCGTCTAAATTCAATGCAACTAGCTGTAGTTGTAAAAGTTCCTCTTCAATGAAACCAAATTCTTTCTCGACTATGTCAAGTGAAGACTTAGAAAATTGGAAGTTATCAGTAGTCGCGCCTACATCTATTACTTCTGTCACGGATACGAAACAAGAGCCACTCTTAACTTTGGCTAGCAGTTTTAAAGATACATCTAACGTCAAGATCGGTTTCGATGTTCAAGACGACGTAGAGCATTAGCAATCTTAACGTAATATTCGATGCAACTATTGCAAGATTCAATGCACAAGTTACAGCTTCATGGTAGAAATATATGGAAAATATTACGTGTTGTATGAAGTGCCTGTAGAACATTCGCGTAGCATGCCTGTAGAAAGTCTTATTATGTAGCATATATGTATATATTATAAGGACACACGGTGCTTGCTGTAATAGTACTCTGATATTTAATATTAACTTGTAGTTACAGAGAAGCACGATATAATTAAAAACATTATGCATTGAAAAATCGTTATTGAAAACTTGGTCCCCACGATATATATTATGTATTAGAATATCTTCTCAAAGTGAAGATTAAATTAAAGATAATGATACATGGACAAACCGAGCACAGGGACTTACTTTCACGTAGTGGTACCTGCTCACATTCAATGGTCTTTACAGGTATGTAGGGTCATTGGCTTTTTATTTTTTTTTTCCCGAAGTGTTTATGTAGATCATAATTCGAAATCCATGAAGTACAAATTGTGAAATGCCCAGACGGATAGTAACTGGAGGAAACATCTAATCTCTCTCTCATGACGCGCAATCTTCGCGCGACTGATGGTTGGTGAAGTCAATTTCAGGCAGCGGTTCGCTGTAAAAGAGCTTGAATAGGTAAGAATTCAACAAAAGTCTTTAATTTATCCATAATGCATTCTTTTATTGTCATTTTCATTACATTTATATCAGACATTCTCTCTCATTCATCTATCTTACGTTCTTCTATCTTATCAGTCGCAATACTTTCATACACACATTAATGAATTCTACTAGAATTTATCAGACAGCTATTACAAAGCATACTTACGCAACGTGATCGCCATTGAATATTGGCACATCCTCAGTTCCTTCCTTAGGTATAATTCCTACTAATTTCTTCCACGCGTCAGAAATACTTAAAATCCGGGCGAGCTTCCAAATTTCGCCTGGTCTCAACTTCCGGATCTGCATGTTCGTATCCATGGTTATTACGCTGATCGTTTCTGTTTTGAAAGTAAAAAAATTCACGGTTATCGCGCGCGCCCCTTTGCACGAGGGTCGGAAGAAATGTCGAGCTGTCGCGATTCTTTCACGAGTAAACGCGTATGAAATCACCGGGAATATGTACTACGTACGATGTGACGTTTATAACTCACGTTTTGAAAACACTGTTCGGTTGCCGCGCGATCAAGTTTCTGGATCTCCTCGGGGTCGTAAATTCCGAGGACAATATGCGTGACGCGGCTATGTGATGAACCGAACCACGTTCATATGTGTGCCGCGAGGTGGATTTAAACCTATTGGCTATTTCAATGAATTGTACACTGCACTCACTATTAACAGTATATTCGAATTAAAGAGATACAGTCCTTGCAATTTAACAGTGCCTAGATAAGCCAGGCATTAAGTTTTTCCAATTGGCATTGACTGAATTCGACAGTCCTCCCCTAAAGCTGGCTCAGTATTCGCGTTATGGAGGTGCCCATTAGAGTGGGCACTGCGGGAGACGGTTTACTAAGCTCCGTCCGGTACCCAAGTAGCAAAAGATATCTGTCAGACCTCTGTAGACAAGATGTCTATGTAGGCTCCTATAGTGCTCACTCGACTCGGCTCTACTCTCAGTCTGTATTCGACTCCTGACCCGTAAGGATCAATAAGAATAACATTATACTCTTCTACCTTGAAATTTAATTTCAAATCCTTTGCAGTAATTCCTCTGCACTAATAATTTGAATTATTTCTTATATAGTACGTACTGTGAGATTTTGTATACTCACGGATGGCTCCTATAGGCTATATAACAATACCTTTCCCGGCTCTGCTTTCAGTACAGCTTCGACTCTCGTCTCGTAAGGATCGTTAAGAATAAGTTATAGACTTCTATCTTGAACTCTAGTAGCACGTCGCATTTAGCAGTACCTACTCTCTCTGTATTAAAATGTGAAATACATTTTCAAAAGAAGGCTATAGGTATATAAGGACGATCCACCTAGACCATTCCTTCATATTCCGTCCGACTGTCGATCAGTAAGGATCGGTAAGAATCGCACATGTTTAAAAATGGATTACATGTGCGATTCTTACCGATCCTTACTGATCGACAGTCGGACGGAATATGAAGGAATGGTCTAGGTGGATCGTCCTTATATACCTATAGCCTGCGCAAGAATGCTGCGCGTCTGCGCGCTTCAAATTCTGTAGGTTCTTTTGAAAATGTATTTGACATTTTAATACAGAGAGAGTAGGTACTGCTAAACACGACGTGCTACTAGAGTTCAAGAGATAGAAGTCTATAACTTATTCTTAACGATCCTTACGAGACGAGAGTCGAAGCTGTACTGAAAGCAGAGCCGGGAAAGGTATTGTTATATAGCCTGTAGGAGCCATCCGTGAGTATACAAAATGTCACAGTACGTACTATATAAGAAATAATTCAAATTATTAGTGCAGAGGAATTACTGCAAAGGATTTGAAATTAAATTTCAATTTAGAAGAGTATAATGTTATTCTTATTGATCCTTACGGGTCAGGAGTCGAATACAGACTGAGAGTAGAGCCGAGTCGAGTGAGCACTATAGGAGCCTATGTATATGTCTAGAAAATGACATCTATATTTGGTATAAACATGGTTGAAATCTAGATATAGATAGCGCATAGATGTCTGACAGATATCCTGAGTTGACAAGAATCGATATTCTGTGGTAAATATAATAATTTCATAAAATACAAAATGAATAATATAAAAAAAAAAGAATTACAAGGCTATAGAGAGGGTTTTCTTGTTCTCTAATAAAATGCTAGCTGCTAATTTGTTTTAAAGTTTTTTATTAAAGGACGAGAAGACTAATATAGTTTTATAATTAAGTTTGTTTAATAGTATTAACTTTTAATTTTAAACCATCATCATATTTACTATAGAATATCGATTCTTGTCAACTTTGGATGTCAGACATCTACGCGCTGTCTATATCTAAATTGCAACCACATTTATACCAAATATAAATGTTATTTTCTAGACATGTATGTGTATATACGTATATAGACATCTTGTTGATATCTTGTATGTCTGACAGATATCTTTTACTAGTACTTGCCTCCCGGGAAAGGTGCGGTACGTTCGCCGAAATATACCGCTTCGCCGATGGCGAGATTAACTCTAGGTTGGCGACGTATTTATGATCGCGATGCTACAAATGGTACAAATCGACCTTCCGAATTCCGTCTATCGTGCGACGAAACAGACACTATTGCGTGACACAGCTAGATAAACCAAAACGTGCCGCACAAGATGGATTTAAATCTATCGGCTAGTGTGTTCAAATAATTCAACACTGCACTCACTATACCTACATAAAAGCTACACTAGATATACTAGACTACACTATAGGATTTTATAAGGATCCATAGGGTTTTTCAACAGGGGTGCGTCTGCACATTAAATGTAACGTATTGTTTAATGAATCGCGTATTCAATTTCAATGAGAATTTCTACTGAGAGTCAATGAAATTTTGAATTAACTATGAAAATGTTATCATAACAGCAAGTGCATTATAAGTAATAATTTACCCTATTCCATTGTTCTAGAGCTCAACCATAGTAGATCTCATATGGAAGTCTTTCATTTATTTATAATGTCTGTACGGGAAGTAAATATGCATAAAAATGTCAAACATTGCACTATCTATTTTTAGATGAGCGATTGTGTTATGGGTTGTATCTGATATTCGGCGTGTCTGAACCATTCGATCGGCGTGAACCACAATGGAATGCTAGAAATGATTGAAAACTACGATTAATATTGATTCGATGAACCAGTTCCAAATTATATATTTTAATTATTAGAGCGTTCCACTACGTTGCAATAATAAGATTGGTTTCCTTTAGTACGATTAGTGCCGAATTTTTTATGTTTATTTGAACCGCTTTTTTTTATCGCGAAATAACAAACTATAATTTTAATGTTAAGTAATTCAACTCATTCCTATGCTATTTCATATTTCGTTTTCAACCGAGCTTGAATATTGTTCACCGGATTCGTTCCCCGTGTGGAGTTCCAGGCGTCGACGTTTCAACATTGATCCGAAGCGTCAGCTTGCATTTATTACTATAGTCATGCGTACAACCGTTCGCGTAGTCTGTATCGTGAAACGCAAAAAAATAGTGTTTCGGAATTGGAATTTATTGAAAATAAGTACATTTTTTCGTGCAATTTGATGTACCTTATTGAATTTCCCTGATACCATTAATTTTAGTCCCTATATGAGATCAGGATTATCAGGAATTGAAATAGAATCAGAGCTAAGAGTCAGTGAAAGAGTAGATTCAAAGATTGGAAAGTTCTTGTTATGATATATAGTTCTGGTTTATATAATTATATATTAGCTAAACTTTGATTCTCTCAAACTTAGGCTCGTAATAGAGAAGAAATATCAACTGCATCTTATTACATATCGAGTTACCTTATATAAAGCATCGACAATTTTCCAACCGGAAGCTTTATACATGAAACTGATACATAGTTCAAAAGATACCATACGTAAAAGTGTACATACACATACCGCCCATCGAATTGCAATTTCATCGAATCATCTCCGTATCCGTTATGGGGCTCTCAAAGACGCGTTCGCTGTTTAAAACCAAAAGACAATGATTAACTCGCCGGGAAGTCGTAAATCAAAAAAATGCACCGAAGCTTACACGAGCGAGGATTAAATCTTCCGGTGTGTGTGTGTGTGTGTGTATATGTGTTAGAGCATCGAGAACGGGGGAGAGAAACGGGCGCTCGCGCTGTACCCTTCGTTAACGGCGCAGAGGAGAGAGAGATGCAAGAGATATATATATTAATAATGTTATGCACCCTGCTCTGCTTTCCGAGCAAATACGCGATCCGATTTGACACGCTCAAATTGCGCGATGTTTATACCGCCGACCCCGCACGCCTCTCCGCGTCAAGTGAATTAGCTAATATCTATTTAATTAATTCCAGACTTATTGAAATCTGTCACGGTTCGACGCCGACAAACGGGCGAGCGATGCGTTATTGGACGGGGTGACGCGATCGCCCCTAGAGTCCCGCGATACGCGACCCTCGCGGCAACGATTAGCCCGGTGTTCCGAAATTGACGCGAAAGGAAAATTGCTTTTGTAAGCGCGCGATGCGAGGGAATCCGTATTTCAATATTGCTATTTCGAAGCAATAATCGAGACGGAAAATGTAGAGTTATTAAGCCGGGCGATGCTCTGCTTTTTCCCCTATTTAGCGGAGCAAAAGATCGAATCCATGACGTCGAATCTGTAACTACGAAGGGAGAATCCCGAGCTTTGTCCGAATAAACGGAATGTCTCGAGAGCTTGCGGAAGGCGTGACTCGAACCGCCCCTCGAGTTAACTCTATCCAACCGCCACACCCCGTTCCGCACCCCATACTGCAGGAATTCCAATAGGGGATGAACCGCCAATGGTGAGCCGCAAATTTCGCGCATGTACCCTCGGCACCGGAACGCGCCAGCATCCCCCGGGGATTTCGATCATCCCTGTACGAGGAGCAGGGGGCGCGTCAACCGAGAAAATTATCACGACACGTTAAGGGTGCGCTCCAAAGGGATAGTGATACCATTGTTGTCGCATTTGAGGTCGGATCGGTGTCCAGTGACGTGCCACTCTCCTCGTCTGACGCGCGAAACGCGAGTTTCTCGACTATTCGAAATCGTCGGGATTTTTTTTTCTTTTTCTTTCGCCGTTCGATCGCGTCTCGGGAAACGTGCGCATCGAAGAGAAACTGTGGGATATGAGCTACCCTGAACCGCTGTGGGAAATAAACGGTAACCAGACGTCAGTAAGTATAAAATTAAGGAAAAAGATACCCAAAAGAATTTTTTCCCAATTCGCTAACGAATAATAAATGTATAGTAAAAAGTCGACGTACTTCTGGAGATCCAGGAAGACTTATCGCGCATTAGGAATTTTTACTGTTGGCGGTTTACCGCTGTTCGATGTTTATATAAAATCGAAATTAAAAGAGTTCAATTACTCGCGGCTAATCAAACTTCCCTGCATTTACGCGTTGGAAGATATCCGTGCGCTATTCACAAAAATCTTTTTATATATTGCATACACTAGAGGCCGATATTAAGGAGTATTGACGCATGCGACAAGTAACATAGGTACTTGCATTATTTCTGGTAGGTGATAACCTCGGAGATGTCCCAGTACGTTGGAAGCGATATAGGAGGATATCCTGTATGGGACAGCTCCCTTCTCTATCAAACCCCGCCGCCTTCGCATACGCACGTTAACGAACACGGCCTGTACAGACAACCCTGTGCTTTACTTCATCAAAGGTATACCATTCTCATTGCGCAATATCAGTGTTCCTTTCGTAGTTAAAAAATTAAATATAACAACAGACTCGAGCAATCGCTTTATTCGTGATGAACTGATTACCTATGAACATTTGTCTCAGGGTAGACCGAGGCGAATCGGATCACAGACCATATTTCTTAAATCGTGGTGAAAATGAGCATTTCGATTATCCGTATTACTTCCTTGGAGAGGAATGAAGTAATACGGATGATCGAAATGCTCATCTTTATGACGAATTAAAAAATATGGATCTATGATATGACGCCTCGGTCTACCCTATATCATATAAGGCTAAACTTACTCGCCAGGAAAGAAACTTCAAGCACTATTATCTCATTATTTATGAACCTTTGGTCTACATCGATATAAGACATTATTGTAGATAAAAATGTAATTTTCAAAAAAGCATTACACAAATATGAGCCAAAAGCTCATAGATAATGAGATAACAGTGATTGAAGATTCTTTTCTGGCGTGCAAGTTTAGCCTCACATAATACGGAGGATAGTAATACCATTCCACTTAATTGCACATTTTCTTGAAAACTATTGTAGTTCGATCTATGAAGAAACATTCCAGACACATCAATGTAAGACTTTTTTGTAAACCGAAACGAATTGAATCTCTCCAATAAAGTACTTTGCTATTTTCGATCAAAAGTTAATATAGGTAACTATAAATGTGAGTTAGCTAATGTGGAAAGTGCAAATAGTGTGTTCGATACTTAATTTTTGGATGATTACCGGGATCGCGCGTGCGGCGTCTGAACCGGGAATAGAACGGCGTCGCTTTGCGGTTTCGGAGCTAAATCAATCTCCGATCTCCGATTTTAACTCCTTTTCTCATCCGATTTCAGTAGATACTCGTCGAACGGTCGATCGCCGAATCCTCCATCGTCAACGAGCAAAAAACCGAGGCGCAGAGTGGCCACCGTGTCTCAAAGGAGGGCCGCTAATATACGCGAGAGACGGAGGATGTTCAATTTAAACGAGGCGTTCGATAAGTTGCGCAGAAAGGTGCGATCTTTGCGAATATTGGAAAACGATCTATTCGGGATTATTTTTCGCGTATTCAACGAAATTCTCATCCTTCCTCTCGCATTCCTCCTAAGCACTCGCAGAGGCCTGATACGCAGGTCCCGGATTTCTCGAGCAAGTCGAATCATCCCTCTTGGCCACGCGCAGAATCGCTGCATTCTGGGCAGAGAGACAGCGACGCGCGCGCATGCGCGTATCTACATATCCTCCAACCCTCCATTACGCAATTTCGAATACCCTAAAATGGAGGGCTACGATATTTAAATCTTTACGAACAACGCATCGAATACCAAATTTTATTTTAAAATGAATGTTCGAAATATTAATGAATTTGATCATCATTATATGGAAGGAAATACTTCATAACTTTTTATCACGTTCAGCCAAATGTCTCGATCTATAGTGTTCTTTAATTCTGCAACATTTTTACCAAATCAAAAATTATGGGAACTAGGAAAATTCCTAATAGACGATGAAACGCGCGAAGTAAAACCGATGAATTCAGTAAAGACGGAAAACTAATTCCATGCATTTGTTTTCCCAGGTGCCCACCTTCGCCTACGAGAAGCGATTGTCGAGAATCGAAACTCTGCGCCTCGCAATCACATACATCGCGTTCATGGGTGAACTGCTTGGAATTGAGGCGAGCAGTCCGAAACCGGACTACATTCCTCGCGAGTATTACTTACCTAATTAGAGCAATTGCTCGCGGGCCACGCTGCGTCAACCGAGTCTTCCACGATGTTCCAAGTCTTCCACGACGTCTCGAGTCTTCCATTTTAACGTTAGATATATACGCCCCGCTCATCAAAGACGAATGACAGGCTACATATGTAAATCGCATATCCATGTACCGATGTATATCAATACAGTAGATATCGTCTCATCAATTTATATATCAGATACGAACCATCGGCGTCACTAATCCGTACAATTTAAGAGTTCAAAGCGGCGCGGACGGCGCTAAGACGTCAAATCGAGTTTAGTCGCTGCCAAAGTGACGCGGGTCTCATGATCGGACCTAGACCGATCTGAAAGTCGAGTAATCGATTTATCAGTTCTCTTCTTGACGATTAAACACTAATTAAGAGCGGTAATAGGTACTTCCGCGAAGAGAAGAGACCTTCCGTCGTTACGCGTCTGCAGTTTCCGGCCGAGGGTCACCATTCGAACTACTTGCTTTCTGTATATATTATTCGTAGCTGTAAGGATTAAAATAAATATATGTGCAGAAATAAACATATGGAATCTTCATTGTTACAAAAGTTCAGGGATGAATAAAGATCCGGGAAATAAATTTCAATCTCCCTTTCCTTCTTGCGCTTTCTATTTCCTTTTCCAAAAGGTTACATTATAAACGTGATAGTAGCACTGATCAATATCGAATCCACTTACAATTAGTGAAATAATACCAAAGAAAATCGTCCTGGCGTATTGATCTTATGGATGTCGACTCGAGTGCCGTTCGTCCTTTCCCCTCGACTTCTGAACAGCAACTGCAACAGTGAGTTCAGGTCGAGTAATTTTAATCGAAATTCATCAGGAAAATGCGAGTGATTAGTCCATATATATACAATAACCATTAAATATTTATACCTCTAACAATCGATCACCTTGCTTAGTCGATACGTATTTTTAGAGCCTCTCTAACGGCATGCGATATCTATTCCCGTGTTAAATCCCGATTTCCATGCCGGTGATCACCGTGGTTCAAACGGCGGTTCCGTTGGTACCTGAAAAAAGACAGAGACTGGTCAGTATGAAATAGTTACGATAAAGAATATTCTACGTTTGAAGGCGCGTGAAATCGTCATAGGAAGCTCGCGAAAAGTCGTTATTACATGCGACAAGAGGCGACTGATACAAGCTCTTTATTCGTCTGATCGTCGCAGCAGAACGTAGAAGCGTCGTTTATTTCGTTTTCAATGTCCAATTCAATTTGATTTAAAATGCGTAAGGAAGAGGCTAGAGGAAGAATCGGCTCTTCAGGGTGGCGACACATTAACGCATTCTCTGAAGCGCACGTGTGATTCGAGATTTTTCTTTCGGACACTTGCGCAATAGAAAGTAGTCGGTGCATTTCCACCCTGAACTGCTATCGCTAACTTGACTCCGTCTCTCTAGAACAAACTTCTCCAATTTAGATTCGTCTCGAATAAGATACGTATCATCATCCAGAAAAGTAAACATTTTTGGAAGGATATTGCCGCAGCTTTCGTCGCCCTACGCAGATATGCAGCAATGACAATGCACACAACTTCAACTTCATCCATACGTACACCCTAAGTCCCGACGTCCATCCACAACTGGGACGCGAAATCATCAGACCCCCTCGATAATACTCTAAACACATCTTTTATTCAAAACTACAGCTCACCTATGATCACGCCAATCACCATCAACTTGAACATCTAGTCAGCCAGCATCGCACCACCGTCATCAGCCAAACACCAGTCTTCATCCAAAGCCACCAAGTCCAGTCCAAATCCAAACGCAACCCACTAAATCTTGCTTGCATCCTAGATATCATTCTCAACAAACTTTCTCTTTGCGTTCTGACGTCAGATATTTCAACGGGGTCCTTCTTTTCACATACCGATGGTCCCGAAGAACCGTCTTAGGTAGGATGGCATTGTAGGCAAAAGAGGGACAATTTTGGATCGATCACGGAAGGAAAATTCACGGGGGAGAGGAGGGAGGATGAACTCAGAGTCGCACGGAATAGAGAGAACAGAGCGCATTTAAGTTTTCAATGATGGAACGAGATAATTATAAAGAAACGACGCCTTTTGTTGTGCACTCTTAATTGCAATTTATTTGATTATTCATTATATCATTATGCTAGTGAAAGGAGGGAGAACGTAATTTCGTTCCAATACGGATGGGTATGTCTTCCGCCTTCCATATCTGAGGATCTTTTACAATTAACGTTTAGATTAAAGAAAATGAGGGAAACATGTCGATAATGTATAAGTAGTGCTCGAGAACGTATTCCCATCTTGGGAGAAATACTCCTGGGATTAATAGTTCAATTGACCTTCGTATCTTACGAAATTGAAATTGGACGTGAAGTAAATCAGGAACGAGTTCTGTACATGATTATGATAAATACTGCAAGTGCGTTGCGTTGAATTACCGTTTCATTAGACTACGGCGCATGAAACATCGCGAAAAAAGTATATCGAAACGCGCGTCAGTATATTATAAAACTGCTGCGCGAGTGGCAAATTAAAAAAACGAGAGAAAAGGAAAAGTCAGAAAGAGAGATATGGAGAAGGAACACTATTGATTCGAGGTATCACGTGCACTTCTTTCTAATCACTCGTTATCGGTACATGGAACATCATAAAATATTATAGACGATAAATTAAAAGCGTGATTTCTCGTCCAACCATATCATAGGAGCGGCAAGAAATAACAAAAAGTGTCTCACTCGATCGAGATTGATTTTATCGAAGAAAGAAAAGAAAGAGGAACACCCCGCGCACGTTATAGGGTAATCACACAATAATAAATTCACTGATATTCCACGTTTATTTATAATTAATCAATTCGAATGTTCTACGTCCGTTTTACCGAATGATAGTAACATGCTCAAGATCGCGAAACATGGATTCTTCCTTTTCATCGGTACTTTTTCTCCCCTTTCACTCCGTTGTACGCGCATATTACCCGCGACAATTAAGGAGGCAACCGTATATAATATAATCCTTTATCTGCCGCTTTCGCGAGACTGTGCACTCTCTTTCTCTCCCTCTCTCACGTTCTCGTTCTCTCATGAATACCAAGGCGACTTGATTTTACACACATCCGCTTCTGCTTCCTTTTATAATTAATAAATATCATGTTGACCTTCATCCATCTTTTTCGCTCTCGCTCTCATTACTTCAGCGCGTGTTGCGCGCCAACCGAATATCTATTTGTACCTTTATCATTTAATAATATATAAACATTACTCGGAACACTTCATTCGTTAAGACCGCTTGCAACTTCCGAAGAAAGGCGCGCGAGTTAAGAAGTTGGACTCTCCCAATGAATGAGGAAGAAGCTTTACAATTTATCACGGGGGGATCATGTACAAGAGAACAAACGCGGCTCCTGTGGATAAGGATTTCACATTATCCATGAAAGATACAATGAAACAAAAATATACGTAATATCATCTGCGTTAAATTTACGAAGTTAGCTTGTATTGGTTTCTTTGCCTACTGATGACTCGTTCTATGAAAGATATCTAAGGTACGATCTTCTTAAATCGTAAATAATTATGATAGAAGAGAGAAAGAAATAAGAAACTCAACCCTTTGTGCGCCCTAATTCCGAAGATGCAACGGTCGTTTTATTTTTTAAATTTATGGTAACTGCAGCTTTCAGAACGTAACCCAACTCTCAATCCTTTATGTACAATTTGAATACGTTATTACACCAAGGTAGATCCACACGTTTCGGAGATATCTATATTATATGTGTATATATACCCGTTTTTTTTAAATCCTACAGTCCTCGAGAAATATATATACGCTCGTACAACACGGTAAAATCGTTAAGAGAAAAAAACGGGTTCCTGCAGCCTACATTTACAATGATAATATACG
Organism: Xiphydria camelus; assembly: GCA_963678675.1. Taxonomy (NCBI): domain Eukaryota; kingdom Metazoa; phylum Arthropoda; class Insecta; order Hymenoptera; family Xiphydriidae; genus Xiphydria; species Xiphydria camelus. The sequence goes on from OY783195.1 coordinate 27,982,504, forward strand.
CTATCAGTCAAAAAACCCCATTATATACGTTATCATAGAAATTTACTCGATGCTTCGTCCTATGGCAACGCTCTCGCGCAATATTCAAGTTCTACGTAGTCTCGGCTCGCGCGTTACTGATCACGGTACATATATAACGTATTTGCTAGTTTCCTCGTTCGCTAAAAATGTTTTTTTATGCATTGCATTTTAATATCTACGCCGCACGACTTTTCCTCGGCCTTAGTTCGGCATTACACTTGATTTTCGCGTCTAAGAAGATACCGATGCAAAGTCAAATTTGTGAAATACTTAAGTACGATCGTTTCCGTATTCTGCTAATGGGTTCGTGAGGATCAATGCGCGATCGGGGCTCGTTTATACGTAGATACTTTCTCCCTAAGGATAATAGACGCGGCTATATTAACGGATTGCCCAGAAACGATCCTGCGTACGAAATGTGCTGAGAATATAACTTCCTTACTTCGATCGCGATTATCTCGTTATCTGTGAACTTTTGGCCAAATTTGGTATTATGTTTTCTTGAAGGTCAGTTTTCGATCGACAAAAAAATGTAGCAGCAATATGACTGTAAAATCGATAGTTAACTAGATAATCGTAATAGGAGTTAAGAATAAAACAGAACCCAAACTACTCATATTTCACAGCAATTCATATACTGAAAAATTTCTGTAGCCATGACGAATTGGTCTGCTGTGATTCGATTGGGTCTTGCAAATAAATCGAAGCAATCACGATCGTTGAGAGCGTTTACGGATCAACGGTGTAATTACGTGCGATCGTTTACGTGTCTTGAATAATTCACGAAAACCAGTAAGTGATCGAAGCTTCCATCTATTGTTCTAATTCTTAAGGTTAATTGTACGATCGTATTTAATTTTTATGTAGAGCAGAGCGGGGCTATTTCACTTGCGACGATATACGCTTCGACTACGATTACCACGTTAAAGATAGACTTTTGACTGATTTCCTTATAATACTGTCTTAAAGATCACACTTATACATTCAAAAAAACCTGATACCAAAAGCATCAAAAGTCTACGGATTAGAAGATAATCGCAGTCGAAGCGAACACCTTTATTAAACGGGACAACCTCGCCCTACCCTGCGGATAATCGGCAATATGCCTTGAAACAGTTGCTTCGCGTCACATTGTTCCGCGAAATTACAGAGTGGACTATTTGTCGAATCGTTTGGATCTCGCGAACAAATCAACCAAAGAAAGGAAATGCCTTGCCGATCGTGAATGGATCGAACGCGTTTACTTCGCAAGAATCGACGCGAAATCCGTACACGCACACCTGTAAAATCGCATAAACTGTCGAGAATAATTATTAACGCTTAAGTTTCTTTTCCCGGCTTGCATTTGTCCGTTTTCTCGCTCGCTTCTCTCAGGCATACCCGCGCTACACACTTTCTTTCTGCGTAACGATTTCTCGATCGCGTCTTCTCGAAGACCGCGGATAATATTAAGTCTCCACATATGCTCCCAAATTCAAAATCCAACTCAATCGCCAGGAGAAGAACACTATCATCCCTCTTTCGACCATTCTCTCTCAGCGGTACGAGAGTATACAGAAATCCTATACGAGGTTTTTCATTTTTCACTTTCATTTGAAATGGGCAAGAAATGAGCGATCGAGTAGTCGTCGCGCACCGAAGGAAAAGGAATTATTTTAATCAATAAAATCAGTCCGAGGTGGTGTACGAATATTTAATTACTCAGACTAAGTTTCACACTCGTCGGAACGAAAAATTGCTCCCTTGATCTAATTAGTTGAAATAACTGAATATTCGACCCATGGCGGATCGATTTCATCGACAAACCATTCCCTCTTTCAGTGCACTCGTCGAAGATTCCGTTTCCCTCTTTGCTTTTACTTTTCTCGAAATTCGCGTTTCAGTATTAAATAGCGAATGAAAAACACAACAGCACACACATAGTCTAGTATACAAAGATTATTTTTATTTGTTAATAATATACGCATAATGTAATAGAGTTTCGAAGATAGTTAATGCGAATACTAATTAATGCGGCGTACAACAGTATTGTTATGTAACAGCTTACTTCCCGCGTTTTCGTTACGTTATCTTTTCCGTTTCCACTGTTTTCTTTTTTGGTGTGATAAACCTCGAAAAATTCGACGGTCTCGTCTCGACTCCGAAACAGAGTCGAGACGTGTCTTTCGGAGAAAAAGAAAAGGGGAAAAATGAAGGGAGAACAAAATAAAGTAAAGAAGTCGTTGACGCGGCAACGCATTTGACCGGTTCGGTGACTTCTTTGATCGTCCTTCTCGAAAATTACCGTGATACTTTCTCACTCTCTCTTTCACTTCAAAGGTCCTACTTTGCTCATACGCTCATAATTACTTGCCCCCCCCCCTCCCCCCCCCCCAAAAAAAAAAAGAAGAAACCAAAGCAATAACGGTAAAACAGATAAACAGACCGTGTTAATCGAGGTAAAGTGTTTAACTCCCACGCACAACCATTCTCAATAATTTCGACACACCTACACACTCCATACATGAACGGTGGCACGCAATATCTTCCGTGTACACGAAGCCTAGATTGTCCGCGTAAATACGCTATAAATATCTACAAGGGAAGTCAAAATTACACATCAAATATTTGGGCAGCTACGATCGGCCTATACAATGCAATCTCGCCTAACTGTTGCAGCAATGTGATTGTTCGCGCGGAACGACGTTTTCTTCCCGTATGCCCTCTTTCCCCCGGAAAATTGGATGCATTAGAAATTCGTCGCCCGTGACTGACTTTTACGCGTCGTATTTCCGTTGAGAGGGTGGAAGAAGAAGTGTGTGAAAGATTCGTTTTTACGAATGCTTGCAAACAATATCTGTTAGCAAGAAGGTCAATTTTCTAATGCGCAATTCGAGTTAGGAAGTACAATTAATGTAATTTCCTACATCTACCTACGAAATTATCATATAAATTTACTTTTCACATCTACAGAAAAGTAATCGCGATGGATTTTAAAGGTGAAAAGTTCCATCGCTCCTTTGACATTTAAAAGGGACGTACCCCATTCTCAGGTAGTGTATAATCAGTCTGATCAACGTATCGGCGCGCATGCTCACACGAAGCCGTGCATTTCGAGGACGTCACGCGAATACCGCTGATCGGAAACGACGGTGGGGCCGCGGTAATATAATTCTACGTTGAGCTCTTCCTCGCGGAAGTTCCTCTTTTTTCTGTTTCCTGCTCTACTCTCGTTCGGTAGTCGTAAGTAATTCACGGATTCTTGTTAAACTATACGTAAAACAATAATAATATTAATAATAAAGAAGTTGCCCGTCGCAACTGCGGATTAATATTCACCCCTTATCTCGAATGAAAAATGAAAATGTAATTCCTGACCCCCTAATTATACCCCTCCGGCTCGTGCAGCGAGCAGTGGCTAAAGCTATTTGAACGTCATTCATTCATTTTTTCTCGTTCTTCCTTTCGCTACCGTTATTTTAATCTGCAACCGCGCTAATTTAACTATCTATCTCTCTTTCTCTCTCCCCATTCTGACTAAACTACAAATTACGTTTCCGTCTGACCAACGACTAACGCTCGAACGGCATGAACGACGCGCACGAGAATTGCCGTAGAAGTTCGATCTCGCGAAACCCCATGCAGGATTCGAAAATGAAACTGCTACGTCTCTGTACGGCTGACGACGTTCGACACAAATAATACTCCCCCTCTACGTTACAGTTCGGCGAAAGGGTGAAGAGAAGAGAAAAGATGACGACACATTCGCGAATCATTTTTGGACAGTCATATATCGATTTACCATTTTTTTTTCTGTTCTATTCCATATAGTCGCCCCTATAAAGTATACTAATTAATTGTAACCGACCCCTCTTTTCACTCGCACTGTACAAAGCGCCGTTCGACACGCATCCTTCCAACGTGTCCGTCCGTTTTTATCTTTCTTTCTCGCTTTCACACTCTTCCCCTTGCACTCTCCTTTTGGTCTCTCTCTCCCGCTTTCATTCCCGTTAAATATTAAACACACAAACTGCAATAAACCTATCGATCGACTCAAGCGCGCCAGGTACGCCATTCAACTTTGTCACGACGAGATATACAATATTATTCTCTTGCACGCACCTTAAAAATTGGTCACGTCTTTTCCTATCCCGTCATCATCGTCATCATGGAGATCGTCTCGTCATTATACCGCGCAGACTGTGTTCCTGGCAAAACTGCCATTCGTATGAAATTGTCGTGCTAATTGAAGTTCTAACAAGCCAGTGGGTAGAGATGCGTGTGGACATTAGAAAACGTTATCGACACGAACAATTGTAAAGGTCGGGTCGCGAGGGTGACGGACAACGGCGAGAGACCCACGCGATCGATCGGAACACCGTCGAATCGTCGGGATCGCAACGCGCCTTTCTTTACCCGCAGGTCAGTTCCGGTCGTTCGCGATCTCGTCGATCGCCAGTGTCTCGACGGTACTTGTCCGTTGTTTCGCGCCGACGCCGCTTTTGCTCGACCCCCGACCTTTGCAATTCTTCGACGCTAGCGCCTCGGGACTCAGGGAACGGGCCCGCCTTTTACGAGTAGACTCGGAGTCCCGGCCGAATTTACTCGTACTTAAGAAATGTATTCGACTTCTGGTCTCGCTGACCGGGGTGGTTCTGCCAAGCACCTTGGGACGCGTTCGGGTTGTTCGGGCCGGGACCACCGGTTCCCGGATTGCCCGCGTTACCGTCCCCGCCGCCCTGGCTCATCCAGTTGAGAAAGCCGGAGTTGCCGCTATTGCCGAGGCTGTTATTGCTCGACGGTGGCTGACCGGGGGGTCCCGGCTGATTGGAATAACCCTGATCGTTTCCTTGGTTCTGCAGATTACCGATCAAACCCCAGGAGGCCTGATTGAGCGCCGCGGCGACCAGTGCCGGATTGACCGGCAGCGCGGACAGGCTGAGGCTGCCCATGGTGAGCGGATTCGACATGCCGCCACCGCCGCCGCCGCCGTTATTTTGCCCCGTAATGCCCAGCGCCTGGAGGTTGGGCATGTCCAGGTTACCCCTGTTTCCCGGATTGTTCCAGCCGTTCGGACCCATATTATTGCCCGAGTGTCCCATATATCTGTTCCCTTGGTAATTGCCTTGCATGTTGTTATCTATCGGTCCTGCCATCCCGCGACCGCGCATGTTCGAGTTCATTTGGTTGTTAAAGTTTCTATTATTGCTATCGGACTTCGGCGCGGCGTTTGAGACGTGAACGGAGACGCCTTTTATTATGTGATCCTCGCCGCACAGGGACTGTGCCACCTCTGGGTCTAGGAAGGTAACGAACGAGAATGCGCGGAAAGGTTTCGGGATGAACACGTCAGTGACCTCGCCGAATTTGGAGAAATAGTCGCGTAGATCATCGGCGTTAAGGTCTTCCGTACAGCGTCCGACGAATACTTTGCAGGGCACTTGTTGAATCATTCCCTCCTACGCACAAACGCACAATCAATCAATCGCTTACAACCAATTCACCTGCGGACACACGCCGAAACCAACCCTCGATGCAAATGGTCTCGCGTCGTTCTCACCGCAGGGCCGCTTGCGTGGAAGTGACGTCCGTGCGTATCGCTTGCATAAACGGTAATATCGAACAAAAGTGGACCGGGGCGAAATCGTCGCGGACGATCGACATCGGTGTCGCGAGTTTCGCGTGTGGTCGCAATATTATAATTTATCGTTATGATACACCCGACAATCCCTTTTTCCACGAATCCTACGCTCGTCAGTTATTCTGCCCTCTTTTACTGTAATGTGAATGAAGAATATACATCTTTCGTTTATGTAGCTCTTCGTTTTGTCTAAATTCGTGGTTGAACTGTGAATATATTACAGAAAAAAATAAGAATCAATTCTGCTATTTAACTCTATATAGATACATGATCTCGTGGGACGATCAATCGGAGTAAAGATCTGACGGCAAAGGAACCTTATGTACACAGAGATATAAACGTATATGTAATCGAAGAAAAATATAAAGACGATCCATCCGGCATCGAAGTACCTCTACGCTATTCGGAGAACACATTTGCTACGCACGGCTTGAAACTACGATTCGACGGGAATAAATCTCTCTAATATACATATATCGTCATAATCGCACGTCTGTCGATCGGTGCGATACAAACCATCATTAAAATTATCGAAAAGCTACGAGTTTTGCTCTGCTATAAGACGGATTGCATCGCATCGAGGCTGCTTTATCGTGCGATTACGACTACGGTAGCGCTTCTCTCAATCATGCCGTAGGGTACTTTCCGTTTGGTTGATACGAATCAACACAACTTGACACAAAATGAAGTCGTTGATCCCTTCTACTGGGAGCCCGCCGATCAATTGACGATTCTAATAGAAGTGTATCGATGTGTCATAAATGGAAAGCACCCATAGAGAAGTATACCGGAAACCACCGATCGCATTAAAATCCTCCCTCTTTGTATTCCCGTCGAAGCGCGTTGATAAGTATTTACGTTAATATATCGTGACTCATCAATATCTTGACGATTCCAAAGCGTGATGATCCCTTGATGGCCGATGCTTGTAATATCGATCGTAATAGTTCTCCTTCGGTGGGTACCGGCTGGAATCGACGACGTATCGACCGTCTACTTCTCTACCGTCTACCGCGTATCTGCCATCCGGATCTCTACTTTCCCCGTATCTGGCTTCCTCCCTGTTATCCATGGCGTAACGTCTCTCCGCGTCTCTCTCGTCGACGACGTACCTACCCTCGACTTCCCTGTTATCCATCGGATTTCTGTTCTCGGCGTGTCTCGAATCGGCGTACCTCGCGTCGTTTTGATATCGGCTATCGGTAGACGCGTACCTCTCCTCGGCCTCGTAATAATTTCTCTCGTACCCGTAGCCGTATCTGGCTTTATCCGAGTATTCTACCGTTTCCTCGTTCGGATAAGCAGTAGTAGAGCGTCCTTCGCAGGACATCCTTCCTCCTGGTCCCTCGTAAAAAGAAGAGTACCTAGTGTACTCCACGTCGGGTGGATAGGAGGCAGGCGGTGCCGGCGCGGGTGCGTGCGGAGCCACGTAACCATCCCTGGCGTCGTAGTTGGTATCCTCGTAAGAGGGTGGCGCGTAATTGGTCTTCTCGTAATTATCGCACGCTTGGCCGGCGTCGTATTTGTACTTATTGTTATCATCGTACGGATAATTCGGCGGATAGGACGGGTAATGGGTAGTCCTGTAATCGTAAGCCGTGTCGTACCTGGACGGTGGGGCTGTTTCGGACGCATTCGCGTTTGAATAGGTTTTAGCCATGGGCATCCTCCGGTTATTCGGCGTGTGAACCGGTATAGGCCGATAGTACTCACTGTTTTTGCTCGTCTCATACTGACGAGCCATCATAATGCCGTCAATATTCTGGAACCAGACACAGCAGCCCTCGACAGTAACTCAGATCTTTAGTTACAATTTCAAATACAATTACTTTTTTGCACGGTTTGCTCGGTTCTCTCGTTGCGAACAGTGCACGAGGTATGCAACGAGCGTTACACGAGTATATCGCGGAAATGTGGATATACCGTCTAGGCTGCTGGCAAAGGTGTATTGAATGCTTCTCGTGGCATTTCAACGGGGCGTGAATGTGAGATTCACACATTTCTGGCTCGGGAGGTATATTTCTCTCTCACTCTCACTCTCACTCTCACTCTCACTCTTTCTCTCTCTCTCTCTCACACACTACACTCACACTCACATATACACACACGAATGCGTTTATCATGATACTAAGCAGCCAGTATTCTCGTTACAAAACTTTTACAGACTACATATTTTACAGTGCGCAAACTGCCGTCTACTTCTGTAAAAAAAAAGTAACTACTTACACACGTCGAATAACGCGCCCGCGTGCGTTTCCCCCATTCTTTCCCACCTTCCCACTGCGTTCCTCTGCGCCAGCACTCATGCCCCCACTCATGCAAATCCAGACTCTCTCTCTCTCTCTTCCTCTTCCTCTCCATCCCTTCCTCTCTCACTTTCTTCCTCTCGTACCATCAGACTTTCCTCCTGCCTACTTCTCCCTCTCTCTCTCTCTCTCTCTCTCTCTCTCTCTCTCTCTCTCTCTCTCTCTCTCTCTTTCTCTCACTTTCTCTTTTAGGGGTGAGCATACCACGCGTACCAGGGATAAATCTTTCTCTCGTACATGTACAAACTTCATTTCTATACAGCGAACAATAATCGCAAAACTACGGATGATACCATTTTAAGCGTCGTAAAGGTACCAATTGCAATGTTGCGATACATCAAACCATTGTGCACTTCAACAGTGATTGAATAAAAAACAGTAACAAGTACATACATCATACAATGAGATCTCGCTCCATACTATCGAACCAGACACAATCTACAATGATATTTGTCACCACAAGGGAGACATTCCGTCGACAGACAGCATGCAAACGTCGATTGCCAATTTCTCAATGTATAATTCAATGGCGCAGAAATTATGAGGTCTTAGCGCGATACCTCATTTCGTTCATTCACACAAACGATCGAGCGATCCGCGATGGTAATTTGAGATTCAGCAAAGAGAACGTTTCTTGTAGAGCTCAAAGTGTTAATTCCACAAAAGTGGACAAAAGTCAGTCCTGGTCGAGCTTCATGTATTTCTCATGGTGTTCAACCTGGGCTACTTTAGTCTATCTTTGTAAATTTACTTCAAAGGGATTATGCGTCATTTTCTCTTAGAGGTTGTCGACAGAAAACTCGAGAGGAATTTTAGATGCGCTAGGAAGTTATGCCTTCGATTTTAATAAAAAAAAAAAAGGCAAACAAAACTTCCGCATTTCGTCAAATGCCACGCAAACGAATATTCGTATAAAAACTCCAACTACCAGCACCGCAGAGATATGCATTCGTACGTTCCTTACAGATTTTTCTCACCGCTCGCAATCCAATCATTTGCACCATCCCATTCTCACGCGCGAAGTGTATAAAATTAACGCCAACACATTCCAAGAAACACCGGGACCCGCGAATGGTTCAATGACGACGCGAAGAGACGGTCATCGAGCTCATAGGCAATCGAGCGTGTTTATTTTCTGATCTTAACGGCAATTCGTCCACTGAATGTGACGTAATTAATGTTAAAATTTACAAAATTCTACTGAAAATCAAATTTTTTACTCAGGTTTATCGACCGCCGAGTTTCGCTCGATCGCGAACGGCTCGAATTATTTAGCAAGCTTTACAGAGTCGGATTTCATTCTCTCTGACTGTGTAGTTTGAATGGAACACGTGAACGTGATTCAAACAGAACGCGCGATCCCAACAGACCGTTCCAAAATACGGACTCGAACGTTTCGTACATTTACATGTTACATTCGTCTCACCCACGTTATTTCTCTAATTACATTAAACATCTAATCTCGGTATCCTAACGATTGCAGTCTCTTGAGAAACAATGTCCTTAGAGTAAAGTTTCAATGTTGAGTGCTTACCTTACTGTTGGGAACCTTGACGTCGCACCATCTCCCATCTATCATGTGTCGCTGGGCGAGACATCTTAGCTGAGACTCGTAACTTCCGAATCGAATGAATCCGAATCCTTTGCTTTGACCAGATTTCGCATCTTTCTTCACCTGATACAAACAAAGGATGAGTTAATAGTCTTAGGGTGGAGATAGTAATCTTTTGGAAGCAGCCTCAAAGTTAGATCGGATTTAGAGCAAAAGTTAGGATTGAAATCTCTGTATAAGGCATACGTTTATCTTTCAATCGACTCACCTGTGCCATCAGCACCTCTCCGAACGTCTCAAAATACTCGCGCAAGTTCTGCTCGGTAGTCTTCCATGGCAGGCCAAGTACGATGAGGTCCGTGCAACGCAACTTTGTTTCGATTCGCTTAGTCTTTGCTGTGGAATTTTCCAAATTGTCGTCAGATTTACGTTTGTTTTCTGCAAATAAGAAGTTACGACAAATCTTCATTTCCTTTCTCTCGCCCACTCTTGTTAGTCCAGCCTGTCATACAAAGTTCTTTCTTTCTGCCACGCACTTCCACAAAACTAGCACATCGACATATACGCTAAGGACAAGAATTACAATACGTCGAATACATTAAGAATGATGACCGAAAAGAGCACAGAACGACAACGTCGAAGAGTGGATTAAATCGTTGAAAAATTGTAGAAACCTGCACGATCGCGTATATACGAATCCGCTTTGTTGTGCGTACCCTTTTGCAACGGCGACTCTCTCCAATTGTGCTTCGACGAATACTTCTGCTTCGAGAATTACCATATTATCAAACTGTCCTCTCACAGAATTGCAATGCGAGGGAATCAAAAATGTAATACACGCACGCGTTATTCGTAAACACGCACTCATACAGGCGGCAAAATTCCTACAATTGCAAAAAAGAATTCTACCCCATACCCCCGCGCATTCGATGAACATAAATCTGGATCGCTATGTCGCGCTCGACACATTGACCGAAAAAAACGAAGTCAAGAAATCTTTGTTCATAGCGTTACAGCAGTTTAGCGCGTAAGGTATAATTACCTTTTGGGAAAACGCAGAAATAGATTGCTTTGCCCCAGCCATTCTCAGGTGGATGAAGACGACCATCGACGAGACGTACGCCGCGCATCGCGCGCGACTCCGGATTGCGGTATTTGAGGCCGCAGGTCCCGGGAAACTGGGCGGCTAATGTGGTCAACAAGAGTGTACTGTCGTCCTCGGTGGGCAGCTCTATCGGCTCCTCACCCTCGTCTTCGGCTACCTGGATGTACGATGACATTTTCTCCAACCACAACACCCAAAAACGTAAAGATTCGTCCACGAAAAACTCAAAAAAATCCGTACAGCACAACAAACACACACGCTCAAACTCGCAGCAGCCACGCAACACTGCACCTCTCTTCAAGCTCTTGTGCTCGCTACTCGTACAACGAAAACGGGTGGGCGGAAAGGGGGGAGGGGGTGTCGATAACGGAAGCGGAAACTTTCTTCACGAGTTAAAAATCGAACGTATAGTCGTGACACTCGAAGGTGAAAAAGGCCGTTTAATGAGCGAACCTGCCATCTGAAGGACAAGAACGAATTACTGAGAAATTTCTATTTTTGTCACAAATATTTTTATAATTTCACTGCATTTATAATTCCGTCTGGTCAAAATTAGGCATAAATTAATTAATTCTTAAATTTATTCATCTACGAAGCACTTCTAATGAGAAAAATACGGAACACGACGCGCGAACTGCCAACCCGCCGAAGCCATCTTGAAGACTAATGGAATCCACGAATGCACGTGTGGTGGCGCGGATAGAGCGGTGGGATAAACACCACGGAACAGTTAAATACTACGAACTCTTGGATTATAGTAATTGAAATTAAAGATAAAAATACACACGAATATCGTCTAACAATCGAAATATTCAAGAAATCGTGCTAGAGTTTAATTCTCATTCTTGAGCGTTTATTGATTTAATGGATGGTTTAAACTCCGTTAAATTTGAGTTATGGAACAAGCTTGCGCCAGTTGTGAGCGCTGTACCTGATGGAAGCACGTGCGCGCTAGAACCGCGGAGCGTGTTATTCGTACTTATTGTATTGTTCAGTGTTTTGAAGTACTAACGATTAGAAAATATATACTTTGCGTCTATATTTTAAAATATGAAGCGATTATCAGAGGAAAGGACCAAGTTGGTGTTCGAGAAATTAGCGAAATAGTGAGTGCCGTTTGATTTAGAACTTCACTTGGGTTACGAGCTGTTAAAGTACTCGGTGAAATTAAAAATTGTACTAATATGAATTCAATTTGCAGCATCGGAGATAACGTAAAGGTTTTGATTGATCGACCGGATGGTACGTACTGCTTTCGCGAGAAAAAGGACAGGGTGTACTATGTCTCCGAAACAATTCTGTTATTGGCGAACACAGTGGCTCCTGACCACCTTATGAGCTTGGGAACTTGTTTCGGGAAGTTTACAAAGTCAGGAAAATTTAGATTACACATAACGGCGCTTCATTACTTGGCTCCCTATGCACAAGTAAGCTTTGAGATTTATCCACACTTGTGTTACGCTATCGCATTGCAATCAAATATAACGATCAAACATTTCAGTACAAAATTTGGATAAAGCCATCTGCGGAGCAGCAGTTTGTGTATGGTCATCATGTAGCAAAATCAGGCTTGGGAAGAATAACGGAAAGCACACCACAGTATCAAGGCGTTGTCGTATTTTCGATGAACGATATACCTTTGGTGTGTACAGCAAATCAACTGATCTAGAGTTATGAATTTATGGTCATCCTAATAATACCTTTGGTTTTACCTTGTAGGGCTTTGGGGTGGCTGCTAGAAGTACCGCAGATTGTAAAAACGCAGACCCAATGGCGACGATCTGCTTTCATCAAGCAGATATCGGCGAATACATTCGATCGGAAGACACATTGCTCTAGAGAATATTTGTCGACCACGTCGCATTTTATATGTAACATACTTTGTACAAAATATATTTTATACATCAAAAAAGAAATGTTCATTATTGCTCCATTCAGTCATTCTAGAATCTACCATCTCACGCGTGCTGCGTATACGCGCAGTCATTGAGCAATGTACAAGAGTATTACAAATTTATTTGACATCCTGAAATTCCTTATCATAAAAATTAGACATATTTGTGACTCCTTTACGTCGCACAGCCCCGGCCATTGATATCTAGTGATCCTTTAATACGTACGTGGAATAATGAGGACCTCCCTCTTATGAAAAATATAGCTATTAGTCATGAATCTTACTCTCTCGGGAGCGTCTCGTCTCCGTAAAAGTCAAATTTCCAGTATTGGTCCTGAATCTCGGAACAAGCAGTTGCTAGAACGTCGTCTTCGTGCTGTAGTCCACTGCCGTCGAGGCAGAGGCCACTTTCTAAATGCAATAGTTTACCCTCCTGACGAACGAAACGTTAAATGTGGTATAAACTCGTATACTCAAAGGTGTGAACCTACGACCATTGATATGTACGACCAGCGATTTACCTCAGTCAAGTGCCATTGCTGATCACCCTTATTACGGTTACACTTCGTCATTTGGACGATTTGAACTTTTGAATTTCTTTTACCAGATTTATCGTTAACAACTGTGGCGCAAGTTTCCTCCCGACGAAGCTCCCCCGCGTTGCTGAGAGAGAAAAACTACGAAAGAGTACGAGTTAGAATTAAAGAGTAAGAAATGTAATTAACGGCAAGATGAACGATCGGAATATGTTACCTGGCTTGCAAACAGCTTGGCGTGACATCCGTACAGTCCCAAATTGTACGTCTTATCCTCATTACGCTGAAGGTTGTCCAAACACAAGTTTCTATCACGCATCTTGACTCTGCCATAGGCAATGACGTTCTCACTCGGAATGAATTTCTCAGGATACACGTTCTCCAAGTACCACTTAAAACTCTTACATTTCAGTCTTTCGCGCAACTGCTTGCGCTCCGATATATCGCCGATGAGATCTACGTTGTCCTGCGAAGTTGATTCGTTTTTTAATGACACGAAAATACGAACGCGTTGTGTTTCTTTAGCCGTACTTTAAATTCCTCGCGATGCAGCAAGAACAGTCTTTTATAATCGTCCATCCAGACGTAAGCGAGACGCGCCGTATTTATACCGTGCGTATCCTTGTCGTTAGGAAACTTGTACGGATGAAAGTTTCTAAATATGTGTCCTACGCGAGAACAAGGCACTGTCTCCAATATTCCACCGCATTGCCATACCTGTTAATACACGTGAACATCATGCTATAATGTTTCCTCGTAAGAATTCTCTGATAACCCGGTCGAATTACGAATGCTCTTCGCGTAGTACGCTCACCCTGAAAGACATTTCTAAATTTTCACCGCCCCAACCATCCATCTTATCGTCGTAGCTGCCAATCTCCCAAAAATACTTTCTATCTATTGCGAACAAGCCGCCAGCCATCGTGGGTGATTTAGTCGGAGAGATAGGAGAATCCCGCGCATTGAGATCATCCTTTTGTACGTTTATCCACGTAAAGTGGCCCGACCACGTGAAACCGCCGACTTGAAAGAAAGTCCATTCGTTACTGTGAACATACTCCAAAGTTTCGTCCGATATGTTATCAATAATGGGTACCAACACGGCATTTCGTTTCTCCTTTATCCTTTGTAAAAGCGGTTCGAGCCTGAAAGAAGTATATTCATGCAGCAAACTACTTTCCGCGTACCGCTGCATACGTTCGACGCATGGAAAAGTAATAACTGCCATAGTAATGTAGTTCTAAAGTATCACCATTTTACGATGACCTCGCAATGTGCATCCAAAAAGACCAAGACATCTCCCGTTGCGTTTCTCGCACCGGTAAGTCGAGCGCGTATCAGACCGAGTCGCTCATGTAAACGTATCAATCTGACTTTTTTAGGCAAACGAGTAGCTAAATAAAACTCCAATTTCCCTTGAAGTTCAACTAAAAAGAAAAGAGAAAGACGAAGTTTCTGGTATGAACTCGCAAATGATGAAGCTCACTATATCTAGTTAAATTTGAGAGTAATATTCACTACTTTTTTCAATTTTTTAGAATTCTCTGATCACCAAACATCGTGAAATTTCACACTCAAACTGAAAAAAATCAAGAAAAGCTGAGTGTACCAGTATCGCTGTGATCGTCGACGAGGATAATTTCCTTTAGCAAAGATGACGGAGAACCCTGAAGCACACTGTGGATAGTACGAAGCAGCACGCTCCACGGCTCGTTATAGAAAATTATTATCACGCTTGCATGTGGTAACGATTCATCGTACTTAATTGATTTGCATCTGAAATATCAGTGATTCTTTTCAGATACATAAGACACAATGAAATTGTTACAGAGACTGCCTGCTATTGCGAACTCGTGTATTAGGACTGAAAAGTTAAATTTTTCGATTCACCTTGGATCTCGTACATCTGGAAGCTTCCTAGTCAAAGATATTTTGTCGGAGAGAACAGTGTTCAATGCTTTCTCTTCCAGAGCTTTCTTCCCTTCAACTTTCTCATCTCCGAGCAAATAGGCGGGTTTACCGTAATCTCCCAGTCCCGGTACAATATTAGATTCATATTGAGATATCCAATGTTCGTACCTGGAAAATTATGCAAATTAGCCATCACGTTACGCATGATTGTGATTATTATGATTGTTAATAAAGTGACGTTAACTTTGTAAATAATAGTGTCTACGCCAATCAAGTCTCAGTGATTCCGGATATTGAAAAATATATACAAACGTACGTCGCCTCATCGTGAGACTTTCGATTCAGTTCTTGTGGACTTTGTAGACCTTTTGCAGGCGGTAACGACCTTTCCGACGGAAAAATAGTCTGGTTGAAGGCAAAACTATCGTTTACTCTCAAGATCCGCCTGCCAATAACGAGCGCACCGATGACATAGATTATGGACACCGTAAGTTTTAGAAACAGCCTACGCCGGCCAATTATCATTTTCACACAATGAACATATTAAACGATCGTTGAAAGCAGCATTAAATAACGTTAATAACATGTGTAAATGTTTTTGCAAAACACGAAAAGTGAGGTTACTCTCATAGCGATCAGCTGTGATCCATAAACAAATCGGCGGGGCCGTAAGGCTGGCGCGAGTATTTAAAACTTTGCGCTCCCGTTTGCAAAAGGTCCCTTGAAATTGTTCGATTGCATCGAAACGGCACATTAAACGTGACAACAGTGTGCGATATCTCGCGACATGCATAAAGCGTTTTTCTTGGTTTATAAGCCATAAAACGGGTTTTAATTATTCATTCGTGATTGAGATATAAAACGACCACACTTTATTTGTCCATTCGAGATACCCTGGAGGAATACTTACTGATATAGATTAACTGTTTGGGATATAAAAATTCTATTTATAATTTGTAAAGTATTAGAAATATATTACACAGGGATGTGTGTGTGGGTTCTGGGAAGTTGGATTTCTTCTCCTAATTTTTTGTGATGTAGTATTCCTATGATTAGAATTATTATCTATGTCCGGTGATGTTGTATTCCTATCACATCAAAACATCACCAAAACTACCCGAGAAAACTTTGGTTGATTTACAAATTCATCTCATAAATTTGCATCTACCCAATTTCCCGTTGTATGCAGCCTTATTCAGATCAGTCGTTTTACATAAAACGTATCAGTTTCGCGAGTAATCGCGTTCTATTACACAAAAGTTCTATCTAAGATGCATGGTAACTTGCGATATCTACTTGTGCAACGTTACTCTAAGTATTGTAGTAACAGCTGGGAAGGAAGGACTTCCTAGTAACGCTTAAAACTAATCAACATATCGATAAATATCAACAAAAAGCGGATACTACATCATCGCACGAAACATGCAATCGAGAAATTACGTTGTCATAAAGCAAACGTTTTTACACGATTCTTCAGTTTGCTGTTAATAAAATATTCTTCGATTTCCGCAAAGGTTTTGCCAAGAGTTTCGGGTAGGAACAGATACGTAAAGCTTGTACCCAGTAACGACGTGAAACTGAAGAAAAAGAAAACACCCTGCGCGCCCATGGCGTCCAGCGCGTACGGATAACTCTTGAGAACACCGAACATCATGACATAAGCTACCGATACCATCAGACCACCGCCGATACCACGAATAGAAATGGGCAACAATTCGCCAATCAACGTCCATGGAATCGCGACGACTCCAAGCGAGCTTGTGCAAACGTAAAACAAAACGATAACGAGCAAAAGCCACTTCTGATCCATCATCGTCTCCTTGAATTTCCCATTCTCGTCGCAGGACGAAGTCATGTATAAAAACATGCCGGAAAAGAACATCGAAAAGGTCATACCAATTCCGCTGAAGAAAGAGAGCGTTCTTCTGCCGTACAGTTTGCTGAAATATGCCGTTACGATGCTCATCCCGAATCTAATAATGCCGAGCAAAACGAGTGCGCCGTACTCGTCCAAACCGCTACCGAAAGATCCGCCGATTTCTTGAAAGACGGATATGGCGTAAAAAATAACTACGTAGCAGCCAGAGAGTTGTTGCAATAAGAATATTACGAATAGTATCACCACAGGTTTGTACGCCTTTGGCGACGCTAGCTCCTTGCAGAACAGTTGCATCGACTTCAGGATCGTGCCCGTTCCCTCCCCGTTCGTACGTCGTGTCAGGGCGATCTCTTTGATGCGATCGTACTCCTGTTCGTAGATCTGTGATTGAAATATCGAGTCAATGAAGTACCGAAGTTGTTTTCGATGTAAAGTGTGGCGACTGGTTTGGACCAAGCAGCGTCAATTTGATTCGCTCGAGTAGCAATACGAATTACACTCACTATCTCTCGTTTGTTGAGCCACTGCAAACCCTTTTCCGCCTTTACGATCCTCTTGTTCCACGATCCGCCGTTCTCGAAACATATGAGCCAGTACGGACTCTCGGGTACGATCGTCAGCAGGAATATAAGGCAAACGTACATCGCGATAAATACGTAAGACATTCTTTGCCAATCTAAGTAAATGGTGAGGCAGCATGGCAGCAGAATTCCAAAGGAGACGAATACAGAATTGAGACAGAGCAACATGGGCCTTATGTTTGGGTGGGTAATCTCGGAAACGTACACCAGACCGACTGTCGTTAGTCCACCTGCGGCACCAGCCACTACACGCGCTATATAAATAACAACTATCGACTGGGCCACTATCAACAAGATCCATGATATCAATATGGGAACGCAGCAAAAAAAGCAAACGGTTCTACGCCCAAATCTGTCCATCAAGGGCCCGGAGAGGAGTGAACCGATCGGTGCGGAGATCGTTACCAGACTCGCTGTAAAAATAGAATATAAAGGTGACTATTTGAGCTGGCAATCATGAATCAACGTTCATACTTTAATTTCAAATATGAGACTTACCCAGCCATGATTTTTGACTCTTATTCAACTGTATAATTCCATCCTTTGCTATTCCATGAGTTATGACGGTACTGTAAGACATATTCACCCCTGCTTGAATGACTAGACAATGCACTATACAGCTGGCGATGACCTAAGAATACATATCTAATTAATGAGTGACCTACGTAAATAATGCTGCTCTCATTTTATCAGAGATCGAACGTGCGATTGCAAAGCCAGAAGTGTGTTATTTACACTAAGGATGTACCTGTGGTAAAACGTCCCTCCAAGAAGGTTTCACCATCGCATTCTCCTTTTTGTCACGCGGTAGAAACGAACTAAAAAATGAAATGTTTTACATTAGAATGGTCAAACGAATATATGTTCTATGTACTTCTTAGTTGAGTATAGGGCTATAAAGAACTACATCCGTTCTCAGAACAGTGTAATATAAGACGCGAAATGATTAAGATTCGTATATTTGCTTGCGTTTAATTGAATTTTGATATATTAAGGATAGAGACGCGACCTGTACTTCCGTGATATACCTCGTGACTCTCTGAGAAGTTATTACTTGCGATTTATGAGCCTTCTAATCGAAGGCCATCACGAATTCTACTTGAAATTTATTTACCTGGCCACATTATCGTCTTTATTGCTGTTCAGAATAGCCATGCCAATCGGGTTGTGATTCTCTACGATGTCCATTCTGTGAAACGGAAGTGCTCAAAGAGTCCAAATGGTGATCTATTAACAAATAACCAGCATTTGACCCGCCAATGAACAGTCAAGGTGAAGGGTATCAATGAGACTGAAAATGTTTCTTGGAAGTGTGAAAATCACTGCAGAAAAGAAGTTACCGTTCTCACGTATAAAGTAAAACGTAGTTCAAAGCAGTCTCTCCAAGAAAGGCAGAAATATGATAAGAAAATAAGATGTAATAATGTTTATCGCTTACGTACTTTGCATATAACATCGGTAAGGTGTTCATGCTCACCTGGCTGTGTTTAGACAGTAGGCTTGAAGTGCGAATAGTAATAAATACAACATATCCTAACATATTTCAGTAAGAGAAAGCAGATATTCTCTACACAAATGTCTTTGTTCGAGCGTGTCATTAGACTGAGAATTCATGCATAATTCCCCGTCTTTCAATTATAAATATCGCGTCTGAGTATGACTATAAAATGTGACCATATATTTATAAAGGGTACACCGTGTTTTTGCGCTAGCGATTATAAAAAGGTCAGCTAGTAATTGTCAATGTCACCTCGGGTTGCATAATGACTTTTTCTCTCGTAATTGTTCGGGCTAATGTAAGAGATAATGAGTGCAATGTGTACGAATGTGTAAATACTGCATAGGTACCATAAATCACCTCGTATATTTTCGCAACACTAAATCGGAGCCCATCGAGCGGGGAAAGTTAATTTATACACACAATTATTTAGCTATCACAGAAATTATTCACCATAATAATAAAACAGTACGGTAGGAATATCGTGTACGATTTGCATATACATATCAGTTACTTCTCGTCGCTTCAGTAAAACTTGAATAATTGACAGTGACCACGAGTTCTGTAATGATCATCGGTCGAGCAGAAGAGAAATGTTTATTGTGGACGCGAAAACGACACCCCTAACCTCAGCTGTATCGTTGCAACGATGGAATTGTCACAGAGCACAATCAGAAATCTACAAAATATCAACGATACCAACACATTGAGCGACGAAATTTACGAGAAGCTTTTAGAAATAGCAATTTCACACATTTGTGAGAAGGTCAACGTTAAAAGTACGTATGAAGAACATTCCGCGATCATTCTTTCCCTCGCGAACGACTGTCACGAGTACAGTGAGCTTGACGTTTCCTCATAAAATTTCAGACTTCACTCGGGATGATGTTCTAAATTCCGCAAGCACTAAAAATCTACTCGCCGATGTAATTAGCTTTCTCGTCGAAGCTGCCAGATGCAATCTCGACGGCGACAAATTGGACGCGTTCGTGTCAACCTCGCGCATTAACGGGACGAGGGTACAGAAATTGTGCGATACGTACGTGAAACACTCGGAAGAGATTCGTTCCAATTTGATGCGAATCGGTGATAACCTTCCGCAAATAACTGACGTTAACTGGCGTTTCGACTATTGTATCAAGGTAGGTCGTAAAACTCTGTCGTTGGTAGTATCTCTGCAGTCGTACGATAAGATGGATCAGTTACATTAAGTGCAAGAATGAATTTCGCTTTTCCAATTTCACAGTCTAGCGTCGAAGACTCTATCGGCTTGCCGCTGTATCACATTAAATTGAATACCGAGAATCATGGGAAATCAGAGTTCGTGACCTTTGTGTGCACAACACAGCAATTGCAAGATTTAGTATATAAGCTGAAGGATGCTGTACGACATGTCGAGAAATTGGCTGTCACTGCGAATTAGGAAATAGTTTTGTCTGCATTAGAGGTGAAAAGTTAATTATAAAAAAAGAGGAATATTCGATATACAGACTTTTCCGAAGGTAGACACGTGATGTTAAATAAAATTGTGTTTATTTGACAACGCAAAGGTAAAATCTCATATAAATCAAAGACCGTATGTACAAGTGCATTTAATTATATTTTTCCATGAAAGAGAAAAAAACATTTCCTAATCCACGTAAAGATATTAATATAATTAATAATATATATTTATTTATATATATATATATAATAACTGATTAAAAATACAGCATTCTCCGGTCTCCAGCTAAATATTTGTCTAAAAATTGATTTTTTGTCGGACAAAAAAAAATACTATCGTTACGTCCTTATCCATCTAATATATCATTATATTATATAATCAATAATTCTTTTTCGTCGTCGTATAATATATAACTTCTTTAACCATGATATACACTATGTACAAATAATGTGGAGTATTTTCTTTTACTCCAGTCTAAAAAGTCATTTGCTCGCGTAGTTGGTACATATATATATTTTTTTTCAATAAATTGTTACCGCGCCTCTGTCGCTTTTCAAATTTTATCTGAAAAAGAGAAGAAAAAAATCCCAAACCAAATGGTTATCTAGTTTAAACTTATCGCTTATTGTTCGACGCGTGTAAAGAGAGGTTTCGCAATTTACCAATTAATAAATTCATTTCCTTCAAAGGAGCTGCCCTTTCTTTCGATTATTTTTTTTCCGAGAAAACATCACGCCCCGTTTTCGGACCAAACGGTATACGACAATCACAGCGTTCAATTGTTATATACTAAACCCTTGCAATTAGTCGCAGATTTATTGTTGAATAATTTTTTTTATTGTTTCATATCCATTGTTTGGATATGATAAGGCCTCAGACATTTCACTAGCTGTCAGCCCTCGAATATTTTCAAAATCATCCGCCTATTCGGATCGCGTTAAAATCTCTTCAAAAGTACTTCGTACAAGGCTGATCATCTCGCGTTAAACCTCTTGTACTGCTGATCAGTATCCTTCTTTCGCGAAAGAATTTACACGAAGACGTCGTGGCGTCATACATTTTTACGTGTGGATAAGTCAAGCAATCACGAGAATGAATGGTTGAAAAAATTGATAAAATCAATGTTACTCCAAACGTTTTCCTCTCTGAGCCACAGTTGAAAAGATCTCTCTCTCTCCCCCTGAGAGACAATTTAAAATTTCTTTCTACACGAAGAATCGTTTACAAAAAATGTATTATGGTGTACCGATTCTTTTCACTACGTTATAAGCTTTCAGCTATCTTTACAGGAGTTCACAGTTTCTGTTTAATTGCGCAAACACATGCTCCCGCATTCGGAGACACCGTTTTGAGAAATGATTCGCAAAACTCTCAAGATTTGGCAGATTTTGCAACGTCACCGAGCACGTTGCTTCGAATTTATCAGCGACACGAAGGAGGTAATGTTGTGGTTCTAAGTGCAAGAAAGAAAACGAATTCACTCACGGCGACAAACGTGCATTCGAAGATACTCGGGGCTGCAAACTATACAAATTTGTCAACCTATGATATAAAAATGCATTCTTTAAATAACATTATATTAATTCAATTAGTTACACCTAACGCTTTATTTAATATTTACTCCGTAACCAGTTTGCGGTTTTCGTTAGCGCGCGCCTACTGCTCGTTATCTTCGAGTTGTTGAATGTAAGGAATTCTTCGATGATGAGAAATCAGCCCGATCGTGTTGGCCCGCGCTTTGTGAAATAACGTAATGCATATGTACAGATCATTCTATCAATAAATAACAGCAACCATACGTTAAAACGCAACAAACTCAATTCTCGCGAGGTACTACTATACTGTAATAACACGGGCTTGCTTCGACGATATCAGTTTTAAAGCGTGGACTTTCCAACAACTACTGCAGTGGATGATACTCGGGTTTAATGTATATTTACAGTTTTTGCGCGTGGTACGCGCCACCCTTGTTATATCTGTTCAGCTCACACTCGCTACATCTTTGGAATAAATATTGATTCTCGTTGATTGACTTCTTTATAAGTATGCCAATAAGAATTTACACATCTCATCTCAAAGCGTAGCGAATGTAAAAAAACGTAGTGAATAACGCGTGAAGAAATCCGATGTGACGACATAGTTAACGTGGAGAAATAAAAAAGAAAATAGCAAAGTTCGTCGAGTACGTTATACAGCCCCTTGGAAAAGGTTGAAACAACTAGCGGTTTGGAAGATAAGTCTCGATTTATGAATAACGAAACGTGCGCGCTTTCCCGTGTCCGTGGTTGCCTCTTTTTCACGTAATGTCGAAGTTCCGTTAAATGCTGTGCTCAACACAATGATAATTCGTAACTCATATTTAAAAATAATAATTAGATCTTTGATCGTTATTTACAGAAATATACAGCGCTTCCTCTTATAGTACGAATATAATTTCTATCCATTTACGCGTTCGGCGCGTTCCCCCTGCTCAACGATACGATAATAAAGTCTGTGCACCACCTTACGATTACGATTCGGCTTTGTTCCTCTGCGCGTCAGACTTCTTTCCTTGGATCTGTTCCGTGGCCTTTCCCAAATCTTCGCACTTCGGTTCACACTGTACGGCGTCGTTGGCGTTTCCACTTTCCTTCGACTCCGAGGTTTTTTCCGCGTGAGAAGCGTTGCCCTGCTCCTTCGAAACGGGCTTGACGGAGTTCTCCGAGAGTTTCCCAACGGTTTCGCTGTCGACTTCCTTCCGGGAAATATCAGCATTAGACGCGACATTAATTGTGACATCGCCGTTAATTTTTTGCGGACTCTTCTCCTTCTTCTTCTCGGGCTCCTTCGCAACGTCCTTCGAATCGAACTTGCGATCGGATTCGGTTACACTGCCCTTGGAAGATTGGACGTCAGCCTTGCTTCTTTCTGCCGGCTGCCGCGTCTCTTCTTCTTTCGTCTTTTGTTTCACTTTATCATCGCCTGTTGTTTTAGGACTACATTGCACTTTCGCTTTCGACGCGGACGTCGTAGCGCTGCTCTGCTGACTTTGCGACGTCGACGAGCTTCCACTCGACGTCGTCGACTGATTCTGTTGCTTTCCTTGCGTTCCGCTCAAATCGGTCGATGACGCCTTGGAACCTTCCGCGGTCGCCGATGCCGCGCTCGACTGACTCCCAGTTTTCGATAAATTAAAGGCATTCAATTCTTGATGCGCCGCGTTCTTCGCTAAGTGGAGAGCTATGCTTTCCACCGAGGTTGGTATCGACGTTTGAGTCTCCGTCTTGGCCAGATTGAACATGGAACTGGTACTCGACGACGAGGTCTTCGGTGACTTGGGCGAGGAGTGGGTGCTCGGCGGTATTCTCTGAACCGCCGGTGGTTGCGTGATGGTCGGCGAGTAACTGGTGGTCTGCGGCATGTAGCTCGATCGCTGGTACAGCTTGTTTATTTGCGGTAAACGGCTGTGAAAGGCACTGGGAGGTGGAACGCCGATGGGAGATCGGATCAGCGGATTCGACAAATAAGACGGAGGGAAGTGATGAGGGTAGATCAATCGTGGATTTGTGTTGGGCGTCGGAGAGGGTATGAAGGGATTCGTCGAGAGCATGTTAACCGGAGAATTCCTCGGTGACATCGGCGATCCCGAGTTTCGGCACATGTCCCGCGGGAAGGGAGTATTCTGATAACTCCGCGCGTTTGGGGAATACGGCGGTGGCGAGACGATGGGTGAATTGGTCGTAGAGACGATCGGCGAGAGCGTCTTGGGGTCTATCTGTTGCATCATACTCATCGTCGCGTTTTTCGTGCCGCCTGAGGAGTGTTCCTTCTCCTTCGCATCATTCGAAATTCCGTACATGGGCTTGACCCCGGACGCCGGATTGCCTAGATACCGTGGCATGTTTTTCATTTTGAATATCTTCGCCGGCTTCGACGCGATCTGCTTACTGTTGCCGCCGTCGGAAGTCGAGGCGACTTGAGTCTGACTCTGCATTTCCTTCGCTTGATTCTTCACGGCCACGTAATTGTTCTTCGACAAGGTGGGATTCCAGGACTTCGGCGGATCGCGTAGCGTTTTGTAGCCGACCGGCTGAGTTTGCTTCTTATGAGATGCGATCTTCTGCGCATTGTGGGACGCTATCGATGAAGCTTGCGACGTTACCGAGGACGAGACCATTTTCGAGGTCTCCTTGCTTGGGTACGTGCATTTGTTCTCGGTCGCCGCGGTCAGATTGTTACTCGGTGTATATATCGGCACGTTCGGAATGTTCGGAATATGCTTCATCACTGGCTCCGCGGTGGAGGGACTTTTTCGAGCGATCTTCAGCAAGTCCGGTATCTCCGACCTGTTTCGCGTCTCCGCCTTGCTTTTTTCTTTAGAGTTCTCGCCGATCTTCGCGCAAATGTCGTTTATCTTGGATCCCGAAGTGCCGATCTTCGCACAGATCTCGTTTAGATTCGTGCCCTTCGCGATGACTTCGTGCTTACGTATCGTCGGCTTCATCAGGGATATTGGTATAGCGTCGGGACACGGTGGTATGGGGTACGTGCCGCTGGACATTTCAAAATTTGCTTTCGGCGTCAATTGCTTTGACGATGAAGTCGTGCCGTGCGATGACGCGTTCGTGTACGTATTGTTTCTCGCGGACGTCGACATCGAGTAGATGCTCATCGACGTGGTTTGCATGCTAAAATGGGCCGTGCAAGACGATTGACTACTTTCCGTCGAAGGACAGGTAACAGCGGTACTCGAGTTCTGCGGGACCGATGCCTGTTTTTGACCGGAAGGTGCGCTTGAATTCTTCGAGTTCTTCAGCATCGTGTTATTCACCAAATGCTCAACTGTGTAGGGAAAGTTTGGACTGGGCTGGCTCAAATTCAACATCGCGGTCGAAACGTTTAGACCGATCGACGCCAAGTTCTGACTCGTGGGAGGTAAACTGTTGTTTGCTACGAATGGCAGTTTTTGACTCAACGAACTCGTCACTTGCGACGTTGGAACTGGTTTTTGGCTCGATCCCGTTACTATTTGATCCGAGGAATTAATCTTCTTACCAGGCGAGCTCAACGCTTGCTGAGCACTGATGCTAGTGCTGTGAGTGCAGTGCGAACTGCTCCTATCGATCGACGACGAATTTTGCACATTAGAAATCGAAACGGAAGGAGCTGTCACGTAAGTGGCGGACGCGGAGGACGACACGAAAAAGCAACTCGTTTGCGGCGCGGTGACGAAAGTGCTCGTCGTCTGAGTCGAGGTGATCGGCGAGTTTGACTGCGACATTTCTACGGTCGTTGGCGTTGTAGTTGGTTTAATTGGAAAGATCTCGCAGTTGGTTCGAGCTTTCAAATTAACGCTGTCCAACGGATTCTCCTTTGACGGATCTTTCGGACCTTCCGTCGAGGCTTTTGAATCAACTTTTTTCGCGCCGATCAAAGTCGATTTCTTCTCTTTTGGCGCTTTCTTCGAATAAGTATTATTGACTTGACCTACCTTTGGTTGAAACTGCAACTTTGCACTTAATGCGTCTATTTTCGAGCCAGCGCTCGTCGCCGGGTTTCTGACGTCGCTCGCACTCTTCGCGCTTTGCTTTTGGTTGTCAGCTTTCGTCTCCGCGTTTATGAAGTTGTTATTTGTTATGGTTTGCTTGCACTCCACATTTTTGGTGTCCGAAGGATGCGAGCTCGTGCCGCTCTTCGCGGGTTGTGGCACGGCTTTCTGACCCTGAGATTTATTCTCCTCTGTCGTAACGGTTTTGTCCGTTTCACCGGATTTCAGCGTACCAGTCTCTTTTTGCTTCTCCGTCTGGATTTTTGTCGCACTCTGAACGTCGGCTTGCGATTTCGTCGAATTCTTCGTCCCCGGATCATTCGGAGCACCATCGCTCGTTGTACTGGTAATACCGGTACTGGCACTATCCTGCGGTACACTGCCTTTATTCGAATCTGTTGTAGAACTCGAAGGTTTGGAACTCTTCATAGTTTCCGTCTCAGCCACCGAGATGCTCTTTATCGGCTCCGTTTCCGTCTTTACAGCTTCTGCATCTTGTTTTGTCGCTCTTAACACTATCTCAGATTTAATCACAGCCTCCGCCGCGGTAATTGTCTCTGCCGATTGCTTCTGCTCGGTCGCGTCATCAATCTTTGTACCCTTCTTGCCATCTGGACTTGATATGTCGGTAACACTCATCACCCCCGTCTCGGATATCTTCAGCTGAACTTCCTTCCACTCGCGCTTCGTCGACTGCTCCTCGTTAAGATCTAGAGAACTGATTCCAGCCTCTGAGAGTGACTGCTTGAAGTCGATATTGTCCTCGGATAATTTCAATCGTTTGGACGATGATTCGAATATCCTATAGCTCAAGTGCAGCGGCACTTTCTGCAACACGAACAACGGTGGACACGTTAAGAGCATTTATTCGTTTCGCCGATGTATTCCGCGAACGGTACGTGAGGTTTCCTTACCCGTCTCCAATGATAAATGTACATCACGTCCATTAACGTATAACTGTCGAACAGTGGTTCCTCTTTGTACATAATATCAACTCTGTGAGCTTCGGTAAGGCCGTATTTGGCTCTAATGAGTTTCTGAAGGTGAAAGATGGTCACCGCGGCCGGACATCGAAGGTATCGTCGCGGTAACGCTTTCGCAGTTGACTGCTTGGCATCTCCAGAGTCTTCCTTCAGGCTTGGATTGTAGTACTCCAGGGACAAACTGAGAGATTCGTCCGGAGAATATATATGCGATTCCGTAGGTTCACCGCGAGCTTCTGGCGAGAACGCAGAAGCTCGCGCCTCGGGATGTTTTGTATAAAACTCTCGACGGCTTCGCATTTCGTCTGAAATTTGAAAAACTTTGCTTGTCGCAACAATCTAAGACTGCGTTTCGGTGCTTTAAATTGAAATTTATTGGATGAACTCATTTTTACAAAGGCTTTTTTTACAACATACATGAAAAACTTACTTTGGTAACATCCTGGCACGAGTTTGTACACAATATCTTGCAACGTATGATCCGGTCTAATGTTTAATAATGGTTTACTTTTGTGGACCTGTACTTCGCAAATAGGACAGTACTTGTTACTCTCCAAGTACTTTACGATGCAACTACGACAAACTGTAAATAATGGACATTATGGAATCATTGGTATCACACTTTATAATCACGTAATTTAATCTTTCTAGAGACTCGGGAAGACTCGTTAAAAGGATTAAAATATCAATAAAAGGCATCTTACATGAGTGCAAACATTCTATAATCGTGGTAGCATCGATAAAGTATCCACTGCACAATTTACAAGTTAATTGCTCATTGAGTTTAGCCAGGCGCAGTCTGTGTCCTCCGCTCTGTCCCGACATCCTGAAATCGATATATACACATCTCTCTACAAATATTCGGAAACGATATTTTTCGATCATTCGTAGTACCCGATTCGAGTATCTACTGGTTCATAAGCCGATTGATTGTCAAACTTGACAATGAGTAGAAATCTACGAGTCAACGGATTCTCGAATTAAGTCTATGGTATTCTAACGAAAACATAGCGAAAAGTCGGACACACGTATTGCTAGTAACGCAAAACAGCCATATTGATGTCAAAAAAAATACTCGGTCAAAATTTCTCACGATGCAGAGGAATGAAAAACTTTATTCAGCCTAGCCGTTCGTACATTTACGAGACGAGCAATGATATTGCGCGAAAACTTACGTGACAAACGATGCGAAAATCGTCCGGTTTATTTGGGAATCGCCATTTGGCCTCAAAAAGTCAGAAAAGTTGGGTCAGGGCACCAGGTAACTTGTCACGGATTTTCATTACGACTGCTCGCAGAGAAAACCAATGTTCACATGCTGCGAATAGTAGAATTCCTCGCGAAAACACTGAGGCGCGACGTAAAAAAGCGATCCGGCAAATTTTAGCGGCTGGGACTCATGTTAAAACGAACCACAGTGATACCGAATACTGCGCGTACGGCAGTAATACAAAATGGCGGATAAACAATCGTGATATTGCCCTTTCTAAAAACATCGTGCCCCTTTCCGGAATCCAAGATGGTAACGGCCGTGAAATGGGATCACGTAATTGGTGAGCTAAGCTTGTTCCGTAATATGGCGGCTGTCATGTTTTGAAAAGTGAGGTTAATTCGCATCACTATCTAATTCTAGGATCTGAATTGTGGAGCACCGTGAAAATGCAAAATTTCGTGTCCGAGCAAGAGCTTCGATTGAATTAGCGCTAAAATTTCTGTCCTAAAAGGAAAATGCTCCCCCGTTAAATGTCAATGTCACTTACACGTGTTTTGACAGTTCACGCAATTTTTTTAATTAGCGTTTCCATCACAGTTTTCAGATTTCCGTGCTCACGATCAATGGGGATGACGGTACCAAAGCTACTGTCAAAGATAATGTGGTACAGCTAACGCACGTACCAAATACAACAAATAACAATGTGACAACGACCTTTGCGGACACTAAAAAGGATTACGATTCGGTGCATTCACAGCGTTTCGATACCAAATAAAGCAAATGCAGTCTAACTCTAACAGAATAAGAATGATTCCGATAATAAAAGTCGTATTCTCGCACTGTCGGAGCAATTCATACTTGATCGTCGGTTTATGTCTTGGCTTGAGTTTGAGCCTGCTCTTTATGCCAGTGGAGATAGACGAATGCGAAGAGACCGTTGAACACTTGCCCTATGTATCCAAGGAACGCGAGTCTTCAGACGAATATGAACCAAAGATAAATATAGAGGGTAAACCGCAGCATGCCCAGAAAACGCCAAAAGTATTTGTACGTCCGAGATATTATTCAACCGAACTTGGGATTCGTGATAAGCTCTTCGTCGGAGTTTTGACGAGTCGAGAGTACTTGCACAGTAGAGGCGTTGCTCTGAATAAGACGATAGCGCATTTGGTTGATAAAATTCGCTTTTTTATTTCAATCCCCGAAGGGACGAAACCAAACATAAGTCTCCCTGGTATAGTTGGTTTCACCGACACCCGCAGTCTTTTAAAGCCTTTCCATGTAATCAAATATATTACTGACAATTATCTGGAAGACTATGACTACTATTTTCTTGTTAAGGATACGACATATGTGAACACGAGAAGACTTGTTGAAATTGCTAATAAAATTAGCGTGAGTCAGGATGTTCACATGGGTATAAACTCGGAAATTGAGTCTTACTGTTCGCTAGGTAGAAATTCGGTTACTTGGATGCTACTATATGCATGTGTGCGTGGCGGAGTTTCTGTACGTCAAGAAATTTGCTTTTTAGACGCTGGTGTGTTACTCAGTAACTCGTTTGTACGCGAAATGAAGACGTGCCTAGATTGGTGCGTAAAAAACACCTTTTCCGATTCGGACGACATCAATTTCGGACGCTGCATCGTGCATTCGTTACCGGAGCCGTGCTCCGCCGCTGCGCAGGGTCAACGTTTTCTGGCTACTAAATTGAGTCCAATGTTCGACTTCGAAAGGGATCTGTCTCAACTAACTGTTGAGAAGGAGTTCCGAAATTCCGTTTCCATTTATCCAATCTATGACCCCGCAATCATTTACAAAATGAGCGCTCACTTTACTATGGTGAGTGCGAAGATCACGAGAGGGATGATCTCAAATCTGGAGGCTACCGCGCGAAAAGGTGTACACGAGAGCACATCGCTTGTTACAGATCGAAATGGCGAAGGTGCAGAAGGAAATTTCTAAGCTACGCAAAGAAGTCCTGGAAACGGCTCACCTGGGGCCGGAAAACAACCGCAAAGTCTCATGGCCAGTCGGCAATCAACCGGGCAACAAGGCTCCGGGACGTTTTGATGTTTTGCGCTGGATTTATTTTAACGAGACGTATAGCTTCCTCGAGACGGACTTCGAGAATATGCGCCCGTTGAAGGGTAGCGCTAAATTGGACATTGATCACGTTCTGGATGCAGCTGTGAAGAAAGTCGAAATCAGTAACAATCGAGAGTTGAAATTCAAGAAGTTAATCAACGGTTACCGGAGGTTCGACGCGTCTAGAGGCATGGATTATATACTTGATCTCAGTTTCACGGATTCGATTACCAAGACTGAGATTAACAAAAGGATCGAAGTTTGCAAGCCACTCGGCAAAGTGGAGATTTTGCCAGTTCCCTACGTTACGGAAAACACGAGGATAAACATGATATTAGTAGTTACACTGCCTAATAAGAAGGACGTCTTAATATTCATGGCGCATTATGCTGAGACGTATATGGAAAAGAAAGACAAGATATTCCTGATGCTGGTGAGTATGAGTTTTGTAAAGAGGCCTTACAAAATGTTTTCTCTTTAATATAGACTCGACTCATTAAGTATCGAACGCTCTTCAGGTTCTTCTCTACGATCCTACGTCTCCCTCAAGTGGCAATGATGATATTTATTTCGAGATTAAGAATTACGTATCTTCATTAATGGATAAATATAGGAAGGAGCAAATAAAAGTCACGTGGCTCTCGATACGTTTACCAACTCCCGTTGAACCCATCGAGATGAATCCAATGCTAAAGGTCGCAATCGCCGATTTGAGCGTACGGAAGTTCAGTCTCGGAAGCCTGATTCTCTTCGTGGAGACTGGAATTGAATTAAGAAATGAGTACCTGAACAGAGTAAGCGGATTAAGTATGCATGCGCGCAACAGTTCAGAATTTGGAAAGGAGTAATTAATGTGTTTATTCGATCCAGGTACGCATGAACACCATAAGTCAGTGGCAAATATTCAGTCCGATTCCCTTCTCCGAGTTCCATCCCGATATTACTTATGCCAATGGAGGGAAGCACGTTGAAATTGATATCAATCGCAATCACGGAAGATACGACCAATACAATTACAACCACATCGCATTTTATGCGAGAGATTACACTACGAGTGCGTAATGTAAAAGTATTCAAAGTGTGATAATAATTAAACAGCCACCTCGATAGAATATCTTCCGACTGTTTGTTTCAGTGCGTAAAACCATCGAAGCTAATATCCCACTGGTATATTCGGACAAGGATATACAGAAAGTTATGAAATTGTCATCGCAAAACAAGATGACTTCCATTTTTGAGATGTTTGTTGCATTTACTAATCTTCACCCGCTTCGCGCGGTTGAGCCCGCGCTGAAA
Source organism: Xiphydria camelus (assembly GCA_963678675.1). Lineage (NCBI taxonomy): Eukaryota > Metazoa > Arthropoda > Insecta > Hymenoptera > Xiphydriidae > Xiphydria > Xiphydria camelus. The sequence continues at coordinate 28,013,958 of OY783195.1, forward strand.
ATAAGGCACAAGGAAATTCACTGTTACGATGCTAGCGGTGCCGCTTTTGAAATGTGCAAGAAACAACGGAGTTTAAATCTAGGAAATCGGGGACAGCTTGCACGACTGGTTCTAGAATATCTCAATAGCACAAAGAACAAGTGATTCGTTATCAGTAGATTGACTTCAATGTAGCGAAGGAAAAAAAAAGAACATCAAAATAATTTAATAAAACTATTGTAAGGCCTGTATTCGTAGTCGGAACTTACAAGTACGATTCAAGTAACCGTTGAGTAAATTCCTAAGCCGACTTGATATCGACTTGCCCTCTCTGTACGGACTATGAATACTGGTCCATGAGTAGGCTGGATTCTTACGCAGTGATTTGTCTGTCTAAGAGTATCGTCCATTCTTGTCTTTCTTTCTATCTCTCTCTCTCTCTCTCTCTCTGCGTGAGCAAATGAAGAAAAAAACATACGTTATATATACATATATTATATTTGTATTTTTACATGTATTGTATAAAAAAAAACCGTGTTGTACCGTTCCGAGGATATATTGCCACATAAAAGTAATATAACACTTCTGTGAAAAGCAATGGTGTGTTTATCTGTGCATGATCTGCAAAGTGTTATTATTTTAAAATTGTCATACAGCTCTTGTGTGACGTTAATATTAGTTTGTCAATTCCGTTTTCGGCAGAGCGCTATGCGAGTGGTGCCAATCCTGAAGTTAACTTGACAAAAGCTTTATTCGTTCAAAACCAGAGAAGTCACGCGAGTACACTGTATACAAGTTTAAAATAATGTGCCTATTATAAAAGCCCTAACACCTTACGAGTTCTTCTATATATCCAGTTGGATTGCTGCTCCATTGTTTCTACGATATCTTTAATTTCATAGCAGGGAATACCAAAATATTTGGACGCCCTCTTCTTTAAGCACCCAAGGACCGGAATTACGAGCAACGCGTTTTTGCACGCAATGTGCATGCTTGCGAAGTACATCAGATGATCGTAATGACATTTTCTACCGTATGACGATTATAAAAAAACCAGTAAATTGCGACTTACCATTTGCCGTTATTGCTTTTGCAGCGGCGATTACTGGCTGAGCAGTAATGAACTTATCGGTTTTAGACTGTCCCATATCTTAACAAATGTCAGTTACTTGAAGACTGTATCTCGTTCTAAAGTCGGATGAAATTGGGGCACGCGATTAGCGCAGAAACTCGAAAGCGGACTCGTTGAAACTGAATGCTTAAATACTAGATAAACCGTTAAGTCTTTCTGTGCCTCGGAACAATTTAAGACCACTGCCGTCACTTCTCCTTCCATTTTGTCTATCCAAAAGTGTCGCTGTACAAATACATATTATACAAAACACAATTTTTCCGTTCCCCACGCACAATTGATTCGATGTTTCTCTCTTTTTAGACACGGCCGCTCGCGATGCCAAGCAGGCGGTCGTGGCTTATTTATTATAGGAATGACTAATGACTCGTTCTTAGTCGCTGTCGGACTCGGACTCTGACAGCTGGAGGTCGTCGTTTAACAAATTATCTCGCATTGATAAAGACGAAGACGATGTCACGCCGTTCGAGTGTCCTAAGAACAAAAAGCAAATCCGGCATTGATAAAGGCAAAGAAGCGATATCGATCGTCTCACTCGATTTGTTTGCTTTTTTAGACATCTTTATACCCAAGGACAAAGAATCGGCGTTGATTCTAAGTTAAAAACAAAGCGCGATAGAAACTGGCCAAGCGTTGATACTAAAAATACTGTAAACTCACCATTGGTTGCCATGGGAACTGGAATATTCTCAGCGTCGGAATCACTGTCGGAGCTATCAGAGCTGGAGCTACTGGAAGAAGAATCACTTAGTGCTCCTTCGTCACTATCAACAGTGACTGAAGGCTTCATGGGTGGTTGGTCGTTGATCGTGGGAGAATTGGTTCTCGCATTTGCTGCGATCGTTAAAGGTGTCGGAGCAAGGGCAGCTACTGGAACGGACGATGACGGAGCAAAATCATCGTTATCCAAACCGATCATGGGAAGACTGGCCAAGGTCGAATGTGCTGACGATGATTGCGACTGACTCGATTGCGTAGGCGCGCTGAAAGGGGGATTCTCTCTTATCGTTTTCAGTGAAGTTCTATTTTCCAGTTACAATTTTTATAGGATTTGCGTACCTGTAGGCAGGAGCGCTCGGTGGGCTTTTTCCATGATACGGTGACGCTCTGACTGGGCTGTGAGCTTGCGTATGTTTTGGCTGCAATTGTACAGTAGGTTCTCTCTTTTTTCCACTGGTTACTTTGGTTCTACTCGTGGATCTACCATGAGTAGGACTCTTTTTGAATTCCACTGGGGTTATCGGTCCGCTTCCACTGTTGGTTCCAGGGACACTCAAGAAGGATTGCGACTTTGGCTCTGTTCTGAAAGTATTGTGAAATATGCAATATTGGTAAAGATACTACAAAACCTAGATTGCAAAAAGAACTATAAATTTTGGAGAAGCATAGTCCAGAGATTGAGTTTTAAATATGTACCGTGTCTTTTTCACTTGCATGTTGGAAGATAACTTTTCCAAAGTTATCTCGCCTGTATTATTGTCGATTATCAGAACGCATTCCTTGTGATAAGGTCTCTGTGAGCCTTTGAACACAGTATGGGGAATTCCAGCACCGTCTAAATGAGGTACGGTGACAGTCATAGTATTGTTTGACCCCACGTCGACTCGGGCCATCTTAGAGACGTCTACACTCGCCGGCTTGAAATCATCTGTCAAGAAAAGAGTTTTATAATTAACCTAGAGCCTCGGCAGAGACGACCTCTTCGTTTCCATGGAATCAAGTGTTAATCAAGAAGTAGAACAGTGCGAATGCTTACATTTCATGGTGTGGAAGGCTGTGGATCTGTTATTTGTAAAAGTAGGACCTAATTTAAGCTCCCGGACCTCCGGTCCGAGACCAAGCCTCTCTGCCATATCGCGTCCGATACCGGGGAAGCTTCCTTCAGGAACGGAGGCTACAGACTTCATCGACTCGAAGTAACTGCGAGCTCTTCAAATTCTAACGATGTCACCTTCCCGCTAATACTCTTCTTCAACTAATACGTTCGCTTCCTACGTATCTATCATTCGCCAATACGCCAAAATATGGTAGGAATACTTTCTCGCATTTTCTCGTAACAGCTGTTTGGACTGTTTTTGCCTGACAAACATTTACGCGTTCGCGCGAAGCCTTTGTTCCGCCGAAGAACTACGATGCTCACAAACGTTTATCGGGAAGAAGTAAAGAAAATCCTTGCGAGAGCCTCCTCTGCAGTCCCACGACATATCCCATTGACCCAATTTGGCAAGAACCCCCACTCAACGATTCAATCACAGTACCAGGAAACACTGCGTAGGTATCAACGACAGCGGACAGCAGCAGAGTGCACGGCGGGGCAGACAGCTGTGCGTAAACTTGGCGAATTCTACCTACCGTATGTATCATCCCAAATTAAACAAGCAGATATACCGACATTGCCGAAACTTTACCGACGGTCAAGAATTTTATAGTTAGAGTTGGCTTGAGAAGAGTGCGCTGTGTGTGCTGCGTGAGAGCGAAAGTGTCAAACGTCTGATTTCCCGATAGCTGTCAATTCGGAAAATCGAAGTATTGAATAATAAACGAAACACTTCGATCTCTTGAATTAAAAGCTATCGGGAAATCAGACGTTTGACACTTTTCGCTCTCACGCAACACACACAGCGCACTCTTCTCATGCCAACTCTAACTATAAAATTCTGCCAATCGCAGATGCCCTATACTGGAATCTCCCACTAGAATTGGAGGTAAAACCCCGCGCGAATTTTCTGTTCCCGCCCCCAACTGCCCCACTTCACCTTGGTGGCCAACAGCCTTGCGTGGAATGCAAGGTGGGGGAATTTACGTGTGTCTCCGAGTAAGTGGAGTGGAAGTTACAGCTTCTTGGAACACCAGGTGCCCGCCAATGCGACAGGTTGTGAGGTTACCGGGTCAGCGTGCCGCAATGCCGAAATTAAACGAAAACTTTAAACGCCTATAACTTTGGAATGGAGCGAGATAATCGAACCGGACAAAGTGCACTGTATTCAGCGCGCAATCGACTTTATGTAACGAGTGGAATTGTGCAAGCGATGTCAAAAGCAAACTGATGATATTTTTAAACGTTTATAAATTGGAAACCGAGCAAGCTAGTCCGTCCGGATAAAGCATGTATTCAGCGTGTAATCAAGATTAATTAAAGAAGATTTCACGGCATTTTCCCCTTCAATTGCGATTTTATTGAGAAGCAAATATAGAACACCATGTTTCTGGTAAACGAGCGAATATAACATCTTATTTATTCGACTCTTTATAAATCAATTCACAAATTTGTTTTATTAAACTTATCCTTATAAGTAAATGAACTCCCTACATGGAGGAAAGCTCCCCTGTCTATGCAACAGTACCACGCTCATGACGGCCTTTACTTTCTTGAGATTTAAAAGTATGAAAATGTACTTTTGGGATAAAGGGCAAATCGAGGAGAGTAATAGGAAACCTGTAGAATAATAACGAAGAGCCTATAAAGACGACGAGGAATCTAAGAAGACCGATCGAAGCCTATTTATGCCGCGAAATGACCAGGGCCCCATCCACGCCCACGTCAGTGAGAGTCACCAAATACGACACTCTCTCCTTTAATTTTTATCGCGCTATATATTCTAAATAATTACGGACGAACCTAACGTACTACCTACTACCGCGATCCGCGATTTATGAAGCGAAACGACCAGGGCCCCATCCACGCCCACGTCAGTGAGAGTCACCAAATACGACACTCTCTCCTTTAATTTTTATCGCGCTATACATTCTAAATAACTACGGACGAACCTAACGTACTACTACTGCGATCCGCGAGTTATGCCGCGAAATGACCAGGGCCCCATCCACGCCCACGTCAGTGAGAGTCACCAAATACGACACTCTCTCCTTTAATTTTTATCGCGCTATACATTCTAAATAACTACGGACGAACCTAACGTACTACCTACTACCGCGATCCGCGATTTATGAAGCGAAACGACCAGGGCCCCATCCACGCCCACGTCAGTGAGAGTCACCAAATACGACACTCTCTCCTTTAATTTTTATCGCGCTATACATTCTAAATAACTACGGACGAACCTAACGTACTACTACCGCGATCCGCGAGTTATGCCGCGAAACGACCAGGGCCCCATCCACGCCCACGTCAGTGAGAGTCACCAAATACGACACTCTCTCCTTTAATTTTTATCGCGCTATGCATTCTAAATAATTACGGACGAACCTAACGTATTACTACCGCGATCCGCGATTTATGAAGTTCAAGTTCAAGGAAGAATCTACAAATTCAACAAAGGGCCTAAAAGCTTAAGACACCAATGACGAAAAGAAATTGTAGGAGGATAATTTAAAGGATGTAGTTGATACCCGATAACGAGACAACGATCGAAGAGAGATAATAAAGGAAAAACAACTGGCGCACTTGCAAAGACACGGGAGCTGAAGATGAAATTTAATACTCTAAGATGATGAAGCCTAACTAATATTAGTATATTATAATAACATATATATGTTAATTAATCTAGAGTGTCGTGTAGGATTCCCACGGCGACAATAGTGTTGAGCTCTTTTTATAAAATACTCCTGTTGGAATAAATATATCACAGCTTTTAGTCGTCTCAAATTGACAGTGTGGTGCATTTTTTGCTGGTTATAAAAATATAAAATACCTGCTATTCCTTCAAAACTGATCACCTCTAACGTCAACTCATTGCTTCCTATAAGTCATATGGGTCCAATGGCAAAGCAATTTATCATCCTTCCTTTAATCCTAACAATTCCATGAAAGAGAGTATTCATATGTATTTTCCTCAGTAACATCCACAAAAAACGTGTATATCAAAGGAAACCCAAAAAGGTAGGTGCAGAAGCCTCTTTGTTCTCAATCGAGAGTGCCAAGAATAAAACCTAATAGAAAATTAACCCAAATCTCCCGAATCTATAACTGAAACATAAAGCTGAACGATTAATAGTCTTATTTAAATATAAAACACTGTCGCAGTTTGTCTGAAAAAAATGTCATTATTAAAATTTCGGCGATCTGAAACAGAAAGAAGAACGATTAATTATATCTAATTTTAGCTGAATAAATTGCCGTAGTCCACCTGAAAGGTAACGTTTTATAATTATACGAAGTTTCACGAACTGAAATTTTTCTGAAACAAACAAAGCATCGTTATTAGCTTATCTTATATGAGATTATACATATGATATTTTTAAAGAATTCTTAAAAGGGAAAAAAGAGCGATAAATGATTAATTCCAATTAATTATTGCTCCATCCTTTACCCCGATTTGAATCCTTAAAAAATAATGATGTCATGAATGGTGAGATGAGGGAAGGAGACATAGATATATTTCTTTATTAAAATTATACAAATTCTCTTATCCTATATGAGAGGTGAACGTTTTTAATGGATTCACTGCGGGGAAAACGAAAGCGATGAACGCGATCAACGTTACTCGATCGTTCCTCGTTCCTTACTCCACTATGAATCCCTTAAAGATAATGATAGATGAGGCGAGGGAAGAGTTTATTTAATTATGTATCAATAAGATACATAAATATCGGGTCGAAGTATCCTTTCCAGGATAGGATGCCCGAAGGCATTGGGGATTAAGTGGGCGTCAAGCAAAAAGGCGAGACGCGCCACATTTTATATAATAAAGAATGCCTCACCGTGTGAGGGTGGTACATTTTCGCGGAACTCAATTTTTCCCGGAGTTCACTGCTACAAGGCAAGTACTTCCTCCGGGGGTCAAGACCGGAGCCCCACTGACGTTATGAGAACATTTAGTATGTTCTCCAGTGATTAACTCTTATGATAAATAGTCTTCAATAATTGCATGTCCAATGTATTAAACTTGATAAAATTTCAATAATCTAATTTCAGTAAAAATATCTTATATTTTGTGTATCGAATGCAATGCAAGGTTCTCTGAAGGAGATTGCATGATATCATTTTAACAAGAACGTACATTCTTTCAGCGTTAAGCGCATTGTAAATTGAATTAATAAAATTTATTGATAGAATAATTGTAATGTGAATTTAGCATTCTCCGTGCATAAACTGCAGTTTCATTTGAACAAATAAAGTTCAATAGTATTACGTGTTTCAAATGTTTGAAATAAATTATAGGACTTTACTTATATGTTTAAATATTTAATTAGGACACTGCGTAGTGAGACTCCGGTTGACAGAACTTATACATCTAATCCACTTTTATTTCAGTGGTACTTACTACAAGTATACATACTCACCAAGTTTACTTAAACTAATACATGGTATATGAGAAATGTATATATCATAAGTAGGCGTGCGATGCGAATAGAACAATGCTATTAGGTGTACGACTTTGCTTCAGCCGTTCGATTCAAAAGATGGCCAGTTCTTTTAATGCGCCTCAATTTCGCCTTGTTCCTTCAATTTTCGCGGTTCAATACATTATAAATAATATCGAATGAAATTATCATACTACTACCGCGATCTGCGAGTTATGCCGCGAAACGACCAGGGCCCCATCCACGCCCACGTCAGTGAGAGTCACCAAATCCGATACTCTCTCCTTTAATTTTTATCGCGCTATGGATTATCAATATTTCCGGATGAACCTAACGTACTACTACCGCGATCCGCGAGTTAGGTATGCCGCGAAATGACCAGGGCCCCATCCACGCCCACGTCAGTGAGAGTCACCAAATCCGATACTCTCTCCTTTAATTTTTATCGCGCTATGGATTATCAATATTTCCGGGCGAACCTAACGTACTACTACCGCGATCCGCGAGTTAGGTATGCCGCGAAATGACCAGGGCCCCATCCACGCCCACGTCAGTGAGAGTCACCAAATCCGATACTCTCTCCTTTAATTTTTATCGCGTTATGGATTATCAATATTTACGGACGAACCTAACGTACTACTACCGCGATCCGCGAGTTAGGTATGCCGCGAAATGACCAGGGCCCCATCCACGCCCACGTCAGTGAGAGTCACCAAATCCGATACTCTCTCCTTTAATTTTTATCGCGCTATGGATTATCAATATTTATGGACGAACCTAACGTACTACTACCGCGATCCGCGAGTTAGGTATGCCGCGAAATGACCAGGGCCCCATCCACGCCCACGTCAGTGAGAGTCACCAAATCCGATACTCTCTCCTTTAATTTTTATCGCGCTACGGATTATCAATATTTATGGACGAACCTAACGTACTACTACCGCGATCCGCGAGTTAGGTATGCCGCGAAATGACCAGGGCCCCATCCACGCCCACGTCAGTGAGAGTCACCAAATCCGATACTCTCTCCTTTAATTTTTATCGCGCTATGGATTATCAATATTTACGGACGAACCTAACGTACTACTACCGCGATCCGCGAGTTAGGTATGCCGCGAAATGACCAGGGCCCCATCCACGCCCACGTCAGTGAGAGTCACCAAATCCGATACTCTCTCCTTTAATTTTTATCGCGCTATGGATTATCAATATTTACGGACGAACCTAACGTACTACTACTGCGATCCGCGAGTTAGGTATGCCGCGAAATGACCAGGGCCCCATCCACGCCCACGTCAGTGAGAGTCACCAAATCCGATACTCTCTCCTTTAATTTTTATCGCGCTATGGATTATCAATATTTACGGACGAACCTAACGTACTACTACCGCGATCCGCGAGTTAGGTATGCCGCGAAATGACCAGGGCCCCATCCACGCCCACGTCAGTGAGAGTCACCAAATCCGATACTCTCTCCTTTAATTTTTATCGCGCTATGGATTATCAATATTTACGGACAAACCTAACGTACTACTACCGCGATCCGCGAGTTAGGTATGCCGCGAAATGACCAGGGCCCCATCCACGCCCACGTCAGTGAGAGTCACCAAATACGACACTCTCTCCTTTAATATTCGCAGCGCAATGCATTAGAAATAATTTCGAACGAAGCTACAAGTAAATGAAATCCCTACATGTAGGAAAGCTTCCCTGTCTATGCAACAACAACATGCTTATGACGGCATTTACTTACTTGCCATTTAAAAGTATGAAAATGTACTTTTGGGTTGAAAGGGAAATCGAGGAGCGTAATAGGAAACCTGTGGAATAATAACGAGGAGCCTGTATAGACTACGAGGAATCTAAGAAGACCGATCGAAACCTGTAGAGGAAAGACCATGTACCTATAGCAAAGACGACGAGACTAATCAAGATCGAAGCCTTTCCGAAATCGAAGAAAAGCCTAAACGAGATCGAGGAGTCCATACGAAAGTGATGAGAAGCCTATACGAAATCAACGAGGAACCTATACGAGTTTGAAGAGCCTATACGAGATCGAGGAGTCTATAAGAAAGTGATGAGAAGCCTATACGAAATCAACGAGGAACCTATACGAGTTTGAAGAGCTATACGAGATCGAGGAGCCTATACGAAATGATGAGAAGCCTATACGAAATCAACGAGGAACCTATACGAGTTTGAAGAGCCTATACGAATTCGACAAAGAACCTACGAGTTCAAAGAAAAATCTACGAATTCAACGAAGAGCCTAAAAGCTTAAGACACCAACGATGAAAAGAAATTGCAGGAGGATAATTTAAAGGATGTGATTGATACCCGATAACGAGACAACGATCGAAGAGAGATAATGAAGGAAAAGCAACTGGTGCAATGCAAAGACAAGGAAGCTGAAGATGAAATATAATACTCTAAGATGACGAAGCGTGGATAACGAAATATAATACTCTAAGATGATCAAACTATCGTACTACTACCGCGATCCGCGAGTTATGCCGCGAGTCGACCAGGGCCCCATCCACGCCCACGTCAGTGAGAGTCACCAAATTCGATACTCTCTCCTTTAATTTTTATCGCGCTATGGATTATCAATATTTATGGACGAACCTAACGTACTACTACCGCGATCCGCGAGTTAGGTATGCCGCGAAATGACCAGGGCCCCATCCACGCCCACGTCAGTGAGAGTCACCAAATCCGATACTCTCTCCTTTAATTTTTATCGCGCTATGGATTATCAATATTTATGGACGAACCTAACGTACTACTACCGCGATCCGCGAGTTAGGTATGCCGCGAAATGACCAGGGCCCCATCCACGCCCACGTCAGTGAGAGTCACCAAATCCGATACTCTCTCCTTTAATTTTTATCGCGCTATGGATTATCAATATTTACGGACGAACCTAACGTACTACTACCGCGATCCGCGAGTTAGGTATGCCGCGAAATGACCAGGGCCCCATCCACGCCCACGTCAGTGAGAGTCACCAAATCCGATACTCTCTCCTTTAATTTTTATCGCGCTATGGATTATCAATAATTACGGACGAACCTAACGTACTACTACCGCGATCCGCGAGTTAGGTATGCCGCGAAATGACCAGGGCCCCATCCACGCCCACGTCAGTGAGAGTCACCAAATCCGATACTCTCTCCTTTAATTTTTATCGCGCTATGGATTATCAATATTTATGGACGAACCTAACGTACTACTACCGCGATCCGCGAGTTAGGTATGCCGCGAAATGACCAGGGCCCCATCCACGCCCACGTCAGTGAGAGTCACCAAATCCGATACTCTCTCCTTTAATTTTTATCGCGCTATGGATTATCAATATTTACGGACGAACCTAACGTACTACTACCGCGATCCGCGAGTTAGGTATACCGCGAAATGACCAGGGCCCCATCCACGCCCACGTCAGTGAGAGTCACCAAATCCGATACTCTCTCCTTTAATTTTTATCGCGCTATGGATTATCAATATTTACGGACGAACCTAACGTATTACTACCGCGATCCGCGAGTTAGGTATGCCGCGAAATGACCAGGGCCCCATCCACGCCCACGTCAGTGAGAGTCACCAAATCCGATACTCTCTCCTTTAATTTTTATCGCGCTATGGATTATTAATATTTACGGACGAACCTAACGTACTACTACCGCGATCCGCGAGTTAGGTATGCCGCGAAATGACCAGGACCCCAATACTTTGAATCATAAATGTATAACCATTTTTTTACAATAAAGCCTTGAATTTCGGAAAAACGGCGGAAGCAAAGCTGTACACCTATTTGATTGAATAATCTTTTGAATTTGTAAAATCATTTTCTGTATCAAATTTACGATTGAATAAAAGAACTAAAAAATCTCACAAAATATTGCATATTCAATGTGCACCGGAAATAAATTTTGAAGCTTATTAAACCATGTGGAATATCGTTCAAAGAGAATTGACTTTTATCAAAAGCAAGGAATACGTTAAAATGAATTAAATTTAACTAGAGAAATTAAATGTTTCGTGATTGCATTTCTAAAATTCTGAAAATTATATGTTCAGAATAAATGCATACAAAAATCGCACGCCTACTTTGCTTTCTTCTGAATAGAAAGAACATATGGAGAGAAAGATAGAGGAAAAGAAGAAAAACCATAGGACGTATTCAATTCCAGATTCATTCTCGATATGTTTTGCAAATTTTGAAAATTTGCAGAAGAGTCTCGAGAACTCCTCCGAAATTATACGAACCGTTATGGTCGGGTGCGTGGTGCAACGACCGGCGTCCTCTTCACTGATGACTTCTTTCTTCTTTCTTCTGGCAAGGCGAAGTCGCAGACGGCTTGCGAAACCGATTGCCACCATGCACCACGCAGCACGGTGTTAGCGACCTCGCCGTTGCCTCGCCTAACGATCGTTGGAAAACGCGGGCGAGAGCAATGGAACGCAATTTTTAGAGTCTCATGGTGCATTGCTGTACCGTCCCGAAATTCAATTGCACGCGAACGCGTTTCGTGAGCGCTCCAGAGAGCGATAACGAAACTTTTAAATCGAATTCGCGAGAGGATACCCTTCGCGTGTCCTTGCCTACCGCTTTTCGAATTCGATGGAAGCCTTCAAACATCGAAATGAAAGCCGCGCGACAAGGAAGAGTAATCATCTCGCGAGTTCGAGGCGGAAAAGAAAATGAAACGAGACCAACGATCGTTAGCCGCATTAATACTAGCAGCGGGCAAGATTGCAACGGTGCAGTTATTTGAAAATTAATTAAACACATCGCACTCTCAGTCACACTTTGGCCAAAATTCGCGACGCGATAATTCGTATATCGGAGCCCTACCTATCCACCTATATTTAAAAACGATGGCCATAATCGCGAAAAGCCTACCTAACACCTGTATATCCAAAAAAACGAACATGCTCACCAACACATACATTCGATACATTCGCACGTGGTATATCCGCGGTTCCTCCTTTGGATAGCTCCCTCGCCGTGTGAGAAGGGGGAGATTCTTCCTCAACCCCTTCTGAATTGCTGAAAACGACGCGAAAAATAGATCGATTCGCGATTGTCCTATTCTCTAAAACTCTACGCCGCGACTGCACTTTAAATAAGTGTTATCGTATGTTTAGCGAACGACTTTACCAATTTATTATTAGCTCTGCGTAAAACGTGTCATCAGGCTCTCTTGGGCTCTGATAGCGATTCAAAAAAAAAGTATTCGAGTACTCGCGTACCGCGATTGAGCAATCAAAATTCCCTGGTATATGTTCCGATCGATGCATAGAACGTTCGATGTTAAATTTTTAAGGAAAAGTCGGAATTTCATTTCATTCGCGTCCACCGAACGTCTGCGCACCTCGGGCTTAGATTTAAATTTGCAGCGAAAATTAGAGCCCTGATTTGAGAAAAACCATTTAAAGATATTGCATATTTCTCTTTTGAAAGGTAAAACAATTTCGAGATTTAACTAACGACCTGAACACGAAGTGTTCCGCTCCAAGCAATGCAATTGGGAGCTATTAAATTTCCGCGCATTTCGCTGCAAATATGTAACGCGAACGTCGTTGCACCACGCGAAAAAAGGGATAGCCATAGGATAGATAATTACGACCATCGCTCTCGGTATTTCGCCAAATCGCGTACCGAGAGACGGTGGAAGAACTTGGACAGCTGGGACTTACTCGGCGATGAGGATCCCCCGACGCTCGTCTCCGAGATACGGCTTGCAGTCAGTATCTGAAATGGACAGACGATTGCGATTAGAAATTGCTGTTTTTTCGAACGAAATTCGGTCAATCGTCTTTCAAATAGCGAGAGAATTTTATATTCGATCTGTACTCACCATGAAATTCACGTGACGGAGCCAAATGCCGACAGTCTTCGGTCCAGCCGAAGCTATCGGCCCTCGAAGTCGACTTTGTATTTAGCAATCGCTCCGGCTACGACAAACGAACAATTGGATCAACGAGGGAATTTATTTCGAGAGGAATCGAGCAATGATGCGAGAACCGGTAGAGTTTACGATGAATTGAACTTTTTTCGATAAACATCACAGTGAACACAAACGCACAGTGAAAAAACTCGCGAATTAATGACCGCGTTCGAATTGGAATGTAAATTTGATTTCAAATGAAGAGAAATTAGAACTTACCACGAAGTATTCGTGACGGAGGCCCAGCGACGACAGCCCTTCGCGAAAATCGCAGCTCGGGCATTGATTCCGTCGTCGAATCAAAAGAGTCGTATTTATTACTCGTTCCATCTGAGACAAGCGAGTATTCGGATCAACGCAGGAATATAATTTGCGGGAAGTCGAGCAATATCGCGGGAATCTACGACGAGCTGAACGTCGCGTCGATGAAAATCAAAGTTGAAACGTACACGCGGGGAAAAATCGAGAACCAACGTCTGCGCATCCGAAAGGGCGCGGCGGATAATGCAATAAGTTCACGAATGATAACCCAGGATTCACATCGACAAGATTCGAAATGAATATCCCATTTGTACGAAGTAAACTTGAAAGCGCGATGATATTCCCAAAACGACAAACGCGTTTGAATTTAATCAATGCACAATCGCAGAACGCGCGTTCCCGGGATCTCTCTATTATATCAAATAGTTTTTTCGATTCATCAAAACCCTCGCCGGCGCCGACATAATGTTTTGTCATTACCGCGATAAGACTGCGCGGTGAGGCGACCGCGTCGGTAAACACGACGACGCTCAGCCGGCGGTGTTTCTTTATGCATCGAAGAAACTACTTGTACGAAGAAAACTTGAAATCGCGATGATATTCGTAAAACGATAAACGCGTTTGATTTTAAGCGATGCACAATCACAGAACACTCCCGGGATATTGAAATAAAATAGTACTCACCACATAAGACTAGTGACGGCGCTCAAACGTCGACAATCCGCGGTTGAATGGATATGTCGATCCCCGAAGTCAACTTCCTATGCTCTCCGTCTGCGATCACGGAATAATTGCGCGATCAACGAAATGATTTATTTCAGGAGAAAACGACGGACGACGAGAGACCGTGATAAAAATAACGATAAGGAACTTTCGAATTGAACTCGCGTACAAAAGACGAACCGCGCGGAGAGGAACTTTTCGAACGAATTCGACTGCGACGACGCGAGAACCGATAGACTGTATAAGCCAATGTTGGAATCGTTAGAGAAAAAGATTTTTAGTTCGCACTGGAAATAATCTCGAAGCGATTTGAATTGGAGCGACGCACGAAACACGGATTGCACGCGGATACACTTTTCGAAAGGAATCGGTCGACAACGTGAAAGCCGATAAATTCTATGATAAGCAGATTTTCGAGTCCGCGGATCGATCGAATTATTGCAGAAATAAATAACACTCACCACATAATGCTCGTGACGGGACCCTAGTCCACGACCCAGCCGAAGACCGAGCGTGTAGTGGACTTTTCATCCTCCTTCGCTCCGCCTTCAACAGAGAACCGAAATTACGATTAAAGACGACCGCGTTTTCCCGAGAAAATCGCTCGACGAAGCAAAGCACCACGAAAATAGAAGCCGAAACTCTAGAATTCGCTCCGAGCCGGTCGAATCGACACGGAACACGTTTCGAGGACATCGAATCATCGCGAAACGCAGAAACACATCGCGATCATAGAAACACATCGCGATCGTAGAAACACATCGCGATCGTAGAAACACGTCGCGATCGTAGAAACACATTGCAGAAAGACATCGCGGAAATCGAATCATCGCGGAAATACAGAGAAAGCGGGAGAGAGAGTGAAATCTCACCGAAAATTTCCGTCGGAGATGCAAAAACCGGCCATCCTTGGTTGAGCAGCCGGGCACTTGGTCTTCGCTCGTCTTCTTCTCTCTTCTTTTCTTGACCCACCCACCCATCCCACCCTTCCTCCTATCGCGCCCGGATTAAACGGCGCAAGAGGCGACTATAAAGTCGCCCTACGCGGAATATTCCGGGGGCCCTGGGCCCCACACCCAGGCTCCTTGGCTCGGCATCGCAACCCGTGAATGCTTTCCTCGCATTCGCCGGGCCCACGGCTCTCGCCGATGCCCCAAAACGTCTCGAACCGTGCTAACGATTGAGCCTGATGCAGCAGATGACCGAGACAAGGAGGGGGAGCACCTCCTGTAGGAAGCCAGATAAAAAGCGTCCCACCGTGTTACCAGTGGGCTGACAACCCTTGGGAGACTCCGCCGAAATCGCCGCTGCGCTCGGTAGTATACCTGTACGAACAGGTGGTCGGGAGTGGGGGAACGAAGATTCTCGAAAATGCGCGAGCGAGAGAGCAATGGAAGACCGCGAGTGCGAGTGAGAAAACGCTACAGAGCCGCGGGCAGCACGACGCCTGACCTTCGTACACATTGAAACCCGTGTCCGTGTGTTTACGTCTTGCAACTTTGTATCCAGGAGAACGAGTTTAACGATCCTCTATGAAATACTACAGGGAAATAATATCTATTAATCACGACGAGCTCCGAAAACTCTGGAAGTTTCTTGGGCTTTTCGGACTGAAACGAATGTTTCTGCAATACCCCGAGCAATATTAATTGCGTACGGAACTCGATGAATGTTTCTTACAGTTTTAACTCATAACTGGTATACTGGGGTCTCTCCGGACCCCAAGCGCATTAAATCGCTACGTTAGTATAAAGGTGTATACCAGTTAAGAATTAACATTTGAAGCATAAATTACGCTTGTAATCGTTGCCGAACGACATCGGTATACCTGCGCGGACAGGTGTTCCGCTACGCTACGATACGACGAACGCTTACAGACACACGCTATGATACTTGCATATAACTCGGTGCTTCTAGAAGTTCGTTGAACGTTTCTGCAAACGTCATTCGCATCATAGCTGCCGGGATTGCATAGGAATACATTGACTAGATACGGCAACGCTTGTAAAGATATGCAATGGACTTCTAAGATGCACCGAGCAATACATGCATCGTCTCCCGTCCTTACTGACGTCCCTGTATCTAATCAATGCAATTCGCTGCAATTCTCACGTCTATGATACGACGAACGCTTGGAGACACGTGCAACGATGCTTGTACAGAGCTCGGTGCATCTAAAAGTTCGTTAAAACGTTTCTGCAAACGCTATTTGCATCGTAGGTGCAGGGATTGCACAGAAGTACATCGACTAAACACGATGATTCTTGCAGAGATATGCACCGAGCTGTATGCAAGCATCGTTGCGTGTGTCTGCAATCGTTCGTCGTATCGTAGATGTGAGAATTGCAGCGAAATGCATTGATCAGATACAAAGACGTTTGCAGGGACGCGCAACAATACAGGTATCGCTTGATGCATCTTAGAAGCTCGTTGTATATCCCTACAAGCGTCACCGAGTCTAGTCAATGCATTCCTATGCAATTCCCAGCAGCTACGATGCAAATGACTTTTGTAGAAACATTCAACGAACTTCTAGCTGTATTAAGAAATAATCATATTACAATCCTAGATACTGGGAAAGAAAGCCACGAGACGAGCCACTTTTATTCCACACTCTCTCGCAATCCCTTGTTCCACTAGTTTGTGGTATTGTGGAACTCGTTTGTGGTCTTTTTTGAATTCGTATAGGCTTTTTGTCGATTTCGTTTAGGCTCTCCGTTGAAATCGTACATGCTCCTTTGTCAACTTCTACTATGCGCCTCTTTTTCTCCTTCGATCCAAAACCTCTTTTAGCATAAGCTGTTACATATGCTAGCAATGTAGTTGCATAGATAGCAGGAGCCTTTCTTTATGCAGAACAGCTCATTTATGTGTAAGAATAACACAGCTCCACAAAAAAATCGAAAAAATGCTTCCTCTGACCAGGCCAGTATATCTTTATGTTTTTGGGGTCGCTGAATCCGAATCTAGTGTCCGTTTGTCTCCATCACGTCACATTTTTTTTAATCTCAAAAACCATCAATAGATCATGATTTTCAGAAAGGTAATGGACTTAAACCAAATTCGCTATAGGGGGTTTTTTGGGTCGCTGATCACGAATCTGAAATCGGATTTCAAAAATTGAAGATGGCGGATCCAATATGGCGGACGAGATTTTTGAAAATCGGCAGATTCATGCCGAATTTGGTACAAGGGGGTTTTTTGGGTCGCCGATGACGAATATGGTTATATTTACAAAAATTCAAAATTTCCGACAATCTCGTCCTCCATATTAGATCCACCATCTTGAATTTTTTAAATCTGACTTTAGATTCACGATCAGCGACCCAAAGAAACCCCTAATACTAAATTCGGCATGAATCCGTCGATTTTCAAAAATCTCGTCCGCCATATTGGATCTGCCATCTGGAATTTTTGAAATCCGATTTCAGATTCGTGATCAGCGACCCAAAAAACTCCCTACAGCGAATTTGGTTTAAGTCCATTAACTTTTTGAAAATCATGATCTATTGATGGTTTTTAAGATTAAATAAAATGTGACGTGATGGAGACAAATGGACACTGGATTCGGATTCAGCGGCCCCAAAAACATAAAGATATACTAGTCTGGTCAGAGGAAGCATTTTTTCGATTTTTTTTTGCGGAGCTGTGTACCTAATTTTAATAGCATCAATTTGTTAATATATGTTGCAATGTAACAAAGAGATGTTAAACCCCTCTATTAGCGAGAACATTGTTTCTTATTTCCGCTCGGAGATAGAAAACTCGAAATATTTGCGTGTGCATACGATAATCTCTCAAATATGGAACCGAAGGCAAGCGCTGTAAAAATTTGCATTGTTCGAATTTAATTACACGCCAAATACGTCATGTTTTATCCGATCGAATTAACTCGCTCGACTTCAAACCGGTTATAAGCATTTTAAGTTTTCGCCTTACACTTGAAAAATCATGTACAATTTCACTCGCTAATTAAGCCTGATCGTATGCTGAATACAACGCACTTTATCCGGTTCAATTATCTTGCTCGGTTCCAAAGTTATAAGCGTTTAAAGTTTCCCTCCATTCGTAGCGCAGTGACCCAGTCCTGACCTAGAGCAACGTACCACCGATTGCGCCGTACGGCCATAACTTTCACTCCAGTTCCCCCAGACACCGAGCTTTACTCGCATTCCACAGACGGCCGGCTACGGTGGAGTGGGTACATACCGTTGGCAGGTCCTCGCGGGGACTACGGCAATCTGATTGGACACTCTAGCGCATGGGCCTCCAGGATTGGCTGAAATCTCTTACCAGGCGCCATCCGCGCGGAGTTGAAACCTTCGTCAGTACGTACGAGATCGTCGCCTCGTGAACATGACGGGTTGGTTCGCAACACTCACGTCTACTCGTAGCTAACGAATTCGCGCGCTCTCGAGAGTAAAACTCTCGCGTCGAAAGAGACATCGAGCGCTTCGTTTTGTAGGCGAGTTAGTTCGAGTTTCTTTTTCTTCCCTTCGCCGTTTCTATTATTTCAACTTCTCATAAATAGGGCCCGTTTAAATGAGCGATTCCCGTGAACGCGAGCATGGTATATCACTGCGACTGCTCGCACTCACAGAGTCGAATGTGCCTACCATTAATCGCGTGTAGAATAGATTACTCATTGATCGATGGTAAGTATCTCACGAATGGATTATCGAATGCGGCACGGACCACGCGAACGGTGAGGACAACGCATTTACTTAGGTGGACTATGGAATACGTAGAAGCACGGTACTTTGATACAGGCCATACCTACCTCAATTCGGAAAATCGAAGTATTGAATAATAGACGAAACACTTCGATCTCTTGAATTAACAGCTATCGGGAAATCAGACGTTTGACACTTTTCGCTCTCACGCAGCACACACGGCGCACTCTTCTCAAGCCAACTCTAACTATAAAATTCTTGACCGTCGGTAAAGTTTCGGCAATGTCGGTATATCTGCTTGTTTAATTTGGCATGATACATACGGTATCTGCTTGTTTAATTTGGGATGATACATACGGAAGAGGGGACGCGGAATGAATGCGGCACCATGCGACAAATGGTAGGACTGTTGCATCTTCACAAATGGATCGGCGTTAACATTCCGATGCTCCAAAATTGTTAACTGGCTCTGTAAATAAATATTAATAATTTCTGAAAGAAGCGTGAGTAGTTTAATACTTATGTTATTACGCTAGGGCATATTCGCGTGCCCTTATACTTAACATTGAATGACATTTAATTCTTTTATGACAATAAGAGGTTATTGCGATCACATTTTCATGCTATTTCATTGATCTCTATGTACATATCTTGCGATCACAAGTTATTTTACGATTGTAATATTTTGCTTTTTCTCAGGTCACCTTCAGAATACGGAAAATGGCTCATTTCTCTTGGTTCACCAGCCCACAGGGTAGGAAGTTCTCCCTGGGCTTAGCAGTCACAGCATCCTTTGGCTCATTTTGTGCGTTCTACACACCACATACATTCTTTTTGAGTTATTATAAGAAAATCGTCCAAATGTACAGGTATGAAAAGCATGATGCCATCTGTGATAATTGTTATCTATCGTTTTTCATATTTTGTTTAATGGAAAATTATTACTTTTTCATATTACAGTATGGGGAAGGATGTGCCAATTACTGAAACTATTAAAAAACGAGTGGACGAAGTTTTGGACGACTTAGATGCTACTAAATATGAGCGCGTGTTAATAAAACCATTCACAGTTTTTGGCTTTGATGTTTTTCACGCCGGCATGACTTTTAGCAAATTTGGTGGAATACTTGGGATTCCTGTGAATTATACATACACAGACATTTCGTCCATAAATACCACACCAATTTTATTGAATAATGAGCCAGTTGATTGGTCTGAACCAGATGCTAAGATCTTGTTAGATTCCTTAGTATTGTCAGAAAACGCTCAGAAATTTGCGATTGCGCACGAAGTGATGAGGCTTCGGAACATGGACCCATTTTTTAATGGTATCTTCTCGGCCACGTTAGTAGTGGTCACGTATATCGCTTGCAACACAATGAATAAAAAGTTTGATATGTTTAAGAAACCACCGATTATGCGATACATGTTGTATTGTATCATGGGATTCTTCAGCGTAAGTCTGTGGATAACACAGAAGGATATGTTAACGAATTATTATGAGCGCGACGCTGATGAGACGCTCGCGCAGTTAGGACCTCAATATGTTAAAGGTGGTCAAGAATTTTATTCCAAAATCTTGGAAAGAAATAAGGCTCTGAGAAAACTTTTAGGAAAAAAGGGGGAAAAGACATACACCGTTAGCGGGAACGAGAATTTTATAATCAGGCAAAAGCGATTGCCTCTCGTTCATAGAAAAAGCTTCTTTGACTCTATAATGCAGAAAGAAGGGGAAAAACAAGCTATGTAACTTATCCGATAAATCGATTTCCATTTTCGACGCATTTCATTTTTTTAATTGTAACTATAACAGACTGTAAATAACATTTCTGTAGTCATTAATAAAGTCGTTAGAGTACGAGTACGAAGACTTTATCTTTGCTTAGGTACAAGTCAGTCCCACGCATAAACTCACTTTGTATGAAGTTCGCGGCTGTCTCCGAAATTTTTATTTTGAGTTTGAAAAGACCAAGGTTCAAATGTCATCCACTATTATGTTAGCACACGAAATATCCATCTTGCTGAGTTGCTGCACCAGAGAATCATTACTTAGAAAATGTGTCCTACAAATGGTTACTTCTAGGTCCTTATTTATCTCGAAGATATTTTAATTAACATTTAAATGTATATTAATTACAGAATTATGTACAGTATTTCTGACAATTCTTTTTACCTTACACAACGGAAATTGTACATACTAAACTAAGGAAAATCAACATTACGTCATTCGGTTCCCTCTGTATTGCAATGCGTTTAAAGTGTTCCGCGTTAATAACAGGACACTCCCACGTTACATCCGATTTCTTCTGTATCAAAGTGAACGATTGAAGGCCATTAAAAATTGTAAGAAAGGTAATGACGCACAATGGAGAATGATTGAAAATATATAAAAATGTGAACTGATATAATGCACTTGTTTCATGCAAAGCGCGATTATTTTCATCTCGTATCAGGTAGATTTTGATTTATACTACAATTCGCTGGAATACCCAACTAATTAAATACAGCAACCATCCAGTTTTAATTAAGAATCATTTTATGCAGAGTAGGCTCCGTCTTTCGGTACGATGCACGAGAATTATACTCTAAGCAAGAAAGAGGCAGAAAAAATTCACCAGACTGCGTATGGCCGCGAGGTACCTAAACTGTAAGTATCAAGGCTTTGTCTGTGTTAAAATTGCAAAGGGGAAACACAACAAGACGTCTTTCCGTAGCACTACTAAGAATACTACATTGCAATTTGCAAATGACGTCAATATTGTTCCCTGGCATTGGTTAAGGAATCGTAGAATTAGTCATTATTTTACGACAGGCCAAGTGATCCGAGCTGAAACAAAAATTGTCGTTACCTTTATGTTTCTTATAAATGAAATTGTAGACATCGCGTGTATTATTCACAGTAAGAGACAACAAGTAGTACATCTTTAATCCCCTTACCAACGTTAGTTTATCCTCCTCCTTTTTCAGTATTTTCGAAGTTTGTTCCTGATCGAATTTGACGACAGCTGCAATCACTCTGGCGAGCACCATCGTCTCCTTTCCCATCATGTACTCGAACAGAATGTTCCTCAGGTATTCGATCTCCGTAGAGTCCTCCAAAGTATCATGGCGAAGCTTCACCAACTTTCTAAGTTCCGCGAGTTCTCGCCTTTGAGACACCAAAGTATGTTGAAGCGTATGAATGGAACCGGTGTTCGATTGTACAGCGGCCATGGCAACGCGAGATGTACTTTCCAGCTCCTGTGTGATGAGAGATGAAGAATTTATTCTCTTTTAATTCATGGAAATACTTTACTGAGAGACGTATGCGATAATGAATTACAAGCAAATGAAAACTATAGTTGAGATTCGAAGGAGAAATTAAAATGAATAAAGTAAATTTACCTCTTTAGCAACTTCAGGATTTTCTTCCGTCTGGAAAGAAAATACAAAACTGTAAATGCAACCAAAAGAAAGAAAAGTTTCTGTAAGATACCTGTGGACTAATGACGTTAGGACCAGGAATTCTTTGGAAGGAGAAAAGAAAGTAAAGATACTCAACTAATGCGCGTATTCGACATGAAAATAAATTTCTAAGAAAACACCAATTAAATATACCCTTCTTTCATTCTGCCATTCTTGTGTGAGCTCGTCAACTTCGTCCCCGTGTCTGGCTTCTAACTGACTCGTCTTCTGCTTCAATATATCCTTCCAATTCTTCTCAACCTCCCGCAATTCATTCGCGTGTTCCTGCTTGATTTGTGCGATGACATTCGACAGTTTATCCAACTCCTGTTGTTTCTGTGACATCGCATCCTTATTCTCTAAGATGAGGCTCTCAATTTGTTCCGACTTTGCTGTTAGCTCTACTTGAAAGTCTTGCAGTTGTTCCCTGTACTGCTGGATTAGATCCGATTCATAATTTTGTTGACGGTCAAATCGTTTTTCCAGCGCTGCCTGTATCTGCTCATCCTTGTCGTGCAGCTGAGCCTGAAATTCTTTGACCAGCTGCTTCAAGCGCATACTTTGCTCCTCCTCGGTAGTCTTCAATTCTTCTTGCAACTTTTCCGCATGATTCTTTAACTCACTATTGACTATCTGCATTTGCGACTCCTTCGCTTGGAATGTTATCAACGCCTCGTCCAACTGAGCTTCTAGTTCCTTTTTTTCCTCTGTCAACTTATCGTTCGTAGTAGCCAACACACCATCCGTTGCTCTATTCTCATTCGCATCTTGCAAGCGCTTGCAAAGCGCGCTATTCTTATCCTCCAACAGATTTACATCGCGCTGTCTATCGTTGAACTTGCTCTCAAACTCGTCGGCCCTGCTCTTCAATTCTTTGACCTCCGACATCGTTCGTTCCATGACTTCCGCGGATGACTGGTTTAATTTTTCTATTTCGTCGAGCAAGTCCATATTCTTCGCATCCAGTAACTTCAATTCGGAGCTTCGCTCATCTAATGCCGATTTCAAGCTTTCAATTTCTCTCGTTAATTCTGTATTCCTCGCTGTCACTTCTGAAAGTTTAGCAGTCATATCCGCAAGAACTTTGTTACTTTGTGAATCATTTTCTACGAGAGAATTTAGATTAGCTTTCAATTCTACATTTTCAGCTTCAACGTCCTTCATTCTGGAGATGTTAGAATGCAGCTCTTTCAATTGCTGCTCGATCTTTGCTTTCTCTAAAGACATGGCATCAAACGAAGCGATCTTAGAGTCCGCGATTTCCAGTTTTCTGAGAAGCTCGTTGTTCCTTGTTTCTACCGTCTCAAGGTTCAGAACTTTGTCTCTTAGAGTCTCAAGCTCGTATTGTAATTCAGCGTTTCTAGTCTTGACGTTCTGTAATTCCTCGATTTCGGCGTGCAAACGCTTTATATTATCGGCAAGGTGCTGACTCTTTTCTATAACAATTCTATCATCGTCAGTTTTTGCTTTCAATGCCGCGCTCTCAGACCTCAAGTCGGTCAATTGTTTTTCCAATTTTTTTATTCGATCGTTTAACTTTTCATTCTCAAGTCGTGCATTATCTAATTCCATCGAGCGCTCCCGCAAAGCATTTATTTCCGCATTCAGCTCTGTCGAATTTCGTTTGAATGTCTCTTCTTCGTTTCGTAGCAAAGCTACTTCTTCCACACGTCGAATATCATTTAACTCGAGTTCCGTGATTTTTTCGTTTAAAACTTGTTCAGTTTGTCGAAGTTCCTCAATCGATTTAACGAGCCGATTTTGCACATCCTTCAGTTGCTTGTTTTCCAACGTAACTTCGTCATTGGCAGCTTTCAGTTCCTCCAATTTCAGCAACAGAGATGAATTATTCTCTTTCACAGCCTCGGCTTCACGATTTTTCTCTTGTAACTGTTGCACTTCCGTTATCAATTCCGCGATACGCTTTGTCAGTTCATTGATTTCATTCATCTTATCCCTCAGATTTTCATTCTTCTCGCCTTCCAACGTCTCGACTTGTTTCGACAACTCGGTACACTTGGATTTGTATTCTTCGAGTTCTCCATTAATATCTTCGATGGTTTTGCTTTGCCGAGCTTTCAAGGTTTTTAGCTTCTTAATCAACTCGTTCCTGGTAGTTATGGTTTCTTGCATTTCTTCGCTCGACGCTTTCAATTCGCTAATGGAATTTGAATGTAGTTCATTTAGTTGCTGATAATCAGTATCGAGTTTTTTCGACTTTTCGGTCAACTCTTCTATCAATTTGATTTGTTCTTCACATTTTTCTTGGAGTGATTTCCTTTCATTCTCTTTGATATCGATTGTGCTCATCGCTTCTTCGTATTTCCTCTTCCACTCTTCCAACCGATCCTCTACAGTTTTTACGTCAGCCCGGATTTGATTCAATTCTTTAAGCTCCGCTTTGAGGCGTTCATTCTCAGTCGCTACATCGCGTAATTTTTTAATTTCTCTCATCAGCTCTTCGACGTTTAATCGCAACGATTCATTCTCTTTTCCTAGCACTTTAATGTCAAATATTTGGAATTGAAGATTATCCATTTCAGTGATTAACTTGGTATTCTTCAAATTAATCTCATCAAACCGATTGACCTTATCACGCATTTCGGTTATTTGATTGACGTAATCCTTTGCCTCTTTCTCTAGCGAACTATTCAGGCGAATCTTCTCCTTTAGCTCGGATTCTAGTTCTTCGCACTTGGCGGTAAGCTTATCGAAGTTCTGCAATTTATTACTCGATAATTTCGTTTTTTCTTCCAGTTGAATGTTGATCTTCTTTAGTTCGTCTAATTGGATCGCTTTTACCTTTAATAATTCTAGTTCGTCCAGAAACTCTGAGTTTTTCCTCCTCTGAATCTGTAACTCTTCGTTAGCTAATTTCAATTCGTTTTCCAGTACTAAAGTACTTTCTTTGATAGCCTCTACTTCTTTTATTGCACTGCTGTCCCCTTCAATAACCCGCTTAGTGTTCGTAGCACTCGAAACGTCTAAGACCAGTCGAGTCAATGTCGAAGAATCTTTCATCCACCATGAAGTATTTTCCTTAACTTCATTCTTCAAAACTTCACAGCCCTTCCTCAATGTTCGAACACTCTCCCGATAACTCAATATATTCGCTATGAGACACGCTTTCTCTCTTTCCAACAAATCTATCCGAGAATTCGCATCTTTCACTTTCTCCCGTAAATCGACGATCGTCGATTTGCACGACTTAAGTTCACTGTTCAATCCCAGTAACTCAACCTTGTGGTTTTCCAATTCGTCTTGCATCTTATCGATCTCATTCGTGTCCGCGATCCTATCCCTCAGTGATTTTATTTCTGCATCCTGCGTCAGCAGTTTTTGCTTTGCCTTTTCAAAGGTGATCGCATATCGTTCGCAAGCTTGGCTCTTCTCTACCAAGCTATTCCTCAATTCTTCTTTTTCTGCGATCAAAGCATCACGTGTATTTTGCGATTCCTCGGTAGCAACTTCAGCAGTTTGCGCTCTTGCTGTTACAGTAGCATCTCGGTCATTGCTTTTACTTGTTAATTCATCATATTGCGTTTTGATATTTGTGAGCTCGATTTGAAGCTTCTGTTCGTCAAGTTCATGTCCTTGTACAATTTTATGAAGTTCTTCGATATTCTCTTTGGCTTTGTTTAATTCTATTTCTTTCTGCTTCAAACTGAGCTTCAGCTTTTCTATCGTGTCGTTATCTTCGGGTTTATCGGATTTCTCCGGTTTGTTTTCGGTCTCGAGTTTTTCCAGCCTATCCGTGAGTTCCTTATTTCGTTGAACTTCCGCGTGATATTTGCTTCCCATTTTTTCCTCCAGATCAATCAGTTTCTGACGCATTTCATGCTGCATGTGCTTCAACGCATCTGGTTTACTATTCGACGCATCCTGTGGCGTGTTGCTTTTTTCAGGATCAAAATTATCATTGTTGAGTTGGCTCTTTAATCTATTCAGCTCTCCCCTGTTCTTTTCGACTATTTCGTTCAAATTATCTTTAAGTTCGGTCATTTGCTTCAAGTCCAGCTGCAACTGCTTGATCTGCTCCTCCTTAACTTCGAGTTCTCTGTGAATGGAGAGCTTGTTTTCCGCCAAAGAAATAACGGACTCTTCCTCGCGCTTTTTCAAAATGTTTATTTGGTCCCTGAGTTTCAATATTTCCTCGCGAGCGCCATTCAAATCGCTCTCGAGCGACCTAAATCGCTCGGTGTTTGAACTTTTCAGAACTTCGTAATCACGTTCTAATATATCCTTGTTTTGCGTTAATTCAATGATCTTTTCCTTGTTCCTTTTTAATGTGCCCTTGTATTTTTCTAAAAGGCTCTCTTGTTTTTTGATCTTATCCATCAGTTGCACATTTTCTACCGCTTTGCTCTCATTTAGCGTTGAAGCAGGACCGTTTGATAAATCCACGAGTAGTTCCGCATTGCGATTTGAAGTTTGATCGCCTGCTTCTGGCGCAGAGAGGTTGTCCAAGTTCGAATCTTGTGTTTGCAGAAGCTTTACCTGGTAATGAAGAACAAGTTTGTTAAAGTGTTCTCTAATTCACGGACATTAGATCGCGTGGAACGATTCGTACACACCTTTGTTGTTAAGGTATTTATCAAATGATCCTTCTCTTCCATGTCGTTTCTCAATGCTTCTTCCAAGTGAGCTTTAGCCTCCTGTTCGAGTTGACATTGCTCTTTAAGATCCGCTATTCTCCTCAGCGCTTTGTCTTGGGTCTCGACGAGAATAGCTTCCAGTTTTTTCTTCACTCTTTCCATGTCGCGATAATGCGGAGCTAGATCGGTATATCGACCGCGATATTTGTGATACTTGGCCAGTATTTTTTTATAAGAATTGTACAATTGCTCCTTGGACACACGATCGAGCTGTGGGTTTACATTATCTTCTACTTCACTCGCCGACTGCTCGACGTCTGACTGTAAGGGAGAAATTAAGGAGTAGTGCGCGCTTTCTAAGTATCCTTAAAAATCGTTCCTACACTCAAAGAATCCTTTTACCTGGAGGTGGTACGTGCTTCCAGGATTTTCATAAATCGGAAATAGGGAGGAGGCATCACTGGTTACGCTGCTGATGGACGACCGTCTCGATAAGCCCGTGGTATTTGACGACGGTGACATTAAATCCACATTTTGAAAACCATATTTCGCTGGGCTGTTTTTTGGTGTTTCTATAAGCCATGTGGATGCTCGATTGAAATATCATAATTGCACCTATGACTTACATACGATTACATATTCTGGAATCGATATCCACTTTCCTATTGCCACTGCTTTACAAATTTATTTCGCTACCAATATGGTTCCAGAGGTAAAACCTTTTCAAGAACTTCCGCTCTTTGATACGAAACCATTCTTTAATTTCAGTAGTAAAATATGTGCTAGTAACCTGTGGCATTGCGCTTCTTCATAAAGCCGAACATACTGATCGAATACAGGGATTTTTCAGGGGACTCCGATTTTGAACGACACGATGACGACCGCAAGAGACCGGTTTGTTATCCTTATCAGCAGGTAAAATTTATCAAGAGGAAGTGGAAAGAACCACTGCACTGGACTTACCGTCTCCTTCTTCAGTCAGGCAGAAGTTTTCATTAGATGCGGAGAGGTCCTGAATTGAACTGTTGGACGGAGAAGGAGATACCACAGCCTAAAGAATACGATAAAATAGATAAGCATAGGAAATACATTCCCGTTGACACTGTGATAAAGAATGACAACCAAAATCAATGAGAAAGGTGTATAACGTGGAACGTCATGTCAAACCTGTGCCAACTGCTGCATACTGGCCTGCAACCTAGCAGGTGATTGTTTCATCTCCTCCGCTAACTTATCCTTAAATTTCTTAAACATTTTCACAAGTATTCACACAAACAAATCGGCGAGGAAGATTTGACAATTTTCATAAATATGTTTACGTGGAATCAGGTTGGGTAGTCTGCATAATAATCATCATACGATCTGACATACTAACGGCACAAAAGACATCACTTTTCTATGATCATTTGCAACTGTCTTCCGATCTATGATGACTAGTAATAGCTGTAATCGATTAGAAATATATTTTTTCGTCGCACAATTTTATCTCACTGGATCGACGGAAAATAGTTCTTCTATCGAATGATGTCATTTGCATCGCTCAGCATCTCTTCGGGCAGATGTTTTTCACTTCGATATAACAGTTCACGACATGGAGCGGTAGGGGCCGGTTGTCGAGAGATATACACGATTCTTTACGAATGAGAATATCGTTTTCTTCAATGAATTAAATTAAATAAACGTCGTCAATTGCAATACTATGGTGAGTAGATACATAGTTTTCAATTTTAGACTTATTGGCCTTTGCATGCATCTGTGGATCGCACGTTGCGATATCCCGATTAACCTCCAAGCCGAATTAACGTCCTTTGCAGAAATATTAGTACTTTCCGTTAAAAAATCTGAGATTGGGTATTTAATTCCCTTATTATTATTTTTTAATTACAGGCGTCCAGTGATGGCATTCCACCACCTGGAGCAGTTCCCGGCTTTTCACCGGCAGCACCGAGTATGACTTCTAGCTTTGTAGCACCCATGATACCCGGTACACCATTTATACCTCCTCCTGGTTTACCACCGGGACCACCAGGCATAATGCCACCTCAATTTTCGATTCCACCACCTGGTTTTGGCTTTCCTATGCCAGCTGCGCCACCGCCCGAAGCTGGTGTTATAGGTAATTATAAGACTTATTTTCCAAACCTCCTGTATATTTTTCTATATGATTTTAATGAAACTTACAATTTATACATTAGCCGCTCCACCCCAAATAACAGCGCCAGGCATTCCTCCACCAGCCACTCCATCCATACCCGAGTCTAGTTCCAATATACCTACTCATACTTTAGAGAAGAAGTCTGAGTGGACAGAGCATAAAGCTCCGGACGGGCGCACCTATTATTACAACAGTACGACGAAGCAATCGTTGTGGGAGAAGCCGGACGAATTGAAGACTCAGAGCGAGTTGCTTCTATCCCAATGTCCCTGGAAAGAGTACAAATCTGAGAATGGTAAAGTGTATTACCATAACGTAACGACGAAAGAGTCAAGGTGGACGATTCCGTCGGAATTGGAAGAGTTGAAAGCGCGAATCGTAGCTGAAGAAGCCGCCGCGGTTGCTGCTGCTGTCGTCGCGAATGCCACGAACACGTTAGTATGGAAAAATTACCGCACTGATCCGACTATTTTTGACTTTAAGTGAGAAACGCGATGACGATAGTCTTTCATTTCTAGGGGAGTCGCCGCAACGACGATACAACATGTGTCGCCAAGTATTTCGGCAACGATATCACAAACTAGTACGCCAGAACCTGGCGGAAAGTCCGCGATCGAGCAAGCAATGGCCGCGACTCTCGCCGCGATTAATATTCCCACACCGCCGGCAAAACCGGACGAGGACAGCAATTCGGCGAAGGGTTCGGCCAATGGCAGTCGCACGAGTACGCCGGAACCGAAGATGCAATTCAGGGATAAGAAGGAAGCGATCGAAGCCTTCAAGGAGTTACTGAAGGAAAGAGACGTGCCGTCGAACGCTACGTGGGAGCAGGCGGTTAAAATGATTCAGAACGATCCTCGGTATCCGCAAATGAAGAAACTGAACGAGCGGAAGCAGGCGTTCAATGCTTACAAGACGCAAAAGCTTAAGGAAGAGCGGGAACAGGAGAGATTGAGGTGTGTATAAAGTCCGTCGATGTACCTATGCGAAGCAATTCCGCGGATGATCGTGTTGCGCGTGTATGTCGGCGAGCGATCGTGACACTCGTGATTTTCGCGATGTTATACGGAGAACGTTCTGTTGGCACTAGGCTCAAGAAAGCTAAGGAGGATTTGGAGCAATTTCTCTTGGATCACGAGAGAATGACGAGCACGACCAAGTATTACAAGTGCGAGGAAATGTATGGAAATTTAGAAGTGTGGCGGTCAGTCGGCGATTCTGATCGGCGCGACATTTATGAAGATGTGATATTCAATTTAGCGAAGCGTGAGAAAGAGGAGGCGAAGTTGTTAAAGAAGCGGAATACCAAAAGGCTCGCACAGGTCTTAGATACGATGACAGACGTGAATTACAGAACTACTTGGCAAGAGGCGCAGGCATTGCTCTTGCAGCATCCGAATTTTGCCGAAGACGCTGATTTATTGGAAATGGATAAGGAGGACGCATTGTTGGTCTTTGAAAATCACATTCGTCAGTTGGAGAAGGACGAAGAAGAGGAGAAAGATCGAGAGAAGAAGCGCAGGAAGCGACAAGAAAGGAAGAATCGGGACGGTTTCATAGTAAGTTAACGGCTCCGACTGTCGATTGATTTTTTAATTTCTTGTATTGAACTTCTTTCCTTTTGCAGAGTTTGCTAGATGAATTACACGAGCAAGGAAAGCTGACGTCCATGTCCCTCTGGGTCGAACTTTATCCGATGCTATCGGCAGACTTGAGATTCTCCGCGATGCTCGGACAATCGGGATCGACGCCGTTGGACCTCTTCAAGTTTTACGTCGAAGATCTCAAGTCCCGATTCCACGACGAGAAGAAGATCATCCGTGAGATCTTGAAGGACAAGAACTTTGAGGTTCAAGTCAACACGACTTTCGAGGAATTCGCCACTGTCGTTTGCGAGGACAGGAAGTCCGCTACGTTGGATGCCGGTAACGTCAAGCTGACGTACAACTTACTGCTGGAAAAGGCCGAAGCGCGGGAGAAGGAACGCGTCAAGGAAGAGACGAGGAAGTTCAAGAAATTGGAAACTGGTTTTAAGAACTTGCTAAAATCAACGGACGTGGACTACCAGATGACCTGGGAAGAAGTACGGACCAAGATCGAGGAGGAGCAAGATTTCAAGGCGATTACATTGGAGAGCGAAAGAGTCAGAATATTTAAGGAATACCAACACGAGCTCGAGGAGAGCTGTAGCCATCACCATATCAGGAGCAAAAAGAAGAAAACGAAAAAGACCAAGAGAAGATCGCGGTCCCGATCGCCCAGTGTAAGTGATTGATTGGCCGGCCTGTGCCGTTGTTTGTAACGATTTCTACGCATGCTTCTATTTCCGACAGGATTCCGATGGTAGCGAAAAGGGAATGAAGAAGAAACGACACAAATCGCGGTCCGCCAGCGCCCCCAGTAAATCAGAGAGTTCGGAGTCTGATTGCAGAAAGTCTAAACGGAAGAAGAGCAAAAAGAAGAGGGGTCGCAGTCATTCCGTAAGTTCTACAAGACTTGTGCAATTTTCCGACAAGTTACAAAGACTTGTCATTCTCACGTTGTGTATACTCATCTTTCTTTCCTTCTTCCCTCCCTCAGCGCTCACACTCGAGGCTTCCCTCCTCGGAAGAGTCGCCAGAGAGGAAACGGAAGGAAGAGAAACTCAGGAGACCTTCAGCTCACAGCGAGGGTTCCGCCAATGATAATGCTGAGCATCATGAACTTTCCGAAGATGAACTTGAGAAGCAGAGAGCGCAATTATTGCGCGAACTTCAAATGCAACAGGAGGAAAACTGAACTACGAATAATTGATAGCATGAGAGTTTTCCAATTTAATTCCGATCGCGGCTGTTTAAAACGCAAAGCTGTACCGCAAACGTCCCGTTTAGCCTCGGATAATAAATTTTCTGTACAATGACCTTACGATATATTAAATTGTTTTTTATGTATCTACGTAGCGTGAACTCGATCTAAAGACCTATCCTGTGATCCTGAAATGAGAAAGACATCGCGTGAGCGAAGTCTCGTCATTCATTGATATTTGTTCAAATTTTCGTTGAACAAGGCTCAATGGTCTACGATGAGTTACGGTTGCAGGGCGGTAATCTAATGAGCGCTGAAACGAAGATTCCAATCTCTGGATTTCCTCGTGCAAACAATCGCGTGATTAAATCCGATAAACGCGTCGCCGAGTCGTCTACGAAATTGTTTGCCGTTCGCGCGACGCGTGCGCGTTCGGCCGTTTCGCACCTCGCCGCCGTTCCCCTCTCGAGCGGCGCGGTTACAGCACTGGCGCAGAGAATCGTAGGAGGTGGGGTACCCCCGGTTAACCATTTGTCCGATGGTGGCCGACGATTCTCGCGGTCCCGGTAGCTCGATTTTATTCGTAGCCCTTAGGATCCTCCTGTCGGTCTGTTGTAATCGCGGCGAAATACTCTGAAAAAAATGCTGAGCCTAGGCAGGCAGGCGCTACTCGCGAACACCCAAAAGTGAGTACTGCGATGGCCTTTATCCCTGGGACCTTCAACGTCGTTCTCGTCTCACTTTTCCCCCGTTTGCGATATTATATTGATTATTTCGCGCTCATTGACATACGGATACAGATACGCATCACCCGTCTCGCTCGCTTCTACGTGCCGTTGCGCGCGCGGGATCCCCTCCAACAATGACGGAGAGACGTACGAACGGACACAGACATACGATATTAAAGGTTAACGCGTTGGTTCTCCCGTTCTTTCCCTCGCGAGAAGGAATTGTCTACTTTTTGGTGTACTTATATCCTGGGAATTTTCCATTGTGTTGAAAGAGTTCCAGCCCCTCCCCCCCCCCTCCTTCACACTCACATTCTTCCTCGCATATTACGTACTCTGCATCTCGTCTGGGCCTCTTTATTTTGAGCGAATTTGCAAGCGCAACGGGAAAATATGCGATTTATAGACCATTACTGTTGAATGGCCTCCCTCTCTCGTTTTTGCATTCCTTTTCGCTTCCTAAATTAGTAGACCTTGATCTGATTTAGCTGTCCACAATGCTAAACTATGTTGCCTCTTACACCTTCGCTTTAATCCCCTCCTTCATGTTTTCAGGTCTCTGTACAGATGATTTGTTTACACTCCACAAGTAAAGGACCGTCAATTGTGATTAATCCGAAGATAAAGCTTGTTAATTAGATTTTAATCCTGGAGCAAGAGGCACAGAACTTGTTATCCTTGAGATATTCCCTGATCCATTCTAGACCACTTAGGCTTGTTAATTAATAGAAAATAATATTTTTAACAATTATTCGTTTATGCACCATTCGTTTTAGCTTCTGCATTTTTTGTTTGGGATTCGAGGGGAAACTATCTTATACTAAAATATCATTTTTATGGCTTTTTAATTAGACCGTATCATTATCATACTTAGGAACTTTCATTTCACAGTCAAAAGTCGTTCTGGTTGGTCTAATCAGGCAGTTAATTATTATATGTCATCATTTTTTACTCTCACGTGATAACAGCTATGACATGGGTCATTGGGAACATCACGTTATGTAACATTCTTGCACAGCTGATACTACTTACACATATACTCACTGCCAGAGTCTAAAATAACATCTGGTGGCCTACATCTTTACGACTATATTACTTACGAGTATTTATTCTTTCTTCTTACCTAACTGAAACACATTCCTTGCTTATAACACTTTCTGTACTTTGATTAAACCTGACATTGCTACTCTAGCCGATTCGCCGATGCCATTTTTTTCCAGGATAGAAAGCCTATGCACTTGTAAATATCTCTATATCCTGCAATTATAATTTAGCAGCAAATATAATAAGATCAATTTTGTATATTCTTTAAAAAAGGATTTTAAAAATTCCAAAATGGTTTTCTTTATTTCTACCTTGTCCCTTTGAATAAAACTCTATTTCCACCTTTGAGGAGGGTGGAAAACAAACAGATACCGTGTATCAACACTTTCTATTGACCTAAGATGCAAGATAAATCTTTGAAGAGATTATCACAAGTTTGAAGAGCTAACATTTAACTTAGATAAGCCAATTTATTTAGAGTACTCCTCTCAGAATACAATGATAAGGCAGTAAGATTTATTATCACCGAGGGAAGATGTATGAGAATGTATAGCTCTTTTGATATCGAGGCTGGTTAACAGCTATTATTTACCACGTTCGGCTATTGTCTACGTTTATCTCTATTGACGTAGAGTTAATCACTTAGTATTAATTCATTAATCGTTACAAAGCGATTTGTAAGCGATTTATAAAATGAGAATCATCTACATTGCAGTACAAACGAGTACTAACACTTCGAGTGTTTGGGGAGTGATCATTTTATTGAGATGATTATATTTTTGGAATCATAGTCTTTAATTCTTTCATTATTTCGGTACTTTACAGGGTCGGTACAAGATGCTTGGGAACGGTAGTACCAGTCCCAAACCCGCCAGAGTTCCCTTTGAAAAACGAGCCTCTTCTCGAGTACAAGAAGGGCAGCAAAGAGAGGGCAGACTTAGAAAAGACCCTGGATAGAATGAGCAGCGAATGCGAGGAGGTTCCATTGATCATCGGCGGGGAAGAGATCAAAACGAATATCGTTAAATATCAAGTTATGGTAAGCAGGTTCTCGTATCGTCAATTTCTCGTGATTCGAGTCTCGTTTGTTGCTTCGTGGATTCATTCTCTTTACGAAAAGATTACCGTATTGCTCGATTTCCGATTATGCTCCAACTAAATTTCAGCCACACAATCACCAACATAAAATCGCCAAGTATTATTACGCAACGCCGGAGCTGGTGAAGAAAGCGATAGACGTTGCCGTGAAGACACAACGTGAATGGGAAAAGACTCCCATCGACAAACGTTTAGAAATCTGGCTGCGGGCAGCCGATCTTATGGCGAACAAGTACCGGCAGGAGCTCAACGCTGCGACCATGCTCGGCCAGAGTAAAACGGCCATCCAAGCTGAAATCGACAGTGCCGCGGAGCTCATTGATTTCTTCAAGATGCACGGGTACTTCGTCAAAGAGGCTATCAAGTACAAACCTATTTCGCCGAGTCAGGAGACCCTGAATTCGATGAGGTATCGCGGTATGGACGGCTTCGTCGCGGCGGTTTCGCCGTTCAATTTTACGGCAATTGGCGGTAATCTCGCCTACACGCCAGCTCTGATGGTGTGCTACTGTTGTTCAACTTTTGCGTAACGACCTTCGATCTTAATTTCGTACAGCCAAAAATACGTGTTTACGAACGGTGATTCTTACAGGGTAACGCCGTTCTGTGGAAACCGTCGGACACCGCGTTGCTTTCCAATTGGTGGATCTTCAAGATCTGCAGGGAGGCCGGAGTTCCCGCGGGAGTCGTCAATTTCATTCCTTGCGACGGTCCGGTATTTGGAGATAACATAACTGCCTCGCCTTATCTCTCCGGTATAAACTTCACCGGATCGGTGCCGACCTTCAATCGTCTTTGGACCCAAGTCGGCCAAAACATCAATAAATATAAGAATTATCCTAAACTGGTGGGTGAATGCGGAGGCAAGAATTACCACTTCGTTCATCCCAGTGCCGACGTCGGCTCCGTCGTCATGGGTACCATAAGAAGTTCGTTCGAGTACAACGGTCAAAAGTGCTCGGCGTGTAGTAGGATGTATGTTCCAGAGTCCCTATGGAGTGAAGTACGTATTTTTAATTAAAAAAAAAAGTAATTCTACTTTCTAATGATGGATAAGTTAACTTACGATATAGCTATAACTTGCTTTTATCGTCCATCTCCTAGGTGAAGAAGGGCCTGATAACAGTGCGCGACCAATTGAAGATCGGCGACGTCAGAGACTTCTCTACGTTTACCGGAGCAGTGATAGACGCTACAGCGTTTAAGCGAATCACGGGCTATATCGAACACGCCAAGCAGTCGAAAAATTTAGAAATAATCGGAGGAGGCGGCTACGATTCCTCGTAAGTACATGAAATCTTTAATCGAGGATATTGATCCCGATTTCTTCGAATACATTCTTTAAATGTTATATTTTTGGATGAACAGATGCGGTTACTTCATCGATCCGACGATAGTGGTGACGACAGATCCATTGGATAAGATAATGACTGAGGAAATATTTGGGCCCGTTCTGACGATTTACGTTTACAAGGACTCGAAGTTAGACGAAACGATGAAATTGGTAGAGTCTTCCACACCGTACGCATTGACTGGAGCCATATTCTCGCAAGACTTGTAAGTTTACCGTTCGATTTCGCAGGAATGTTTGGTGCGCGACTTTAAATACGAGATGATAATATCGTCTTTCCGATTGCAGAAAATGGGCGTCGCGAGCCCTCGAGGAAATGAAATATACGGCGGGTAATTTTTATATCAACGACAAATCGACGGGTTCTGTCGTCGGCCAGCAACCGTTTGGCGGCGGCCGAATGTCGGGAACGAATGACAAGGCAGGCGGACCGCACTACGCGTTGCGCTGGGCCTCTCCTCAAGCTATCAAAGAAACTTTCGTCCCGCTACGCGAATACGATTACGAGTACATGCGTTCCTAAATAAATAGGAAGACTAAAGCCGAAGCGGACGTCTCTACGTACTACAAAAATCGCTCAATGCTCCAATAGAATGATGCCCGTCAAGAGCCGAGAACGATGTACTATTAGATGATGATATCGATGCATTTCCTTTCACGAATTGGACATTCATAAGCAGACTTCGGTAGACGAACTTCTTATCAAATGTACGCGTTAAATGATGGAAAACCGAGAATGCTTAAGAAGTGCAATTCGGGAAGTGTATTTGCCGAGTGTCAATCTTGACACGTTGGAGCTGATGTGTTTGGTATCGAACGTGTACCAAAGTAACGATGTTCGAGTATTTTTTAATTTCTCATTGTAGTGACATTCAGTGTATGTCGAAGATCCTTTTTGTCACCTCTCTAAGAGGCTTTTCGCGATGTTGTCGAGAGACGGATGAAGAAAAAGTGATTAACGATCTATCTCTCTTCTAGGAAACTTCGTCATTTCAAAGCAGCTTCGGGCTCTCTTCCTGTACACGAAAGGCGGCGTTTAGTAACGCGGCCATTGTCGAAGAGACTCGTATTTTCACAGTCATCGTGTCCAGGAATGCGACACCCTCGGATGAGACGCGTCGAACCTAACGCGTTACGTAACGTCGCTCTTCGGATACACCTTTCGCTTTCGGTGTTGAATGAGACTTCTTCGGGCAACTGTGAAAGACGCGTACTGCGAGAATTTTTTCTACGAGTAATATAATTCAATCGGAATCGGGTGATCCCCGTTTTTCGGTGTCGAACTGAAAGATTGCCATCGCGCAGCGATGGTACTTTCGCGTCGTAGCGAAATGCGTAATCTTCACTGTACGAAACGCAGCTCGAACGAAACTCCGGCGTGCTGTGGGGGTGTCTATGTATTGTGTAGGGGTGAGAATGCGACGAGTATCTCTTTCGGACACGTCACTTTTATAGTATCATACGATAATGTTTCCTAGCGATTAGACGTGGATCGACGTGTACGGGTACGTAAATTGGTGAACTTGGTTTATTACTATGTAATTGTAAAATTCTGTATAAAGGGTGATCGTTATACTTTTTTAAATTACCCGCTGTGCCGGTGATTACGTTGGTGATCTCTTCGCGGATCGCCCGTGTATTGTTAGATGACGGAGAGGAATCTCACGGATTTGCGAGGCGATAGATATGACAATTGAAAATATGTTAGATACCGTGGCTGCGCTGTTATGATGTAATTTATTTTAATTGTACAATAGCAATAAAGAAAAACCTCGAAAGATGATCCGAATAGCTTTCCTTTCTTCGGCTGATAACGACGAACCTTTTTTACATAATAAGGAGTACTCGAACCAATGCAAATTACTCGCGCATATTCAGCGTACCGGTGCAGCTCGAGCGCATAACGTGTTTGAGATGCATCTTTATTTTCGCTTGTATAAGAGTATGCTTTACGTGCGGTTTTGCATTAATTAACACGCGAACAACGACTGTACGTGTACCATGCATTCTCCGTTCGCGAGAACCCGAGTTTCTGACGCGAAAGTTCTGCGGCGATAAAATAGAAGTTAACCGATGGTTGTTCCGCGTATTCGCGTGTAACTCGCGCTTTATGGCAATGTAATTAGTTACTCGCGCACATCTGTAGGTAGGTTACTGACAAACTTTTGGAAACGCGGCCGCGGATATTCTACCTATACCTATAGAGGGTAGTTACCGACGATGTGGGGATGGTTCAGTCGGATAGTAGGTTTGGGGCGCTCTCTCTTTAGGGGGTTGTTCGGGTTGTGCTGCACCCTACATTACTTATGTCTATTCGATTGTACGAAGTCCCCTCGTTGCCATGAAAAGTAGTAAGAACGAGTGACTGACTTTCCGGGTTAAGTTACTCCGGCCTCCCCTGCCCTAAAAATTGTGACGGAGCAATCTTTTCGCTGGGGTAATCAAATTTCATTTAATACGAATTCATTTTTAACCGAGACTATACATTTTTCAATTAAATCTTTAGGGGAGATCGCCCTTAATGACTCAGCCAACGACTTCCCGGCAGTTCTACAGTTTTTCGACTTTTGCACCGGGCTGACAACGAGTCGGCAGCGCTCATTCACATTCTCACCCTTTCTAGGCATCTCTTCTGTTGGCGAGAAATTCTAAAGACTCTCTCACACCTAAAAATGAATCCCAGTGCATAAGATATTAATTTCGACGCGCCAGGAGTACGAGTCCCGCAATAGGCAGACAATGGCTAACCGAATACGTTCTACTCTACTACCACTGCACCACTGCAATCGTTCGTAGAACCTGTTCCGATTTTATATACAACGCGCTACTTTACAACGTTATTTTTGAAATTCGAGACTCAATTGAACTTCAGAGGCACTCGATATGAATCCGTATCATCGTGGAAAGAAAAAAAGAAGATTTGAAACGAGATTGTATAAATTCTAGTACAATACGAGCGACCGGTCAGTCGTAACGTTCGAAGCGCGACGACTTGACGAAAGGGCGAGTTTAGGGGGTGGAAAGGATATGCGATACTTTAGAGCGAAGAAGCCCGCCTTGCTACCGATAAATTAATTAAATTTCTACAGACTGCAGGGGAGAGGGAGGGGGCGAAGTCGAGGCGCCGGGTTGGCGGGCAAGAGTCCCGCGTGGGAATATTGCAATTAAGATATGCACTTCTCCACTTCTCCCCTTCCCTCCTCCCTCCTTTATTTTACTCGCGCTCCTCGATGCCTTTTATCTCCTTGTTTCCTGCATTGTGATTCGCGTTTCGCGGCTATTGTTTACGACCAGCGAACATCGAATCGGCTTCCTTCGCGCTCCGCGCAATGCTCGCAAATAATCTTTTGCCACGAAGCATCGACGATTAATGAAACCTTCCCCGTCGAATTCGTCTATTCGCGGGAAGACCGTTGAAACGCATCTGTGCCATCCGGAATTGAATTTTGATGCGTTCGCCTTTAAAATAATATAGAACTGCGGAAGAAATAAAATAAATTAAGCAGCGTTTTTTAGCATTATTTTATGTTGACAAAATTGACACGAATCGGTAGTCCTGAAATATCTTTTCCTCTGCTCTTTTTTATGCGCCAAAATTACCCTTACGATTGATTAAAATTAATTTCGGCGCACATGAATAAGCAGGAGAAGAGATATTTCGGGATTACTGATTTGTGTCAATTTTGCCCACATAAAATAACGCTAAAAGACGCCCCCTAACACCGATCCAAAAGAGTCGAGAAGATACACTGTTTGTCCTCTCATTTTTCCCTGCCGAAGCGGAATCAGCCGCTGTCGAACGAGCAATCGATGGCGTTTGTTTCGCCGTCGCTTGTCCCGCAGCGATCGCGGAAAGCGTCGACTCGTCGGTTTCGGCTGTAAAGTAAACAAAAATAATTCCTCGCGTCCCCCGACTCGGCATTCCCGCAAATCGATGCCATGTATATGTATCGCTTCGATCCGATCGAGGTCCTGGTAAGCGAGCGGGCAAGGAAGAGGAAACGCGAGATTCTAGGATGCTGAGATTCGACGGCCCCGGCTACCCGAACCCGACGCTTCGGTTCCTCGGCATGGAGAGCCTGTACGCCCTGGTCCTCGCCGTGCTTCTCGCCCTTCCCCTCATCGTTCAATTTCGACCGCTGATCGTAGGTGATCCGCAGGCTGCGTAAGGCCTTTTCTTAAAGCGAGCGTAGGTCGAATTATTCACACGTATGGTTTCGACGAGGTTAACGTCGAAAAACACTGGGATTCGAGCAGCTGTTCCGAGTAAATATATTAAAATCGAAACACCCCCTCCGTTCCGTCGCAGACAGATTCCGAGAAATTCCGCAAAATCTTCGAGTTTCGCTTGATGGCGAGCAGACGCGAGGAAGAGTCCTCCGATCCCGTCATCGTGATGCACCACCCCGAGCTGCCTACCGCGGCCTCTCCGAAATTCATTTCCCGGTCGAACGTGACCCTGGCCTCGCCGAAGCCGGCTTCCTCGTCACCGACGCTCGATCGCGATGTGATACCGCGCACCAGGAGGACAGTGACACCGGCGAAACGCTCCTCGTCCTTCGTGGCGATCAGTTCCGATCTACCGGTGGTCGACATCACCTACGTCTATGACTTCTTCAGGCACAAGCTGCTGAAGTCAATCCTGAAGAAGCGATACGGCGACAACTATCCGCCCGGAAGGGTCGTCTTCAATAGCCTTCAGCTGAACTGGTTGCACTCTTCGAAGGATCTGTCGAAATCCGGTGCCAGCGTTACTGGTCTCTTCGACTACCTCGTCGAGTCCGACGGGGTCGCAAGTGCCGGCGCGAATTTCACGAGGAGACCGGAAGTGGCTTATTTGCATCCGCTGGACCACTTCGTGGCGAAGCCCGCGGTGAAGCCGATGACCGAGGAGAGGGCTACCGAGACTGCGGATGACGAGGGGGAGAGCGATGCGATACGCGAAGCGGAAGTGGACTTTCAGCCGAGCATAGGGAAGGCTCGACAGGTGTCGCCGAAGGGGAGGGCCGACGCGTCTTCCGTCAGCCGCGGTCGCAAGGCGCTGGGTACTTCGGCTCTTCGGAATTCCGCCGCGGATTTCAAGCCGATGACGTTGACGACATCGAGCGCCAGAGGATCCGTCCTCTGAAGCGGCGCGCGTCTCCGCTACCCTCCCGAGGACCTCCGACTGGACTTTGCGGACGAGGGGTCGATGTCATCGTCGCGACGCTCTACCACACGTCCTTAATGTCGGTCCCGAGATTCGGGAGCTTTCCACCCCATTCCAACGGAGTCCGCGCGAGCTAAGCACCACCTCACGAATACACATCCGCCCAAGTGTGCGACAGAGGGGGGGCGCTAATGGTTAATACACAATAAGGGAATATGTACCGGGGACCGTCATTCGGTCGGCTTTAGCGAGCCGACGGTGGTCGTAATGGATTGGAAGTCCTTCGGGAACGGGATCCGAGGAATTGCGTCTATTTATTGATCGCCACGTGCATCGGAATATTCAACCACCTTTGGCGACCCACCCTCGCGCCACACTCCGGTTGGCCGACGCAACAACCTCCTTAGACGCAACGATCCCTCGCTTCTCGTCGTCGTCGTCGTCGTAGTCGTCGTCTGTGGGTCGGGGACATTTCTCAGCGAGGCAAAGTACATTTTATAGGGGCATTTGTTATCGTTCTAACGAGCCTCCCACTTTTGTATGTGTGTACGCGGTGGAGATACGCGGAGGGTTGAGCGAGGGAAGCGGGAAGATAGATAGATGTAGATATCGTTTATGATACGCCGTGGAAAAGGGAAGTACGTAGACAATGAGAAAGGATGATATCGGTATGGACTCGAGGGTGTAGACGATTGTTACGATTCCTTCGATTTGACGCTGAAATAATAACAAAATAAAAAAGATAGCGACGAGATTTATGTAATATTTCCGAGAAAATGCGTTGATTACACTTCTCTCGGATAACTTGACAAAGAGGGAGGGACGATTAAGCGAAATGGAAGCCTCACGCAAACGTATGTAAAGTAACGTACGAACTGCGGCAACGTCACTACGAGAGGGATGCTGCGCGCTCTGCAACCGGTTACCTACGCGTCGCTTTTTCGGATTAACGGTATAACGGTCCGCGAGATAATTTCGCTGAAACGCGACGCGCGGATGTACCGCAATTAGGCGCTCCGGCTTTATAACTATAAATCTTTAATTATCGTACACGTTATATTTCCGATTAAAAGCGAAATTACGGACCTCCCGCGTACAACTCCCTTTGCGATGGAATAGTCACGCGCGCTAATGTACCCCCCCCCCCCCTCGCGTCCGCGTATCGGATCAAAAAGACCAGGCACGCCTCAAAGGTACTTATCCGCTCGGCGAAAAAGTATTCGTTGCATCGAATAAAAGTACTTTTAAGGGGCGTCTTTTAGCATGATTATGTGCTGACAAAATTGACATAAATCAGTAGTCCAGAAATAGCTCTTTCCCTAATTCCTAAAGTTCCCAGAATTGAAAGACGGCCCCTTAAAATTCGTCCACTAAATTTCGTACGAGGCGAATTTAACAGCCAATGGATCGATTAACGTTTGTTCGAGTCGAAGAATGCTTCTCGCCCCGCACCGATGCTCGATCCGCCGGGGATCTCCGAAGCAGATGAGGGTTCTTCCGATCGGAGATTGAAATCAATCGGGGCGAGGGCTCGAGTGGGGTGTACTCAGCACGTCTGCCAGGGGGTAAGAGATGATACGAGAAAACGGACGAGGAAGTGAGAAAGAAAGCGGGCGAGAGAGAAAGGAGCCGACGGATCTGGCGGTGCTATTAGCTCTTAAGCTAAGCCGGAAATTCCAGTCCGGAATCTCGGAGCCGCGGGCACGGCAGCCACCGAGAAGCGGGGGTAGGTGGAAGAGAGAAGGAGGGGGGTGGGAAAATAGGATAGCGCGGGGAGAAAGCGGAAAATGGGGAAAAAGGGGAGAGAGGAGGAGAAAAAGATTGCAAAAGAGAGGTCAACGGGGGAATGGTGGGGAGAGGAGGAAGAGAGAGGATTTATAGAGGTGCAGTTTGAATTTAAAAAAAATGCATCGGATGATTTCGCCGCGTCGTCGTATTTACGTTTCGCTTAAATAAGACGGAAGAAGAGTATAATAGGTACTCACACTGGATAACAGATTTGTTATTTTAGGGGAAAGTCAAGAAATCCAAAATGTCAAATCTATTATCCAGTATAACAGTGATTAATATATATATATATATACTCTACTTTCCATGTGCACCCAGAGAAAAGTTTATTCGAATACGAACCTATATATAGTAGGGGGAAATATTTATTCGCGATGAATAAGGAATTTATTTACAATGAACAAACTGAAGTTTAAAATAAATAAATGTTCTGCGATGTACTCAAACATTTATTTAATTTTCAATTAAATGTATATGATCGTGAGTTGACCATAAATTCAATCAAT
This sequence comes from Xiphydria camelus, assembly GCA_963678675.1. Taxonomy (NCBI): domain Eukaryota; kingdom Metazoa; phylum Arthropoda; class Insecta; order Hymenoptera; family Xiphydriidae; genus Xiphydria; species Xiphydria camelus. The sequence goes on from OY783195.1 coordinate 28,057,586, forward strand.
TGAAAAAAGTGTCGAACGTGAGTTCGAAAGGTCACATCGTACGTGGTATTCCTGGCGATTTCATACGCGTTTACTCGTGAAAGAATCGCGACAACTCGACATTTCTTCCGACTGTCGTGCAAACGGGCGCTTGCGATAATCGTGAATTTGTTTACTTTCGAAACAGAAACGATCAGGACAAACAATAGATGAGAACACAGAAATCCGAAAGCTCCCACCAAACAAAATATGGAAACTTGCTCAAATTTTGAACATTTCGGGTGTTTGGAAATCATTAATGGTCATCATTCCCAATACAAAGAAGGAACAGAAGATAGGCCAAAATTCAACACTGAACACATTAATGATCAGGATGATTAATGGGGAAAGAAAAAAAGTCCAACGTTAAGATCTTTGTTAAATCTGCTTGTTAAAGCAAATGTATTCAGAGCGGCTGATTATATAATATATAGCCACTGAGCATCAAAGGGGAATGAAGTACACCGTAAAACTTCAACGACTACGTATATGTACACCCGCACCGGGGCCGAAGCCCTGGGGATGTCTAGCGAGTGCGGTTATACATATACGAGTTCGTGTCGGACCACTAGTGAGATCCGAGAGGGGTCGACGCCATCTGGTGCTAGACCGCCACATTACTCCCCCCAAGTGACGGCTGCAGGATGCAGGCGGAACGATGAGGAAGCCGTTGGTGTGACGATGGCTGTGAGTGTGTGAGCCGTGGCGTGCGATGATGAGTTATGTGAGGCGTGGGCGTGCGTCGGGCCGTTGGCGGGTAATTTTGTAGCTTCTCGCCATGCCGGGAGAATGTCACTGTTTTTTAGAGTAGAAAAAAAAGGTCCTTTCTACGGATCCGAGTCGTACCCGACTGTGCAACCAATCACTTTATATCTAGGCATTTCTTAAATTGTTTTCAACACTTCTACACTAATTTTCATTAATTTTTTTTATAATTAAATTCACTGTTCACCCTTTCGACATTTTTTTCAATTGACTGAATTTGTGGTCAACTCACGATAATATACATTTAATTGTTATTCACAAATAGGATTTTTTTTTCATATCGGATAGATTTATTTTAATCTTTATTCGAAATGAAAAAAAATCCTATTTGTAACTAATAAACTTTCCAGTAGATTCGTATTCATATAAACTTTTCTCTGAGTGTGTATTCGAGGATGGTGCTAATAGGCGATGTGTGAGTGCGAGTGAGAACATGTCGTGGGTGAAATCTCCCTGTCGCATATTTTCCTAGACTAGTTCAGTTTGAGTGTGCGACTGAGAAACTCTAATGCGTGCATACGGGTTAATCGTTGTTTTCACTCGTACTCGCATATGAGCACCACCCCAAACACACATAGTTAGTAGCGCGTACAATTGAAATAGCGGCGCGGCGACGACTGTCACTGCGTAGCATTATTATCGACGCAATAGCGGTATTGCACTTTTCAACCATTATCGTAAACGTCGACGTCACGCGGTGCGCGGCGTCGCAGGTTGATACGCGGGCGATGGTTTATCCGCGCCCGCACCGACTGCGATTATCAATATCTGACCGCGATATTCAATTCCCGGATCAGCGGTATCTCCCGCGGGTTCCTTTCTTCCCCGTGGTTCGCTCGAACGGTCGTTCGTTTGACATCGCTCGTCGAGGCGGTGCGAATTCAATTAAAATTCCGACTAATCGCTCGCGCGCCTGGGGATCCCGATAACGGAGAGATATTTCTCGCCTGTCCTAATATCGGCTCCTCGCGCCGCTGGGCACGAGGAGAAGAGGATTTACGAAGATCCCCCCTCTCTTCGGGGAAAAAATAACGCGCCGGACAGACCTTCCGCGTAGCTCGTTCGACGATTTCTATCTCGCGCTATTCGTCGAGTGGCGGTGATTCAATTAAAATTATGACTAATCGCCGTTCGCCCGCGAATATCCCGATGGGTAGGTGTCGGGGGAGATCTTCACCCGTCCTTTCTTCGATCGGGTATGGGGGAGCGGCGGGGATGGATAGAGTTTTCGCGATATCACGGATACGCGAGACACCCGGACTCTTCTGGGGGGTGATTCGCAAGATCGACGTCGGATTCGAGTCGATTCCCACTTCCGGTCCCGCATTTATATTCATCGGCAACTTTGATTGCGCAGAGATTGAAAATAGTCCGCGCGGAGCTGTAAAGTTGGTGACGAGGGTATACGAGGTGGAGGAGAAGCGTGAGTAGGTTGAGGAGGACGACGAGAGGACCTAAGGGGTGCAGGGGGTGGCACATAATGGAATAGGCAAATCCTATACCCTCCTCCCATCGCTATCGCTCCGCGCAACCCTCCACCCCCATCCCGACGGGCCGTCTCCTCGCCACTCTCATCGGCTACGAAGGAGAGATCCGTTATAGCGAAAGCTTTTATTTCCGAAGCATCGATCTCCATAAAGTTACGCCGCGAACCCCGCGAAATGAGATCCCGGCAGTCCTTTAAACGTTTAACGCCGTGCATGAAACTGCCTCTCTTCGCGCTTAATTAAATCCCTGCATCTCTCGAGCCTGGAGCTTCGGAGGGGAAAAGGCGTTTCGTCGCAGTTAAATCTCCGTATCGTGCTATCGGTATCCGAAACGATAGTGGAATTTTGTACACTTGGATTCCTTCTACGATAACACTTCGATTAAATCTCGCAGTATTTAGTGAAGGGATACCACTATAAGACCTGATGATTTTACACGATAACATCCATTTACTAATTATTCACGAGGTAAACTGTAATTGCATGGGGCTATTAAATTGGCGAAAATGCGATAACATAAAAACGATCGTACGATTGCCACGTTCCGAATCATACATATTCATTACATACATACTGTTACATATTTTGAAGCGCGATTATTTTGTTATGTATGCATTTTTTGGCGATACTGCTATACTGCCCTCCTAAGAAAGAAGGAGGCTAAATTCTTGTTTTGAGATTTTGACGTTCTAAGGTTTTAATGTCTGCCATTATAATTTTTTATTCAATTGAATTCAAATTTTGCAGAAGCTACTTTTATGTATAGACTGACTTTGTATCAGAACAATAATATGTAGGTGTAATATGAACTACAGAATGCACACAATATGATTCAACCTAAATATCTCAAAATTTGGAGATAGGACCTTCTTTCTTAGGGGAGGGCAGTATAGAACTTTTTTTGTAGATCGAAACGTGATCTATAAAAGAGTATTCCACTAGTTTCGACGAAAACCTCATGGATTACGAGATAATCGTGATTGAACGGCATTCTGAATGAGTAACCAGTCGAATTGACTACCGTATGGTCATTCTAGCATTGATATGCCTTACAGGATTCAATAAAAAGTAATGACAAGATCAACGGAGCAAGGAGCGAATCATAGAATGTAATGTTTAGATTTGCCGCTCATTGTAGAGAGTGTCGCAATTTTCAAGGGGGCAGCAGTGGCCGGCTACCAATGTGTCCTATCGTGACTCTGTCTAGCGGACGATATTCCGTAAGGAGTGAGGTGCGTTCGACGATGTAAACAGAGCGACCCCCTCCACCCAGGTAACTTTTCATCTCGTCACGGGTACGAGGCTCTGGTATTGCAGTTTCCATACAATGTAACACCATACGACGCGTGTCCGAGGACAGCGTCAAACGCGAAGATTATCCCGATCGAAAAACAATGCATCGAAATTGAGCAATTGAATTGACGTCTCGTCGGGAGTTCGGGAACGCGAGGAAGTTTGCCGGCTGGTGCTGTAGTCGTTCTGCTAGCCTGCATTGAGTTTTTAGTGGCTTTATTTATCGACATTCATTCGCGTTGACATCGAACGCTCGTTTCGGGCTGAAATCAATGAGAAGGAGGCTTTGATTTGCTGTCGTAGATCGTGGTATTCCACGCGTAAGTTGGAACAGCTGAGGTAACGAGAGAGCGATTCGCACGGGGTGTCTCTGCCTCTGAGCTATTTTTTAGAATACCGGTGTTAACCTAGAAATTATAGCGACGTTAAAGATTTAAACCGCGAGTATTGAGATGATCGAGTGGCCGGTGATGTGATCGAAAGGACACGTTTTCACGGATTTTCAGTGAAAAGTGACTCTCGGGTGAATGAATTAAAACTACGATATTTTTTTCGAACGGTGGAAGTGACAAGTGAAGGGGGTCTGTTCGTAATTGACCGAATGAAAGTAGAGTTATTCTCGGTGTTCGAATCGGTGATTGTCGCTATGTGTCGTATTTTCGTAACGTAGGGAAATTTGCGTTAAACGCGTGTGAATTATTCGTAGTTTATCCCGCCTTCCTCCATAAGATGAATTTGGGAGTGGGGGTATTGCAAGACGATGGAAGCCATTTTTATGACCACCGCTTTAATCAAAAATTGGTTGCAATCGTACACGTTTTTGATGATGTAATTTATAAAAGAAATCAAAAGCACAGTGCCATCGCCTGATTAATTGGTTCAATGAAATTCGCGATCGCGAGAAACGCGTGGTTTGTTATTTGCGAAATTTTCAGTGCTTGAAAATGGCTTCTTGACTTCTTCGGTGTGTTCTCGAAAGCACTCTTAAAATTCAAGCAAGCCGGTCGAGGGATCATTGTCCGCCTCCCGCTTTTCTTCGAGAATTCTCTTCTTAGCGAGATTCGAAATTTGTCACGAGGTACATCATTTTCATCGGTCGCGTGTGCGGTTTCGTTTTTTCCGAAAATTAGACCGATTCTGACTTTATTGGCGAAAATTTTCAATCGAATCTAACGGCCTTGCTTTTTTGGTTCACAGGGAACGAGGAATCGGGCGGGGCAGGGCAGAGCAGACCCCTTGGAACATCGAGGCGAGCATTCGCACGTTTTGACGGATTTTGGAGCCAGAATCCGCCTCGAGGACCATGGCTCCCCCGAATTTGGTCGCGGACGGCATTGAAACGTAAGTATGCCATGAAGTATCATCGAGACGTGGAATTTTCGTCATGTCGAAATCGCGGTATAGGAACGAAGCTTCTCTGCCAGCCATCTTTTTACTCGGTTTTTGCTTCAACTTTTTCGGCTTCGAGTTAGAAAAAAGCTCAAAAGCACGCCAGGATCGTGCCGAACGGAGCCGAATCTAATTTCTAGCACAAAAATTCGGAATCTCTCGAATCGGAAAATATTTTCTCGAAATATATAATTTTTCGCCGATGCCATTACGCTTTACCGTGTCAGTGTGATTGTGTGCGAGTGTATTTGCGTAGCCGCGTTCGTCACGTTCATGGGATGTCGATTACCACTCCGTTTCTTTTACGAAATCCTACCAAAAAACGTCGCGAAATTCTTGGGAAACGCGTTATTATCACTTCAAATAAGGTGAGTGATACGTACATATGGAGGGGACGGGATTTTTTACGCGTGAGTGTCGATATCTTCGTAATTTTGAGAGCGTCCTTTTTTTGGGTGGGGTCGTCACGCGAGAGGGAGAAGGAGATAGAGAGGGAGGGCGAAGCATAGAATTTCGTGCGCGGAGTTACAATTCTTCCCGATTTCTCGCGATTTTCGTATCGAACACCGATGGGAAGGGCTCTTATCGCCGATTTCTGCAATTCTCATAGTCGACAGGCGAGCTGGATATTCTTTTCGGGCAAACTTTTTTTGTCGACGCCATCATTTTTTTTGGAACGCCATTTTTATCGACGCCATTATGCCTTCCCCCATATAACACGTAGTATTGGAAGCTCGCAATTGCTCGCGGGTAGCAACTGCCGTTGCATTCACCTTTTGATCGCTCCGTTTATTTCATGAAATTCTACCAAAGAAACGTGGCGAAGGTCATGGGAAACGCGCTATTATCGCTCCAAATAAGGTGAGTGATATGTACATACGGAGGGGATGGGATTTTTTACGCGTGAGAGTCGAAATCTTCGTAATTTTGAGAGCGTCCTTTTTTGGGTGGGGTCGTCACGAGAGAGGGAGAAGGAGTTAGAGAGCGAGGGCGAAGCATAGAATTTCGTGCGCGGAGTTACAATTCTTCCCGATTTCTTGCGATTTTCGTATCGAACGCCGATGGGAAGGCTCTCAACGCCGATTTTCGCGATCCTCATTGTCGACAGGCGAGCTGGACATTCTTTTCGGGCAAACTTTTTTGTCGACGCCATCATTTTTTTTGAAGCGCCATATTTATCGACGCCATTATGCCTTCCCCCGTATAACACGTAGTATTGGAAGATCGCAATTGCTCACGGGTAGCAACCGCCGTTGCATTCACCTGTTGATCGCTCCGTTTATTTCACGAAATTCTACCAAAGAAACGTGGCGAAGCTCATGGGAAACGCATTATTATCGCTCCAAATAAGGTGAGTGATACGTACATATGGAGGGGACGGAATTTTTTACGCGTGAGTGTCGAAATCTTCGTAATTTTGAGAGCGTCCTTTTTTTGGGTGGGGTCGTCACGAGAGAGGGAGAAGGAGTAGAGAGCGAGGGCGAAGCATAGAATTTCGTGCGCGGAATTACAATTCTTCCCGATTTCTCGCGATTTTCGTATCGAACGCCGATGGGAAGGGCTCAACGCCGATTTTCGTGATCCTCATTGTCGACAGGCGAGCTGGACATTCTTTTCGGGCAAACTTTTTTTGTCGACGCCATCACTTTTTTTTGGAGCGCCATTTTTATCAACGCCATTATGCCTTCCCCCATATAACACGTAGTATTGGAAGCTCGCAATTGCTCGCGGGTAGCAACCGCCGTTGCATTCACCTGTTGATCGCTCCGTTTATTTCACGAAATTCTACCAAAGAAACGTGGCGAAGTTCATGGGAAACGCGTTATTATCGCTCCAAAGAAGGTGAGTGATACGTACATATGGAGGGGACGGGATTTTTTACGCGTGAGTGTCGAAATCCTCGTAACTTTGAGAGCGTCCTTTTTTTTGGGTGGGGTCGTCACGAGAGAGGGAGAAGGAGATAGAGAGCGAGGGCGAAGCATAGAATTTCGTGCGCGGAGTTACAATTCTTCCCGATTTTTCGCGATTTTCGTATCGAACGCGGATGGGAAGGGCTCTCAAAGCCGATTTCCGCAATTCTCATTGTCGACAGGCGAGCTGGATATTCTTTTCGGGCAAACTTTTTTTGTCGATGCTATCATTTTTTTTGGAGTGCTATTTTGCTTGGAAATTTTTTATAATTCTTATAGCAGGTAACGACGTTTAACTCGATATACATTTCTTAAACCTGATCATTGGAAGAAATCTGTCTCGTATCGAACACATCGGAAGAGAGCTTTTAGAAATATTTCACTCCTTTCAATATCACACTACATGCTCCCTTTTGAAAGTGTCTTTATACAGTGATTTTTTTTTGCGAAAATTTGGAGCAGACATACTTATGAATCTATGAATATTGCTCTATATTTTAAACAAGGAGATGAAGCATGCTAGATACAAAATTTCAACTTAACTCTATCAAAGAAAAAATTTTTACACTCTCTCCATGCTTCATCCTTTTGTTTAAAAGATAGAACGATATTTCTAGATTTATTAAAATGTCTGTTTTAAATTTTTGAAAAAGAATCGACAATATAACAATTTCAAGGGGGAATTTGTTGTATGGAACTGAAAAAAATTGAATTGAATTGAAATACTAAGCTAGTTTGCTCTGTTGCAGATAACTGACTTGGTTGAAATAGAAGCGCCGCAAATAACTTAGGGATACTCTGCAGAGGAAGGGGGAACCTTTACCTGACGGTCTGCCCAATGGTTTACCTGTACCCCTTATGAGGAATAGCGGCTAGTCTCGGTCACGAGACTAGTACAGAGGTTTGATTTAAGTTTGTTTGTCTGATTAATACAAATGATAATTTACAATGTTTTTTCATCCATTTATATACGTACCTATATCAATGTTTGTCATGCAAATAATTATTTTTCATATAAATCACTCGTTTTTATATAAATCTTGAGTTTTTGCTTAATTCACGTACACCGTTAAAAGTATTTGTAAATTTGCTATACTTACATTTTTTATACAAAAGTACCATAAAATTGCAAGTCAAGTGCAGTAATGTGAATTAATATGAATTGTTTGTAAATTTCGAAGAGAGTTTTGAATTTTACAGTTTCGGCCAGAAAATTCTTCAATTTTGGTATATCTTGAGTGGTTTTTTGGTAAATTTAAACCAAATCTGTAGTAAATTTAATTGTTTCAATGGCGTGTAGTTATTTTAATGGAAAATCTTGTATGATACAAATTTTATAAAAGTAACATGAAGTTTATTACAAAAACTTTTTACAGTGTATGCATAATTTTTGCTTTATTTATATTACTATTCACAATTGAAGAGTAAAAATGCCAAAAGATGTAAGTGCCAAAAACAAAATTTTATAGAAGTAAATAATGGATTATTTTATTATAAAATCGACAAGACATAATAAATTACTTAGTATTTTTTATTTCTTTAAGTCATGTATTATTAAGAGATTGCTAATAATTAATATATTTTAGAGAAATAAATATAACCACAAGGGGGGTAACAATAGAAATTAACTGCTATTTGATCATTTTGGCACTTAGGTAATACATATTTTGGCATTTCTACTCTTCAATTGAAATATTTTCATATAATGGTGATTCAATTTGATGGCATTTTAAACACGTATATTTGGCACTGATGTGATAATCTTAAACCTATATGTCATAATCTTAAAGAGATACATCTGTAGCTGAGAGGTAAATAGTTGTAACTCCAATTTTATCCAATATTGAGTTAATATCATTTTCAAACTACACTCTTTCAACTTGCTATTATAGTAAAAAATCGTAAGTCCCGTTTTATTGGTTGCCAATATTTTTAGTTTTGAAACGGTAGTATCTCCATGTATCAGTGGGGTAAAGGTAAAGTTGTTTTGCTCACTACTGAAAACTTTCTTTTATGGACATACGATTGTTTACCTCTCAGCTACAGACATACATATCAGTATTTTTCATATAAATGACTATTTTTAAAATATAATTTTTGATATTGTATTTTACTTATATACACAAACACAATTTTGACTTTATTCATGTCATTATATTTAATTGAAATATTTTCATGTAACGATGATCAAACTTGATGAATCGTTAATCCGTTTAGAAGAGAATTGATAATACTTTGATAGGATGTTTTCAACGACACTTAGTCAGTACAATTGATTTCGCCACGTTTTTTTTGTTCTTGTTCTCTTTCGGGAGCCCAGGTGCGCTCGAAAGGATCAAGAACAAGAAACGCGATGGTAGTAGTCAATTACCTGCCGTTGTTGACTCTTTATTATCTTTCGTGATCTTGCAATTTATCGAAAGTTGGCAGTTAGCTGTAGGCGAAGGATGACTTTAGAGGAAAGTTCCTACGCCTACCTTCTAAACAGTTGTTAACATTTCGTTTCTAGAACATATCAGGAATATTTATACAATATTAAATGCTCTACCTCAATGACGTTTTCAGTAAATGTTTTTCTTTTGCGACGTATATGAAACGTTTATGTAATGAACAACACTTTATTTCATTACATGAACATTTCATGTAGGTACCTATTTACGTGTCGCAGAAGAAATGTTTTTCTGGATTCATCGCTGGTATAAGCCATTTCATGTTGCATAGATTTGTTTGGTATTTTTCAGAAACAAAACCAGAAGAATGTTTAGTGGGTATCAGGGTATTTGTTTCTCGTCTATCCTGAGAGCAAGCGATAATCGACACTCGCCCGCTGTTTGAAGTATTCAAGTGCAACAAAGTGAAGTGAAATAACTCGGAAATTCATATAAATGCGCACAGACGTATGTATATGAACTGCAATCGGAAGAATCGTAGGTCGTCGACCGGGCTAGCTACTTAGTTTTGCAACGTTCTCTTTATTTATTTTGTAACTCATCACTGCATACACTTTCCAAACATATTCTACAAATATTCTCGAAATTTATTACGGATATTGTAATTCCGTAGAACGTTCCCAAGAAGTTTTTAGTATATTTTTGGAAATTATATGTAACTTGAGAAGTTGCAAGCCATTACTGCGATTTTATATCAGACGAGATTCCGACAATCAACTGATTTTATTTATTATACCTGCACTGCCGAGTTCCGAATTTATTCATAGATAATAATTTTTAATTATAGTGAATTAGAATAACTCTCTTCGATCAAATTAAATTTGAAACATACCTTGAATATGTCTCCAGTTTAATTTGATTTTGAGTCTTTTATTTTACTAGAATTAAGAATTAATAGATAATTGTGCATTGATGGCGAATATGAGAATATCTGATAGAGTTTTCGAGTGAACAAAATAGTATACATTAAATGCAATGATAATGAATTTATTTCGAATTAAGACACTCTGAACAATTTTTCCCTTAGATTCATTATTGTGCATTGAACATATACGAGAATGAATGAAGGTATATAAGTGTTTAGAATCTTCTTTAACTTTGAGAAAGTTGTTTCATTGCAAAGCAGTGCTATACTTTTTTCTCTAATTTATTCTAGATATTCTCATATACTTCGTTGATACGTGTTGCCGCCAAGACATATTAAAGGAAACCGATTGAAGATCGAGGAACCACTAGACATGTTATATATCGTTTTGCTGACACAAATACGATCTCAGATTTTAACGTGTGCTGTATGGGAAGTTAGCGAATTTCCGAGTTGTGTGTTCCTTCAACATTTTGTGATGTTTTGTTTTCGTATTCTATCACTATGCACTTTATTTCTCTCTCTCTCCCCAACCCTCCACTCATTTTTATTTCTGTTTGTTTGACGTTTCCATAAATTATTTTTAAGATATGCATTTTATATTTAATTAGATTAGACAATTATTTTTCTCATAATTCAATGAAATCAAATAATTGCAATATGCAAACGATTGATCGATTTTCGACTTTGGCTACAAAATTGTTCTACCTCGGATGGATAGATAGCCCGGATGTTGGTATCTGTTTTTTCGTGTTCCGAGCCTCGAGAATCAACTATCAATGGTGATTCATAATTTCAGAAACTTTTGAAGGTGGAACTTTTAACCCTTTGCACTCCTATGTCAAGTGTGACTCGCCATCATTTTTATCTCAGGAGCTCCTTTGTCAAGTCCCACTCGACATTTTTTCAAGTCCAATCAAATAGATGTGGCGCACATGTTATTGATAAACACGATCGTTTAGATGGAAAGCCTCATTTTATTTTCGTACATCCCGAAGCAAAACACAAGGATTGTGCAGTTTGCTCAAATAGAAAAATACCTGGAGGAAAAAGAGAAACCAAAATTGTTTCAAGGGGTAACATACAACTTAAAAATTACAAAATACAACAATAGTGTAAATGAAACAGATATTTAATTGAATTCGTTTGTTCCTTTATTTATGTAAATTGCCCTATTTGTTAGTTAACGTAAATTTCAAATAAAACACTTAAAAGCGTTGGAAGTTACTGGTAACAAAATTGAAAAATAATTCGGAGTGCAAAGGATTAATCAACATTTTTTCATAGATTGACGCTTCTGTTGTTTCTGAATTTATGAGCCCATGTTTTCAATTTATCCAACCACTTTACAGTCGAAAGTAGGTTTTATGTTTAGGGATTTTTGAAAATATTAGAACTCACGCGTCTCTGATGAAAGGTTTGACGAGCGATCCCAGGGTAGGCTCTTTGAGAATATCGTGAACTTTTCTCAATCGTTCAAACGAATTTATCCCACATTAAGGCGGTATTCACGTGTGGCACTCGCCCACGCGAGGATCGCCGCGCGGTATATTTGTCACTTCTCGCGATTGGGTACGTTTGGACCTCCCACGTCATCCTCCCCGGTCTTTTTTCAGCGTTTCTTTAATCTTTTGTCCGAGAGAGATTTATCCTTTGCGATTCGCTGAGTGTTTCGGCAAGTTGTCGGGTGAGAAGAGGGTGGGAGAGCAGTGTGGTAGCAGGAGTGAGAAAGGGGTCGGAGCAAAGAGGATATAGGAGGTGGGAGGGCGGCGAGGAATTCTGTCAACCGTTGAAACAAAGGCGCGCCTCGAATGAGACAGTTCTATTCTATTCTATTCTATCCCGTTCCGTTCTATTCCAGCATTATATCTATTCCGCCATCCCTTCCTCGCATCTACTACGTCTCAGAGGACGAGTATTTTGCAGCCGACGGGGGTTGCCCCTCTCGGGGAACTGTCACGCTAGCTAGGAACGGACGTATAAGCAGGATGGACGTGTACGTATTCGGGGAACTATCCTGTTTCGACGACGAGCAAGAGCAATGTTTACACAAAAGTAAATGTGGGGTGTCGCCTATCCGTGTGCGTTTGTGCGCAGGTGCTTTTAGCGTCGCGCGTTCTCTCCCGTTAATTGTATAAGGGTTTTGCGGCAACGCTCTTCCGAGATTCTCAATTACCGAGAGAACAGTCTCTATAGTCGTTTTGTTAGGTTCCCCATATCGATACATGTGGGAAAACAATGAAAATATTTCTAGAAACGGCATCTGTTTTGCGATGTCAAAGTATTAACGACATTCTTTCTGCTGTCGCATATTTTCTTAGACTGTTCCTCATAGTAGTAGACATATCGTGTATAGCCAGAAATATGTTATATTCTTACGATTAACTTTCCAAAGGATACTCACAGATTCTTTTGTAGAACCTTCTCCGTATGTATGAATTTTATTCGAAAGGGTGGTAGAACCGGTTCTTGGCAACTTAACACGAATCTGTCCTCGATACTTGCAGCTCCGTAAACTGATTTCAGCTTGTTATCTGCTTCGAATCTTATTTACTTCCGAACCAGAGTTCGGTGCGAATTTCACGAGAAATCTTCAAGGATGGTCGTAACTCGCGTTACTTCGTCCTCGTTCCACGGTCTAGCGAAGCTGAAGTAATCGGAGGGTGGGGGATCTTATCGAGGTGTCGACGACGTAGCTAGGAATCTCACAAATTAGTTTCGAGATAGACATTGACTATTACTAGCTCGTTGTTCCTATTTTCGACAATTTTTCGACCTGGCAGGAAGAATAGTGCGGTCGAGCGAGGCAACTGTTCGCCCTCTGTACTCGTTGTCTGCTCGGCCACCTTTTTGAGTTATATGTAGTAAATAATCTGTACTACGAGTATTCGCGCAACACGTCAGATATGTTTGATTTTTCATTGCTACCTGGAATTATCTCTCTACTTTTTTTTTATATAAATCAGTGAAAATCACTAAAAATCAGTGAAAAGTCACTGAAATCCAGTGAATAGAAGGTTACTGAAGTTACAGTACCTAACCTTATATTCACTGGATTTTTCAGTGCCTATACGCTGATTCTCAGTTATGTTTACTGATTCAGATTAAGAGAGTAGAGCATGAAATAATGAGGGATGATGTAGGGTCATGGACTTTGAGGGTTCTCTCCTACTTCTTGGTTTATGTTTCCTCTCTATCTCTCACCACCCACATTATACTCGTGATTAATCGACGAAAAATAAAATTCGCCTAGCAGATGGATACGTATAAAATACTTTTTCGAATTCTTCTAATTCTCTCAGCGAAATTTTGAATGGGAAATAACTGAGGAAGCCGATAGAGGAACAAATCAAACCTCAGTTATTTACCATTCGAAATTTCGCCGAGAGAATTAAAAGAATTGCGAAAAAGTATTTTATACGAATCCATCTGCGAGACGAATTTTATTTTTCGTCGTTTTATGACAAGTACAGTGTGGGTGGTGAGAGATAGAGAGGAAACATAAACCGGGAAGTAGAGGTGAGCCATCAAAGTCCATGATATAAAATTATACCGCGGATAGTAAACTCAGATTACTGTTTAGAACGAGCATTCGTGATAGAAGTTTTCTCATTTAGACATATAGCATAAGGGCGTTGATAAATCCGAGTTTGTGATTGCGAATCGTGCGAGAGAGTATTTTAAGGATTATATACTTATATCTTTACAAATTTCAATAAGTCGTTCAGAATTCTGGATTAAAAGGATTCCAAAATGTACACTAGTTCATATAATGAAGATAACGGCGAGTCAGGTCGTAGGTCACCGAAGCAAATATTGGCCCGGCTGAGAATGACTATTAATGCGTTTTTATTATTTCAATTTGAAGATCTTTAAATAGCGAATATACCAATGCTTTGAATCGTTGAGAATAACATTTCTTTATACCCGTTAACGAGACATGATCACTTTAGTAATATGATAAATAAATCGTGGGACAATTTAATGCTCTTTATTTGCTAAAGTAGTCTTGCCAGATTTATTAGATGTGATTTCTCTTTCGCTATAAATGTTTCCTTTCTCGCTTATAGCGTTTTCTGGATGATCGCACAAGAAGTGCCGACAGAGGTAGCAAGAGAAACGCAGAAGCTTACAGCAGGGATTGATTAGAGGCAGGGATCTAAAGCTCGTGCATCTACTCGCGTAAATTCAATAAATACATCCGAGCAGCTGGCTAGGTGCACAAACACCTGCAACATATGGCCGTGTTTGAATATTCGTACCACGATGCTCATATCGCTATCGCGCTTTTCATCCGATATTACGTTAGCATAGGAGTTTCGTTAGATTGCTCATCGAACGTCGGATTCCACCTTGTAGCGCGTGAAAGCGGCGATACGCGGTGATTCGATTTCCTAGGGCTTTTCAATCCCTCGATAGAGAAGACATTGTAAACGAAGCGCGGTGATTCGCGAGGGAGTTTGCTTAGACTGTGTTTCCCGTGTGTCTTCTTCCTCTCATTTTCTCATTTTCGTTCAATGGCTTCACGGAGTTTATTAATTCTTAATAATTTTACCCCGTTTGATGTCTGTTCGAAATTCTAATCAGTCAGCTTTGTTGTTTTTATCGTTTAGTGGGCTTTGATTTTTTATATGCGCGAGCGAGCTGAGCATCTCGCTCGCTTCGAAGTATCGCCAGGAATGGGGACGAAACAATCGAATGAACAGGGATAATAATTGGGCACTTCCTATCCCGTCGCCGACGAATATGTCGAGTCCTCCGAGTGTATAGGCATACCCTTGACATTATTCGTTCCACGGAGAGAAGTTGTTGAGTGGCGCGGGGAAATGGTTAGGTTTATCAATATCAGTCGTACCTATGTACGCATGTACGCGTTAGATAATTGTATTTATGAATGTAGTGACGTTTGAGGTGTCAGGTCTCTCTCCTTCCCCCTTGTTTCTGTTCCAATAGGTAGATACCTAGGTGCGAGCTTTAATTGCATAACTCGGTGACTAGCTATGAGGGAATTTTGGAAACTGTGAAACTATCAGGGAATGTAAAGTATGATATACCGAGGTGAAAACGAGCATTTCAATCGCTCGCATTACTTTGTTTCTCTCCAAAGAAGTGATACGAATAATCGAAATGCTCATTTTCACCACAATTTACAACCGGCGTGAGTCGTAACTGTTGGCAGCGGTTGGAAAGTCAAAACGCGAAACTCGACACATTTACTCGGAAACCACGGTAAAGCGCGATACCATTCGAGTTCTCGGGACTTTCATTGTGGCCTCGGGCTTCCTGCTTGCTACTTTCGATCGCTTTTCCCTCTTCTCCTTGGGTTCCTCCGCGTCCTCCAGCCCCGTTCCTTTCGTGAGAGCGTCTCGACTGTATATAAAGTGGTGATGCTGTTTATTGTAAAGCGGGAGGGTTTGCCGCTGCAGCTATCCTGGCTTCGTTTGTGCGATCGCTCTTACGGTCGTGCTCGTCGAAACTGTTCGAAATTGCTTTCTTTGACAGTAGCGTACACGTGGAGTGGAATGAACGATAGGCGGTCGGAATAGGATTACGTATTACGGGGATGAAAAGGTTACAACACTGTCGAAAAAAAAATAACTCCATGAAGTTACGAATACACAGAGAAAAAGAATTAGTTGGATTTACTGATAATTATTTGCGGGGTCGCAAGTAATTATTTATTTGTATCAATTTGATCTTTTTTCACGTTAATTGCATAGTTCTTCCTTGCAATCACATACTATTTCACATGATTGTAAGGAAGAGATATCAAATTGATGTACCTATTAAAAGATTTCGTTGATATAAATAAATAATTACTTGCGACACCGCAACCAGATCCAACTGATTCTTTTTCTCTGTATGTACAGGTTTAGAAATATCACAAATCAGGATAAATCGTGTCGAATGAAATGGATCTTCCTCACGCGACAAATCTGTCATCCCACCATCGTTCTGCTAAATTTCGGAATTAAAATCGCAATCATGAATTCCGACATCAGAATTCAAGCCACAATCAGCGCCGCAATTAACGCGGAGACTGGCTTTTGTCGGAACGTGCGTGTGTATGTATTCGAGTGCCCGCACCTCTCCCTCCTCCTCTTCTTCGCGCTCTCTACAGCGTCCCGCAAGAGCTACCGAAAGGCTAGGTATGTGGTACGAGAGAGAGAAAGAGAGAGAGAGAGAGAGAGAGAGATGGAGGTTTCGCTTCCCAGAGCGTTGCGTACAAATCAAATACGCAATATATCAGAATTTTTTGCTAATACCCTACTTTCAAATTTTTTACCATGCCAAGTTTTATCTTGTATACGGCAATAAAGATTGATTTGCAGTTGCACAACAATTTATAAAGCGATTTTGAGGAATATTGCCATAACTTCTCGACTAGCTTTTTGAAAAAGTTGAATCTTGCTGTAAATTAGCTTCATACCTACCACAAGCAGACATCACTAAAAATATCAATCAAATTGGCGTCGGGGGCAGATTCATCATGTTTATACTGCTAAGGCCTTTATTCTTCTTTACTTCTATTTTATCTATTATCTGTATTCTACGAATTAATCATTGATTAATCAACTATTCAACGTGTAATTACCACGCGAACGATCGCAAGTGGTTTTCCGAGGAGGGAAGTAGGTGGAAGATGGATGGTGGAAGTAACATTAGTGGAAAGCAATACGCGCGCGCGCATTAGGAAATTACCTATAGTCTCTCTAAATTTCTAAAATTTCTTTAGATGATGCAAATACATAATAGCGTTAAATGCGTTAGATTTCGATTTCCTTGCCTTTTCTTTACGTATATATGTTATTTCTAACATGCGTTGATCGAGGCCGGATAATTTGAGAAATAATTCATCACAAAACACTCGACGTAAGTCACTTACAGCGCCCCGATAGTCTGTACGCGCACGAGATTTCTAAAGAGGTAGCATTTGTACCTACGAGTACAGTACCTCAATAGAGCAGCGAGACCATTCGCGTTGGCTGGTAGAGTGTAGATTTCCACGTCGAGTTAGCTTTGCTCGTACCTCCACGACGAAGTTACCGTGTCTTTCTCTTCCTCTCGTTCTCCCTCAACTTACCGGCGTCCCTCTTTCTCGCCTCGAGCGGAGTGCCAAGTGTTGATTAATTACTTCAGGCACGTCGAGCGACCTTATTTGCTCGATTCTACGCGTCACTCTTCCGAAATAGCAGAATTTCTGCAGACGCGATAATTCATTTCGTCCTCTTCCCTCTTAATATCTTGAATGTGCAGAAAAATATCTTAAAAATCGATAGTTCGCAATTTGAATGACCCGCCTGTATTTCCGGCCACGTATGATCTCTCCATCGAATCTTCCACTCGCGAGCGGCACGCGTTTATCCTCTTCCGTTCGCATAAAAGCGAAGTGGACGTCGAGAGACGGTCGAGTCGGGTGGACGTCGGGGAATCAGATCGCGCGACCACCGAAGAAGTTTGACTCGGTTAGACGGAGATCCTTGCGATAAGCGTTCTCGGATACGATCTTACCTTCGCTTCGCTTCGATCTTTCGGCTTCTATTTCTGCCATTCATCCAGTTCGTCTTGGCCGCATCGGTTGCACTCGAACCGATTGGTTTGTCGGATCTGACGATCTTCTCTCGGAGGAAAGTAGGACAGGTATCTAGGTTGTATTTTTAGATACATGTTCTAGAAGGGGCTGCGATTTTGATATTTCGATTTTATAAAGATATCCGTTAGAATTTCATTCGACGGCATGCAGGATCTATGCTTTTTTGTTTCTCCTTTACGCGAATACGTACCTACTCCTGGCATCACGGATTCTGTCGCTGGTGATTTTTCGAAATGTTATTTTGAAACGTACTAGCCAATGAACAATTAAATCGCATACTCTCATTGCACAGAGAAAAGGAATTAATAGGTTCTATTAAATATTATTTGCAGGGTCGCAAGCAATTATTTATTTACATTAATTTGATTTTTCTTCATATATTAATTTGATATTTCTTCCTTGCAATCACTCGTACTATTCTACAAGATTGTGAGGAAAAGATATCTAATCGATGTATTCAAACATTTTCATTGATATAAATAAATAATTACTTGCGACCCTGCAAGTCAACTATTTCTTTTTCTCAGTGTACTTGCGGGCTCGTAAGTAATTATTTATTTATATGGATGACATTTTTTAATACACCCCAATTAGATACCTATCTCTTCCTTGCAATCACGTGGAATAGTATGCGATTGCAAGGAAGAAATATCTAATTAATATGAAAAAAGATTGAATCGACGTAAATAAATAATTACTCGCGATCCGGCAAGTAATTTTTAGTAGATCCAACTAATTCCTCTTCTCTATCTACTGAAACAGAGAGCGAAGCAGTGATGAGACCGGAGAGCAAAGTTTCGAAAACAAACCTGTACTTTCTTATCGGAATACGCATAGTTAGTCGCATGGCCATGATGCGATTCACTGAAAAAATACAGATTTGTTTTCGCCACTTTGCTCTCAGATCTCATTGCTGCTTCGTTGTCACGTCCGGTCTTCGAGTATTCCTCAGATTTCCATCCGACCCCTTTAAAGTGAGAATTTCGCGCTCGCGCGTCACCGGGATGCGAGTGTCGCGCGTATCGCGTTCCCTCTGGTTCTCGCGGGTTCTGGAACTGGGACGACACGTCGTATACGTGTACACGATTGAATATCGATTATGCGTCGAGTCTCCACTTGTACGACGACCAAGGTTAGCAGGAGAGATGACGAGGGAGTGGATAAAAGAGGCAGAGAGAGTTGAGGGGTTCTCTAGGCTTGAGGGGTGGTACTCGCGAGAGAGGGTGAACGAGCCGGGAGAGTACCCGCGTATACGCGATTCGAGCTCTATTCCGGGGTGAACGCGAAACTCGCCGGTCCCGGTTAATCAATTTCTATTTTCTCCCTGCATTCGCCCGCGCGGCGAAGATGCCGCTGGGACTTTTGCCGCTGCAGGCGGCGGCGGCGGTGGGTAATGGCGCGGTGGCGGCTTCACTCGTGATCTTAACAATCTTAGTCATCTAATGGCCCGGTAATTCAAGAGCTCTCATCTTCCCCCGCATCTCTCTCTCTCTCTCTCTCTCTCTCTCTCACTCTCCACCTTAGACTTCCGCGCTTCGAGGACGCGCGAATTCGATTCATTCGCTTCGAGAGAGCTCCCATTTCTCCTAACCAAAGTCTTTCACGCTGGCGCTCTCTTCCTCTCGCATCTCGCCTCGCATCTCGCCCTCCGCTACGCGCGTGTCTCCGCCTATCCTCCTCTTTCTCCGCTCTCTGGAGCGCTGGTCTTTCACCGAGATGAGATTCGAATCCTGCCGATTGATTCTTCTTTCTCTTTTAATTTATTCTGTCACCGCTATTTTATTACTCCTTTTAATTTTTAGTTACATTTGCTATTGCTGTTACTATCACTTTTTTTCGTTTATACTATATGTACATTTCATGCTGTTAAGAGATGCCACGATAAACGTATCTTCTTCGCTCTCGTTATCCCATTATTTGAAAGTCCCGTCGCGTGTCGCGTCTTGCACGTGTCTTAAAAATAATTGAAACTAACGTCAAAGGTTATTCGAATCCTGTGCTGCGAGTGTGCGCATACTGAGGGAAAAGGTCTAGTTGAATACGAACCTAATAGACAAATTTATTTGAGAAAATAGGAATTTATTCATATCGGACAAAAACCCGGTGTTATGCCGGGTTCGTACTCGATTAAAAAAATATGCAAAATATTTATCTAATTGAAATGGAAATTCGATGTGAATAAATTCCTGTTTATCTCAAATAAATTTTTCTACGAGAGGTTCGTATTCAACTAGACCTTTTTCCTGGGAGCACCGCAGAATTTTTTGAGATGAAAAATACGGACAAAGTTCTTGCTTTATTCTCTTTCCAACGGTATTCGATTCTATAACGAAAACGGTTGAGTCGATGATACCTTCGAATTTTACCGAAGGCATTTCATCAACTCTACTCCAACTTATCGCCACTCCGTCGTTTTTAAACGACGTACACGTATCGCGGGAACGCATAAATACATTCGATACATTTGGCTCCCATTTCCCGTTCAAGACAGGTAAATCGTTCGAGCGGAAGTACTTTTGAACGTTTATTACCGATGTCGGAGTGTCGACGTCGTCGGTCGATCTTGAGTGTACAGTTTCGAGCAGCCACAAGAGGACGCGGCGGATCTCGTACTCCCGGAAACGGGTGAGCGGTCGTGTTCGAGACTCTTTGCGCGACTCCGAGAGGAGGTCCTCCTCTTACTCCCGCGGAGCGGAACCAAAGAAGAGCGCAGCCACTTACCCGCGGGTATACATACGTACCTATCCACATTCGCACTCCTCTCATTGTCAGTCGAAGTCTGGAGCCGATTGAATTTTTTCCCCCTCTCGCACTTTCGCCACTCTTCGCACGGGGAACGCCGCCCCGCGTCGTCTTCGCTCATGCGACGAAGGGTTGAAGGGGAGCGGGATAAAACGCGACGCGCGTCTACACGCGTCGTCGTCGTCGCCGCCGATATAGCCGAGGCTCGAAAGGGAAATATTGACTTTTCTCGAGAGACACGCTCGTCGAGAAATCTGAGAGCGCGGAAGTGCCGAAGCTATTTTCTCAGCCTCGCGTCATCTCCCGTGGCTGTCGGATGATGCACGGCTTTTTTTCCGCGTGCGAGAAAAAAGGAAACCGTTGTCGTTATTCGCGAGGCGTTTTCCGAAATTTGATATCGCTCTGCCTCTTCGCCCTGTTGGGGAAAAAACGATTATCGCCGAGCACGTTCGGTCGTCCGGAATTCGAGTTCTTCGCGACGCGATTGCACACCGCGGCGACTGACGTATAGGAGCTCCCTCGCCTCGCATTTTTTTCACATCCAGATTGATATACGTACACATTTCTCAGCATTTCGAGATATTTCGCACCTCCTCGTTTCATCGACGGAGATCCTATATCGAATGGACACGAAATTTCAGTATCGTCCAAATCTCCGTCACACTTTCCACGTCGTCCGACTTTCTCGCTCCGCTCATCTCGGCTCGACCGCTATTTTTTTCTTCTCATCCTAACTCCGCCCCTTCAACCCCGGAAAACCGCACGCGCGCGCGCGCGCGCGCGGTGGGGCCTGTCTCTATTCATTTACTTTTCTCCCGCGGAACACTCTTCCTCCCCGCTTTCCACCGCCTTTCAGACACTTTCGTTCCGCCGCGGCGACGTTCGGGAAGGCGAGAGAACGATCGCCCCGAGGCTTCCTCGCTCGCTCGACACCTCTTTCTCTCTCCTTTTCTTTTTATCACGGGCGAGGGGGAAAAAAGAACTCCGAAGCCGCGCGGCGATGCATCCCGGGGAAAATTCAAATGAAGTCTACTTAGGCTCGTTCCGCGGAAGACAGACAGATATTATAGACGGTGGAACAATTTTCCCACCCTGAGGTGTCCATGTACTCGTACCTTTTTTCAGGTGATTCTTCGGCAAGTCGAACGAGAAATGATTCATCCGGTTTCCGTTCAAAGCACCGCTTATGCGTGTTGTCTCAATTGGATAAGAATTCGGTCGAATCTCACTTCATTCTGCGGATTTATCAACGATAAATCCGAATAGACACTCGAAAGAGCAAATCCCCTTGCAATTTCTTCTACGCGCGCGCAACACCCGCGTCTTCTTTTGCGCGCTCCCGCGAGGATAGGTCAGGGATCGACCCCGGCTCTTCGCTTCTCCCTCCCACGTGGCGCCACGCTCTCTCGGAGTTTCCGAAAGTGCGGCGATACGTATACTCTCGAGCCGCTGTAATTGCGATTCGGTATAGGCGCCGGACGGATCTGCGTTATGGCGCGGTCCGGAGATTACATTAATTAGCGGGGAATATAACTTTGAAACGAAATAAGATGATTTGGGCGCGAATCGTGGAAATGGCATAGGGGAGGGGGGTGGAAGATAAGACGAGGGAGAGGCGATATAGGAGACGAGCCGTCGAGGTGCTGGAATAAGAAATGTCATTAAAGTTTCTCTCGAACCACGTGTCGATTCTCCTTTTTTCATCGTCGACGTCCTTCCCCGCTCGTTCGCTCCCTCCCGCTCTCGCTTACATTTTTTTCCTCTCGTCGACTCCCATCGGCCTCTTCGTTCTCTTCCCTGGATTATTCTTCGTCGGCCGCCCGTTCCTTTTCGCGCGGCGGTGTTCCACTGGTCGCTATGGCTGTTCGCATTGGAAATGAAGGGCGGGAGTCGTCGGAGGGTGCAGGGAGAGGGGTGAGCGAGGAAAGATTTTATCGAGTCTCCCCGCGCCACCGCGGACTTCTTAATTACGAGATCCGATTGGTTATTCCACGCGTTATATCGCGTTGGCAACCGCTCGGCTGCGGGGGAAAATCGGATTTTCACGGATCGGCGAGATTTTACCGAACCGTCGTCTCGCTGTAGAACTCTTCCAGAATCGCGACGCGGCATTCGAACGTCGCCCTTTTCTTTCCGTTCGATCTATTCATAAATTCGACGTCTGTCGAATCGAGGTACTATACCGGCAGAAATTCTTTCACACACCTA
This sequence comes from Xiphydria camelus, assembly GCA_963678675.1. Taxonomy (NCBI): domain Eukaryota; kingdom Metazoa; phylum Arthropoda; class Insecta; order Hymenoptera; family Xiphydriidae; genus Xiphydria; species Xiphydria camelus. The sequence continues at coordinate 28,080,307 of OY783195.1, forward strand.
GATGAGATTCTGTATTTCTGCTTTGAGATTGGCTTGTCGCGGTCGTCAGGTTTTCGCGACGCGTCGAACGTGAGAAAAACTCCAGACTCGATCTCGGAGTCTTTCTTCATAGATGAGAAAATTCGCGACTCTCAAGTCGCCCGGGTAGAGCAAGATGGCGATTTTTTAAAAAAATTATCTTTAATAAATATAATACAAAATTGATAACTAATGTCCGTCCGAAAGGCAACTTGTTTTTCGGTCATCTTTAAGATACCTTTGAGGTATCCAAAAAATAAGTTGCCTCTCGAATAGACATTAGTTATAATATTAGTTATTAGTTATATATTATAAAACTTTAAGAGGTTAAAAATTGGAAGAAATAGCTTCCTTGGTTGAATATAAATACATGAAAAAACGTACTTAGACCTCTATGACAGAGGACTTTTCCCTGGAAGTAGACAGGCTCCCAGGTAGAACAAGATGGTGATTTTCAAAAAGCTATCGAAATATAATACAAAATGTATAACTGCTGTCTGTCCGAAAGGCGACTTATTTTTCGGATCTCTTAAAGGTATCTTAAAGGTATTCGGAAAATAAGTCATACGTTTTGTATTACATTTAGACAATTTTTTGAAAATCGTCATCTTGTTCTACCCGGGCGCCTGTCTACTTCCAAGGAAAAGTCCTCGGTCATAGAGGTATATAAGTACGTTTTTCACGTATTTATATTCAACCGAGGGAGTTATTCCTTCCAATTTTCCAACCCTTAAAATTTCTCTCTCCACTCGCAGCGATTCGTAAAAGTCTACTCCTCGATCGCGCGCGCGCTACGCCACATTAAGTACGTTCAAAGAGCCACTGCAGACGTACAGCGACGTGCACTTACGACACGAGAGACGACGTATACACGCCACGTGCGTAATAACGTTTACACAGCGAGCTTTCGCCCGACGGCGCGCCGCTCGATCGCGTTATTAAAGTGGGTCGTTCACCGGCAATTCGAATTACAGACCCCCCCGGCGTTTCGCGTTTCTTCTTCCCGCGGAAAGCCGCTTCCCGTGGAAACCCTCTCGTCGGACAGGGTCTCGAAGCGTTTTGCTCGCGCCGCGGGTATGGCTGATGGCACGACCACTCGCGATGTAGATAGGGCAGCCCCTTCGCGAGTATTTTTATATACGCGCGGACTGTAAAACGTCGAGGAGGGATGCAGCGGCCGTGAGTAGAGAGCGAGCGAGACGCTCGCCGTCGAGGGGAACGGCGGGTGGCGGGAGGGTGAAAAACGAGACGGAGCGGCGACTTTCTTCGACTCCCCCGCGCCTTCCACCCGAGCGGCGCGAACTTTTTGCGCGTAAAGTCGAAAGACGCCGCGGCGCCCGTCCGACTCGGCGCGGTACCGAGCGCGCCGCTCGGATTCCACCTCCCCTAAATAAAGGATTTTCGCGGATCGCTCTCCCCCCGCGATTCCGAACGCCGCGGCAGCGCGCGAGCTCGTCGAATATATCCGTTTACGAACACGCGTTATCGGGCGAAATGCGCCGGAATTGCTTAACGAAACGGAAGCGCCCGGGAATATAATTGTAATTCGATAGCGAATTTTAATTATCATACCGCGGACGCGTTTTCGCTCGGCCGCAATTAATTGCCATCGCTGCGCGTTTGTTGCGCGAGCCGTCGCTCCGGTGGGTGTTTTGGATGGATCCGATGTACTCGCGTGGATGATGCGGCGGAGGACCGTTCGTGGCGTACGAGGAAAATCGTATGCAGTCGTGTCTCGATATTTCTGCTTCCTCCTGCTATTCTTCGGCAATTATTTTTGCACTGAGAAAAATGATGTTTCTGGATGTGGCAATCAATTCCAAAAATTACGAGGAAAATACTCCAAGAAAGAAATCTAGTGACAGTGCATGCTGCGAATTCGATTAAATACTATACTCTATACATTTTACTTCTGCCAATTGTAAATATAAATCCTATGCGGTATAGTATTTAATCGAATTCATAACTGCACTATTGCTAGGTTTTTTATTTGGAGTCTTTCCCCATACTTTCTGAAATTGGTTGCTACATTTTGAGACATAATTTTTCTCAGAGTGTTATCATTACCACTACTAATTTTTCTCCTTTTCTCTCATACGTTATTCTTTATTACTTTTTGTTATTACCGCCTTTCTTGTACGTCTTTTATTCCGTGCTCTTAGTCGACGCTTAGTTTCAGAGAAATTATAATAAACGTTTCTTTTTCTTCTTCCTCGATCGTAGATCGGAATAGGATGATCGCTACTTTTTCCGAGTCCAAGTTTCTTCTTTCAACGGACCTCTTCCTCGTCCAGTTTTTACGAGCTGATCGCTTATTCTCCGTAGATATATTATTTTGACGGTATAATTACAGAACACTCTTTCTGTGATGCTAACTAGCTTCAAAGGCAGCATTAGGTATAACCGTGGTTATGTATATATGTATTATATCTATAGACCACAGCCCGTATTTCATTCCGGGCTTAAGCTCACGTTCATTGTTAAACTTGATACCAATTGGGTAAACCGCTGAGCTCGTACAGCCAAATTCATCGGCTTCAACTGCGCTCGGCGCTCGAAATACCTGGCGCCTCCGGTGTATCCAGCGAATCGGATATCGTCGATGCCCGACGATTCAACGATCGCCATTATTTCGTTCCGTTTCATTTTTCGGGGGAAATCCCGTTGTGCGCCGCTGATTTACGCTCGGACGCGTGTCCGCATATTCCGTGCCGCGCGAAACGAACGTTTCTCGGTCACGTCGTCGCCCGTCTTATCGCCTTCGCGGTATCGTCACGCTTCTGCATACGAAACCACGCGCCCCCGCGCGTACACGATTCGCCCCAACC